>CM037852.1:109190708-109896466 GCA_021234595.1 Delia radicum
ATCACGCGCACATGATTAAACCCTCGTCATCCGCCCTCCTCCAACCCACCTCGGCAGCGAACTCACTGAACTTCTTGAATATGCTAGGGGTTGTGACGGCCCCAGAAACGTCGACCCTGCCATTCAACAACAACACCCCCATGGGCGTCCAAATCACTAATGTCCGCGTAATGTCAGCAATAACACAAAACGTGCAGCCAGTCTTTCGTCCGTAACCGATCCACAGTCACAAACCCGCAGACGTACTCAGGCCCCTCCGATGCAAAAACGCATTGAGTGACCCATGTCCCGTCAGTAAGAATCCCGCTCAAAGGCCGAAGCCAAAGTCGGGGTTCGTCTGTATGAACGTAACGTCTGGCATAAAGCCGTAAGTCACCCTACCGTCGTCACTGTTCGTCCATCTGTCCTGCCACTTCGAAACAACATACTCTGCCACAAAGCATGTTGCGCTCCGTGACACTCCTAACATTCAGATCAGTGGCAGAAAGCCAGTCCGTCAAAAGTGGTAGCCCCTTCTTAGCCCTGAAGGCAATACTTTTACGTATTACCTCCAGATCAAGGGGAGCTACGCCTACTAGCACCTGCAGCGCGTCCGTCGAGACAGTGCGACAACAGGTGCGCAAGCCAACAACATAACCCTTTGACGGACAGGATCTTGCGGTATCCAACAGCAGACGTAACCGTATCGCCACCATACCGATGCACCGTAAGTCGCGCAAGCAACAAACAGCCCACCGTATATGCCACGAACGGCACGCCTACTAAGGCCCCAGTAACTCCTGACAATGCGCCGAACTTTTGCCAACCACACCTACCAACTTCCGGCGGACCGCAACCAAGTGATTGAGGAAATTCATCCTCTCACCCATGGTTATCCCCAGATATTTGACTTCCGTCGCATATCTGAGGTTAGTCCCGTTGGCCCTGACAATAGGAGGCCGACCGGCTGACAATCTGCCTTTCAGCATCATTGTCACCGTCTTATCCATTGTCACACCAACACCTGCACTTAGGCCCCAGTCGCACACAACACGCATGACCCCCTCACCCCTCCTCACCAGTTCTGTACGAGACTGACCTTCGAGAAGGATGAGCAAGTCATCCGCATATGCACAGACCTTATGGTCAGCCGCCATATGCCGCAACAGAGGATCCATCATGAGGTTTCCATATATATGGACCACAGATGGAGCCCTGCGGACATCCACGGACAACATCGGCCGACGCATTGCCAGACGCACCAAGGACACAAGCCGTCCTGCCGTAGAAGTAACTCCGCCACAAGGGAATGTCCCGACTACCCACACTACGCAACCTGTGCATAACACTGCCCCAGGAAAGGTAGTCAAACGCCCCTTTGAAATCCACAAATATGCCCAAGACATATTTGGCCGGGCTACCGTCGACAGAGCGCTTGACATAAAGCCACGCGTCCTCGACACACCTACCTTCCCTGAAGCCGAACTGCCACTCGCATATACCCTCATTGTTGTCCGCCTGGAGTCGTTTCACCATCATCCTTTCGAGCACTTTTCCAAGTACCGGGAGAAGACTGATGCCCCGGTAGGACCCTCGGATCGCTCCGAACCCTATCGGGAGACTTCAGTAGGACAACAACTCGGGCATACTTCCACTCGTGTGGAAAGTAGCCCTCCTCAAAGCACCTCCTATAGACTAACCCCAGGTATTCAGGTATGACCTTCCAGATGCTTTTACACATCTCTCCAGTCAAATCATCCAACCCAGGCGACTTTCTACCCCTGATCCGCCCTACACTAAAAGAGATATCGTCCTCCTCCAACGGCGGAGGTGACCCCAGCCCCTCAATAGAGAAGGGCTGAGAATCCCCATCCTCCCTTGGGAAGAACGTTCACTTGGGGTAAGTTTTGCGAATTGTTGCTTTGAAAAGGCAAACTTTTCTGGACATCTTACGACTTGTTGCCCCCAATTTCATTAACCGCCGAGCATGTCATAGACATTTTTTCTGGAACTGGTTTGTTCAATCACTTTAATTTTTAATTTTTACAATAATGCTTATAATATAAGATTTTATTGACATGCATTTTGAAAAAAACATGCCTTCTCAGCTGTAATTTATATTTGAATTTTGTCCATTTACTTAGTTGGCATAGGTTACTAAAGAAAACAGTAACCATGAGCCTTACGCCTATATAGAGCACCCTCAACATCCCAATTTTATCTTCCAGTTCACAAATGTTATTGAATAGGTAACAAATGAATCACTTTCTCGTTGCGCAGAAACATTTGGCAAAGGACATGTATATCGAGTTAAACCCCGTGATTGGTAAAAATACTCCAAGATTGGCATAATAAAAAGAAAATAATGCAAAATTTTTATCTTAAGTTCAATAGAGAAATTCATAAATATTTTTCGATTAAAAACTTCAATCCGTTAAAATTGTTGCAATAACGTGAAAACTTTATTTAACTGTTAGTTTATATCGTGTTAAAGCTAGTATTTATATAAAGTTTAAACATTTTGAATAAAATATTATCCTAATATCCCAGCTAATTTAAAACTTCCGCAAATTGTTTTAAAAATATATATAATATATGTTGAAGTATGCAAAAATATTGCAGTAGAATCATTAACCATGAGCATTCTTTTTAATTTAATTAATTTACACTACACGGTGCGCCTGAGTCGATTTAAATAAAACTAATGTTTTACTCCAATCAGAAGCGGATTCTGTTTCTAAACTAAAGACAGACCACATTTTTTAAATTGCAATTTATAAATTACGGATCTAAATCGTTTCTCTTTTTGTGATTAAAATCGGGTAAGGTTCGCTACACTAAAGACAGACAAAATTTTGGAAATTTTGATTGGCCGCGAAAAAAGCGCCACCTTCAATTTTTTGTTTTTGTTGGAAAATGTTTTTTAGACCATCTAGAAGCAGAATCCGTTTTCAAATGGGAGTAACACGCAACTTTTATTTAAATTGACTCAGGCGCACCGTAACTGACAGCTTTGTTTAATTATACAAATTGTTATTGAATTTGGAGTAAACAAATAATATATTTAGTATATAATAAAACTGGCTTTACATAAGTTGAGAATAATTATTTAACCAAATCAAACCCTAGAAAACCCCGTTTGAAATGAATGACTTTTATAACGGTAGCTTATATAAAAAATTTGGCCACAAATGGACAATTTCTTCTGCATCCATCCTCAAAATTGAAGTTTATAACAAAATGCACATTAAGTTAAAATAACAATTTAAATATTTTTTATATATTCCAATTGACCCAAAATGTTTAGGTAAAAAAAAACCTAAATCACCTACGACATCACTAACTTGTTCCCATTTAACCCCAAAAACACCGCGAAATTAGCATCAATCTTCAACTGGTCTTTTTGGTTTTTTTAAACAAATGAAATGAAATTTATATAAAATCAGATATAATTCTATAAGTAGTTTTATAAGTACATATTTGGTAATGTCAAGTACTTACAATTGTCATTACAAATCTCATTACTTTTATGTAAGGATGTCGCTCAAAGTAATGATATGTCGTACCAAACACCTTACGAAAGATCAAACAATATGTGGTTACCTATAGGCTTACTGGTATAGAAATAATAATGAGTCTAAAAATAATTTTAAGCAAATCAAAATTCAATGAAAACAAAAATTTGATCATTGAAATTTTTTTTTTATTAAAACGTGCCCACGGTATTCGAATATGGGTTTTCACTTTGTCAGTCGACCATTCTGAACATCTCATCTGTCTCGACGTGTTATACCTGATATATAAATCACTTGCTGGCATAAAATTTCATTACTTTCCAGCTTACAGCAAAACATAAATAAGTTGTTATATATGTACTTACTAGAGTTGAAAAAATAACTAGTGTAAAAATCAAATTACAAAAAAACAAAATTTAATCAAAAAATTTTTTTCATGTACATTTTATATCAATATTTTATATTCAAAATAATGATAAATTAAGAACTTATTGGTAACGCATTATTTTTTATATTTAAATAATGGGAAAAATAACTAGTTATTAGTATATCTTTATTTTGTGTATTAAAGCAATGCAGAGAATAAGCTGGTGTCATTACTGGTAGTGAGAAAAGTAATGACATGTCGTTACCGTTTCTACACTGGGCAATATCGAATTATATATAATTCGATACAGTTATATATACAAAAATTTGTATGTTTACAGAATTCGGATAAAATTGTATCTACTTGTAAAAAATTGTACAAATTTGTATCTATTTGCAACGTATTCGATTTAATTCGAAACAATTTAATCTACTTTAGATACAGTTATATGTATGTTCTTATTTTCTAATCGAATTTGATATCGTCGCATATCTAATTTATATATAATTTAATATAATTTGAAGCTGGCCCATATTAATTTTTTTTATTATTGTTTTCTCCTATTTTTTGTCTTTATTTAATTTATAAACAATATTTTATTTTTTACTTTATTAATTAATAATAACATAATTACAGATTATATACAATTACCCTAACCGAGCACTAGCTACTAAGACTTTCGGCTCGCTGTTTCGAAAACAGACCAGTGCCTCTGGTGGGAATCGAACCCACGACCCCCGCACTGATAAGCTAGCACGCTACCAACTAGCCTACCGGGGCGCACAAGAAAATTTATCTTTGAAGTGTTTCTATTGAAAATCTTTTGCCTTTCTAAGACCGAATGCTAAAAGAATTAATATCTAAATTTGAACGAAGGCGAAAAAGGGTTATCTATTATTTTTACTTCTAAAATTTGCCGGATTCTTATATTTGGCAATAGCTCTGATAAAAAATTTCTGTGAAACCATTTTCTCGCTTGTCATTGTTGTAATATGCACTTCTGTTTATAACATTGTGCCAATATTCTGCCCATTGTAATTTTTCTGACTCTGCAAATTTCATACTTATGAAGAATTGTTTAATTTGCTTTTCCAAACTAGCAGGAATATATAATAAACGTTCTATTATTTAGGCTACTCAAAAATCTTACTACTTTTACTACAATTGAAAATTTTGTTTACTTTTTGTATTGAAATTTTCCAGTTGTAGTAAATTAGTAAATTGTAGTAAAGTAATCGAACATGCCTATTAGTTGCTGTTATATTTATTTTTATTTCCTTTAAATGAAGCTTAGATAAATTAAAAAAATTTATTCTATTCACAGGTTTATTTCTTGAATGTCCTGGCACCACAGCAATATCATACGTACCACCTTGGAACGTATATCATCACCAATACATTCACTATCAATTTATGATTTGATCGTTCGGTCACGTCGCTCTCACAGGATGTCTTTCAACCAGGTGTCAATATAAGACATTTGCAATTTTTCCCATTCACATTTGGAAACATTAAAAGATAATAGTCTCAAAAATGTACGTGCATCATTGGAATCGTTGAGCATCGTTAATGGTAAATTAACACAGGTACGTACGAAACCAATAATACAGACATACGAATTATAAATTGTATAGAATATGCTGAAAATGTCTGATATACAGTGGTTAACTTTAATGGATACATGTTGGGGAAAATTTGTTTAATACGCCGTAAGTTATGAGTCATTGAACTTGAATTGAACATGCTCGGTTTAAAGAATTCGGGGTCAAAGTATAAAGTAAACAAAAATTGAGTCGCACATCCGCGGTTTAACGAATTATGGTGTGAACGGTAGATATCAGCATTACTATTATTAGTGAAAGCGCTAAACCTGTTATAGAGATGACCATTAATATTGCTCTGTGGAAGTGCTGAAACTATCGGGGTATCCTTTCGTTTCTACATCAGTTTCAGCTTTAAAAATACCATTCACGTAGGACTGCAGCTAATTAATTCTAAAACTGCGGATGTGCCCTTCAAAAAACGTAAAGTTTTAGGGTCTTCACGCAGAAAACCTGATGAGATTTGTATTGTCATATTTTCTTTATTTTTGCAGGCACAATAACCGATTTGACCTCATTTTATTAGTTTATTTGTCATTTAAATGACATTATAAAAAAATTTGCAATTACGTTGACCCTGAAAGCTCAAAACTGCAAATTGCAAATTGCAATTGTCTGAAAAAGACATTAAAATTAAAACTCAAACAAAAATCAAACTTTGTTCTCTGGCAATTCTTCCCTAACTACGTAAGCGCCATGTATCGAATATACAAAGAATATATCATAGATATGGCATCACTTACAACATATGGGAAAACAGTGGACATTAGAGTGAGGTAAGTTTCTAAAAATAGAACTGTTGTGTTGTTGGAGTTGTACTTCTGAGAATATGTATGTAAGAACAAAAAAAAAACACCGTGTATTGAATAAAACTAGTTTTAATCACAACAAAACTCGACCTGACGATAGCTCAGAGGGCTAAAGTGCTCTGTCTAATGTGTAGTTGTGTGCATGTGGCATTAGAAATCAGTTTATCTATGCCACGGTCAATGATTGCACAGAAAATTTCATATAGACGCAATCTAACAAATAAAAACATAACAAATATTACATTATTCAAAAAATTCAAAAAAACAGGGTCACTGACGAAGGTTCAATACCAGAAACTGCGCAGTCTGATTCAGAAAAAATTGAAAATTTGCAATGTAGTTATGATTTTTAGAAAATACACTCATTCTTCTCTGCCACGCCTTTCACAATTAAATTAAATAAAATTGCATATTAATTATAGTATTAATTGCAATTGTCTGAAAAAGACGTTAAAGTTCAAACTCAAACGGAAATTTTTATTCTTTAAAAAACAGAGTGACGGATTTTGGAGAGCTTACTGAGGGCACATATTTTTTTTATCATAAAGAATTTCGTAATATCAGGCTTATCATACAGCAAAGCTTTTAGGCGATTTCCTTATATGCTTAAAAAAATTATTCCCAAAAGAGTTGAAAAAACTTTAACTTTGACAAGCAAAGTAAGGTTAATTAGGGTAGTTTTTAATTTAATAGAGCACATTGACAGTATAAATGTTAAAATTTAAGATGTTGGTCTGGGTACCTCAAAAACGCTGATACTATCAAACAAATAATATATTGTTCTTAAAATAGTTTAAATAATGTGTGGCATGGAATCGTGCAGTTCCGTAGATTTTCAAAGGAAAGTAGAGAAATGTGATTTTTTATACTCGAGATTTGGTATAGAACAAAGAGAGAGAGTGTTCAATTTAGACTTAAAAAATTTAACAAATTTATTAAAAATATACACCTATCCCTGGAACGTATATATCGTTCCAGAAAAATCGTATAAATCGAATTCAAAAAAGTTTGTATGGAAAATCGTGTAAATCAAAAAAAGACAAATGCTGACAAATGCTGAAAACGTAAAGAAAACAAAAAACTAATAGAAAGATTTAATTTAAAAACAAAACTTTAAATAAAAAAAAAGTCCTAAAGCCAAAAAAAAACCAGTTATGATTATGAATTAAGCCTAAATCAATAATTCTATTCATTAAAAGAGATTGTAACAAAAAAAATAAAATAAATATAAATAACATTTATTCCTAATCATTTTCGCTGTCTATTAATTCGTCATCAGTTTCCTGGTTGGTGACAAATCACTTTAATCACACGATAGTATTTCAAAAGTTTCAGTTTCAGAGATTTGGAAATATAATTTGTTATAAGAAATTGTGACGAATTATTTTTCAATTCTTTATATACCTCCCGATAATGTGCCGGCCTTGAGAAATATATCTCTGGAAGAGAGCTCTTTCAACATTTTGATCTTGTTGGACAAAGTGATTTCCTAATATTCGTAATAATTCAAGGATTTCACAAATAATTTTAGGTGTTAATGCAACCATTTATAACTCGTCTTCCCCTAAGTCATTATTATCAACATCATTGTTTTCGTTAACCATATTAACTAAATCATCGTCATCCAATTCTTTGTATGTTATTATCTTCAAAACTTCTTCCTTAGAAAAGTCATCAAAACCTTACCCTTCAAGTGTACGCGCTAATTAAATTATTTTAGAATATTCCTGCTCCAAAGGTTGACAAAAAATATTTTCCATGCATACTCCTGGCCACAATTTTTTCCAGCATCCCCTGAGTGTTGATTTTCTGATTTCACTATATGACACTGCAACATGCTTTTTTATACAATCTAAGACTGTAAATTTTTTCCATGCTATCATTACTCCCAAAGATTAAACATTGTTAATTTGATCTAAAATATACGTAAAGGCACGCTTAATGTACAATGCTTTGAACGTTGAAATTATTCAATGATCTAAGGGGTGTATTAAAGAAGTGATATTTTTTGGCAGGAATATAACTTGGACATTTTTGTGTTCAAAATCTTGAGGATTACCTGGCGCATTATCGATAAAAATCGAAAATTTTTTGATTTTTTATTTCTCGTGTAAATCGAGGAATATGGAAATTACCTTGAAATCGTATAAAAAAGTGTCGTGTAAATCGAGGGATAGGTGTACAGCATAAAAATAAATTAATCTCATTCGAAACAAGCAAATGACGCCGTATTATTTAAAAAATTATCGAACTTGTGCATTAATAGATACAAGGTTTCCTAATTTTAATTGCATTTCTCGGCAGCTATACAAGAAAAATTTGTTTGGTTATTCAACAATAAATAATGTACACATTGCAAAGTCACCGACACCCTTGTTTTGTTTCAGATAAGTTCAACGGCTCATGACTTATAGCGTTTTTTAATCAAATTTGACCATACATGTATCCATTAAAGTTTATCACTGTACATTAAAGTGGGTCGAAACACAATACTTTTGTAGTGGCCCCCTAAAAATTAATTTTTTTTATGAAAACTCCCAACAAATTTCATTTTCTACGCAACTGTTAGTGGGCTGGAAAATTTTAAAAAAAGTGTATTTTTTTATTTTAAATGCGTCTTCAAATAAATTTCACTTGATACTGGACCATTTAAAAATGGCGAAGCTCACTAACGGTTATTGCAAAACAAGGAATATTTTGGAAATACTCTTAGAAAATTAAAAGTTTATTTTCATTGGGCCAATAAAATTTTTTTTCCGATACGACCCACCTTACGGTACACTAGATTACTTGTTAAATATATGAAAATTGTAAAGTTGTTTTTTTGCTATCCTCGCATTTTATGATAGGTTGGGTGTAAAATATAAGATCTGCAAAAAACTGGTTGCCGTTTTGACTTTTAACCTAAAAAGTGGACCAAATATGGTTAATAGCGTTGTTGATCAATTTTTGTTAGGCGATAAATTTGTTTGATATACATCAACTAATATAGTATTAACTGCAGTTTCAGAAAAGGTTTGGTTTTTTTAAAAATATGTCGTCTAATCGATGACGAAATGACAGAAATCGTCTGATCGCAAAAAAACTCTCGATTTTTAATATGTTCGCCAAAAGTATATATGAAAAATAATAGTTGTTTTATTATGCATAATATCATTAATTACACGTTTTAACGAAAACCCATTATTTAAAAGTTGTAGAACTATTAACCATTTTTAGTCCATTTTTTAGGTCATAAGAAGTCCAGTTTTTCGCAGATATTATTTTTACAGAAAATGCTCGAGGAGCAAGAAAAAAGCAACATTGATTTTTTGGGTACTTTACTGTGCATACATATAATAAATAAAAACATTAAGAAATGTATGTAGAATGATGTAAATATATGTAAGGTTAACGGTACAAAGAATGTTAAACATTACAACCATACGGGATATTATGTATTTGTAAAGATTCAAAAAGAAATATATTGCAAGTTCGCCAGTATGCGTAGCAAACCTTTCGAAACTTCAGTGTATGCGTGAAATGTTAACGGAAACGGATGTGTTGAACACAATACATAAAACGCGTGTATGTTTAAGTACAACCAACACATATATTGCCAAAACCAAGCTAAAAACATGATAATTTCTTACTAAAAAAAAACCTCAAGCTTACTCTGGTTACATATTTAGCATAATTTAATATTTAAATTTTATATAAATTCATCTCTTTACAGTTTTGTTACTTTTTTTTACTGTTAGCATAACAAATAATCCCAAAAATTCTGTTGAATAGT
This sequence comes from Delia radicum, assembly GCA_021234595.1. Taxonomy (NCBI): domain Eukaryota; kingdom Metazoa; phylum Arthropoda; class Insecta; order Diptera; family Anthomyiidae; genus Delia; species Delia radicum. The sequence goes on from CM037852.1 coordinate 109,200,755, forward strand.
AGAAACGAATGAAATACATCAAAGTACACTAGAGATACTTGTTGACAACAAACGACACATGAAATTAACAATTTTTTTTTAACATTTTATGTTTTTGATACAACACTAACACTGACAAAAAATCCATGCAACATTTTACGAAAATAACTATCATAGTTATAGTTTACGTAATATATACGAATATGTGGTATATTCTACGAAATTCAGTTTATACAAGAATTGACTAATTTTACGAAAATAACGAAAGTCTTTTGTACGCTCAAGTAAAAAAGTTAGTAAAGTCAGCAAACAATTTTGCTGATTCAGCAAAATTTTAGTCTGGAGGGTGTTTGCAAAAAAATTGCTAATATCAGCAAAATCAGCGAGCTGATTTTTAGCAACAAAATTAGTAGATTCAGCAGAAGTTTTGCTAACACTTAGTAGATTAGAAATTAAAAAACCCTTGCTAAAAATTAATAAAATTTTTTTAGACTGAAAAAAACTCGAAAAATTTGTAGGAAAATTATACTTTAGTTAATTTATTTGCTGAACATCATAAAACATATTTTTGTGATTCTTTTTAAAATAATTTACAATACGTCACAAAATATCAAAATGTTCATACTTTGACGATATGAATTAATGTAAGGTCTTAAAACAATAGAAATAAATATATATAACATAAACGAAATTATCTTTGAACTACTTACATCAATTATTGTCTAAATGATGATATCTTTTAAAGGAACGCAAATGCCGCAGATAATTATAGAAACGAAACGAAACGGTAAAATAACAAAATACACAACCCTTTTTTGCAATAAGAAAAAGGAAACAGAAAAATCTACCTTAGATGTACATATGTCTTTGTCTTTCGCTTTAGTCTCTCTACCTATGCACACTTATTTGCAATTTGACCACACAAGATTATTAATATATATAAACATTTAGTTTACAAATACACATTTAATCTTTATTAAATTTAAATATATTATTTTGTCTTTTATTTAATTAATAGACAATTACTTTCACAAGCCGGTGACGACGAAAAATTTAAGTTGTTTTAGTCCACAATTTTGTTTTATGTCTGAAAAACAGATACAAAAATCTTATATGGTTGATTTTTTTATATGTCTTACAAGAGTTGTACTTTTTAGTATAATTTTCCTCGTCTCTACTACATCGTGACATGCCACGACATTTTATTCATTCTGAGTATATCTTTCAATCTGGTTGTCGTTCACACTATTGATGTGCTAAATAAAATAAATTAGTAAAACATTAGTAAAATAGCAGTAAAACATTTGTTCAAAACAGTTAAGTACTTAATAAGTATAACTAAAATTTTAGTTTAAAACAGAATTTTAGCAAAAAATTTGCTGAAAATAGTATACCAGATTTACAACATGTTTTACTAACTTTTCTACTAACTTATTTTTTTGAGTGTATTTTTTTTTTTTATATTACATAAGATAATTTATTATTTTCTGCATTGAACAATATTTCAATTAGGTTTTGCACTTTTCAGATTCAATACGGTATATTAACATATTCTAAGTCAATAATAAAATTATCAACATTTTAAGTTTATTTCAAAACTACAGCACAATTTGCACTACAAGGAGAACCTTGAAGTTTTTAAAAACTTTTGTTTTTTTGTTCAAAATTTCTATAAGTAAATATAAAAAGTTTTGAGAAAGTTGCAGCAAAATTTTTGCTGGATTTATTAATTTTTTGCTAATATTTGCAATTTTTCTGCAAGAATCCGCCCAGCAAAACTTTTGCTGACTTTACAGACAACTTGACTTTCTCTTTATTTATTTTCTTACAAAATGTATCTATAATAAGGCGGCAAATCTCCAAATGGGCAAGTTTTTAAACTAGTTTTTAGTTCAAATTGTGATTTTAGTTAAAAATTTTGCAGTTTTTACTTAAGACTAGACTAGACTAGTTTCTGCCTCTTTTTATGGACAGGCGTCATCAGTAATTTTTCGTTTAAATTGTATTATTATTTTGATATTCAAAACCAACAGTGGACGTTGTAAGGCAGTGTTTGCGTTTCAGTATTTGTGTATTTTTTTATATTGTGTCAGTATAAAATAGAAGAGTGAAGTGAACCAGTCGTATTAGAAAAATATTTACCAACATTTATGCAAATAGTTAACCCTTTGTAGCCCATGAACTTAAAAAATAAAATTTTTTTTGGTACGGGAAAGGTTAAGGTAAATAAAAAAAAACGTATTACTTAGAAATTAAAGAATGTCCTTTATTTATTATTTATTTGACATTTTAGGGATTGTGACATTACTGTTACATAACATAAAAATATATTTTTTTCAAGTAAAAATGTAAAAATATGCATTGTATACAATAAGTAAAAAATATTATTCACTTACCTACAGGTTTTCATAAAAACAACCCAATTTTTTGCACTTTTTGAATTTTTTTATAAAATTTTAAATTTTCAAACTTGTCCCTATTCGTATTACGCAAATACAAATAGGGACAAACTAACGGAAGTCAAAAAATTACGCCTTCTATGATATTTTTTTGATACTAATTTGATCAGTGGTATGTCACAGTAGGGTCACACAAATTTGAGAGGGTCACACAAATTTTTGGGGTTTGTTACAGTAATTTTATATGACGCTATAAAGGGTTAATTTAAAAAATATTTTTCTTTTAACGATGATTAGATATTAAAAGTGTTTATTTAATTATAATTTTATTTATTTTTCTACTATTATTTTTTTTTATTAAGCTTCATTATTCGACATTTCGATATGCAGACATAGGGAACAAAGGAAAAATAAAAGACAGATCCAACTCTGTATGTTTTTTATCTTATAAATACAGAGTTGTATAGCAGTTGTGTTATTATTTATAAAAAGTATTTCCACAAATAGCTAGCGCTTAGTTTTCATGCAAAACAAATTAAAATGAAAATAAAATTTAAGAGATTGTACAGTGTTTTTTATTGTTTTTATGTTACTACTAATGCGCAAAAAGATTTTGCTAATTGTACTACTTTGTCCTGCAACATAATTCTTAACTTATATTTAGTAACTTTTTCAGCTACTTTTACAGACTTATTTGTATGAGTGTGAAAAAAAAATCATTTAAAACAAATGAAGAAGCTTCTTTAATAAAAGTATTTAGTTGCGTTCACTACAGCATCTGTAATATTTTCACAAAATCATTGTACTTTCCTTTAGTAAAAGACCAATATTTTAAGTCACAAACGCCCATTGTTAAAAAAAAATTAAGAAAATTCTAAAGTCTTGTATTTTTAATAAGAACATGACATATTTCTTTTTGTAAAACACTTAATATATGTAATCAATTTTGTTCTACTTTACTTATGTTTTTAGTTAAAAATTTAACAAATTTTTAAATAAAATTTGCTCTTGAACAGCAGTTTAATTATATTAAGTTTAATTATATTTCTTGAATATTGTAAAGATGAGTGTCTATAAAGCAGAACATCCATATTCATTTCCATAAAGATCAACGCGATTTTTAATTCTTGAAGAAGCATGAAAATAAAAATAATGCTCTATTTCCAACTAAGTTTGTTAATACAAAACAAAATAATGAAAAAAACGCAGATTTCGTAGCGATCATCAATAGAGAGTAAAATTACCTAAAACCTGAGATACATTTCGTTTATATCCCACAATATTTAATTTTTTTATAGCAAAAATATCATAAAAAAACCATATGCAAATTTCGCTGATTTTGACAATTTATTAAAAATCGGAAAACAATTTGGAATTTAGTCAGATCGAAATATTAGTATCAACCTAGCTAATATGTTTGATTTGCTTTATATTTGTGTATACTCGTATATATGGTTTCAACCTCCGTCATAAATTGAATTTAACATACAAATACTCTCGATTGTATATAAAAACAAAAAACTACTAAAACTATAACAAATTAATTTTTCTGAATTCGTCTGAAACTGTGTTTTGCTCAAAAAAGTATTTCTTAGAACAGAAGTTAAGTTTTTTTCAACATAAGTAGAAAAAATCAGTAATGCAAAAATGGACCTCTTTAATCTACAAATTTTAGTTATATTTGAGCTAATTTTAAGTTAGTGGAAAGTAACAAATTAATCTGCTAAAATCAGCAAAAACTTTGCCAAATGTTATTAATTAAAAAAAAAAACACAAAGAGATAGAAGACTTTTAATTTTTCCCGATTTATTATGCGAATAAAAATCTGATCTTTAGACCTTTAAAGGGGGCTGATAACTTATGCATACCGACATTTAAAGTGGGTGACGACTATAAAACTTTTTGTGTAAAAAATTACTTTAAACGTGAACATTGAAAATTAGTTAAAGTACTGAGGATTTTTGTAATTGTGTAAAGTGAATTTAACTGAAATTATCGCTTCATATATGTACTGAAACTTATTATAAAAAAAATTTATGTCACAATTACAAAATTTATGTCACAAATACAAAAATTTGATATATATCAATATTTATTCTTATCCTAGTTTATCTCAAAGTTGGGGTATCCAGTAATATACAATTTTATCCCTTAAATATATTACTGGATTAAATTAGATTAAAATTTATCTCATAATAACTATAACGTCTACTATAAGATCCTGATAGATCCCAAAATATCCCGTGGAATTAATTTAGATGTAATTTGATCTAATTCGATCCCAAAAATAAGTATTTTTTTTTGTTTGGATCGAATAAGATATTTTGAGATTAAATTGGATTTACTTAAATAACATAACATATGTTATTTTAAATAAAATTAAAAAAGTTACCCGATTAAAAAAAAAATTATATGGAGCTTTATGTAGTTTTACCTAATGAAAAATTATCACATACTTAATTATATAGAATTGGTATCAAACTACATCTACTGTATCATGTTCGATTATTTTAGTTAGAATTCAATGTGATACAGTTTTGTCCGAATTTTGTTCTCATTCAATTTTATCAAATTTTACGTTATACTATAACATTATATTTAATATAATATAATAGGATATAATATGGTCTATATATCATTGTAAATATGAATATACAGGCTGGAAACGAGTTTGATATATTTGTTTAAAATTTCACTTGAAATCAAGTAAATTTAAATAAGATTTTCTAATAGAAATGCATGTAATTTGAAATTTATATTGAAAATTTTCATTTGTAATTAAAGAATTCAAATTTTTAAATTATAGTACAAATTAATCTAATTGAAATTAAGACTTTTGCGTTATCTTCTTTCTACTGAGATTTTAAATAGCAAAATTACAAATGAAAACATATTTTCCAAATGTTGTTTAGCTCCAGTTTAGCACTAATATTTTTAATAATAATTTAAAATATTTTTGAGAATATTCCTAATGCTACATCTAAGGTAATATCAATCGATGTATATTTAGGTATTAATATGTGTGGAACCATATCAAAAATTTTCGAAAAACCTTAACTAAAATAAAATTATATATTATATATATGCTCCATCACATACATCCATATTAAGCTATATAAATCTACATGTTTTTATATAAAATTATATTAAGTAAGATATGATTGTATATGAGCGTAAAGCTACAGTAAAGGAAAAAATTTAGACACCTGGAGCATATATAATTATGTATGGGGTTATGACAATACATAATTATGTCTTGTACGCATATAAAATATTAATGTTGTGATATCATATCATATCTTAAATTAAATTTTTAGTCATGTAGCTTATATGTAATCTTACATAATTAGATCTTACATCATTTAATATAATAATTAAATATATCTTAAGTTGTATTCTACATATGGCACCATATATAAGCATATCTAATATCATACACACAAATATTTCTTATAAGAAATTATATATTATTATATCTTTAATTAATTACCCTATAAGTCACCATATATGATGAAATATTGTATTATATATGAGACTGTATTATTGTATATGGAAAAAAGCACACCATATCTTATTATATATGGCATACATATTTAATATCTAATGTTATAAAGGAAAATATATTAAATATACAACGAAAGGGTCTTCCAATGGGATCTCCAGCTTGTCCGATTGTGGCTGACATAGTAATGGAAGAATTATTAGATTCTTGTATTGAGAAATTAGATGTAAAACCAAAAATAATTACAAAATACGTTGATGATTTGTTCTGTATTATTCACTATAATTCAGTTAATAATATTTTGTCAACATTTAATTCATTTCATGAAGATATAAATTTACGATAGAAGAATAATGTAACTCTAAAATTCCCTATTTAGATACATTGATAATGAGAAGGAATAACATCTTAAAAATAGATTGGTATCAAAAACCAACAGCTTCTAGTAGGATTATAAATTACCATTCAAAACACCCCAAGAGAATAATAATTAATACTGCGAAAAATCTAATTGACAGAGTATTAAGAATAAGCGATGTAGAATTTCATGAAACTAATATAAGAAAAATTAAGGATATTTTGAAGGATAATAATTACCCAATACATTTAAGCTGCAAATTAATAAGACAATTTAAAAACCCGAATAATGTTAATACGATAAGGGTTGCGGAACCCAAAATTTATAACTCTTTAACTTATGTTCCTCTTATATCTGAAAGATTAGAAAAATCCAAAATTTTCGATGATAAGAAATACTTAGTAGCACATAGAACATATAACACATTAGGTTCACTATTTAGCAAGACAAAAGATAAAATAAGTAAATTTGATATGTCCAATTTAGTTTATAAGATACCATGTAGGGGTAATGACACAGAAAATTGCACTAAAGTATACGTAGGCACCACAAAGAATAAACTGAAAACTAGAATAGCAGGTCATAAATCCGATCAAAAATACAATAAAACCACTTCTACGCAAAAAACAGCATTATCATTACACTGCAGCAACTCCAATCATTATCCAGATTTTGATAACACATCAATTTTAAACACAGAAAGCAATTATAAACGAAGATATACATTAGAAATGTTACAGATCATAAAAGTACCATCAACACAAAGGATTAACTATAAAACAGACACATCCAATATTGCACAGAATTACAGGCATTTAGTCAATAGGAAATAATAAAATTATTATAATTCTCATTTAGATTTTAAGAAACTATTAATTTAAAATTGTTTGCTATGTTATAATATTTCAATTATTTATACTTTGTTTTCTGGGTTAATTTTTTAATTTGACATTAGAAAATATTTTATTTCCCGCCTTTTTTGTAATTATTATTTTTAAGTTTTTTAATTATAAAAAAAAAAATTTTCCCTGAAGAAGTCTTCCAAAGCGAAGACGAAATATTGGAAATAATAATTATAATTATAAAATAAAGGATCTTTAGCTCAATAAAACAAAAGACAAAAATTTTTTTTTTTTTTTTAATTTAACCAATACTCAGGGGATGCCCCCTACTCATGCAGTGCATTGTATTTATCAGGAAAATAGGATATGGGAAGGAGGAAAGAGGGAGTAGTGCTTGTGGATATTTGATTTAAATTTTTCAAAATTGTAAGTAACAGGGAAGACTTCTGCGGGAAGTTTGTTCCACATACGAATCGTTCGACTAAAAAACGAATTTTCTCTGTATAGATGTTTACTCTGGTAATTATTTTCAGTGTAAACATAGAAATGCCAAATTTTTTTCAGTGTTACTATATCATACATGTACCACCCATTCTATTTAACTTTCGTTACAATTTATGTGCCATTCAACGACTACACAAATGGCAGAATGTGTTAGAAAATATTTGTGTGTGTGTGTGAGTGGGTTTTTTAAATGTTGTTAGAATTTTTGTGTTTTTGATTAAATATTATTATACAAATGTTTGTATGTGTTAACAAAATGAATTACATACAATTTTGTCACATTTCAACAATATGTTTGCCCACATTTGTACATTTATGTATTTCCTCAACATTTGCCGTTATTATCATCGTCCTAGTCGCCGTCGTCATCGTTGCCATCATGTTGTGCCCACATACATCTAAAAATGGAAATGTACTATGTTGAAATATGCTATGTTGTAATTTAAATGAAAAAAAAACTCAGAATTTTTATTTGTATTTAATTTAGTTACTGTTTGCATCGTATATTAAAACATAATATGACACATATGGTTGTTGGTTATTTTTAGTGTTTAAACATAAATTATACATTTTTCATGTTTTTAAACACATGACACTAATCGACATTTAAATATAAACATTTTGTAATAACTTTTCTGAAAGAATAACGCAAAATATTAAAATAAAGTTTTAAAATAATTTTAGATAAAATATATATATAAGTTTGATATAAGGTTATATCAGATGGTATGTAATATTTTCAAGTTCAAGTTCATTGCACAATAATAATACTAAAACAAAAGTTCGTTCAACTCAAACGGTCTACAACTTTAAGAAAGTTTTATAAAAAAAAATATTTAATTGAATAGCTCCAAGACAAACATATAAAAAAAAAATAATGCAAAATATGATAAAACACAAGTAGGAAGTTTCAGAAATACATCTGTTTTGCTACAATAAAGTGTCCTGAGTTAAATTAATACACTAAACTTTTCCAAAAACATATAAAAACTCGAGTATATTTTTTTTTTTTTTATGTTGAACCAACACTCAGGGGATGCCCCTACTAATGCATTGCATTGTGTTGATATCAGGAAAATAGGTTATGGGGAGGAGGAAAGAGGGAGTAGTGTTTGTGGACATTTGACTTGAATTTTTCTAAATTGTAATTTGCAGGGAAGACTTCCGCAGGGAGACAATTCCACATACGGCTAGTGCGACTGAAAAACGAGTTTTCTCTGTAATGCGTTGTGCGATTTGCAGGGCTATAGACAACAAACGGATGAGATCTACTTGACAAGCGGGTAGTACGAACAAGAATCAAATCAAATTCAAATATTCTTGACCTGCCCTAAGGAAACTATTTCAAATGTTAAAAAATTTTCTTTAACAAAATCGAAAAAATTTAGATTTGAACTTCGGGGAATTTTTAAATACATGACACTTGTTTGAAAAATATAACTAAGTTTATTTGATTATTTATTTGGCCAATACCTTTCTTATTTTGTAGAATTTTTTATTCTTCAATGTTTGAGCTAATAAGGCCTAAAGTTATTAATGTAAATAAAACAACAGTTTTTTACATGTTCCCTGATGTTTCGTCAATTTTTTGTTGACTTTTTCAAAGGGCAGTCTATTTAAATGATAAAAAACATAAATCAATACAATAATCATACACCAAAACAGTTTAAACTTACATTAATGTGAAATTTTTTCCTTTTTTTACATTAAACCTAAACTGATTTTACATTAAAACATAAAACATTTAACATAAATTTGTACATTAAAAACACAACTTAAATAATATCACAGTGTATTAAATTATGGCCACTCTATAGCTAGTGTTGATGTTGTCTGTATCGCTTTTCAGGTTCATTGTAGTTGTTATGTTTTGCTGAATTCGTAAGCTCTCAATCGTGTATCTCTTTCTTTCTATATTTTCCTTGTCTAAAATCTTTACGTGTTCGAGATCAGCTGTGTGACCTGTCTGTAGAATATGTTGCGCCAAAGCTGTATTTTCCTTTCCCTTGTTAATGTCCATTTGATGCTCTCCTATTCTTTTTTCTAATGTTCTTTTCGTTGTGCCTATATAAATTAACTCACAGTTTTGATCTTTGCTACCTTTGCACTTTACTTCGTAAACAACACTGCTTTGTTGATTTTTCTGTATTGGCGCTTTTACATTGCTAAATATTGTGTTTAGTGTTGTATTTGGTTTGTATGCAAACCTTATTTTATCCGATTGTATTGTTGATCGTACGTTTTTGTTATCTGTCAACCCAGGAATAAATGCTACACTGTAAAAATGTTTTTCTTTCGTGCTATCATTTTGGTTTTGGGTGTTGGGGTTATATTTTATACGTTGTTGTGTCTCCTGTATTAGTGTATTGATTAATTTAATTGGAAAACTATTATTTTTTAAAATTCTGGTAATCTTTTGTATATTTCTGCAATGATATTGACTATCGCTGACATTTAAGACAGTGTATATAAAATTTTTTGCTGTATTTAATATTTGATTTCTTGGTTGTGTGGCATTATAATTCATGATTCTGCCTGATGATGATTCTTTGGTGTACCAGTCAAATGTGATTCTATTATTTATCCTACGAAGTTTAATATCTAGGTAAGCAATTTCATTGTTTTCTTCTAATTCTACAGTAAATTGAATTTTCCCATGATATTTGTTAAAAGTTGTTAAAATTTCATCTTTGTCGTCAGTATTAATTACAGCCAAAATATCGTCTACATATTTAACAATGTATTTGATATGTATATTTTTGCTATCTAATTCTGTAAGTGCATCGTCAAGTAGGCTGTCAAGAACAATATCTGCTATGGTTGGAGAAAGGGGGTTGCCCATTGGCATTCCAAAAACTTGATGATAAATTTTATCGTTATATATAAAATAGTTATTATCCGTCAGGTAAAATTGAAGGATCTGAAGAAACTTGGAGCTGGGAATTTTTGTAAATTCACTGATTCTGTCCCATTTACTCATAATATTTTTAATTGCTGTATAGACTGGTATATTAGTAAAAAGGGAGATTACGTCGAACGATACTAATATTTCCTTATCATTTCATTTTAAATTTTTCAATTGTTCTTTCACTTGTATTGAGTTTTTTGCGTTGTATTTTTCCGAAATTATGTGTTTTAATACTTGGCCAACGTATTTTGAGAGTTTGTAGCAAGGGACTTGTATTGAGGATACTATAGGTCTGAGTGGAATATCTGGTTTGTGAATCTTAGGTAATCCGTATATTCTTGGTGCTGTAGCAGCACAACAAGTTAGTTGACGTTTTTGCCAAAAATCAATATAATTATTTTTATACAATTTTGTAATAATGTTATTATTATCCCTCTGTAATTTAGACGTAGGGTCGGTCCTAAGTGTACGGTATGTATTCTTGTCTTCTAGTAAACTCTCCATCTTATCATTGTATTCGCGTTTATTCATTACCACTGTTTTATTACCCTTATCTTCTTTTATTATTATTATGTCCCTATGTTTTCTGACGAACTTTTTGGTTTTTTCAAAAATAGTGAGGATGAATTTTTCTTTTGGTGTGTTTTGAAGTTTCCTTTTAAAAGATGTCACCATATTAGCTAGTTTTGTCCTAGCAACGTCCTTTTCATGATCTGCATTTTCATCCATAACTTGGATACACTGATCTACGTCCGCAATTACATGTAGCGCAGAAAAATTGTCTTTATTTACTGGTAGAGCAAATTTCTTTCCCAGTGACAACATCCATTTGCACTCCATTGGTATATTTTGCCTTTAGATGCTCTTGGCACAATATATTTTTAAATTTTTTTTAATTTAGGGACATTTTGACACCAAGATTATATAAGCGTTAATTTATTTAATATTATTTTTTTATATATTAAAAAATGGCTTTAGCCAGGTTTGCAAAAAAAAAGCTTTAACTATGTTTTGTTTAAATAAACCGAAATTTTTCAAACATTTTTAATTTTGATGAAACTGATTAAATTTTGCAATTCTTTCTTTAATTTTGGAATCTTAAATAACGGCTGATATATTTACATCAACCAATAAACGGAGCACCTATTTGAATAATTTCAGTGTACTTAAAGCTATTTCCTCGTATTTATTAACGTTCAATGTTAAAAATTCTCAAAGTGTAGTCTGAGTTAGACTCAAAATTTTTCATATCTAAGGTTATATTATTTACAGCTTACAACTAAGGATTCATAATAGTAAAATATAAACTCTCTACACATGAAGGTCTTTATTTACACTATGTGTATTGATGGGTGCCGTGTAATAAAGCCATCGGTAATAAAGCCATATGGCTTTATTTCTCAACGTAATGGGTAATAAAACCATATGGCCCTATTACCAAACGCATTGAGAAATAAAGTCATATTCAAAATTTTCAATTTTGAGAAATAAGGCCATATGGCTTTATTACCCATCAAATATGAGAAATAAAGCCATAGCCTTTATTACCGATCACCTTGAGAAATAAAGCCATAATTAAAATTATACGTAAATATTTACCTATTTTTTTGTTGGAAATATTTGATTTTTATCGTATACTAACTTTTAAAGTATTTATCCGGACAAATTATTTGCAATTTTTTTTTTTTTTATTCTTTAAATAACTTCACATGAGAACCTGTCTCTTGTTATTGTCTCCAAATTCTTATCTACTTCAAATTCTTGTTTACAAAGATTATTAGAAGAGAGGAACAGCTTATTTTTGTACACATATGTTTATGTAAATATGATGTGACTTGTACGTCATATTAATCAGCATGCTTACAATTACTCGTTGTTATCAATTTGTTGTTATACCAGTTCGTTGTTATCAGTTCATTGTCTAAAGTACACGTGTTTTAATTAAAATGGCACAAGAAGAGATTTTAGAATATAAATTAATAGCTGGATTCAGGGCATCCAGCAAATTATTATATTTGGAAAAAGAACAACAAATTTTCAAATTAAAGTATAATAGGGATAATACAAAGTATTATTACTGCTACGAAAAAAACTGTAAGGCTGGAGTTGCGGTGGAGTTTAATAGTACTAGGTATTGCCGTCAGAGTGGGAAAAGTATGCATTGTCATCAACCCCAAATTGAGCTCATTAAAAAATTGGAATTGATCAATTCAATTAAAGGTGAAGTAAAAGAAGCTCCACTTAAAAGATCAAGTGTTCGTGACATTTTTGATGAGCAATGTAAGAAGTTTAAAGAAGCCTCACTCAATATACAGTATGGGAATATGCGTAGGCAGTTATTTAATATTAAGCAAAAAGCATTTCCTAAAAGTCCTACAGCTTTCGTCGAAATTAATAATATATTCAAAACTGAAGAAATTCTAAAAATATTTGGTATGTCGAGGTATGAAAATGAAAAAAAATTTTATTTTGATACCATAATAACAGATAATTTTTCATACACTTTATTCGTTTCACCAACAATTTCAAATGCTTTGAAATCATTGAGCATATCTAATCGACGTACTTATATATTGGATGGTACATTCAATGTAGTTCCAATATCCAAAGAGTTTAAACAATTACTAATTGTTCATGTTGTTTATGCAGAATACGTAAGTATATTTGAAGTTTCAACATTAAATATCTGTATTAAATTGTCCAAAATTAATTTATTTCTTTTTGTTTTTAGACGTTTCCATTTATTTATATATTAATGGATAAAAAATCAGAGGAAGCTTATACACACCTATTGCAATATATTAAATCTAATGTATTTGATATGCAACCAACAACCGTTATAACGGACTACGAAATTGGTTTACGTAATGCCATTAAAAAAGTATACCCAACGACAAAAACGGTGGGTTGTTGGTTTCACTTTACAAATGCATTAAGACGAAAAGCGCTCGAAATACCCGGATTTATCAAGCATTTAAATATGGATTATAAGGCCAAAAGCTTTTTTAACAAATTCTTGTATTTGCCATTATTGAAGGCAAACGATATAGTAGCAGCATACCAAAGCTTAAAAACAGATCCAATAAATGCAAAATACGTTTGTGAAGGCTATTTTCAACCTTTCTTGAAATATTTTGAAAGTTACTGGATTAAAAAAGTAAATGAAATTATTTCTGCGGTGCAGTGCATTAAGACCAATGGCAATAACGCCAATTTGCCTTATTTCTCATTTTAAAAAGAAATAAGAGCAATATATAGTTTTTCTTTTTTCAATAAAAACTAAGGATTTTCCCTTTTACAGAATGTTTAAAAAAAAGTTTATGCATTTTGTAAAAGGAAAATCTATAGTTTTTCTTTTTTCAATAAAAACTAAGGATTTTCCCTTTTACAGAATGTTTAAAAAGAAGTTTATGCATTTTGTAAAAGGAAAAATCTATAGTTTTTCTTTTTTCAATAAAAACTAAGGATTTTCCCTTTTACAGAATGTTTAAAAAAAGTTTATGCATTTTTTAAAAGGAAATTTGATGAAATTGAGAAATAAGACCAATTGGCGTTACTTCCATTTCGTATAATTTTTAATTTTACTCTTATTTCTCAACTTAAAAGGTAATAAAGCCAATTGGCTTTATTGCCATTGGCCTTAATGCACTCCACCTATTTTTGCACTTTATTTTACCTATATATGTATATTATATATATATATATTTCTTTTTGTTTAAGGAAACAACAACAAATTTTTCCGTATATCAACAGCCGTTTAGAACCAGCAACAGTGCTGAAGGTTTCCACAGTCAACTTAATATTAAGCTTACGAAGCATGGGAATTTTTATAAATTTGTGGATTTGTTGTGTAAAATATACGTGTCTAAATCAATAGACTTTTTAAAATCCATTTCTGGGTGTACATCATTATACACACAGAAAAACAATTATTACATAAAACAAAATAGATTTATAAAAGAACGATATCAACTATTAAAGGACAATAAAATATCATTTAATATTGCTCTCAGTCAGTTTTCTAAAATGAAAAACTGCATTATCGATGAGAATTTCATAAATACAATAGACACTAATGATGAATCAGACATGAGTAATGACGAAGATGATATTATGCCTGAAACACAACCAAAACATTATCTATCATGTATTATTTGCTGTGACAAAGAGCGAGAGTTACTGTTTGATCCTTGCAAACATTTCAAAGTCTGCCAAATTTGTTATGAAAGAATGAAGAACGACGCCGAACAGAAAAAAATAAAACCATTGTGTCCATTGTGTCGTTCCGTTATTAAAAATGTTGAAATTATTTATTGCTAAGGTAAATGTACTTATTACCGGACTAGAACATTAATCCCGTACTAATATAGTTTTATTTAAAAAATAATAGTTAAACTAAGCAGAAACCCCTTGTATTTAGAGTTATTGTTCATTTTTTTTTCTAAATTTTTTGTTCATTTTTTTCTAAATTTTTTGTTCATTTTTTTCTTATTTTGCTTTTCTTGTTTACATGAATTGAATTTACATGTTTTTTAGGTTTTTTTTTTTGAATTTTTTTTTTTTGAATTTTTGTTTTGTATTCGTATTGAATAAATATGTTGATTTGGTTGTTATGAATAAAAAAAAAAAATTATATGATTTTATTTTACAAAATGCATCAGTAAAGGATGAAACATTTTGTAAAAGGGAAAATTATTAGTTTAAGGAGAACCTCTAGGTGCCTTTTTCTCTAAACGCGGTGTGTAATTAATTCATATGGCTTTATTTCTCATATTTGATGGGTAATAAAACCATATGACTTTATTACCCATCAAATATGAGAAATAAAGCCATATGACTATGAGCAATAACGCCATAATGGCTTTATTTCTCAATTCATTTGGTAATAAAGCCATATGGCTTTATTTCTCAATGTTATGGGAAATAAAGCCATATGGCTTTATTACCGATGGCTTTATTGCACGGCACCGTATTGATGCTGTGCCACCAATAACTAAACCCAGTAAAAAACGCTTCTTACATGCAAGCAGGTTTGTAAGGGAGTAAGCCGAAAAGAATCCCTTACAAACCTGCTTACATATGCCATGATTTCTATATGGCGAATTCCCACTTGGAAGCATAACTTTTGGTCATAATAAGCGCGGATTTTAGCGCTTACAAAGAGCTGTGATTTCATGGCTTTCAGTAAAATCATATTTCATGTCTACATTATTACGATTAAAAGTAATAATATGAATATAAGTACATAATTTATTTTACATAAAATTCTACAGATATTTTATTTTTTCTTGTTAAAATTTTTGACATATAATATAATCATTTTATGTGCGCCCCGGTAGGATAGTTGGTAACGTGTTGGCTTATCAGTGCGGGGATCGTGGGTTCGATTCCCACCAGAGGCACTGGTCTGTTTTCGCTGCAACGCGCTGAAGGCCATAGTAGCTAGTGCTCTATTAGGGTAAGAGTATATAATTTGTAGTTATATGATTATTTATTTATAAAATAAAAATAATCATTTTATTTTTTTTTACCGCTCCACATGCTAGCTCTTCAGAAATGAACAAATGACTAATTATTTTTTATAACATACTCGAAAATAAAAAACACAATCGGAAATCACTCGGGAAAATTGGTACAGATCGTTTATAATGCACGTTATGAAACTTTCTGCATTACAACCTGCATTCTTATAAGGGATTAGGGTAAGCTGCTTACAACCTGCATCCTGGTTAGGGTAAACAGTAAACTCAACATTTTTGTTTGTTTATTTTTATACGAAAATTATTCGTTTCTTTTGATGCTTCTCAGTATTATCTAATAGTAAGCATCAGCGCATTTGTTTTTTCCTGCTTCTAAAAACACGAACATTTTTTACTGGGAAACGTTATATAGTATGAAAGGTATGAAACAAAATTTTTTCGATTTTCACTTTTTTGCAGAAAATCTGTACGGACTAGTCCCTATTATATTAGCCACAAGACTACATTGTAAACCGGTATTGCTCTACATTGAGAGACTGAAACTGTTTTTTTAAATATTGCTGAGGAGAAGCGGAACTCTGTGCATATCTCTATTATATTATGACATATTCTGGGACATGTCACTGAACAGCATTTTGAGAAATTTCAGTAACCTATCTAATGTTAGTTCTGTGACATGCCACAATAAATAAATGAAATAGTTATGTAAAAGCTACTGTTCCCTTCCATTAGAGATATAGTCCAATGACATGTCCTGGTTAAGGTCTGTATTATGTCACAAGCGATCAATTTCCATCTCCTTGTGATAACGACATATTAAAATGACACGTTAGTTTTGTTAAGAATTTTGCTAATTTTAACAAAAATTATTATTAAATTTTTTCTATTAGTGAATCCAGTTCAGGTAAAATTTCTGAACATAATATCACACTAATACAATATTTTAATGAATTAGTTTCATAAAAATTTATGAAACATTAGACTTGACGATAAACTTTAAAACTTTCATTATATTTATGAAGGTTTTGTAAAAATATGAAACATGTTTTTTGTTGGAGTGTACATTTCAAAAATTCAATGTTCGCTGAGACGACAGTGGAACGGTAAAAATTAAATTTGTTGTATGTGGTGTGAATGACTTTCATCCAGACATTGAACTCTTTTTCATAACAGTTCCTGGTTAAGGAAAATAATTTTTAAATTATTTCATACAATATACATACGATGGCTATAAGTTGACACTTTATAACTTAAACTTTTTTAAGAACCAGAATTATGAATGAGAAACAACTTCTCCATTATACTGAAGTTTTTGGTGTACTTAGCCCAATCTTTAAAAAATATCAATTACGAGATATCAACATATCATCAAGAATATGTCAAGTTTTTATTGATTTTAGTTGAAAGCAATTCAAATAACGAGATTACTCAATAAAATTAAACTTAATATTTAATATTTAAACAGAATTGTTTAAACAGAATTGTTTAAACAGAACAATACATTTTTGAGATAATCAAAATAATAAAGCAATTTAACAAAATAATATTACCGTTATTCACGATCTTGCAAATGAAAGACTAAAATACATTGTCTTTCATTTGCAAGTAAACTCCGTTTTGAAAAATATATTAAAAATTAAATATATTAAAAATTATACACCACAAAACCAGGCCGAGTAAGATTGTGAATGGCCCTAATATAAAAATAAATAAAGAATTAAATTATACTATTTTAAGAACAGAAAAAAGATGATTTTTGTATAAATAAGGTTTAAAAATTGTTAAACGTATTCATTATATAAACAGAAATAATTGCAAAGGTCGCACCAGTCAAAACATGGGAATAATTGGTAAATATATTGAAAAATATAAAAGTTCTAAACACAAATTATAAACTAAATCTGGTATTATAGCAATTATTAATGCACTAGCAGATTCTACTGCTGCTATCGAGCAAAGTCCTTGTTCTGATTTACTTTCACAATGTTCACCAATAAATTCATACGCATGCGCTCAGAGCGAGGATACAATTCGAATAGTAGAGATACAACCTTGCGGCTGCGGCGGCGGATTCCACTGAGGTGAGAAAAAGCAAATTCTATGACAATGTGGGCTGTTTTTATACATGTACATATGTATAAACATGTGCATGTGTCAGGAATGGAAAAGTTGATTCGATCGGTTTTTTATACTTTTTTAATTAAAAAACATACCGTAGCACTCACAATATAACCATTGACAGTATTTAAAAAGTTAAACAATGGTCTTAAATATTATAATAAATTTGTGCTTATTTTACTTCAATTTCAATTAAAAAAGTTAAAAAATTTATGAAATTTGATATTTAATTATTTTGCATAACTAATTTACACAAAATTTAAAAACTTTTTCTAGTAAACTTATCGTTAAACACCACTCTCAAAACACTTTTTGATTTCGAAGTAAAAATCTCACTTTCCATCCCTGATGTCTGTGTATAGAGCACTTCATATATTATATGAAAACCACCAAAAAGTGGGATTGTTTAATGAAAATATTGCAGAACTAAAGAAAGTATTAGATAAAACGCAATAAAATTAAATTAAGTTTTAATGCAGTGCGGATTTTTCTGCGTTTTTTGTTCTCAAATCGACATATATAAAAAAAACGCCGCCGCAGCCGCAAGGTTGTATCTCTACTCGAACATTTGAAAATGTTTGCCGATTACAAGAAGTAAATTGCAGTGAAAAAACTAATTGGCAGATATTAGAAATATATAGATGTCAAGATATTAAAACAGGCACTATTGGCACTTGTTACAGCCATTAGCATACATGTTCTCGTGAGTGTCCCAGACGTACACTGGGGTAAGAAATTTGCATACATAATAAAATTAACAATATGTGCCAGTTGGAAACACATATTCGTGAAATGAATAATAAGAATTGTGGTATAATAGGTAGAGTATTAATATTTTTAATCTTATATCGCACTGGTTCAACAAAAAGGTCATAACTCAAAATTCACTTTTGAAAGAAAGCGACATACAGCGGTAATGTCTTCCTTATATAAAAACTTTAGATCGGGGTTTTTGTTACTAAAGAGTGCAGAGATTCTTACAGTGGATTGAGATGACCACTGTATGTCGTTTTTTGCAAAAAATGGATTTTAAAAAATTTTGAGCTATGACCTTTTTGAAGAACAAGTGCGATATGTTTCTTTTAATTATTACTATTTTTAGCTTTCCACGAAGTACAGAAATATAGATGTCGTAATAAAAGAATTGTTAACCGTCCCACACTATGTTTGAATGCTTAAATTTTATGTTAACAATTTTAGTTAATGTGTAATTATAACATATTGAACCCCAAAATATGTATTTTCCTTTTTAAAGTTTTCGCTTTAACATTTTTATGGAATTTGACATTCGATAAAATAAAATAAATAAAATATAAATATGAACTAAAATAATTATTTTGAGGTTCAGTGTAAATGTAATTTAAGTTAATGTATTTAACCAAATTTTTATATATTTGTAAATTAAAATTTTATAAAATTTTGGAGTTTTATTGGCTTTCTTGTACTTTTTAAAATGAAATACTTTACATTCAAGACCAGTTTTATGTTAAAAATATCCAAATGTTTAAAGCCATAATATTGTAAAAAATCTTAAAAAACACACATTTTTACAATCAATAGAAAATCACAATCATACACGCAGAGCAAAAATATGATTAAATACGATTGAGGCAAGAAATTATCATATTATGATTTTAAGAATAATAAATATGATTCTGGCTAAAGACGAATTTATAATCATCTAAAAGCATAATATGATTATGATGATCATATTATGATCATATTATGTTTCAACCATAACATGGTGCTATTTTTTCTGCGTGTAACAAAGCCAAATGTTTAACGCTACATTTTTAAATAGTATTTTTTTCCACCACAATTATCATTATTTTTTAAATTTGTAATATCTACACATATTAAACCAAGGTTAGGTTACCACCAAGGCATGGGTTATACAGAGAACGTGTTCGTGTTGTGATAACTTGAAAGCGGTTGCCACTAGCAGGCTGCATAAATATCAGAACCAAACCAGTCCGACTCCCTGACGAAGAGACTGATTCTGCTCATTTCGAACCGAAAGAACGAATATAGCAGCTTCCGGTTCGCTGATGCAGGGCAGTGGAACAGAAAATGGAGTTTCCCTCCCTTCCTCATTGTAGCAGCTTCTGCAGAAGTCATTATAAAGAAGATCTATTTTCCGTGCGTGTACACCAAAAGTGCCATGTCACGTTACCATCGCCAGCAGTTTGCTTAAATGGAAACGGGTTAGTACAATGATTGCCCCTATACGTCGCCGATCATAAGTGGACCAAACCTACGCTCGAGCAAGTATGTTCATCAGACCACCTGACAGATACAAGCCGCATGTATAACTGCGCTACCTGGATCTTATTAATTGCCAGCGGTATGTCCAACGCGTCCAGAAAAAAAATTTTCTCTTCTAATTTGATATTTTTATTGATGAATTTAACATTTGCTTGTCATAGAAAGGAAGCATTCCATAAATGATTATTTGGACGTTTTCTGCCTAAACAACTTCTTTAATATTCCTAGGATGTCGTTTTGTAGCATTATATAAATGATTCCTTCCTATGACCAGCCGAGTTGAAAATCATCGATGAAAATTATCAATTAGAATCAGTATTTGGCAGAACAGGCATCGAATACATTTACAATGATCTCAACTGTACCATTCAAGAGCTTTTGATACTGTTCTACACATTTCGTTTATGTTAAATATTATGATGATTAACCTTTCCATAAAATATGGATGACGACAAAGTAATGAGAGAAAAACAAAAAAAATATTTGTATGAGCTTTAAAATTTACTTTTTTTCAATATTCTTTGCTAAAGTGTTTTATATTAATGAAAACATTTTTTTTAACCTTTTAGTTGTTTTTTTGAAATTGTATATGTATTTTAACATTGTTTTACATTTCGTTTAGTATTTTTTGCCATAAGTACAATGAATTTTGGACTACTGTTAATATGAATACACGTACATGGCGTATACGTTATGCACACTAATATAAAATAGTTAATAACACGTATACGACATGATGTACAAACATACAAGGGAATTAGTATACATAATTAGTATACCATTAAGGTTGTCATTTGTTTTTTTTTTTTTTTTGATTATTTTATTCGATTAAATAATTAAAAAAGTTTCGATCTAGCGATAAATTCTTTAAAATAATGGAAATAATTTAAAAATATACAATGGCCATTCCACGGAAGACCTGCCAAAAAAGATCAGCTTTTAACTTTTAGCCTACAGATTTCAAATAAATGTTGCATTCAGAATTTCTATGGAGCCCATTTAAGGTCTGCTTTTTTAGTTTTTAAAGATTCGGAGAATCCATGGTTTCATGATCAATTTTGTTTATTTAAAAAATTAAAAATATGTAAAACGTTTGTAAGTTTCGGGTTTTCTTTATCTTTACATTTGTTGCTTTTACGTTGGCTGTTGTTATTTTATTTATATTTAGCAAAAAAAAAAAAAAAAAAATTGCTAATGTTGGCAGTTTTTTCTACACCTTCATTTTGAAATAATTTAAGTAGCTTTGTCTGCTACACTCAAATAAAAATGGTAGTAGAAAAATTAGTCAAAAGTTTTTAGACCCAATTTTCAGTTTCTTTACTAACTTATTGTACAAACTTATTTTTTAGTAAACATTTTTTCTATTCTCTATTTACAAATTAAACATTTATAACTAATTTTTGTGTGCCGAACCTTTCAACTTGTAAAAACTTTTACCCTTTATTATGAAAAAAAATATTTGTAATAATTTTTGTTAATTTCAGCAACTTGAGTTACAAAAATCAGTAAAATAGATTGCTATATTTTACTAATTTTTTAAACTCGAGTTCCTAAAATTATAAAATTACCTTTTTTTCTTAGTTAAAAGTAAATTTTTTTTTTGAGTACAACATTTATATAAAAATAAAATATATCGAAAATGCAAAAAATAAAATAATAATATTTAGTATAAAAAAAGTCGATTTAGGAATTCAATTTTCATTTAGGGGTTACTAAAATATTATTAACTTTTAGTATAGTTTACTTAGTTTTCCGAAAAATTTCATTGCACTAATAATTACAGACACGTTTTGCTAAAACCAGCTTAATGGTATGCTGACAAAAAATAGTATTTTTTTTTTGTTAAATTAGTGGTTTGCTATAGATTTTACGAGCCACTTTTTGAGTGTATTTTTGAGTTTTTTTGTAATTGTTTACTCGAAAAGTGTAACGAGAATGACAAACGATAATATAAACTATATGTTTCTCAATCGATCTACCTTATTTTATTTTTTTAATTTTTTTTTTTATTTTTTTTATTTTGGTGTTCCATGCACAAGACTAAAAGTCCTATATTGAGGTACAGAATTGAGTATTTGAAAAAAAGAAAGATTTTAATGTAATTAAATAATAACTTAAAAACTAAATTTTACTACTTATTTAAATGTTTAACAAAAATATAAATAAATACTTACCTTAGCTCAGCTTTTTTTAAATTAAGCTTGTCTATTAAAGCGTCAATCCGACAAAGTAGTCAAAGGTATCGAATACATTTGCAATGAGCTCGACTGTGCCATTCGACAGCTTCTGATACTGTTCTACCCATTTCGTTTATGTTAAATATTATGGGAATTAACATTTCCATAACATATGGAGGACGATTAAATAATTTGAGAGAAAGTGCAGCTAATTCTATTAAAAATTATTTCGTATGAGCTTTAAAATTAATTTTTTAAGATTTTCGACTACACATGTAAACACAGAAAATAGTCCAGCGGCGTTAAATAGCACGATCTTGGAGGTAGATTCACGGGTCCGAAACGTGAAACTATGCGGTTACCAAACGTTTCCTTCAATAAATCAATTGTGACACGAGCTGTGTGCCATGTTGCGCCGTCTTGCTCAAACCACAACTCCTTTGCATCTTGGTTGTTCAATTGATGAACGAAAAAGTCAGTAATCATGGCTCTATAGCGGTCACCATTAACTGTAACGTTCTGATTAGACTGTTTGGAGTCTTCATTTACGCTACGCTCTGCAGCAGCAATGACTTCTTCTGTACGCACTTTACGGCGTCTCTGTGGATGCATATTATCATTTAGAGTAAATTTGGTGCGAAAACGTTCCATAGTTAATCGAATTAATTGCTCTGATGGACGATTATGTTGACCGTAAAATGGACGTAATGCGCGATACGTATTTCAAACAGAACCATGATTTTCAAAATAAATTTGCACAATTTGAAAGCGTTGTTCAGGCGCCAGTCTATTCGTGTTGAAATACCAAACCAAACTAAACATAAATAAGTCACATGACAGCTGACAAAATGGCCGCCAGTTAAAAAAAAAATGCTGCCAACTTAAAGTTCTATACCTGTATATAAAACACCCTTTATTTTTTGCCTTAAGTACAATATCTTTTGACAATTTTGTTTTCTATGGCTAATATGAATACAACTACTTGGCGTATACGTTATGTACACTAATATAAAATAGTTAATAGCACGTATACCATACCCAGTAAAAAATGTTCGTGTTTTTTAGAAGCAGGATGACATAAATGCCCTAATGTAAGTGCTTACTATTACATAATATTGAGAAGCAGCAAAAGAAATGATTAATTTTCGTATAAAAATAAACAACCAAAAATTTTCAACTTACTGTTTTCCCTAACAAGGATGTAGGCTGTAAGCAGCTTTCCCTGATCTCTTATAAGGATGCAGGTTGTAAAGCAGAAAGTTTCATAACGTGTATTAAAAACGATCTGTACCAATTTTCAAGAGTGATTTCCGATTGTGTTTGCTGTTTTCGAGTATGTAATAAAAAATAATTAGTCATTTAACTGTTTCTGAAGAGCTAGCACGTAAAGCGGTAAAAAAATAAAATGATTATATTATATGTCAAAAATTTAAACAAATAAAAATTAATGTCTGCAGAATTTTATGTAAAATAAATTATGTATGGTATATTCATGTTATTACTTTTAATCGTAATAATATTAATATAGACATGAAGTATAATTTTACTGCAAGCCATAAAATCACTGCTTTTTACAAGCGCTAAACTCACCGCTTATTTTGCCCAAAAGTAATGATTCCAAGTGGGAATTCGCCATATAAAAATCATAGCATATGTAAGCAGGTTTGTAAAGGATTACTTTTGGCTTACTCCCTTACTTGCATGTAAGCAGCGTTTTCTACTGGGTATGATGTACATACTGACAAGGGTATTATTATACATAATTCGTATACTATTAAGGTTGTCATTTGTTTGTGCGATTATTTAAGAGAATATTTATTCGATTAAACAAGCAAAAAATTTTGATCCAAATATCAAGCAAAAAATTCTTTAAAATTTTATATAGTAACGAATAAAAATAATTTTAAAAATATGTAATGACCATTCCACCACAGACCTGCCAAAAAGGGTATCTTTTGACCTTCGGTCTTAAGAATTTAAATAAATTTAGCATTCAGAAAAATCCAAGTTTAGTTTATTTGAAAAATGAGAAATATACAAAAAGTAATTTTGAATATTCATATTTTCTTTAATACTCATCGGATCACCACCAATTAAATTGCATTGGAATAGCACACTCCCCTCCTTTTTTATTCCGGATTGAAATTGACATTAATTTCTTTGATAAATGCACTTTTAACCAATTTGGCCACTCTTGATTGGCATATTTGCAAAATATGGAATATAAAATAAAAAAACATAAAAAAGTACATTTTAAACCACAGTTTAAATTAGCTAAAACTTGATTTGTGATAAGAAAACATGTGTCAAACATATATGAATATTTTTATTTTAATTTTTTTATTTGGGTTTGTACTTCATCACAAATAGTAACAAATTTCTTTACACACATACTCTAACACACATTCCGATTTGAAAATTTTAAAAATCGCGATTTTCAAAGATTTGAATTAAAAAAATAAAAATAAATTTTCCAAGTATGTCACTTAGAAGAGCCATATAAGCAGAAGTTGTTATCGGATTTCTCTCATTAAAAATTCTTTAGATAATTAAATTTATAGATTTCATATTTATGACAATATTTTTTTTCTATTTACTTTTGTTTCCATTCATATATTTAAAAACATAGTTATACGAAAATAATAAAGAAAATTGTAAAAATGTTAAGTTTTCTTTGATCTTCTTTTATTTAATTCTTCTTATTTTAAAAGAGCTTAAGATCATTTATTTATTAATTATAATTATTTATTTCCAATATTTCGTCTTTACATTGGCTGATTTCTTCAGGGAACCATTATTATAATTTGATTAGAAAACTTGTTTTAAGTTTTTCAATCAAATTGTAATAATTGTGCTCTGAAGAAGTCACCCAATGTGGAGACGAAATATTGGAAATAAAAAATTATAATTAATAAATAAATGATATTAAGCTCGTTTAAAATAATTAGAAGAAAATTGTATGTTTTGTTCGAAGTCTCCGTTTTACAGCACAATTTTATTGCTTACATTTAAAACAATTTATTAGAGCTTTCATTTGATATACATATTTAAAACTATATATAAAGCATAATATATATAAACCACTTCGGCAATTCAAACTCGTAACCAAAAAGCTCTTAAATAAAAAAAAATATTTATTTATATATTTCTCTTAAAATCTAACATTTGAAGAAAACTTGCTCACATCATTTAAAGAAAACTATATTTAAGATTACTCGTGTAAAGTTTTGGTACTCTAGGTATAAAAGCACAAAAGTTACAGACTTATGATCAGAAAATGGACAGAATTTCCCACTGTGTCACGCGACTCACAAAACAATGAAGTCAGATGCATATTATTTATAGTTTTAATTGCACTTGTCTAAAAAATACGATAAATTTAAAAACTCAAACAAAACCTAAATTTTCATTTTGGCAACACTTCCCTAACTACGCCACACTTGTATGTTTTAAAAAAAAAGTGGTAATAAGTACAGAATTTCTGTACTCCTGGCCCAATCCACATATATTAAAGAACCTAGGCTTTCTGAATATTTTCATTTGAGACAACCTGTGCTTACACAGGGTGATTACTTTGACATCAAAGTTTATCACCTCACCCAAAGAAAATCTTTCAGTGCTTGGGACATTGGCAAATGATAACCGATTTGAAAACAAGTTCGACTCAGATAATCTCCTATACAAGATAAACAAAAAACATGTAAGATATAACTAAAAACATATTTGAAGTTAAAAAATAAAATGTTAATTTTTGCCTTCACCTTTTTCGATTTGGCCCATATCTTTTTGTTACCAAACCAAATCAAAAAAAAAAATAAAATTTGTAAGGTTACTAACACATTCAGAAACAAACTTCAGAAACGATAAGATTACTAACGCATTCAGAAAAAAACTCAAATAAATCGGCAAATTTTCTCAGAAAATTTACCTTAATTCATTTACGTTTTTCTCGGAACTTTGTTAATAATTATTATGTCTTTTTAACCGTTTCTAAAAAAATTAACTTAAAGAAAAGTCGTGAATGTAATTTTATTTATTTCTGGACATGCGCTCTGTATCCAGCATTGGTCGAAAATGGTAAATTTTAAACGAAAATTTGACTTTGCAAGTGTGCCCACCATTTGGCCTGTGGATTTTGATGTTTTTTTTTTTTTAATTTGAAATAATAGGTCAATATGTTTTATGCAACTTCTGAAAAAAAAAAAAAAACTGATCCTACGCCTAATTCAGAGCTATAGAGCAGATTTTGTGAAAAAAGGTTTTTTTTTTGATGATAATATTTTTTATCGTGAAATTTATCGTTGATCTATAAGTTTATGTGTGAGATTTTATTCGTTCGGTTTGAGATCATGACAAATTTTTCTCTAAATTAACAGAAAAATTATAATTTTTATATGATAATTTACTTTGACTATTAGAAAAAACACAGAAAAAGTTATTAGACACTAGCATGAATAGAATGCATTTTCTGACCCACTACGGTCTTCATCAACATTCTTCGTGCCATTTAGTATTAATCGTAAATAGAAGTGACACACACGTTAAAGGAATTGGGTAACTTTAAATCCCACATTACTCTGTGTGTTGAGTTAGAATGAAATTTACCACAAACGATTTCTATTTATAGTGTGTTTGTTTTTCTCTAGTCATTATCATAATTGCCAGTTTAACTTTCAGTTAAAACTTTTTAAATTTAAATTCTTTTCTCTAATGTAATCATATACTATCCTTCTACATAAGCAAAGCATATCAACAAACATTAAAGATTTTTTGTTAATACATATGTCGAGCATATACATTAAACGATTTCAACACTGTACCTGGTGAGTGGTTTAATAGTGAATTTTATCGTTTGAGATAGGCGTGGTAGAGAAGATTAAGCAAACTTTTCTAAAAATCATAACTACATTGTAAATTTTTTATTGAATTAGACTGCGCAGTTTCTGGTAACACAACCTTCATCAGTAATCCTTTTTGACAATACTGTAATTATTTGTTATGGTTTTTATTGTTTGATTGCATCTATATGAAATGTTTATTTATTAAATGCAATCCTGACCGTGGCTTGAATTTTATCGTTGATCTATATCTATCTTTAAAAAAATCATATTAAAAAAATATTTTTAAACTTATCCTTGTTGTTGTTGTTATACTTGGAATACCGTTCCCTACCTGTAATGCATGTAGCATGGGTCCACTCCTTTTCCCTGTATGGTTTTGTATAAGAAAAATACTGTTGCTTAACCCTAATTATTTCAAATGAGTCAACATACAATTGAAAATAATTTTTGGTATATAGTTGCCAAGCGCTAAACCTAAAATACTATTGCCAATTTAAAATTTCTTTGAAGACTATATTTAACCTTAGTGGTGTTGACTAAGAGGTGACTTAATAAATCCTTTAACATTTCATTGTTAGGTCCATATCCTAATAAAGAAATATAGAGTATGGCCTCGAACTTGAATAATTTTCATTTTCATTGCACAATTAAAGGTCGAAAAAAAACGTAATTATTATTTTTAATAAAAATTATATCAAACTTGTTTATTTTGTATATTGTATGTTATGTCTCGCTTTTAGTTTGGGCCCATTGTCTTTTTCTATTGCAGACAACTGAAAATTTGGATGAGCCAATGAAACAATTGTACTGTATATCATGAAAATTATCAATATTTTTGGAAAAGCAATAACTAAAACCTAATTTGACAGTATCATATTAGATTTTAAGACTTGAGGTAGAAAAATATTCTAGTTAAGTAAAAATGTTTGCTAAAACTACTAAAAATTAGTTTAAAATGGCGTTGCAGAAAAAACTGCTGAAATAAGCATATTTTTTTTGCTAAATATTAGTAATATAAAAATAGCAAAAATAAATCTGTTATATTTAAGCTTAATTTTAGTTAATGCAAAGAAAAAACTTAATATATTTTAGCGGACCAAAAATGTGAAATGTTAAATTTAAATTTTATTTTTTTAATGGGAATAATAAAGTTCTCTTCTCTTTTATCAAATACTTCTGTAGAGTTTAGCAACATTTACTGTCATTCGCATTCAACTATATTCAACATAAATTTATCGGGAATTTTGTTGTGATTACAGTTTTTATTTTCGCTAAATTTAGGAGAGTTTAATGCCATTTTCGATCAACTTAAAATCAACTCAAATTTTATAAATTTAACAGTTTTATTCATCTGTTCTTATCTTACTAATATTTCGCAAAAAAAAATAATAATCTGATAATTTTAGCAGCTTTTCTTAGCAATACAATTTTAAACTCAATTTTATTGGCTTTTCCTGCTATTTTTAAGAATGTTATCTAAACTTCACTAGGAATCAAAACACAACAAGAAACGGAAATGAACTGGAAATTCTAGTAATTGGTGTTGATTTAGTACAACCGCTATGTTGAACTCGACATTTTAATGTGGTTTTTGTTCTTCATAGGCATGAGTGTTGAGGCTGTTTTTGTCATTAAATAGTATTATATTACGTTTACTATGGCCAATAAAAATCTATAACAAATAACGTCGGTAGTACATTTCCGCCAAGTTCATAGCACAAAGACACTAAAGTGGACATTTTTTATTGTTTGCCAAATATTTTTGTTTTTGCTATTTTCGGTTGTTGTTAGATTTTATAAAAATATAACTACAATATATTCAAAATATATATTATGCTCATAAAGCCTACATATTATTTTAAAATTACCCAATTGCGATTTTTTTTTTGTTAATTAATTTATTATGGATCAATTGCTTCGTTTTCGACCCAGTACTTTTTTTGTAGTATTTTAAACAAATTGTTTCCCCTTTTTAAATTTTACTCAAAATTAAATATTTTATTGAATTTAAGTAGATCTAATTTAGTTTTTAATATATTGTTCGGTCCAACAACAATTTCTTATCTTTTTCGATCCAAAAAGAGCTCAATTAATACCATCCATACTTTGGGATCGCGATCTTAATATTAATGAATCCCTCAATTTTAATATCAATTCTGATCTTATTTAGTCTAGTAGTATATTTGAGCGATCTAGTTGGGCACTACGGGATACCCCAATTATGAGATGAACTTGGATTATATTAAATATCGATCTATATAAAATGGGATATGATATTATATTTGAGATATAACTCTTATTTGATCCGGTTGTTCTATATATCTGCAAAAGTTGGTTTAAAAATGCCTAGTGGATAAATGACGTGTCCTTATTGAGTTAATACTTAAGGTTTTTATACACAGCGCAAATTATCTCGGAAACTACTAAACGTATTTTTGATTTTGCATAAAATGTTCCGAACTCATTACTGCTCCTTTTTTGACCGTGTGTTTTAAACGGCTGTATTTTTTTACTGAAGAAAAATAACTAAGTGGTTTAAAAATCCAATATCTTGACCACAATCGCAAATAAAAAAATTGTGAAAATCAAAAAATCAATTTTTGAACTTTTTTTAATTGACCTTTTTTCAAAAATTATTTAGAAAAATAAAACGCCTAATCTTTTATATTTTGGATTGTTATGTTGGTGGTGTAATGGTTAGCGCGTTGGACTTTTACACAGAAGGTCCCGGGTTCGATGCCCGGTGACGGCAACACCAAAATAATATGTATGAGTTTTTTCTATCCCTCATACGTATCGCAATGTCCACCTTCGGTGTTCCCATAGCAATTAACCCCACCGAAGTAAAATAATGAATCAGGGCTATGAACCAAAAAGCTTCAATAAGTTCGCCAACTCTCCATCAGGTGGCGAGCAACAACTGTTCTAAGACTTATCATCTTGCGCAATTACAGTGTTGCCATGTCTGAAGCCCTTCACCTTTCCCCACCTTTCATCTCTATACTATCCCTTTCCAAAGAAAGCACCACACTAAATATAGAAAGTATTTCCTGAGTGTTGCCTCTCTTTCAAAAAAAAAAAAATACATAAATAAAATACTACTAATATTATAAAAATTTTATAGTCAGGGTTTCCATATGTTAATTTTAAAAAATTATCGACAACCATGATATATTTCCAAAAAAATTTAAAAATCAGTTAAGTTACAAAAACAAATTTTTCATAATCTTTTGAATAAAGACCTGTTTTAAAAAATTACACAAAATTAAAATTTTTAAAATATCTTCAACCTTCTACTGTCAAAGTTTCAACTTTGGTTGCTCATATTTCAACAAGAACAAAAAAAAAAAACAAAAAACATTTTTAATGAAGCATGGCTTTTTATATCTGCGAAGTTTGGTTCAAAAATGTTCATCGGGTATATGAAGTGCTATCAATGAGTTAAGCTTTAATAATTAGACACATCTAGAAGTCTTTAATATATTTTAATTAAAAATTATTTTTAATTTAAATAAAATTCGGTACACTTTTGACACTTATTGTTATTGAATATTTTTATTGCTAACTATAACCAACAATAACAAGGTTCTGCTGTGTAGGTGGTTTGCAGATGAACATCAGATATTTTTGTAAAGGTTTGTTTTTTTTTTTTTTTTTGCTGATAACAAGCATATTTCTAGCTTACTTATTTAATGACCATTTTCAGTATTCCTTTTGGTAGTTAATGGTTTAGAAAGCAATTTGCTGGTATTTTATTATAAGGAAATTTTGTTAAGTATAGAGGGTTGGTTATGGACGTTTCTGAAAGTGATGATAGAAATTGTGTAAATTTAATTAGAAAACTGACTTTGTTGTACACTGAACATAGTTTGTTGTTTAAGTTAACTGAAAGTGTAATTTAAACTAAATGATAAATCATTTAAAAATCCGGTCTACTTACTTTTCATTTAAACCAAATGTTCATTGTTATTTATTTTTAAACAGTGTTTAAATATAAGTTTGACATAATTTTTAAAAAATAAAAATTATGTTTTTTCGACCTTTAGTTGTGCAATGAAAATGAAAATAATTCAAGTTCGAAGCCAGACT
This sequence comes from Delia radicum, assembly GCA_021234595.1. Taxonomy (NCBI): domain Eukaryota; kingdom Metazoa; phylum Arthropoda; class Insecta; order Diptera; family Anthomyiidae; genus Delia; species Delia radicum. The sequence continues at coordinate 109,232,217 of CM037852.1, forward strand.
CTATATTTCTGTATTTAGATATTGTCCTAACAAATAATCTATAGAGTTTTTGTTTTCAAATTAATTAATTTACCACTTTCAGGAATGTTGAATGTTGATAGATCTATTTATATATTTTATTAAAAATAAAAATTATGTTTTTTTCGACCTTTAATTGTGCAATAAAAATGAAAATTATTCAAGTTCGAGGCCATACTCTATATTTCTTTATTAGGATATTGTCCTAACAGATAATCTATAGAGTTTTTTGTTTTCAAATTTGTTATTTGACACTTTCAGGAATGTGTTGATAGATCTATTTCGGGAATTTTCCAGGTTCCCATTATCAGAACACGTTTTGAAAGCGGTAACAATCCCATGCCAAACATCAAACATTCATATAAACTAGTTTAGTTTTTGCATTTCTTTGTTTTTCTTTTCTACAAAATGTATGCATACACACATTTCTGTAAACTTTTACAATTTCTTGTAATTTTAATTGATATAATTTTGTATATAAACAAAATATTTTAACAAAAAAAAAAAAACAAACCCGAATTTTTTTAATATTTTTTTTTCGAATAACTGTAACGGAAGCAAATAAACTACAATATTCCGTTTTTGTTGTTAAATTTTTATGATACTTTAATTAAATGAAAGTATTAAATGAAACTAAAAAATCGTTAAATGGTAGTAAATTATTTTGAACAAATGTATAAAAAAGTTAAAAAATTTATTTGAAAAATAAATGCAGGAACATGCAACTGAAAACTTTTCTATTAAACTACAAACAGTAAACATACATACTACATACATAACATACTATTCTGAGTGTATATGTTGTGGATATAAAAAAGACTTTAATTAATATTAAGTAGATAGCCCATTAAAGGGTAGCAGGGGAGCATTCGCATCTTTATTTAAAGCGGTGTCATTACTCAACCAAATCATAAATTGTATTTATTTCCATTTTTTATTATGTTTTTTTATTTCCAAAGCAACTAAAACTGGCTAAACTGCGTTACCTATGGGGTAAATTCGCCAAGTTAATGTTTCACATTTGTCAGCTATAAATATTACGGTTCTGGTGAAAAACTTTTATTTTATATTAAACAATCTATACTGCGTTACTAGAAGTATTATATACCGGAATGGCTATACTAGCATGTAAAATGAATTATTTTTTGAAAGAATTTTTTATTTCTTTATAAATTTGGTTATAGTTTTTAAGTGGATGTTTTTCTGATCTCAAGTCTCCCATTTTTAACTTAAAGGAATTGCGCAAGTCATTAAAAGTGGAACATCTTATTTTAAACCCCAAATATAAAAACCCAAAAGAACCCATACCTCAAAATAACATATTTTGAATTTCAGACTTTTAGCCCAAACAATTTGTGCAGAAAGTTCAGAGGTATCTTTGTCTTTTAGTCCTTCCCCTATAAAGTTTTATAAGGCACAGTTAATGCAAAAATTTTAATTGGAAGTTACTAAATCAAACAATTAATGAAATATAGGTGTGCATAAGTCGTTCCACTTGAAGTTTTTAAAAATTAGCTTGCCGCTGTTTGAGCAATCTACCATCCAAATTTTAAAATCATTACTTCAGCGGCTTTTGTAGGCCGTTTATGGGGAGACATTTGAGTGAGTTTACCCATACATCAGTGCACATATATTTTAAATTTTACATTTCTTCCATTCATCAAAGCAGAAATGGCTAAAAATCTCTTCCAAGAGGATAGAAGAACATATTTATAAAATTTTACTTTTTCGTCTTCGTACCCCAATTTTTGTTTCGTTCCACCTGGGAAAGTTTAAGGAACCTTAACCCTGCAGTACTATTGACTGGGTGTAATTTTTGATTTTGCTGGAGAGATGTACATTAACAAAATATTATTTAAAATAAATTAATTACTAAACTTCTAAAACTAAATTTTTTTTTCTGTATTTTGGTGTTCATTATTAAAAAAAAAAAATTTTATTTGCATAATTGAATTTAACTGAGATGAATGACAGAAACTAATAACTAGGGGTAGGTTACACCCAACGAAAGTAATGACGAAGTTGAATAGACGAAAGTACTGCAGCTTTAATATTCATGGAACGTTTAGTATAGGTTTTACTAAGTTTTCTACTAATATTTTTACTTTGAGTGTACGCTGAATTCCAGACCCACACACCAAATTTCAAGTTACTCACAAAGTAAATTTGGTCTGATCGTCAAAGGGCAGACTTAGGACTTTGTGGCCCTCCCCGTGGGAATTTTAAAAATACTTTATAAGCGGATATCTATGTGGGATGAGGAACCCTCATATCAATTTTCAAAATACTCCCTTAAGCAGTTAGAGAAGCGATAGTTTTACATACTTTTTACCACGATCCTGGACAGGATGGCGTTTGGCAGGACGCCAAGGGGGAACTTTTACAATTTTTACCCTATTCAAATGAATTTCCAAAAATCCCGTCTATACTGATGTCTACTCGTGATACGGTACATACATACTAAATTTCAAGTTCCTCGGTTTAATGCTCTCTGGTCAAAGGACTTTAGGCAGACCGCCAATGAGAATATTCCCTTTTTTGTCCCTCGCCGCAGAAATTTCCAAAAATCCGCTCTATACAGATGTTTTCTCCAAATTGGGAACCCATTTAATATATTTCGAGTTCCTAGCTTCAAAGGATTGGCCAGGCGGCCACGTAGGAAGTTTTTCGCCTTTCCTTGCCTCTCTTCGTAGGAATTTCCAAAAACCCGCTGTGTACAGATGTTTACTCTTAATTAGGATCCCATATACCAAATTTCAATTTCCTCGCATAAATGCTTTGGCCAGGCCGCCAAGGAGGACACTTTTACCCTTTTTTCCAACACCCATAGGAATTCCCTCTACATTAAAAAAAATAAGTTAGTAGAAAAGTTAGTAAAACATCTTGTAAATCAGGTATACTATTTTTTAGCAAATTTTTTTGCTAAAATCGTGTTTTCAGCTAAAATTTTTGTTATACTTATTCAGCACTTAACTGTTTTATACTAATGCTTTTCTAATATTATACTAATGTTTTACTAATTAATTTTGCTAAAAAAAATTGTGCTGATAAGCACATTAATAGTGTGGACCAGATTGAAAGATATATGCAGAATGAAGCAGATGTCGCGGCATGTCTAGATGTAGTAGAGAAGAGGAAAATAATACTAAAAAGTAAAACTCTAATAACACATATACACACATAAACAACTTAAATTTTGCGTTGTCACCGGCTTGTGAAAATAATTACCTTTTAATTAAATAAAAGACAAAATAAAATATTTAAATTTAATATGTATTTCTAAACTAAATGTTTATAGATTTATAATCTAGTGTGGTCAAATTGCAAACAAACAAACATATACAGACATGTAGACAGAGTAAGGCGAAAGACAAAGACACACATCTTAGGCAGATTTTTATGGTTCCTTTTTCTTATTGCAAAAGAAAAGGGTTGTTTTTTTCGTTTCGTTTGTTTTTGTTTATTTTTTCGTTTCATTTCTATAATTATCTTCGCCAGTTGCGTTCTTTAAAACAAAGCATCATTTAGACTACCATTGATGTAAGTAGTTGGAAGAAAATTTTTGTTATGTTATATATATTTATTTCTATATATTTTCAGATATTAAATTAATTCATGTCGTCAATGTGGAAAATGAAAATTTTTATATTTCGTAATTATTCTAAATTATTTTTAAAAGAATCACAAAATATGTGTTGGAGCGTAATAGTGGAGTTTTTTGGCCAGACGGTTTTCTCCACGATTATGGTTTTTTTTTACCTACATATATTTTTTTTACCTTTTTTTTAATACCTTTTTTACTTAATATTTTTTTTAAATAATAACTCTGTTATTAATTGTTTTTTTTTACTAAAAGTTTATTGAATGAATTCTTTTAAATTACATGTCATAAATTGAATTTGTAAAGAACTAATGTAAACATGAATTTATTTGGCAATCCTTGCTTATAATGTTAAATATAACTGTTCCTGCTGACATAATAGAAAAGAAAGAAGAAAAGAAATTAATATAGACACTTGAATTTTACATACCAAACAAGCAAGAGTTTTATTAAACAGCCGCTTTTTAAATCCACCCACCATTTTTAATTTTATTAAAATAAAATTTATAAATTATTTAAATTTTATTTTTTCGACCTTAAAAACTATTAAGGTCCATCATTTTGGCGCCCGAGCAGGGACTGATTTAAAAATTTAATTATTATTTTGATAAATTATTTCAAAATAAAATAAAATTTTGTTAAATTACTACAAAATTTATTTGTGCAAAATTTAATAAAACGACTTGTTGGTAAAAGTCATAGTTGTGCGCGATTAAATCGTTTGTTTTAAAAAACAACAAAAAAAATATTCGTATAGTTTCGGTAGTGGTTCCAGTTTTACTTATCTTTGGAAGACATCAGTTGCTGCTTCATGCCTAGCTGCCGTAATTGTAGTTGCCGTTCACATAACCAGGGGAGTAACAGAACCGAGGTAAAAGCGTAGAAAAATATTTGTTTAAATTTATCCTTAATCTGTAAATTACTCAGATTAAAGAATTCTATAATTTATTTAGAATTTATTTTCCGCTCAATTGCGAGTAAATACACAAATATATCTACGCTTCATTTTTTACTTAAAATAAATTTATTTAATCAGTGAACAAAACGCCTTAGTGAAACAATTTCGCGAGTGTTTTTTATTTTATAAATTAATTAAAATAATCGTCTTGATTCCCAAAAAATAAGGGTTGAAAAGACAAAAGCATACACACACACACGTCATATAAAATAACCACAGTTCGTGATCGCGTACCGAATAAGAAATATCCGCTCGTACTATATTTTCCGCACCGTCGGTAACACAATTAATTTAATTAATTTTATTTAGATACTCGCGCTTTTTTCGGGTAATTTTGTTAATTTTTTATTAAAAAATTAATTTACAATTTTCTTTTGGTTTTCGTTTGTTATTATTCTTTAATTTCACATTTATTTTTTTTGTTGTCGATCACATCTGTGTTTCATTCCGGTTCATTCCTATTGTTAATTTGCAATGTTGCCATATTGATATTAGTGCTGCCAGATTATATTGTGTAGCATTGCCAGCTCAAACCAACACTGGGATAGTTCACAGTTCATTGCGAAATAGTTCATTGCGAAATAGTTCATTGGAAATTTTGTGAATTATCACTTTGTTGAGAAGGAAGATTAATAATATTAATAATATAAGGTGTTTTGAAATCAATTTCCTTTATTATTTAATAAAAATATTATATTTTTAATATCAAAAGCTGGAAGAAAAAAGTTAACATTTGTTCATTTAAAAGGAAATTGGAAAATTGAAACAAAAAGTGACAACTTTATATAATAATTTAGTGAAGTTTTATAACAAACGTAAAAACCAATAAGAATTTAGTGCGAAAATATTGCCAATTTTTGAAAATTAAATTAAAATTTTGTACCGGCGAGATAATTTTTATAAATCATTTTGGAAAAACGAGCGCGGTGCTTTATGTTTTTTTATAAATTAAAGCCTAAAATTAATTGGTATCGCAATATTTTAGAAACTTTTGTAATTTTTCTAAAATTTAACTGTGTTTGTTGAATATTATTTGCCAAAAAACAGTTTTTTCAATTTTTTTTATTTCAATTTTATTAGCGTGTTGGTGATTTCTTTCTTTTTACATTAGAAATCGTTAGTGATAAACCAATTCCAAAAACAATTTTTGTGAATATTGCAGATTTTAAAAATTTATTATTAAATTTCGGTCAGATCACAGTGTTTATTCATTTTTAGTGGCCACGTTACATTGTCATATTTTAAGATCTGCTAAAATAAATTATTGTTTTTGAGCGCAGTTATTATTTTCGCAATTTATTGCAATTAATTCACAATTCACTGAATTTTATTAATAAATTCATTGAAACTTCAGAAAAAACTTGTGTTTTTGAGAAATTTGGAATATTGTTCCATCTTTTACAATAATTCTGTTTGTGCTTAATATACACTCGTTGTTTTTTCGATATGGCTGGTGGTAAAAAACACCAAACTCCACCTGTATCAGATGATTTGGAGAAATTGATACAGCGAAAAGCCAAAGTGGTTGAAAATATAGCTAGAATTAAAAAATCTATTATAGATAAAACAATTTCGTTCAACCCCTTTGAGATCGATTGTCGATTGGATATTTTAAAAGACCATATCACTCAAGCTATGGAATATCAGTCCGAGATTGATATTTTAGATCCTTCAAATAATGATAGATCCGAGCTTGAAGATTTATGTGTGACTACGAAGTCTCTTTTATTGAGTCTTCAGGCCAAAAATAGAAGAACCAGTTTACCTGAAACTTCTTTTATGATGCAATCGCATCATTCTCGGCTACCACATATGCGGCTCCCCAAATTCAGCGGAAAATATTCCGAATATAAGAATTTTATGAGCCTGTTTGAAAATTTGGTTCATAATGATCCGAATTTGGCAGATATTGAAAAATTCAACCATTTGATATCATGCTTGTCCGATGAAGCTCTGGGAACGGTTAAAGCTTTTCAGATTTCTGAGGAAAATTACCCCAAAGCCTTGGCCAGTTTAAAGAAGGTTTATGATAATGACTTTTTGATTTTTTCTAAGAATATTTCCAAACTTTTTGATCTCCCTGAGATCAGTAAACCTTCAGCGTCAGCTTTGCGAGGCATGATTGATACGGTTTCCGCCATTTATGATTCTTTGCTTTCTATTGGCGATGATAAGAAGATATGTAATGGCATGTTAATATATTTAGTGATGTCGAAAGTTGACCCAGTCACTAAATCCAAATGGGATGAACAGCTTGATTACGACAAGCTTCCATTATGGTCAGACTGCGAGGCGATGTTGAATAAACGTTTTCAGCATATTTCTGCTGATGAATCAACTGGTGCAAAACCCAAAATCGTAAAACAGAAACCTAGTTTTCCGCCTAAAAATAATTCCAAAACATCACTTTCAGTCACAAAAGTTAAACAATCTGCTGAAAAATGTCTTTTCTGTAAATCTACAGAACACAAGATTTTCAATTGCCCTTCATTTGCCGCAGTGCCTGTGTCGCAACGTTTTGATTTTATTAAGGGCGTGCCTGCGTGTATAAATTGTCTTAAAAAGGGACATACCGTAGCAAGGTGTAATGCTCATAAATGCAGAATATGCAATGGGGCACACAACCAGCTTTTACATCGCTACAGTTCTGGGGTTCAAAGTGCAACTAGTGTTGAAAATACTTCTGTGAATTTGAACACAGAGAGGCCCTCAGGTTCTCAATCATCGGTGAATTGCTCATCGGCTGATGTGAATGTCATACTTGCCACAGCTGTGGTTAGAGTAAGAGCTTCTTCTGGGCAATATGTTTATGCCAGGGCTTTGTTAGATTCGGGTTCACAATCTAATTTGATTACCGAAGATCTTGCACAGAAACTCAGATTAAAACGAGAAGGAGGCAGATTAGATATGAATGCAGTTGGCGAACTGCCATATAGTTCTAAATCTCATGTCGAAGTATCTGTCATGTCGAGAATTAATTCTACTCAATTCTCGTCGGATTATTGGGTAATAAAATCAATAACAAAATGCCAACCCGATCGTAGAATTTCTATGAAAGATTGGGATGTTCCGAAAAATATTGAACTGGCTGATCCTTCCTTTGATAAACCTCAAAGAGTTGATTTGTTAATCGGTGGTGAATTCTTTTTCGACCTTTTAGGTGTTGGACAAATTAAAACTGGTCCAACTACCCCGACACTCCATAAAACATCTCTTGGATGGATTGTATGTGGAAAACATAATCGTTCTGTGGGGTCAAGGTCAACAATATGCCATGTTAACAACGTAATTGAAAACGAGGAAACTGTTGACTCACTTGTCCGACAATTATGGAAATTGGAGGAAGTGTCAAACGAATCAACAGTTGTCTATAGCGAGGAGCAACAAAAATGCGAGGATCATTTTAAAAATTCGGTACGACGATTATCGTCAGGACGTTTTGAGGTCTCGTTGCCTTTCAAATCGGATCCTAATCTTTTGGGATCATCATATGATACGGCCAAACGGCGTTTTCTTGCGCTTGAGCGTAAAATCTCCCACGACGAAAAACTTGGAGAAATGTATCACTATTTTATGAAAGAGTATGTTGACTTAGGTCACATGTCTATTATGGACAATAATATACCGGCTTTTCCTCATTATTTTATTCCGCATCAGTGCGTTTTGCGTCCTCTGAGCACAACTACCAAACTTCGTGTGGTATTTGATGCTTCGAGTCGAACTTCTTCACGAACATCTCTAAATGATTTGTTAATGGTTGGTCCGACCGTGCAAGAAGAATTGTATTCGACTTTGATCCGGTTTCGATTTCACAAGTTTGTAATCACTGCGGATATTGAGAAAATGTATCGCCAAGTTTTAGTTAATGAAAAAGATCGCAATTTTCAATTAGTACTTTGGAGACAAAATTTATCTGATCCGCTGCAAATTTATAGATTAAACACCGTTACGTACGGTACATCATCAGCACCTTTTTTAGCGATCAGATGTCTAACTTATCTCAGCGATCTATATAGAGATGTTTTGCAATTGGGGCAAATATTATCCGCAGTGATTTCTACGTCGACGATTTGCTAACTGGCGCCGATTGTTATGAGGATCTGGTAACTATTCGAGACCAAGTAACTGAAATTTTGTGTTCAGCTGGGTTTAATTTAACCAAATGGTTTTCAAATCACCCCGATTTAAATTTTTCAAACAATGCGGAAAAATTATTACAAAAAGATTCCGATTCAGCAAAAGCTTTGGGCATACATTGGATTCCGAAGAATGACTCATTTACGTTTCATTTGGAAGATAACTTTCATGATCTTAAAGCAACAAAACGAAACATTCTGTCTGTTTCATCTCGGTTGTTTGATCCTCTCGGACTATTATGCCCAATTATAACTAAGTCCAAAATGTTACTACAAGAACTTTGGATTCAAAAACTCGACTGGGATGAATCAATACCCATGCGACTAAATACTGCATGGCAAAATTTTAAGGAAAATTTGTCGAAAATTGATTCAATACAAATCCCAAGATTCGTCCACACAACTTCAACAGCAAAGATTCAAATTCATGGATTCGCTGATGCTTCAATTCGTGCATATGGTTGCTGCATATATATTAGGAGTGGAGACTCAAATCAAGTCTTTTGTCGGCTACTTACGGCCAAATCTAAAGTCGCTCCCCTCAAGACAAAATCTCTTCCGAGACTTGAGTTATGTGCAGCACACCTTTTAACAAAATTGTGGAATCGAATTGAGAAAATGATAAGCTTTGAAATCGAGAGTGTAAATTTCTGGACCGATTCAGAAATCACTTTGCATTGGATTAAAACCCACCCTTCTACACTCGCAACTTTTGTTTCTAACCGAGTTGCCGAAATTCAGGAATGGTCAGACCGCGCTTTATGGCGCCATGTGCCTACAAAACAAAATCCGGCTGACATTGTTTCGAGAGGATGCGATGTAGATGAGATAAAGGACTCAATTTGGTTTGAGGGTCCTTCTTTTCTACTCCACGACGCTTCAAAATGGCCTGTTAATAAACATTTTGAGTTATCTGAGAGCCAAAAGTCGTTGGAAATACGAAAATCTAATGTCCTCTTATCAGTAGAGAATTCTAAGGAATTTGATACATCTCCGGAATCTTCTAATGAGATTTCTCCGAAAGAAGCAATAGAAAATATATTTTTGAAATTGGTTAAAAATCATTCTTCATATGATAAAATTTTAAGAATCATGTGCTTTGTACTAAGATTCATTGACTATGGTAGAAAATGTAAAACATCCAAGTCAAATCACCCTACTGCAAAGGAGATGAAATGGGCCTTTTATAGGCTTGTGGAAATAATCCAGAGAGAAACATTTTCTGAGGAGATTAACAGATTGCAAAAATCTCTTGTGTTGCCGTCAAACATTCAAAGGCTAACACCATTTATCCACAATTTTACAGAGGAAAATCGAAATTTTTCACTAATGAGGGTAGGTGGGGAGGTTGCTTAATGCACCATTACCGTACGATACGAAATTCCCACTTTTATTGCCAAAGAAATCTCTCTTTCTGACCCGCTATTTACGTGACTTGCACTTTAAAAATTGTCATGCTGGGACAAAAGCGTTAATCTCCCTTTCACGGGAAAATATCTGGATAATAAATGCCAGAGAAGAGTGCAGTAAAATAGTGCGGAATTGTGTTCACTGTTTCCGCTATAAACCGAAATTAATGACTCAAATAATGGGTAATTTGCCAACCGATCGGTTGAGAGCTTTACGGCCATTTTTAATAGTTGGCGTAGACTTTTGTGGTCCCGTGAATGTTTCTTTGCGAATTCGCGGTAGACCCCCAATTAAAATGTATATTGCGGTTTATGTGTGTTTCACGTCGAAGGCAGTTCACTTAGAACTAGTTTCCGATTTATCCACTGACGCCTTTATTTTGTCTTTTAAAAGGTTTGCGGCCAGGAGAGGACTGCCCAACAAAGTTTATTGCGACAACGCCACCAACTTCGTCGGCGCAGACAGGGTTCTGAAGGCGCAATACGAGGCGTTAGTGAAGGACAGAGGAGAGGTGGAGTCGTACGGAGCATCGTCCAGGGTAGACTTCATCTTTATACCGCCCAGGGCTCCTCACTTCGGAGGTCTATGGGAAGCCGCAGTGAAGCAAGCGAAGTTCCTACTTCTGCGAACCGTAGGCAACGCGTCGCTGACGCAAGAAGAAATGGAGACAATGCTCGCAGAAGTAGAGGCGGTGCTCAACAGCCGCCCAATCGCACCGCTGTCTCCAGACCCGAACGACGGGCAGGCGTTAACTCCAGCGCACCTGCTGATAGGAGAGGGTCTGCGTTCGCTGCCGCCAGAATCCGCAGAAGGCGTCAACGGCAACAAGGGGACGTTCTTGAGGCGATGGCGGATGCTCTGCGAACTCAAGCAGAAATTCTGGCGGGCCTGGTCCAAAGAGTACGTCCTGGGGCTGCAGGACAAGGGCAAGTGGCACAAAGAAGAGCCCAACATACAAGTCGGCCAAGTAGTGGTGGTCCACGAGGACAATCTCCCGCCCCGAGAGTGGTTGACCGGGATAGTCGTCGCCGCAACCGCGGGTCCAGACGGCAAGGTCAGAGTAGCGGTAGTAAAAACCAAAAACGGCATTTATAAACGGCCTATAGCAAAACTTGCCCCACTACCAATTGATTGAAGACCTGCGATCCTTCAATGGGGCCGGAATGTTGGAGCGTAATAGTGGAGTTTTTTGGCCAGATGGTTTTCTCCACGATTATGGTTTTTTTTTTACCTACATATATTTTTTTTACCTTTTTTTTAATACCTTTTTTACTTAATATTTTTTTTTAAATAATAACTCTGTTATTAATTGTTTTTTTTACTAAAAGTTTATTGAATGAATTCTTTTAAATTACATGTCATAAATTGAATTTGTAAAGAACTAATGTAAACATGAATTTATTTGGCAATCCTTGCTTATAATGTTAAATATAACTGTTCCTGCTGACATAATAGAAAAGAAAGAAGAAAAGAAATTAATATAGACACTTGAATTTTACATACCAAACAAGCAAGAGTTTTATTAAACAGCCGCTTTTTAAATCCACCCACCATTTTTAATTTTATTAAAATAAAATTTATAAATTATTTAAATTTTATTTTTTCGACCTTAAAAACTATTAAGGTCCATCAATATGTTTTATGATTTTCAGCAAATATATTAACTAAATTACATTTTTTTTACAATTTTTCTGCGTTTTTTTCAGTCTACTAAAATTCAGCAAACAATTTATTAATTTTTAGCAAGGCTTTTTTATTTCTAATCTACTAAGTGTTAGCAAAACTTTGCTGAACCTACTAATTTTGTTGCTAAAAATCAGCTCGCTGATTTTCAGCAAAAGATTTTGCTCACATTAGCAATTTTTTGCTAGCACCCTCCAGACTAAAATTTTGCTGACTCAGCAAAAATTTTTGCTGACTTTCAAAAAAATATTTAAAAATTCGTGTTTGTTTTTTTTATTAAAACGGTTTGTTTATATACAAAATTATTTCAATTCAAATTACAAGAAACTGAAAAAATGTTACACATGTGTATACATTTTGTAGATAAAAACAAAAAACTTAAATAATTTCAAATAACTGAACATAACCTATATTTTTACTGATCTGTAGTTGAAATTATAACAATTATTTTTAGCTTACTATTCATTTGTGCTTATAGATTTGTTAGTTCCTTAAACAATATTTAAAAAGAAACAACAAGAAACATTTGATATAAGTGAAAGTAAGTAGACCGGATTTTAAGTGATTTTTCATTTATGTGAAATTGCATTTTCACTGAATATAAACTACAACATTTTTTGCTAATTGCAGAAAACTTGAGTTTTAAAAATTAGTAAAATAGTTTGGTAAGTTTTAAAATTCGAGTTGCTAAAATTAGCATAAAATTTACTTATTTTTTTTTTTAGTTAAGAGTAAAAGTTTTTTTAAGTACAAAATTTCGATAATATAAAATATTAAAAAAGTTCACAAAAAAAAAAAAAAAAATAATTTTTATTATAAAAAATAGCTGATTTTAGGAACTAGATTTTTATTAAGGGTTTACTAAAATTTTACTAAATTTACTAAGTTTTCTTATAAATTTCATTTTGCTAATAATTACAGACACGTTTCATAAAATTAGCTTAATGGTCTGCTGACAAAAAATAATAAATTTTTTGTGAAATTACTGGTTTTCTGTAGATTTTAAGGGCGATTTTATTTGAGTGTATGTTTACCGCTTTTTTCTACGAGTGTACTCGAAAAGTATAACGATAATGACAAACAGTAATATAAACTATATTGTTCTCAAACGATTTGTCTTAGCTCTGCTTATTTCAACTTAAGCTTGTCTTCGAATGTATCAATCCGATCAGCAAGTCAAAGGTATCGAACACAATTGCAATGAGCTCCACTTTGCCAATCAAGGGCTTTTGATACTGTTCTTACCATTTCGTTTATGTTTAATACTATGGGGATTAACATTTTCATAACATATGCACTACGATAAAATAATTTGAGAAAAACTTCAGCCAATTCTTCAAAAAATTATTTCGTATGAGCTTTAAAAAGTATTTTTTAAGATTTTCTTAATTTTTAAATCTTTTATTTTTTTCTTTTTGAAATTTTAATTTTTTTACATTTCGATTAGTATTTTTTCTCATACGTATGGATTTTGGCAGTTTTTCTATGGTTTATATGAAAACACCTACACGGCGTATACGTTATGTACTCTAATATAAAATAGTTAATAACACGTATACGACATGATGTACATACATACAAGAGCTTATTAGTATACATAATGGCCCATAATCATAGTCAGTCACTAAAGTTGGTTCTATTTAGAAGCAAGTTAAATATTTTAACCTGTTACTAATTGTTTATTAACTATAGTGAATATTAACATCAGCTTTAAGTTGAATGGGCTTTTAGTGGGTGATTGGTAAAATGTTGAAAACTTTTTATACAAACTGGTGTGAATACTTAACAAGTGGCATCTCTGCACAGCTGATAGATAAACACGGCAAAAAAGTAAACAAAAAATAAAAAGTTATTTGAAATTGCACAATGGAAATTGGTTCAATGGAAAATTTAGAAAAGGTATGTAGATCTAACATTTTTACAATAATGGTTCCAATTTTTACCCACAATTAATTTATAAATTGTCAACAGAATGAAAAGAAAAGGGAGCGAGAGGGAAACTGGAGCACCTGCGAAAAGGAGTTTTTGCGCGAGTGCATTAACAACCACCTGTCCATTGTTGAAAACAAAGTCAATGACACCTCCATTATAAATAAAAAAATGCTTGGAAGGCAATAATGGCGAAATCATTTTCTATGTCCTTAATAGAACACATTTTTTTTTTTTTTTTTTTATTGACACCACCTTTTTTACAATTTGTAAAACAATTTAGAAAAATTCACTTAATTTATTTCAATTTATTTAATCTTTTTGTTTTGTTTTGATTTTGTCACTTTTTTCAAGAGAGATGAAGAGAGAAAGAGAGAGAGTTAAAGTGATGATAATTTTGTTAAAAACAACTTCAGCATGTTTTAAATTTAGAACTGACTTTTGCGGGAAAAGTATGCTTTTTCTCGTCTATAGTAGCTGTAAAGTATACTTTTCAAAAATGATACTTAAAGTATACTTTTTCGATGACTATGATTATGGGCCAATGAGTATAATATTAATGTAGTCATTTGTTTTTTTTTGACTAGTTATGCGATTAAACAATTAAAAAGTTTTGATCGAATGATCAAGCGATAAATTCTTTAAAATGTTGTATAATAACGAAGAAAAATTTGTTAAAAATATATAATGGCCATTCCACCGACGACCTGCCAAAAAAGATCATCTTTTGGCTTTTGGTCTCAAGATTTCCAATAAATTTTGCATTCAGAAACTCTATGGAGCCAAGTAAGGAACGACGTTTTTAGTTTTTCAAATGTCGGAAAATCCAGGGTTTTATGATCAGTTTTGTTTACGAGTGCTGATCAATAAGTCCATGCTTTTTGAATGAAACACAGTTATTTTTGCAAAAAAAAAACAATTTATTTTTCAACAAAAGCTTCTTTCAGCTCAATACACTTAGTCCAACGTTTCTAAAATGTTTGTATCCCTTCAACAAAATAGGATTTTTCGAGGTCAATAAAATAGGCATTTCTTGGCCATATGGGGTCGTTTTTTTTTTTAAATCCTAGTTACATCGGTCCGATAAGTTGGCTTAATATTCGCGGTTTATTGTTTTCTCTTTTGAAGGTAATAGATGTGGATTATACCGCGTGCATCCCAAAAAAACTGTTGCCATCACCTTATTGGCCACGATTACGTTTATAGTCAATTGAGAACAAACGCGGCACACATCTTGCAGACAGCTTTCTTAAACCCAACTGATCATTTAAAATCGAAACCACACTGCCATATAAAATGCCTATCACATCAACAATCGCACGCACTTTTACAACACCATATCGTGGATTTTTGGAGATTTGACCTCAGTTGGCCGTCCAGAACGTTCAGCGTCATTTGTACTTGCACGACCACAACGAAAGTCAGTAAACCACTATTTTACTATTGAAATCGATGATGCAAAGTCCCAATGTTAAATGAGCACTCGAAATTCACTTTTTTCTATTTTAAAAAAATCCACGAGGTTGTATGTTTGGAACAGCTGTTAAACGCAAAGGAACTTGCTCAAAATTTCACAGTAGTCTATTCACAGATGGTACTTGAAGGGATCAGTGTTGCACTTCACAACACTACGAGGGAAGTTCGAAAAGTCACGGACTTATTGATCCGCCCTCGTATTAAGACTGAATCCCCATTACGACCGAAGCCGCAGTTACTTATTCCACCACTTCCTGCAACCGACAAGTTACCGGCGTTTACATGATCATCTGCACCCTCCAGTTGTTGTTAAGATGCTAGAAAATGCTAGAAGAAATATAAATTGCGAATTTAATAAATCAAAATTGGTAAAATAAATATACAAATGTTCACAAAAGTTTTTTGGCTTTCTTTTAGTTTTTTTTTTTCAAATGTTTCTTCTATTTAATTGGCGTACGTTCTTTTACTACAGGATATATTCTCCAATTCAGATCTTGGTTCTGTAGCGCTCTTATAACTTTTTATTGTTTTTCGTCTTGTTATTGTTATTTTTAAATATTACTAGCTGACCCGGCAAACGTTGTTTTGCCTTCAAATTGTATTTGTATTAATTAGCTGACCCGGCAGACGTTGCCCTGCCTAAAATTTTATTTAAGCCTAATAACTTTTCTTAAAATAGCCGAGTTTAATTAACCACAGATATTTTCATATAATTTTAACATTCATTACTATAGTTTTCACTAAACTTTGGCTACATTGAGATAAGTTAGATGGCCTTAGTTTGTCTATGATCGTTTTTAAAATTAAAAAATGATAATTGAAATGTGTAATACATTAAAAATAAGATCACAAAATTAAGTAAAAATTTCGTGTCAATGATATATTTTTTTTATAATAAAAAGCTGAGCCCGGTGTGCTTCGCTACCCCCATCATTATGAAATGTATTAAAAAGTGTTTATATAGTTTAAATAAATGCAAAGCATGAAAGCAAAGCTCCCGCTTGCTTAAATAGAATAGTTTTTCTTTAACCTGCCAATCGGAATCGTTATTGTAATTTGTCAAATAGACGCTATCAAAGTTAAAACTTGAATGGCTGCAAACATAGCTCCCGTTTGGTGAAATAGTATTTATTCTTAAGACAGCCAATCATAACCGTTCTTAATTAGTGAAGTGAATTGCCATATACATTATTTGAAAAAAAAAATCCGTTGAAAGGAATACATTTGTACAGAGGACAAAAAGATTAAAACTTTTAAACAATATGGGGCGTGATAGGGGCGTGGCGTTTGAAACGTTTATATCTACCTTGGCTGGAGTATATAATGTGTATACAATTTGAAGTAAATGTGTTAAAAAACTATAAGGAAGCAATTACATAATTAAAAAAAGTGGGCGTAAAAGTGGGCGTGATCGAAATCATGTCTATTAATCATGCCAGAGTTTCAGTTAAATGCTGTGAAAATTTCATTAAGATCGGTGCAGAGGTCTGGTCTCCTATAAGGTCCAAACAAACAAACAAAAAAATAAACAAACACACATTCCATTTTATATATATATATATATTGAAAGCAGATTAATTATAATTTAAAGTAAAATGGAGCGAAAAAGGGGGATTTGGTAATAAAAAAATGTATGGCTACCTTACCTGTAGATAAAAAGTGTATAAAACTTTAGGTAAATACATATTACAAAAAAAGTATATTGTATAGCAAACATTGTTAGTGGTATAAGTAAGTATCTGAATTAAAAAAAAGGGGGCGGTGAAGTGGGCATGGTTCAAAGTTATATGGCGACGTTAACAGTATTAAGAGCGATATACTACCAAATAAAAAAAATCCGTTGGAAGGAACAAATTTGTACAGAGAACAAAAAGTTTAAAACTTTCAAACAAAATTTGGCGTGAAAAGGGGCGTGAAAAGGGGCGTAAAAAAGGTGCGTGGCGTAAGAAATGTTTATTTCTACCTCGCCTATAGTATAATGTGTATACAATTTAAAGTAAACCTGTTAAAAACTATATGGAAGAAATTACATAATTTTAAAAAAGTGGGCGTAAAAGTGGGCGTAGTCGAAAAATCATGCCAGAGTCCCAGTTAAATGCTGTGAAACTTTCAGGAAGATCGGTCCACAGGTTTGGTCTCCTATAAGGTACAAACAAACAAACAAATAAACAAACACACATTCAATTTTATATATATAGATTATTTATTAAAAAATATTGAAATGACAAATTGTTTTTTACTTTAAAATGTTATTTTATTTACACACTTTATAGCAAATATATTTTTTAGTTAGAAAACAATAATTGTACACACTATGTGTGTAAGTATATTATATAAAGTGCTTATAAATACATTTTGTGTATATTTTTGTAGACATAGGTGCGTATACCCTATTTTTACACATTTGGTGTCTAAATTTAAGCATTTTGCGTTAAATTACACAAAAATTTACTGACTTTATAGCAGTAAATTTACGCAGTTGGGGTCAACGGTGTTTTAAATTATTTTTCTTTCCAATACATTTTAAAGTAAAATAATAGTCAAGTCTTTGTTATTTACGTAAAAAGGCAGTTATAATTCGAAACAAAAAAAAAATTTTTTTGAAGTGAACATTTTGTAGAATTTATTTCATTTCAATTTTATATGACAAGTTGCGTTTGTTGTAATTTTGTCTATGTAATCAAAATAAAAATTCGTTCACTTTTATTATTTTAATTACGATTTGATTTTTTAAAAGCGAAAACTTTTAACGGTAAAAAATCTTGCTGTGCTTAAAAACTAAGTTTATATATTTTCATCTTTGCTTTACAAATGATTTAAATAAAAATTAAAAACCGAAATTTGGCCTCAAAAACGGGTTTTCGGTTAACCGTTTTTGGAAACACTATACAAACTATAATTTAATATGTTGCTATATTAGCTTCTATTGAACATATTTAAGCAGAAGCTGGCGTGGAATTTGGTACTCGTATATAAGTTAACACAATATTTATTTATTGCTACTATTTCACAATTTTTACATGATTTGTTATTTCACAATTTCCTACATTTATTCTTGCTAATAATAGCGTCTGCACTTTTATTCAAAACAAAAGTGTCATGTTCGCGCTGCACGCGCAACCATCATTTTGATATGTCAGCAGTAGTGATAGCAAGCTGTGTGAATAAATTAATAATGTGTTACTGTTTTTCCTCAGTCTATTAATTAAGTTCATAACATTAAGAACTAAAAATAAGCACATAGTGCTGTAATAAAGATTCAATTATAAAAAACAAAATCAAGTGTTTTTAATTTATATATTGTTTAAACATGTAAAAGTACAAAATTTGTCAAAATCGCAGCAAGGCCACGCATATCTGTCATATATATATAGATTTGTTTTTTTTTTTTTTTTTTTTTTTTTTTTTTAAGAGAAGCAACGCTCAGGAAATTCTTCCTATTTATTAATGTGTTGCTTTCTTTGGAGATATGAAAGGTGGGGAAAGATGAACGGCTTCAAGCATAGCAATACTGTAATTGCGCGAGATGATAAGTCATAGAACAGTTGTTGCTCGCCACCTGATGGAGAGTTGGTGAACTTATTGGATCTGTTTGGTTCATAGCCCTGATTCATTATTTTTCTTCAGAAGGGTTAAGTGCTATGGGAACACCGAAGGTGGGAGCTGCGATACATATGAGGGATAGAAAACTCATACATATTATTTTTCTAAATAGATGTTGCCGTTACCGGGAATCGAACCCGGGACCATCTGTGCAACAGTCCAACTCGCTAACCATTATACCACAGCGCCTCATAGTGTAAGTGAAAAATGTAATAAAAGCTGCAGATATTATTGTAAACCGATGAAAATTGGCATATTTCTTAATTATGTAGCTAGAGTTAGGTATGTGAAACTTTGGTGATTTCCAAGCCAGGATACGGCTAGCTCCAAAATGTCCTTGATCATAAAAATTACATAAAAAAAAATGATTTCAATGTTACAAAATTTTTTATTATTATTTAATTAGCGACTAAAAATAAATGTTCTGAATTTTATTAAATTCGCTTCGAAAACCAGGGCACGCCCACAACCTAGTTTAAAGCTTTTTTTATAAAAGATTCAAAAATTATTGAAAATGTTATTTTCTCACGCAACTGTGTGTTATGAGCGGGGTAGGACCCCCTCCATACAAAAAAATAAAATTTGTTTAATATTGATGCCTGTTGAATATATTTGAGCAAAAGCTGCTTCATAAGCATTGTACCAAAACTGGCCGATATAGAAAGAATGGGCATGGCACCTCCAGAGCTACCATATATTTTACACCGTTATTTCTTGGCAATATTGTAAGCTTAATTTTAAAGAACATTTATGCACTGTTGCATTAATTGATGTGATTGAACAAAGGGAAGTGACAGGTAACAAATAATCCTTATTGTCATTATATACAAATCGATTGTTCTTTTTCTATCTCCTAAGAAATATCGTCTAATCGACTTAACTGATTGTCGTTCCTAACTAGATCGTAACGGGCAAAGGAGTGTCTCATAGCTCATATTTCCAAAAACTTTTGAAGTTATCTATCTCGCATCTTATAACAATTTATTTTTATTACACTCACAATATTTTTTCCGTAAAGACTAATTAATATACACACTAAATTAACTGAAAATCGGTTAAAACAAGAACTACTTACTTTTCGATTAAAACAATTGTATTTTTTAGTTTATTTTCAACTGTTGAAAAATTAATTGACAAAATCGGTAAAAACAATAGATTGTTTTCATTTATTTCAATACACAATATAATATAAAAATTTTTGTTTTAAATAGAAAATTTTAACTAAATATTTTAACTATTACCGAAAGTCCGTTTGTTTGTTTATTTTGTTTATTTAATAACAGACAGAAAAGCTAAAAAATATATTTTTTTGGTAATTTAACTGTATATTCCATTGAAAGAACTTTACCGATTTAATTTGTAAATAACTGTGGAACTTTTATGGAAAAGTTCTTCTGAGTGTATAAACACAGAGAAATAAATTTCAAACCGAATTGAAAATTGAATTTTAATGGTAACAACTTATAAATTCAGTTTGAACAACGATGTTTACATTAGATTTCGGAATAATTTGGATGTTGCAACTAAAATTCACTTGAATTAACCAAACTTTGTTGTGAAAGCTAATGTTGAGTTACCCCAACCTACTAAAATTCGTAATAACCGAAGTAATTGAATTCCAGTTAGCAAACAGCTAAATTTTTCTCTGCGTGTATGTATATTAAATGTGGAATGAATAACTAAGAGGACTTGTCAGCTTCGATACAGCCCAAAATTATACAAAAATTGTATCTAACCTCAGACAATTTGTTAATTAGAATTTTGGAACATTTAATTACATTGTATTTCTTAGAATAGCCAAGGAAATCTATTTAACAAATTTCAAAACAATATTTTACACAAAATATTGAATAAATTTTATCAAGAGATATAAATAAAATTGGATGAAAAAAAAAACAATTACATTTTCTTCAAAATATAATGAAGTACCGAGGTTTTGAAGTAGTACATAGACAGTCATAAATATTTATATCAACAAATGTACCTTCAGTAAAAAAAAATCAAAAAAGTTTATTTGCTTCGAATTTGTTGAACTTAAATTACGTCTGGTTAATTAACCTTCAATATACGTCTTTGAAAGTGCTACTAATATTTGCAGACGAAACTACCCCACCTGGAGGTTTGGCGTATGTTTTGAGTGCCCATCAACTTAAGGGGGGACATTACATTCGCGGCAGAGAAAACAGACCTTTTTTAAAAATTCATAACTCAGTCAAAAACCAACATTTTTCCAAAATTTTTCCAAAATTTTTTTTTTTATTGTAGAGAATTGAACAAATTACAAGAAAAAAAAATTCAAAAAAAATATATAATTTTCACTCCAACATGGCGGCAGAGAAAAAAAAAACGGGGCCTCGTGGTTGCAGCTCTGGGAGTCGCAAAAATTGTCCGATCTGGAAAAAAATTACTTTTTTAAATCTTAACATAAAATTGGTTATCGTATGACACGAGCTTTTTTAAATTTTTTTTTTTTTAATTTTTGGTGATGTTCCAAATTTAAAAGTGTGTTTTTTCGAAAAAATATTGACTTTAAAAATTCATAAAAATCGAAAAAAAATTTAAAAAAAGCTCGTATCATACGATAGCGAATCAATTTTAAAAAATACAAAAAAAAAAAAAAAATCGTCAAAAAGTTAACCCGCTAGTGCCGCAACCAGTACGAAAAACATGGTTTCGAGATAAACGCGTTCAAAGTTTTGAACAAAGAAAAAAAGGTTACCTTCAATCTGCCATGCCTGCTTCGTACTGTATGCCTTCGTTATCTTGTGTTGTGCTGTTTCTTACAGTTTTTGCAATCGTTTAGCAATTCGGGCTTCTTTTGAAGTTTCATATGCCTTCATTTTGGTGCATTTTAAACGATTTGCATCATTTCCTTTGCAAAAATTCAATGCTGTAGCTCCTATGGTGATACCAAGTAGTTGAAACATTTGCAAATAACTATAAGCGCCGTCATTGTAAGTAGCTGTAACTTTTGATCCCGTAGGAATTTTTCCATGAAATTTTTTTTCTTAGAATCCTAAGAATATTTACTAAAATACAAAATTATAAAAAAAAGTCGATTTCAAAAAACGGCCAATGTCATGTCCCCCCTTAAGGAAATAGCCTCTTCTAAGTTCAGTACTTTTAGCATTTTTTTTTAATTTTTTACATTTTTAAAACTTAAAACGGGGGGAAAACCCTTTGTAACACAAGTTTAAGGATCAGAAAACAAACTGTAAATGAAATCAAACGGGGTGAGGTCAAAAAATTATTGTTTTTGAACGTTTTCTCATGGAATGTTCTATATATGTATGCTTAAATCGATTAGTATCACCATAAGCAAAGTATTTTAGGATAGTATTCAAATTCTACTTGTTTCCTGAATCCATTTGAATCGTTCTTCTGATTAGGACTTTTAATGTCCAATCGTTTCTTATTCGATTTCATTTTGTTTGTCATTTAAAGTATTCAAATTTTGCTACTCCCTTCCTTGGCTCATTGCATATCCTGTCCACAAATCATTTTACTTAAAAAGTTAATGAGAATCAAAATACGTATCTGAATTTTATTGAATTGCAGTTTTATTATTATGTATATTATATTGTTATCAAAAAGGATAGTAGTAATTCATCATTATAAAATCAATCTTAAATTAATTCATTGGGGAACATGCCGACATCTTTTTAAGGCCTGTCCACTTCTCAAACCTTTACATTGACGTTCAGTAGTCCAAGATAATGCATTATTTCTGCCACGGGCACAATTGATGCGACTCACTTGACATGAGGTCAAGAGTTGACATTGATTGTCTTTGCTACGATAACAATTTAGTTTTTTACTATGATCAGTACATTGGATGTGACTGCAATCAGGACGAACGTTGCGTACAATACGATAATTTTGCCTAGGAGCACAATGACCAGAACCCAAGGCAGTCTTTATATGACGGCAATGCGTTAACTTGGTAGTCTTTAAAGCTGAAATTATAATTCAAATATTTAATAAGTATTTTTAAATTGATCGTTTTAATTTTTTACTAACGTTTATGATTGATATGACGACGTATACAATTTTCTTCCTCAATTGAACATTGTTTCATTCTACGACAAAGATTTTTATCTCGTACACATATTACCTTGCTGGGTTGATTTTCACGGCAAACAACAGGACATTGTGGCCTACCAGTTGCTTCAGTATAAGCAATAACAATAAAAAGGATAGCTGATAAAATTAAGAATCAATTAATAAGTTACTTTTATATCAGATTGCAAAAGCTGCTTAAACTTACCGAAAATGATAATGGTCTTATTCATTGTAAAAAAACTTTTAATTTTCACTTTTGATTCTATGAGCTTTTATACCAACCAATGTAAAATTTTTTGAAGTAAAAATAACAATGCATTTTTATCTTTATTTTCATTAATAACCATAAACGTGCAAAAATCACTACAATGAAAACTAAAATAGGACAGGGAATTGTGTCTGTAAAACAATTGAATGTCTGTTTTAAAATAGAATTTTACTAAAAAAACCTATTTAATGTATAACACTTTGAGATAATGCTTTTACAACAACAAAAGATATATATATATATATATATATATATATATATATATATATATATATATGCACAGCGCATACTTTAGGGACTCGGCCAAAATTGTCCCCGAAATATGCGGTGTTTCGAACCAACTGTCTTCATCTTATACGACATTTATTCGTTCCCCCGCATAGTTTAGGGACATTTGCTTACTTGGGGACAGTCCGCAAAGTTTTCGCGCCTTTTCATACATCTAGCGTATAAGATGAAGATAGTTGGTTCGATACACCGCATATTTCAGGGACAATTTTGGCCGTGTCCCTAAAGTATGCGCCGTGCATACATATATATGTATGTATGCACAGCGCATACTTTAGGGACACGTCCAAAATTGTGCCCGAAATATGCGGTGTATAGAAATAATTTTCCTCATCTAATACGCTAGATGCATGAAAAGGCGCAAAAACTTTGGGGACAGTCCCCAAAGTAAGCAAATGTCCCTAAACTATGCGGGGGGAACGAATAAATGTCTCTAGAGTATGCGCTGTGCATACATATATATATATATATATGTATACACAGCGCATACTTTAGGGACACGCCCAAAATTGTCGCCGAAATTTGCGGTGTATAGAATAAATTGTCCTCATCTCATACGCTAGATGTATGAAAAGGCGCGAATATATGTATGCACAGCGCATACTCTAGAGACATTTATTCATTCCCCCGCATAGTTTAGGGACATTTGCTTACTTTGGGGAGTTTTCGCGCCTTTTCATACACACCAAACTGGCCTATTTAAAAGGAAACAGCGAAGGTGCAATGGGAAAACTACCTTTTGAACAAAATTCACGCTCCTGTTTTTTAACCTTTTTAACTGTCGTACTTTTTATCTGTTAAGGACATACCAACCAAACATTGCTACAACTGTTCATAATTACAACATATATGGGCCATTGTAATGAAATTTGTATTCCATGTGCCCGGTACAAAAAGCACCAACAATTGGAAAACTAAAAAAAATTGGTTTCAATTTTCGACTACATTGTATTTCTTTGCACGCCAATTAAGTAAGTGTTGGAAATATTTTTCAAATGCTAGGAGATTGTGTTATACCAAAATTAATCTAAAATTTGGAATCCCCAATCAAAAAAATAAAAAGAACCAAAAAAAAAGTGTACCTGTTTCAAACGATTTTTTTTATTTTTTTTTGAACTTTACGTAACGATAACAATTAGAAACATTGACACATGGCCTTAAAATTGTGCATGACGAGGTAAAGTGTAGCTAATCCCAACATATAACCCGCTTTCTAAGGAAGAAAGTTGCGAAATTTATTGAAAAATAAAATTATTTACAAATTTTTGACATAACTCCATTTATATATTTATATATATGTTTTTTTTTTTAATGAAATTTTATATAACTATATATGGGATTGCTCTTAATTAGATAAAACTAGAAAGCTCCGTTTTTGTTTTTGTTAACAGTACTCCTTCAAAAAACCTGAAAAGATTCTCAAAACTATTTAAGCATATTCCGCCATAGTTACAAAAATCCTAACAAGGGAAATGGTGAAGCCCACTACTGGATATATTGGTGTGAGCTAGTGAATTATTTGGTTGTCCCAACTAAAGGGTTATTTTTTTTAGCAACTTTCTATTTGGCAAAACTGCATTTGGCAGCTCAGCTGTTTTCGTGTAATATGTTAATGTTAAACATGTTCAGTTTGGTCTACAATTTAACCATGAATCGACTTACAAACGAACAACGCTTGCAGATTATTAAATTTTATTATCAAAATTCATGCTCGAAAGTGCATCGTGCACTTCTTCCAATTTATGGTCACTTTGAGCTTCCTTCTGAGGCGGCTATTCGAAATCTTGTGACTAAATTTGGCACCAAATTTACATTATTGAACATTAAACCACCGACACGTATACGTAAAGTGCGGACAGAGGAAAATATCGCAGCTGTATCTGTTACTGCACTACGTGGAAAATTTTGTGGAAGGATTTGGGTGTAAAACCTTTTAAAATACAGCTGGAGCTAGAATTGAAGCCACACGACCTACCACAACAGCTAACTTTTGGTGAATGGGAGCTGGAAAAGTTAGAGGAAGATCCGCTTCAAGTACGTGAACAAGCAAAATTGCCGTATTTGGTGTGAAGAGCAGCCAGAAGCATTGCAAGAACTGCTAATACATTCCGAAAAATGCACTGTTTGGTGTGGATTATGGGCCGGTGGCATCATTGGACCGTACTTTTTCAAAGACGACGAAGGCAGGAACGTTACTGTGAATGGCGTGCGCTACCGTGCGATGATGTGCTGCACTTGGGTGGCATGTGGTTTCACCAAGACGGTGTCACATGCCACACAGCACGTGAAACAATGGCCCAATTGAGAAGCGAGTTCGGGGAACAGTGTATTTCACGTTTAGGGCCGGTCAATTGGCCGCCTAGATCGAGCGAGTTTACACTTGTATACTATATTTTGTGGAGCTATGTTAAGGTTGATGTATATAGGCACAAGCCCGCAACGGTTGACGCATTGAAATCCAATATTGAAGAATTTATTCGTGAGATACCGGCCGATATGTTTAGAGAGTATGCCAAAATTGGACCCAGCGTAACATTTACATGAAATCATCTTTAAGCTTTGAATTATATAGACCATTATATCGACTCAAATAAAGATTTCATACATTTCTCTAAATTGTATGTGTTTTTATTTAAATCAAATCCGAAAGCTCTTAAAAAATCACTCTTCAAGAGCATTTTCGGATTTAATCACGCAGAGAAAAGAGCATCATGCTATGACAGTCTAAGAGCATAACGTGGTGATTGAAACATGTAACAATCATAATATAATCCTCATAATCATGTTACGATACTAGACAATGACAAAATCGTCCTCAGTGATCATATTTTTTCTCTGTGGGTTTATGTTAAATAATGCAACCCAAATTCTCTTGCAAAAATAGCCTTTTTAAGAATCTTTAAAACCAAATTTTCCTGCAGATATATTCTTAAAATGAGAAACTTTGTCTCAAAAAATAAAAAAATCTCCATGAAGATACTAAAGTTGTTCTTAAAGTCAGTTTAATTGTTTTCTGTAGTTATTATGTAATTAACAATAGCAATAAGAGTTCATTGATATAACAATCCGTTTGAAATTAGCCTTTTGAGGAACATTCCGTTTTTCATGACTTTGCATTGACGTTCATCAGTCCAAGTTAAAGCATTATTACGGCCACGTAAACAATTGATGTGGTTCAATTGACAAGCATTTACTAATAAACATTCATTTTGACGTCTACGATAACAGTTTAGTTTCTTACCAGGATTAGTACATTGCAAGCGATGGAAATTAGTACCAACGGTACATGGAATACGTATCGGTTTTTTAGGAGCAAAACGCTCAGCACCCAAGGGACTCTTAAGATGACGACAATGTGATGAGCTAGTGGTCTTTATAGCTAGAAAAATAAATAAAATATTTAAAGTTTTTGGATGCATATTAAATTCGCATGATTTTACTAACGTTTACGGTTTAAAAGATGACGTTTACACTTTGTATGAGATTTTATACCAAGTTCGGTAAAGTTTTTAACATATAAATAACAATGAATTTTTTTCTGATCTTTAATTTCATTACTAACCGTAAACGTGCAAAAATTATTATAATGAAAACTAAATTAGGCCAGGGAATTGTGTCTGTAAGACAATTAAATATCTGTTTTAAAATAAAACTTTACTAAAAAAAAAAAAACCTACTTAATGTATAGTATGTACATTAGGGTGGGGCGATTAGTATGGAAGGAAAAAAATCTTAATGGGCGCTTCGCGTTTCTGACTCTTGGAATTGTACTGAGCAAAAAAGTCCACTAGACCATACGTCTACGGTGAAAATCAAGCTTCCAGATTTTGACTTGCAGTTTTTTCGCAGACTTTTGTCACTTTTTTTGGATATTTTGGCCTATAACAGCCAAACCATTGAGATTTTCGATCCAACACTAATACAAAAATTGTAGCCAAGACAATAGTTAAAAACTCTCTAGTACATCGCAAAAGCATTGGAACGCTCCTTCAGGCAGTTTTGGCCTTGTGAAAGTGCAAAGGGACAGGGTTACTTTCACAAAATACGTCTGAAAAGGCCTATTTTGAAATAAAAATTAAACCCTTAAACCCCACCCACAAATATGATTGATGCATTAATATGCTAGAGAATCTTCCAAAGAAGAGATTGATAGCATAATCTTGGATAAGCTCCTCCTACTTCCTGAGATATGTCCATCCCACACATTGTTACTTTAACAAAATACGGCAAAAAAGCCCTATTTTGAAATTAAAAATTAACCCCTTAAACCCCACCCACAAATATGATTGGTGCATTAATCTGCTAGACAATCTTCCAAAGAAGAGATTGATATAATAATCTTGGATAAGCTCCTCCTACTTCCTGAGATATGTTCATCCCACACATTGTTACAAGTAAGTCAAAATCTGTTTGCAAGTCAAAATCTGGAAGCTCGATTTTCACCGTAGACGTATGGTCTAGTGGACTTTTTTGCTCAGTGCAATCCCAAGAATCAGAAACGCGAAGCGCTCATTAAGATGTTCAAATCGCCCCACCCTAATGTATATTATAATGAGGAACGCTTTAGCTGTTTCTACCTATATAATTCTTTATATAGGTAGACACAGCTAAATTTAAAAAAATATTTAAGTACTATAACTTTAACATATCATACATTAACTATTACATGTGAGTCATTTCATGTCAAATCGACCGAATTTGCAAATTTATTCTTTCAGATTTCAAAATTATTTGACAAGTATTTTTATAATATTTTGTTTAAAAATTTTTTAAAAAAAAACACGAAAAATATATATAAATGGATTATAAAAGTGGATTATATTACATTGAGTTTGATATAATTTGATATGATTCAATCCAGTGTAAATAAATTTATTAAGAGCTCCGATTATCAAGAGCCCAATTTATATTGCACGTACAGTTATATTTTTATTTCATATAGATATTTTCCATAGAAATGTAATCTCCAGTAAAAATACTCAGTAACTAAATTACAGAGAATAAAGCCCTAATTACTAGAGAGGATACGTTTATGAAACATTATAAAAATAATTGAATATAATTTTGTTGTTTTGTCTCTTTCTTACTCATTAAACGGAAAGCCAAAGAGAAAATCTATTTTCAACAGAATTTACTTTCCTCAAATTCGTCACCATTTGTTTAATGTGTAAAAAAGATACAACATAAATGATATAGGCACTATTTTACCAATTTTTAGGGAGTTACAATCAGTTTACGTAACGTATCCGCTGAAGTAATGAAGATTTAAAACTAAAAACGTATTCAGTAAAAACTTGTAAGGTCACTGGCATCAAACCTTGACTTTACTCCCTCTTTTTTCTAGTTTCTTACTGAGTATTTGTGTAAGCGAACACCTTCCAGTAAAAACTTCTAAACATCTAATATTTTTTTGTCCTTTGCAATACATTCAAGTTTCATTACAATCTGCGGATTCACCATTATGTAGTGTCCTAGTTAGTCGGTTTTAAATTTGTATAGTTACAAATATATCAAGGGTTTATTGTAAAAACTTGATAAGCCACATTTATTGTTTTATGGATTTCCGCTGTTTTCTAGACTTCCTTTGATTAATATTTGATATAAGTCTTGCTTAAACACATATTGCAAGTGTCTGAGTACAAACGTCCTGCTAAAGTCGTTTTTTTTTGTGTGCTATTTTTTAACCTTTAAAAGGCAAAACTATACTGAAAAAAAATGTGTCTTATCAAGTCTTTACAATAAGCCCTTCTTATGTCTGTATACTTTAAGCAAAATCATTTGGAAATATTTTTAAACTTTTTTTTATACTTTTTTTCTAATTTGGCGCCTTTTTTTCTAATGCCTTATTTAAAATCCTTTGTTTTCTTATTTTAATTAAAAATGCGTTTAATACTGAGTACAAAGAGTACTTGTTCGTTAAAATCAGTTTAAAATTGTAAGAATTCATTTTTTTTTCCTTAGAATGCAAATTTAATTTTTACGTATATATACGAAACATACACAGTAACAATTTAAACTCTATTAATTTTGACAAAATATACTCTTTTTCAAATTGTTTTCCAATCTTTATATTAAACTCTGTTATAATATAAATATCCCAGGAAAACTTGCTATTACCATAGGTTGGGAAATGGAAGAAGAAAACAAGAATCGGAAGTACTTATAGTTGAGGCCAAGAACACCTGATTTTAACATGGGGGTGTCATAGGAGGCAAGGCCTTGCCTTGTGCTTACATATAGGGACAAAAATAAGACGTTACAAAATATGTAGTGAAATCACCAGTTACACATAAGTACTTATTTTATTTCTTATTTGTAGCATCAAAAGTAATGCTTAAAGCCATTATATGACGTATTACTTGTAAGGATGTTAATAAGTAGTTATTTATAGGTGCAAAAATAAGTACGTATTAACATGTACCTAAATAAGAAGGTATTAATAGGCAATAAAATAACTAGTTATTAATAAGGACAATTATAACTAGTTATTAATAGGTCCTAAAATAACTACTGATTTTAGTCATTACAAGGAAGGACTATAATAACTGCTTGCCAGGAAGAAGTGTAATAAGTGGTGAACAGCGATTAATAGTTTCTCAAGAAAAAAATTAAAAGACTTTGTTTATTATTTTCTAATAACATTTATTAAACATAAAAAGAACAAAAAAAATTCACTATAAAAAACTAAAAATCTTATAGTACATCCAAAAAAAAGTTTGTAATATTAGCAACTCGTTTGTTGGGAGGATCCTAGCAGACAAAGTTGCTAACATCAGCAAAAAAGTTGCTAAACTCAGCAAAAAAACTTTCGAGTACGAGTTGCTAACATTACAAACTTTTTTTTGGGTGTAGGAACTTAAATGCCTTATACATATTTAAAATTTGGCTGATTTTTAAAAAAAAGTACTTTAAAAATGTTTATTAATTAATAAACTACAAAAAAAACGATTAACAAAACTGAATTTGACAAAAAATAATTGCAATTAAAAAAGAATTATTCTTGTCGAGGCCAAAATTTTGTACTTATATGAATTATATATGAACTAACATACTCAATAGAATTTTTGTTTTTCAAAATGTTCTATAACTTCAGGAATGATAAGACGCGTTTCCGGCGATTTTCCAATTACCCTTTCATCAGTTATCTTTAGAAGGTGGGAATACTGCAAATAATAAACATCAAAAGTTCATATTATCTACCATCTACTACACCATCAACTAAGTGATAAGTAGTAGAATAGTTAATAAGCCTTTTCAAAATGTGTGTAGTATGTATTTCAAAAACTTCGAAGGCATATTAACAGTTCTACTACTTATCACTTAGTTAATGGTGTAGTAGATGGTAGATAATATGAACTTTTGATGTTTATTATTTGCAGTATTCCCACCTTCTAAAGATAACTGATGAAAGGGTAATTGGTCGAAATAGTGTAACATATAATGTGCACAATCTTCTACACATATGTGAATGTGTCGAAGAATTTAAAGATCTAAATAGCATATCTGCGTATAAATTTGAAAACTATATGCAAAAAATTAAACAAAATCTAAAAATGCCCAAACACCTTTGCCAACAAATTTTTAATAAATTTTCAAATGATAAAGTTTTACTTAAAAATCCAGTTTACGGACTGCGGTATAGAAAAGGAGTTCCAAAGTCAATTTTGTTACCAAAAGGCTATTTTAGTACAAATATTCCAGACAACATTTGTCTTATGAAGGATAAAACTTTTTTACAAATCACTAAAATCCTAAGTGAGGAAGAATTTCTAGCAAAAAGATTTTCAAACTTACGAAGTTTTTTCAACGATCCCATGGATTCATTGGATTTAAATATTGCTTTGGTTGACGAACATGATGGCTCAGAAGAACAATTATTTAAAATAGAAAACATTCTGGCTAAAGTGCTTAAAATGTCGTACAATAATGAATATATATTGATTCCGGAAATTCATTCCATTCATGAAAAATTAAACGTACGTAATATATAATACATATTTTCAAAAGCCAATTTCTTTTTTAATAAAAGTTTTTTTTCATATTTTAGACAACAAATTTTTAAATCTTCAAAGGAAAATACTCGGTTATTCTTCGAAAATAAGAAAATTATTACCAAAAACTCTTAATGTATTAATAAATAAAATTTAATAATTTCTACTTAATATCAATTATCTTAATTTTGTTATTTACTAAATAAGCTTTTGTTTTGTGAGAGTCGTTTATGTATAACTATATATTTGTTTGCTTAAATAAATTGCATTTAAATTATTAATTATGATATATTATGAAAATTTATAAATATACCTTACAAAAAAGTAGTTACTTATTACCTTACAAGTACCTTATTTCTTTGGCCCTTCCTAATAAGCAGGTA
The DNA here is from genome assembly GCA_021234595.1 of Delia radicum. Taxonomy (NCBI): domain Eukaryota; kingdom Metazoa; phylum Arthropoda; class Insecta; order Diptera; family Anthomyiidae; genus Delia; species Delia radicum. Next base: position 109,264,023 of record CM037852.1, read on the forward strand.
TATAACACAATATTAGTAAGACCTAATTGTTTAGCTTCCAAAATAAGTAGTGATGTATGTTCATATCAGTAAGGTATTATTTCAGACCTTCAAAATAACAACAAATGTAATGGATAGTCATTACTACGAAAGGTCTGAAATAAGTGATAATAAGTAACTTATTATTTTTGCTATTCCAAATAAGCAGATATTTAACACAATATTAGTAAGGCGTTGTTTTTTATTTTACAAATAAGCAGTTACATATATTCATATTAGTAAGGTATTATTTCGGACCTTCAAAATAACAAAAACTGGAATGGATAGTCATTACTTTGGAAGGTCTGAAATAAGTCCTACCCATTACCAAAGTTTTGCTGGGATGTTAACAGAACGAAATGGAAGTTAAATACATAAAACTGATAATTTATTCTCCAAAATTGTAATTTTTTAAACGCATGTTTCAAGTGTTGATCGCCCGTATATCAAAATCCTACAAATAAAAAAATAATTTAATGTAAGTGAACACAATTTTCCTACAATTGCGATTCGTTATACTTACCACTACCATAAGCTATTGTTTCCAAATGAGAATTTAAGTTCCTTCTTCCATTTGTACATTCATGGAGATTTGGATTCACTATATCACCTTAATTTTTAAACCTTATTATATTCTGTGTGATGAAAATTTTGTCTTAATGTATTTGTTCACTCATAAAAGCAATCCTGTAAAAATAGCAGAAATCAGAAATAGCTTCTAAATTAAGAAGATTTTGTTTTTGCAAAATTTTAATAGATTAAGAACAGCTGAAATAAAACTGTTAAATGTAAGCAATTTTACTCACATTAACTCAGCTAAAATTAGCAAAATATGAAGATGGATATTTGTAGACAAGAAACTAGCAAACAGAAACGGTTCTATTTTTAACAGTTTTATTAGTTTTTTGTTTTTTATATACATCGAGATTATTTTCATGTTATTTTCAATTTACAGCGAGCTTTACAAAAATAAAGCTAATCAAACATATTAACTAGGTTGATACTAGTATTTTGATCTCATCAGAACCCGAAGTTTTAGAAAAGCTAGAAAATAAACAGAACTTTAACAAAAAACCTATTAATCATCAATTTTTCTCCATTCTTGTCTTCTTAGTAATCAAACACGTGTCTAGGGTCTTTTCCTTACAAGCATCATGACGTTACTAAACTTTGAAGACCAAAAATGTTGTATTTATATAAGAAAAATTTAGTTTTTACTTTGGCTCAAGTAATATTTATTATTCACAGTTTTATTAGTTTGTTGATTTTATATACATCGAGATTATTTTTATGTTTTATATATATTTACAAAAATAAAGCAAATCAAACATATTAGCTAGGTTGATACTAGTATTTCAATCTGCCTAAAGACCTCATCAGAATTTTTTGTTATATTTATATGAAATTAAGTTGATTGCAAATAATAGAATATCTTACTAAAATAAACTGAAATATTTGCTAAAAAAATTGTGAGTTTGATAATTTTAGAAGGGTAGATTTTAGTCGCTTAACAAAAATAATTTTTTTTTGCTGTTATTATATCTCTAATATGTAGCAAAAAAAAATCTTCTAATTTTTTCCAGCAACGTGATTTTAAACAAAGTTTTTTCAAAAAAAATTTGCAGATTTTTTCTACTAAGTTAGCTTAATGTCTCCCTACACTCACAAAAACATATTAAAACAAAAATCTGTTAAACCGGCTATAATTCAGTTGAACTAGATTTTTCTTTTGTTATCGTTTAAATCAGTCTCATTTTTTTTTACAAATTTGCTCATTTTCAGTTAACATAATCTACAATTGTTTTCAAGTAATTATAGTTTTGTATCTACGCTATCAGTCTCACTTGTATATGTCGTTCTTTTTCCCAATGTTTATTGTAGTATCATAAGATCGGAAACTAATCGAGATAGGACAAAATATACCAAACATCGTTACTTCGTATCTATAAATTGTTTCTTCCTTATTAATTACCTGTACTCAAAGTAATAAATATGAACATGCCACTGGTCAGATTCGGTAAGTCCAAAATCAGAGAAATGTTTCGAATTGTCTTAGCTAATTCATAATTAGCTAAAATTATCAGTTCCTTAATTCCAACTGTCAATGTATTTAACAGTTTATTAAGCTAAAATGTAAATAAATGGAAACAATGGGGTTCGAAAATTGAGGTGAATGGAAAGCGATAAAAATTATGATAAAGCTTTTCCTCTGAGTGTAGTTTGTAGAAAATATTTGCAGAAACTTCTGACTTTTTTGAATAATCGATTTAAATTTGTTAATTCTTGCCGAAGTCTTTTTCTTTTGCTATGGTTTTAAATTTAATATATCCTCATGATTTTCATCTTTCTCCATAACAAATTTGGCAGCAATTCTCTTAAACCTACTACTTCAATCTTACTTTTTAAAAAAATATAATTCTACTACTTACATTGGTAATTAGTTAAAAATTTACACCAGTTTAACGTGAAAATTAGCAATTTAACCATATATTGTGATTTCTTTTAAATTTATTTGTTGTTATTAAACAAAAACAATATAAAATTAATTTTCTCAAATCAAATAAACAATCGAAATATAACATTGTCTCTAAGGAAAAAAAAATAATAATAGTTAAAATTATATATAAAATTTTGAATAATATCCAAAATGAGTAAAAGCTCAACATTATATATAAAATTTGAGAACGATTACATATCAATTATTAATCTCAAACCATGTATTTACCTATAAAAACATTTGAGAATGAACTTTAAGTTCATATAAAGTTTTGAATTTATTAAAGGAAACAATTTCATAATTGTTCAACTTGTTTTTGAATGTTTGTCATATATCAAATCAATGTTAAATTTTTTTAATTCAAAATTACTGAAAACTTGCGGTTATACGATATCAAATAAAAATCGATGTTTTTAGGAATTGAAATTAATCCGACGACCTTTATTCCTGCAGCGGGTGGTTGACTTGGAAAGCCTCAAATACAGAATGCATTTAAATTCCGCAAAATGAATAAAAATGATCGCCATTGTTCATAAAGTTTTTAAAGTATACAATTGATTGATATAATTGTACTTTTTATTAACGTATTACACTTATTAAGGTTAATATATTTACTTTGATTGAGGTACTAATGTATTGTATTAACAAAAAACTGTTATCTGCTCAGAAAATATAAAACAAATTTTTAGTATATAAGCGTCTCACAAATTTAAGAAAATTATCAGTTCCTTAATTCCAAAAACATTGACTTGAATTTTTAAAATGAATAAGGCAATTATTTTATTTGGTAAGTAATTACTGAACAATCCACTACAAAAATTGAAATCGAATATAATTTCTCAATTTTCCATAAATATAGCTGTTATTGTGATTGCATTTGTTTGTGTTGAGGCAAATAAACCTAAATGTCGTCCTTTATGTCGTAAAAACCAACATAGCCCAGTAAGATGTGTTAGAGATTCGAAAACAAGTTGCCGTAAGATACGACAATGTTCAATTGATGAAGAAAATTGTAGACGTCGTTTGTCAAAACGTCCTCGTAAGTTTTAAATAAATTCTTTTAAAATTTTTATCCTAACTCACATAATATCCTTAAAATTTCAGATATAACTTCCACCAGTTTAGCTTTATGCAAGAATATTAAAGGACATGTGGGTTCTGGTCCTTGTGCTGGTAAAAAACCAATACGGAAACCAAGATCAGCTTGCCATCAATTGAAATGTGATAATCCTAGTAAAGTACGTAATTGTTATCGCAGCAAACATAAACATTGTCGCTTATTAACTGCCTGTGAAACGAAGCGTCTTAATTGTCAACGTGGTTCGAGTAATGCCGTAAAAAAAGTTGATTCACGTCAGTGTGCTGGCATTAAGCCTGGACAAAAGCAAAGATGTCGTAAAGTTAAAAAATCAGTTTAAATTGTTAATGATTTTTATACTAAAATAATCATATATATGGCGTGACCTATGTTCTTATGATGTTGGTTTTACCATGGACTTCTTAAATGGGTTTTATTTAAAAATATTGTAATGGTTAAATTTATTATTTTTTTTTTATATAAAACTTTTGAAGAAGTACTTGAAGGAAGCCAACATCATAACCCCCATTATCTTTTTTGAAACGAAATAAAATAAGTAAACATTTTTAAAACAGCAGATACAAATTAGAATTTTTTATTTCTTATTAAAGAATTTCGAGATCAACAAAATTGCATTGGAAATCTGTGGAGATGTCTGACGTAATATTTAAATTGGTGGTCAACTGCTTTTGATAAAAAAAATCGGGATTCGGCTGCCGGAAAAGCACAATTTCAGTGCAAAACGAAGAATATTAAAAACTAAAGCATATTTTTATCAAATATAAGAAATTTATCTAAAATCGCTTAAAAAAGGCTTTAACCATTTCACGACCGAACTCAAAGTGTTGGGAAATTTCCAATTTTTAATGCGAATTCGTGTTTATCGACCCAATATTTCTAAATAAAAATGTCAACAAAAATATTTTTTCCAACTCCTTCTATGAAAAAATCAATGGGATATATATGTCACAGTGGTCGTGAACACATACCTTACCCTTACCCTAGTTACTTCATATGGCAAATGTTTTTAAATCATTTTGTTATACTAAACACCAATATGTCAAAAAAATTTAAATAGCTCGAGTTTTGACTATAGTCCTTTAATACATTTTTTATACGATATTTGAAAATTGTTAGGCAACAGAAAAATTTGGAGACTAGATCTGGAATCAAAAGATACAAATCTATTAAATTCACTTTATTTAAATCATATCGAACAAAAATTGCTTAAACTTCTATACGAACAAAAAAAAAAACCGAACTTTTTTACTTTTGACGACTAATTTAAATATATGTCCCATAGTGTATCAGTGTACTGTAGGAGTTAGAATGAAACCATTCCAAGTATCTCAATGGTTATTGGAACTAAAAGTATTAGATCATGTTCTACCAGAATCTTGGTCCCCTATATAAAATAGCGTTCGAGAAAATGAGTACCAAATATTACGAAAGAAATTATCATATTTTTTAAGTTTGGGATCTGCTATTAGGCTGTGGGACTATATTGGTCAAAGTGGTTGGTATTATCGGAAGGCTACATCTAACATTTGTTATTGCACATCACACTCCAAGAAATCGGTTGGAAAGTTTAGCTAACACAACAAAAACAAAAAATTACACATATATCTACCAGTCGCCAATAAAATGTTAAGAGAATCTAAAGCTGATACATTTACAACAGTTAAATCAACAAAATTTAAATTAAATTGAAGCAAAATTTAAGTTAATTGGAAATAACAAATTAACATTCAAAAAAATTTTTAATTTTTATATTAAAAACACAAAAAAAAAACAATAAAATCTAATAATGATAATATCGTATTAGATTTTTGGACTTGAAGTAGAAAAATATTCTAACTGAACTTAATATTCTGAAATGAGCAAATTAGCTTAATATTGGGTAGACAAGAAAAATATGTGTAAGTTATACAAAAATAGATATACAATTTATTATGATATACAATTTTTTTTTTTTTTTAATTTATCAAACTTAAGAAAAAATATATTTAAACTTTATTAAAACTTTCTATTGCAAAGCGCTACAAAAGTGACCACTTAAATCGAAATCAAGAAATCTCTAAAACAAGCTTTCCGAAAAGCCAAAATTTGTACGAATTAACCTATGTTTGCGGAAGTTATAACAAAATTAAAATTAAACACATGTGTACTAGGGTGATAACTTTTTTTTGGACAAAATTCTCCCCAGGGGTTTTCTAATGGCAAATATTGTATTAATGATAAAAAAACTATTTCAGTTCAATTTGGTAAAAAAACCCGTACGCACCGACAGCGATTTCTAAAATGCCTTTAATATATATTTTTTAAATTTTTTTTAATAACAATTTTTTTAAAATATGGTTTATACATATGTAAGTAAGCAAACTTGGAAGAAAACTATTCCATTGACTCGAAAATGGACTTTACTATTGAAATCAGCATGCCTTAAATATATAGATGTGATGGTCAGACGTTGAGGCATCAAAAAAGTTTTTTTTTTTAACTTTGTTTGATTCGAAATTTTAACGCGTTTGGTGCGTACGCTTTTTTAACGATAGCGAAAAACTAAAAACGCAGTTCTTAATATTTGTCCATGCCCTACACGATTTTGTCTGGGGAGATTTGATATTTGCAAAAAATGCAAAAAGTTATTAGCCTAATGTGTACTTGATACCCGTACGAAACCCAAGTTGTTAGGGTTGTATTTATCGCACACCTAGTTCAAAAGTGACTCAACTCAACTCAAAATTTAAATTTTTCGGGTTTATATGCTTAAACTATGCACAATACACTTGATTATCTATAAAAAAATATCAAGTGTATTTTGTTATTGTTAACTGTAGCTACAAAATAGTTATGTCTTTCTTTATGTTTCAACATGAGAACATGGGGCCTAAGGCCTCAAATGGTCTACTGTTCGTTCAATACTATTGTTAAACCGATGATCACCTATGCTGCCCTTGCATGGTGGCTAAAAGTTGAGCAGAGTAAGGCAAGGGATGCTATTAAGAGAATCTACCGTCTTGCGTGTATTGGCACTACAGGGGCCGGCGGAACTTGCCCGACGGATGCCTTGGGGGTTATGCTGAGGATCCCGCCATTGCATATTTCTGTAATGGAGGTTGCCAGTATGGGTTCCTCTAGACTAAATAAATTCGGTGGCATGAGGGGGGGGGGGGGGCGACCTAAGGGGTCACATGAGGATCGCGCGAATCCTAATAGATGACCCGATTTCTAAGGTTGCAGACAAAGTGTCACCGGAGTGGATCTTTGATAGATATTTTGATGTGTTATTGTTTGACAGAGACATGTGGACCAATTAATCCTGGGAACCGGAAGATGGTTCTCAGGTGTGGTTCACTGATGGCTCTAAGCATTCGAATGGGAACACGGGTGCGGGCGTCTTTGGACCAGGCTTCCAGCGTGCTTTACCTATGTGAAAATATCCGCCCATTTTTCAGGCTGAGATTTGTCTGTGCAGAGGAATGCCTGCGAAGGGGAACTCGCAGATCTCGCATCTACATTCTTTCTGACAGTCAGGCTGCACTGAGGGCCTTAATGGCTTATAAGGTGTCGTCCGGGTTGGTCATGGAATGCATTCAGACTCTCAATAGGCTCGGTAGGGGCAACTCTCTAACCTTGGGGTGGATTCCTGGTCACGAGGGGCATGAGAGCAACGAGAGTGCAGATTGTCTTGCCAACCGCGGGGCCCGAAGGCCCTTTATTGATCCTGAACCATTCTGTGGAATACCTGCGGGGTATGTTAGGGAAAGGCTCAGGGCATGGAGATAGTCTGAATTCTCTGGTTACTGGGAAAACCCTCCTGGTCAGCGCCAGGCTAAAAGATTGATCTCTTTTTCCAGTAGGGGGTCGAGGCGACTCTTGTCGCTTGAAAGGGGGGGGGGGGGGGTTTGAGGACCCTGGCGTCGTACTTAACTGGACACTGTAATCTCAGATAACATCTGCACAAGAAGGGTCAATCGGACACGGATATGTGTAGGTTTTACGAGATGGTGTCTGAGACCTAGAATGATTTTTAATTGAACTCCTCCGGCTTGCAGGCTAAAATATCGAATTGTTTTAATTGGCTTATTGAAAAATAATGTCATGTTTGTTTTAATGCTTTAATGTCATTTTTGTTTCAATCCGTCAAAACACCTTTCTTTCGTTTTTTCGCGTTTACGCTAATGCAAGCGGTTTCAAAAATGGGCTCAGTTTTCTTATTTGAGCTTTTTCACATTTGTTCAAAAAAATAAAAAATCTGAATAAAATCTTTAAAATCTGCGACCCATAAGTATTTATTTTCTATCTAAATAGTTGAAAATCCAAAATAAAGGGATATGGTGAAACACACTACACAATATGTTGGATTCAGCAACTGAATTATTTTATTGCTCAACAAAAATACATTTTCGGATTTATCTGAACCCGAAGTTCTTTTGCAAAAATCGCATTGATACGATCCTCAAATCTAATTTTTCCTACAGATATATTCGAATATTGTAAACTTTTGTTTAAAAACAATTCTTTAAGCTTAAATTGTTCATATTTAAATTTTATTATTTTGATAAGTTTCGTTGTCATCAAAAAGGATAATAATAGTTCATCATTATGAAAATCATTTTAAAATTAACCGCTTCTGGGAACATGCCGACATCTTTGTAAGGCTTGTCCATTTTTCATACCTTTGCATTGACGTTCATCTGTCCAAGATAATGCATTATTACGACCACGTAAACAATTGATTTGGCTCAATTGACAAGCAGTTAATAATTGACATTGATTTTGACTGCTACGATAACAGTTAAGTTTCTTACTATGATTAGTACATGGCACGTGATGACAATGGGTACTAACGTTACGTGGAATACGCTTAGGTTTTATGGGAGCACAATGACCAGCACCCGTATGACGCTTAATATGACGACATTGCGATGAGCTAGTAGTTCTTAAAGCTGGAATAGTAAATAAAATGTTTTATAGTTAGTGCAAGTATAATAAGTTTAAATATTTCTACTTACGTTTACGCTTTATAAGACGACGCCTACAGTTTTCTTCCTCAATTGTACATTGCTTCAGTCTACGACAGCCATTTTCATCTCGAACACATTTCACCTTGCTGGGTTGATTTTTACGGCAAACTACAGGACATTGCGGCTTTTTCGTTGCTTCCGTATAAGCAATAACAATTACAAGTAAAGCTAATACAATTGAGAATTAATAAGTTTCATTTAAAAGTATGACAGCTTGAAGAGATGCTAAAACTTACCGAAAATAATAATAGTCTTAGTCATTGTAAAGAACTTTTGAGTTTTACATTAAATTGAAAGCGTTTTTATAATAAATTAATTACAATTTTTTAAAATATGAATAACAGTAAATTTTGAATGATCTTTATGTACAATGAATACAAATGAGGTCAGGGAATTGTTTTTGAAAAATAATTAAAAATCTGTTTAATAAATTTTGTATTACAATCTGAAATTATGCATAATCTAAACATATGGTAAGGTACACTTAAAATATTACGTAGGTATTGTGAGCAGACCTTTTGGAATTGATCCATATAGTGGTCGAAGTAGGAGTAGTATATACTTATTTAAAAATATGTTTTATTTTAATTTAATGGACTTCGGGAAAAGTTAGAAATTTGACTAGTCAATAAAAATTTTTGTGCAAAATAAAAAAAAAATAAAAAATTTTGAAACTACTCAGTGTAGAAGCGATAATGACATATCATTATTTTTTGGACTACCAGTTTTGATACTAGCTTACTCTATTCAATAATTTAAGACAAATAATAATGACTTACTAATAACCAGTTATATTTGGCATTATTTTAACACAAAAAACAATAAAATAAGTACTTATTTTTATCACTATTTTAATTATAATTTAATGATAGAAACATTTTTGGAAAATCTATTTTTAGAATTATTATTTTTAACTCTAGTAAGTACATACATATTTGCTTATTTTTGATTTTTTGTAAGCTGGAAAGTAATGATATTTTGTACAAGCAAGACATTTGTGTTTTTATCTTTCCAGTATAACATGTCGATATAGCTCAGATGGTAGAGCGGTTGACTGACAAACTGTAGTCCCAGATTCGAATCCGGACTGAGCGCATTTTATTAACAAAAAACATAAAAAAAAACTTTTTTAATTAAATTGGGGGTTTTTTTTTATTAACAAAAAAATTAAAAAAAAAATATTTTTTTTTTTTGTATTAAATTCAGTTTTTTTTTTAAATTTTATTTTTAGACTCATTGTTTTTGTCCATAGTAGTTGGCATTTATGTACCCATATATTTTTTGATTTTTTTTTTGTAATGATATGTCATTATTTTGCGCTACATCCCTAGCAATGAGATTTGTAGTGAGAATTGTACATACTTGCCATTACAAATATGTACTGATATAAACACTAACATGATACTGGTTTTCTACACTGGGAATATATGGTACTTGGCATTGCCACTTAAATGCCAAGTGCAGAAAAGCATTACCATATAAGTGGTACATATTTGGAATTGGCAAGTACTTACAATTGTCATTGCAAATCTTATTATATAGGGCTCTCGGGAAAATAATGACACATTAAAATTATTTTTTTAATAAAATATACTTACAGGGGACTCCAGGTTGTCAGCCGCTTTACCATCTCAGCTACCACAACATGTTATACTTGTGATATATAAAAACATAAATGACTTACTTGCACAAAATGTCATTACTTTCTAGCTTACAAAAAATTAAAAATAAGTAGAGTAGAAAAAAATGCGTGTAAAAATAAAGTTTTAACAAATTTTTCGATCTTTACTTTATATTTAAAGTAATTATAAAAAATAAGCATTTATAGGTAACGCATTATTTTCTGAATTAAAATAGTAAGAAAATTAACTAGTTATTAGTAAATCCTTATTATTTTTGTTACTGGTAGTCCGAAGAGTAATGACATGCCATTGCGGATGGTAATGCTTGCTTTGAAACAGATATTGTTATCATTTGCAGTTTTTGGAATATCGCGGTTTTTGTATTAACATTATTCACCCAATTCTATCGTATATTTTGCTGAATTTTTTGAAATTGTATCCAATATTATTTCATTTTTTTTTAAGAACAGAAGGGCATCTTTAATTTTAGAATAATAATAATAATAATAATCATGTAGCACCGATATTGTAAGGTAGTGGAAAATTGTTCTTTGTTAGTTATATCTTTACACTTTTAATGTATGCTAATTAAAAAATTTGTCACAGTACATTAAAGTGGTTATTTTTTTTTTTAATTCTAAAACAAATTAAGCAGCTAGCGCAAGCGCATTGAAGATTTCAACGTGCTCAAGTGGAAATTGTGCTTTGTGTTTAACTTATTAATTATTGTTTATGTCCACTCTAATCATAAGTTTGTAGTTTATATCATTATCAATACAAAAAACTGCGAATAATAAAAGCTCAATTCAAAAAATTTCTGAATTCAATTAATAATGCAGGAAGAAAAAATTACAAAAAATCTAAAAATATCACATGTTATCACAAGGGAAACAAAATGAGTAAAAATCTTAATTTTTCAGTGAGTTATGATGAAATATGCTAGCCCATGTTAAAAAAAACTCTAACTTGTATTACTTTATACCATATATGGTACAGGATTCGAAGCGGTTATCAGTAGGGGTAGAGCTATTTTTTTTTTTATTTCAGTAACGGTATTTTATACGTAATGACATTTCAGTTGTTTCGGTAAGGGTCGTTTAGTGTTAACGGTATTTTAATAACGCTATTTTAGTTATTCAGGTAATTTCAATGTACACCGATATTTAAGCAACATTATGCCCGAGTTCCAATGAAAGGCTAGTTTATGATCACACTTTGGAAAAATATATCTATTTACATTGATTTTTATTTTCAGATCTTGTCAGATTATTTCGGTAACTGTATTTTAAGGATATCGCTTTTTAAAATATTTCGGTAACGGTATTTTAGCGATAACGGTATTTCAGTTAGTTCCGTAACTGTATTTTAAGGATATTGATATTTTATTTATATCGGTAACAATATTTCAATTATTTCGGCAACGGTATTTTAACGATAGTCATAGTAAAGGGTTTTGAATCGACAACGGTAGTATAAAAGACAAATTTTTATATTTTTTTTAAACAGGAATAAACGTTCTTCATTATAACTAAAGACAAATTAAAAAAAAATTAAGATTATTTAATCTTTTTAATCTCAATTTAAAAATTTTCATTATTTGCATTTTTTATATATTAGTAATAACATAGACGGTAATATTCAACTGGTAACGATCATAAATATTTAATAATAAATGAGACACAATGCAAAATGTATACTGGGAAATATCGAAAACTTCAATTCGCTTGCGCTACCTGTGTAATTTTTTTGGCGGCCTCAAATTTTCAGCATATACATTTTGAAACATATGCAAGCTTTTGAACACAGTACCATTTTGAAATTAAAAATGAACTGTACATAAACTACACATTTCGATGAAAAAATGTTTATATTAAAATTAAAAATCTATTAAAAATATCCTGAAATATTTAGAAAAGAACTTCAAATTTTAACTTAATTTCCACATGCTTCGAATACCAAAGTAAAATAAGTTTAGTCATTATTCAGGAAATGGAAACACTAATCGGAATTATGTCTCCCATTTTACACAAAGTTTTGAGCAGACATTTCCCTGGACCTCACTAACATTTTAAAATCTAGTTTTTCCAAAATTCGTTGTAATTCGCGTTTTATCGCAGTTTAAATTTGGGACTTTTAAGTAAAATGAATGGTGTTCAAAACATTATATCTCTTGAACGCGTCATCCAATTGTTATGAATTTAGTCGCATAATAAAGATCATTTAACCTTCTCGGAACAGTTTTGGGGAAAAATAAATCTTATTCAAAACGAGGACAACAAAAATTAAAATTTTTCTTAATATGCAAATATCACGCAATGGGTATCCTGTTTTTATATTTTTTTTTTATTTTTAGTTAAGAATTAACTTGACTTGTTATCCACATCATACAAAAAATTCAGATTGGGTTCGAAATATGTTCCTTGGAAATCTTAATTTTTGTAAAAAATTGTAATTTTTGTAAATTTTTATAAAATATTTTTTTTTTTAATAAATAGTATTATGTGAGCAATATTATTCAAATTCAAGATCATTTGTTTTTTGTTAAACAAAAAACCGTGCAATGTTTATTAGTTAAAATTGTTTTATGTTTGATTTGAATGAGTTCAATTCATCATAGTTTGTTTTTGTTTCTCATCTTTCAAATAATACAATACGGCTAAAGTTGATATTTTTCCTTCAAAAATTATAATTTGGGTAAATCTTCTACCCCTACTAAATTTGTGCTCTGAAGATTTTTGGTGACTCGAAATGAAACAGTAGATAAAGTCTGCGTTAAATTAGTGTATGAAGACATTTTGTAAGTAATAAATAAACATTGCACTGTTTTTTGTTTAACAAAAAACAAATGGTCTTGAATATCGAAAAATAAACTTTTGGTTTTAGTGTTTTAAAATTTAAAGTAAAACATTAATACAAATTTATTTTAATACAAATTTTGCATTGGAGGTTACAATAAGTAGGATTCGGAGTTAATGCTTTTATAACCGTGTTTTATGTACATAAAAGTCATAAAAATGGACTTAAAATTGTGAAAATGTATTTATTATCGACTTTTCCAAGATTTTCAATATTATTTACACAATATAATTAATTTTTTGTCTTAAAAGTGTTTAAAAATTTGAAAGTTATTGTTAGTCATCGTAAAACAGTTCGTAATTGCATTTTTCTGTATATTTCTAACTTCGTGATAAAAAATTTGTATCAAAAAAATATTTGTAAATTAAAATATATAAAACAACGCAGATTTTAGTAAAATATCCAAAAATGGTCTAAAAAATATGCATTTTAATGAAAAATATGCATAAAAAATGCCAAAATATGCATTGCACTATAAATTTATAGCAAAATATGCAAATATATGCACTAACAAATCGCTGCCATTTTGTTCCAAATTTGTTAATTCGGAAAGATATTTGGTTAACTTTGTTTTACTGATAACGACAACAAACATGTATTTACATGAAGTTCCGATTCACTATTTTTCTGATGGATCCGCGGCGCACTATAAAAATAAATATTTACGCCCAAAAGCTGACTCGGTAGTAGCAACCGTATTGTTGCCAACCGAATGGTTCGGTTGTAGTTATCGAATTTTTTGGTAGTTATCACCGAATTTCTGTTAAGCCCATCGAAATTCAATTAAACCGGCTATAATTCAGTTGAACTAGTTTTTTCTTTTGTTATCGTTTAAATCAGTCTCAGTTTTTTTTTACAAATTTGCTCATTTTCAGTTAACATAATCTACAATTGTTTTCAAGCCATTATATTTTTGTATCTACGCTATCAGTCTCACTTGTATATGTCGTTCTCTTTTCCCAATGTTTATTGTAGTATCATAAGATCGGAAACTAATCGAGATAGGACAAAATATACCAAACATCGTTACTTCGTATCTATAAATTGTTTCTTCCTTATTAATTACCAGTACTCAAAGTAATAAATATGAACATGCCACTGGTCAGATTCGGTAAGTCCAAAATCAGAGAAATGTTTCGAATTGTCTTAGCTAATTCATAATTAGCTAAAATTATCAGTTCCTTAATTCCAACTGTCAATGTATTTAACAGTTTATTTAGGTAAAATGTAAATAAATGGAAACAATGGGGTTCGAAAATTGAGGTGAATGGAAAGTGATAAAAATAATAATAAAGCTTTTCCTCTGAGTGTAGTTTGTAGAAAATATTTGCAGAAACTACTGACTTTTTTGAATAATCGATTTAAATTTGGTAATTCTTGCCGAAGTCTTTTTCTTTTGCTGCGGTTTTAAATTTAATATATCCTCATGATTTTCATCTTTCTCCATAACAAATTTGGCAGCAATTCTCTTAAACCATGAGATAAATTAATGACTACTTCAATCTTACTTTTTAAAAAAATATAATTCTACTACTTTCATTGGTAATTAGTTAAAAATTTACACCAGTTTAACGTGAAAATTAGCAATTTAACCATATATTGTGATTTCTTTTAAATTTATTTGTTGTTATTAAACAAAAACAATATAAAATTAATTTTCTCAAATCAAATAAACAATCGAAATATAACATTGTCTCTAAGGAAAAAAAAATAATAATAGTTAAAATTATATATAAAATTTTGAATAATATCCAAAATGAGTAAAAGCTCAACATTATATATAAAAATTTGAGAACGATTACATATCAATTATTAATCTCAAACCATGTATTTACCTATAAAAACATTTGAGAATGAACTTTAAGTTCATATAAAGTTTTGAATTTATTAAAGGAAACAATTTCATAATTGTTCAACTTGTTTTTGAATGTTTGTCATATATCAAATCAATGTTAAATTTTTTTAATTCAAAATTACTGAAAACTTGCGGTTATACGATATCAAATAAAAATCGATGTTTTTAGGAATTGAAATTAATCCGACGAACTTTATTCCTGCAGCGGGTGGTTGACTTGGAAAGCCTCAAATACAGAATGCATTTAAATTCCGCAAAATGAATAAAAATGATCGCCATTGTTCATAAAGTTTTTAAAGTATACAATTGATTGATATAATTGTACTTTTTATTAACGTATTCCACTTATTAAGGTTAATATATTTACTTTGATTGAGGTACTAATGTATTGTATTAACAAAAAACTGTTATCTGCTCAGAAAATATAAAACAAATTTTTAGTATATAAGCGTCTCACAAATTTAAGAAAATTATCAGTTCCTTAATTCCAAAAACATTGACTTGAATTTTTAAAATGAATAAGGCAATTATTTTATTTGGTAAGTAATTACTGAACAATCCACTACAAAAATTGAAATCGAATATAATTTCTCAATTTTACATAAATATAGCTGTCATAGTGATTGCATTTGTTTGTGTTGAGGCAAATAAACCTAAATGTCGTCCTTTGTGTCGTAAAAACCAACATAGCCCAGTAAGATGTGTTAGAGATTCGAAAACAAGTTGCCGTAAGATACGACAATGTTCAATTGATGAAGAAAATTGTAGACGTCGTTTGTCAAAACGTCCTCGTAAGTTTTAAATAAATTCTTTTAAAATTTTTATCCTAACTCACATAATATCCTTAAAATTTCAGATATAACTTCCACCAGTTTAGCTTTATGCAAGAATATTAAAGGACATGTGGGTTCTGGTCCTTGTGCTGGTAAAAAACCAATACGGAAACCAAGATCAGCTTGCCATCAATTGAAATGTGATAATCCTAGTAAAGTACGTAATTGTTATCGCAGCAAACATAAACATTGTCGCTTATTAACTGCCTGTGAAACGAAGCGTCTTAATTGTCAACGTGGTTCGAGTAATGCCGTAAAAAAAGTTGATTCACGTCAGTGTGCTGGCATTAAGCCTGGACAAAAGCAAAGATGTCGTAAAGTTAAAAAATCAGTTTAAATTGTTAATGATTTTTATACTAAAATAATCATATATATGGCGTGACCTATGTTCTTATGATGTTGGTTTTACCATGGACTTCTTAAATGGGTTTTATTTAAAAATATTGTAAGGGTTAAATTTATTATTTTTTTTTTTATATAAAACTTTTGAAGAAGTACTTGAAGGAAGCCAACATCATAAACCCCATTATCTTTTTTGAAACGAAATAAAATAAGTAAACATTTTTAAAACAGCAGATACAAATTAGAATTTTTTATTTCTTATTAAAGAATTTCGAGATCAACAAAATTGCATTGGAAATCTGTGGAGATGTCTGACGTAATATTTAAATTGGTGGTCAACTGCTGAAAAGCGCAATTTCAGTGCAAAACGAATAATTTTAAAAACTAAACCATATTTTTATCTAATATAAGTCCTTAAATATATTTTTTATACGATATTTGAAAATTGTGAGGCAACAGAAAAATTTGGAGACTAGATTTGGAATAAAAAGATACAAATCTATTAATATCACTTTATTTAAATCAAATCGAACAAAAATTGCTTAAATTTCTATACAAACAAAAAAAAAAACCCGAACTTTTTTACCGTTGACGACTAATTGGAAATATATGTCCCATATTGTATCAGTGTACTGTAGGAGTTAGAATGAAACCATTCCTAGAAGTATTAGATCATGTTCTACCAGAATCTTGGTCCCCTATATCCAATAGCGTTCGAGAAAATGAGTACCAAATATTACGAAAGAAATTATCATATTTTTTAAGTTTGGGATCTGCTATTAGGCTGTGGGACTATATTGGTCAAAGTGGTTGGTATTTTCGGAAGGCTACATCTAACATTTGTTATTGCACATCACACTCCAAGAAATCGGTTGGAAAGTTTAGCTAACACAACAAAAACAAAAAATTACACATATATCTACCATTCGCCAATAAAATGTTAAGACAATCAACAAAATTTAAATTAAATTGAAGCAAAATTTAAGTTAATTGGAAATAACAAATTAACATTCAAAAAAATTTTTAATTTTTATATTAAAAACACAAAAAGCAACAAATAAAATCTAGTATGATAATATCGTATTAGATTTTTGAACTTGAAGTACAAAAATATTCTAACTGAACTTAATATTCTGGAATGAGCAATTTAGCTTAATATTGGGTAGACAAGAAAAATATGTGTAAGTTATACAAAAATAGCCACTTATGAAATACAATTTTTTTTTTTTTATTTATCAACCTTAAGAAAAAATATATTTAAACTTTATTAAAACTTTTTATTGCAAAGCGCTACAAAAGTGACCACTTAAATCGAAATCAAGAGTATCGACCATTGATTATAAATATTTCGGCCACCCTGATTTGAATGGCGTACCCAGTTTTTTCACTTATGGGCAAACATTTTTTTTGCAAAATTGCATTAAAGTTTTGCATGTTTTAAGGAAGTTTTTTATTTAAAAAAAAAAGATATTTTCTTTTCATATGTTTAGTTAGAATATTGTTCGCCCACAAGTCCAACCTCTAATACAGTGTAAAACTATTATTACACATTAATTTCACTAAATTTAGTAATTTAAAGAAAAAGTAGAAGGGTTTAACCGGCATAAAACTAAAACCAATGGAAAATTAATAATATTTAACAAAATAACAATTAATTTATTTTTTATTTTACTATTTAAAAAGAAATAACAAAATCAATTAGTGTTTCGAAACTACAAATATGTTTCACTTGATATACCAAAGTACGAAACGTAAGTGGTCAAATTTTTAGCTCGATACAAAATCCGAAAAATTTGACATGACTGCGTATGCGCTAACGCAAACGCGGTACTTTAAGATTAGGGCTGTTGTAGAGAGTCTCTAAAACAAGCTTTCCGAAAAGCCAAAATTTGTACGAATTAACCTATTTTTGCGGAAGTTATAACAAAATTAAAATTAAACACATGTGTACTGGATACCCGTACGAAACCCAAGTTGTTAGGGTTGTATATATCGCACACCTAGTTCAAAAGTGACTCAACTCAACTCAAAATTTAAATTTTTCGGGTTTATATGCTTAAACTATGCACAATACACTTGTTTCAATTATGTTTCAATTGGTATAAAGTTGCAAATGGACTACTGATCGATTGGACTACTGATTAGTGTTAACATATAAAAAATAACTTTAGTGTTATGGGGTTAAGGTTGCATTAGAGGTATCACAAGTCATTTATTCCAGTTTTGGTACACTGCTTACAAATGAGAAAATATTTTGCATTTTTGGCAGCATGGAAAGTGCACGTACTTGATTTTGTAATTTCGTTTACATACCTCAAATGAAATATTTTTTTTTTATCAAGTCAGCTTTGAAAATATACTCAAGATATGTGTAAAAAGTATCATTCGTCCGAAAATGGATAACCAACAAAAAGTAAAATAAAAAATAATTAAAATTTATAAAGAAAATCAAAATCATACGCTGTAAGAGTAATGCAAAAAACTTAAAGTTGCACGAAATACGGGTTCTTTCGTTGTTAAAAAACATTTACGCATTCGTATTATTAATAGAAATTCGTCAATCGGTACTCAAAAGGATATTTCTGATCCAAATAAGGCTAAGAAAATAGTGGGTTTTTTTGAAGAAGAATCGTAGTCTGTCAAACTGAAAATCAGCTGTCAAAGCCAACTGTTCAGAGTTTTTGGTCAGAAAAGGTAAAAAAAGAAGGATTAAAAACATATAAAGTGCGAAAAGTGCCTAGCCGATATTCCAGCATGAATAGGGTGGCCAAGGAACGAGCCAAAAAACTGTGTAGTAATTTTGAAACAAAATAGCATTGTAGTATAGCTGATGATGGAATCCACATCTTTGGTGATTTTCCCATCTTAAAAGGCAGCAAATTTACATAAAGGAAATGTTGCTGATAAAATGTGGACAAAAAAAAAGGACAAAGTTTCTAACAAAATGTTTAGTTTGGAAAACAATTTGCACTTGCGGCAAAACTGATTACTTTTTACATTACAAGACGCACCGAATTCTACATAAGAGAGCAGTTTGAAAAACAGCCTTAGTCATGTATTCGGTAACATGGGATATCTACTTTCTTAAGCCTGACCATGCATCTTGTCATTACAGAGACTCAGCTGCAGAGTGGTACAAAAGAAATAATATGGTTTTGGTACCAGGAGAGGCGAATCAATCTAACTGCTCAGAAATGAGACCAATAGAAGGATAATGGGCTCTGGTCAAAAGAATTATAATGAACACACCACAAGTCGACAAAGATGCTAAAACTTTTAAATCTAAATAGTCAGTTCATAGAAAGAAAGTCACTGAAGAAGCAACAAAAAAAAACACATAACTTTTTAATGTTGTTTATAAAATATCAATTTGTATAAAATACTATTTAATAAACCATTCTGTTTATTCAAATTTATTGATTAGATCAAAAGTTATATTGATTTGTTTTTGGACTAGTTTGACTGATTTCAAACCTTAGTTCAATTCCTCCCACTTACGAATTTTGTAAAAAAAAATCTGTGCTCCTATTCAATTACGATCTACATTTTCTAATGAGCAACCTATTTCATTCTTCACCCATTGTTAATAATCATAATTTCAGTACGAGCACAACATTTAACACTAAAGCCACAAATACGCCATTGTGACCACTTTTCAATTTTATATTGTTTAAATAAACATGAATTTTATTAAATCTCTCCTTAAACGTATGTGGTATACCTACCTGGGCAGAAAAATACAATCGGCACAGTGTTGTCAAAGCGTCGGCGACAGACGCTTATGCGTTGGCAGAACGTGGGATTAATAATATTAACAGTATTATCCTGTTACCCGATTGCTAACAGGGACCAACCGTTGGGTTCAGCAAACTTACCAAAATATGTTGGTAATTAAAAAGTTGGTTCTTTCACAACACGTTACATTTAGTTCTTTTTATAAATGTGCATAATAAAAAAGCAGTAATCCAATCGGTTTTAGTAACTTAGATCATATTTAAATGTGTAAAATATAACAAAATATTAAAAAAAGATGTAAAATTGGTTGTAAAATTGGTACAAGCATTAGCTTTACAAACAAAACAATGTTTTTGTTCTGCAATATTTGTCGTGTCTTTGGTATTTTCTAGCAAGTTTGGTTTTACAAAAATAAAAATGCTTTGCCATTACTATTTTTTTTGTACGGTTGGCACATTCTTTCTGGTTAGTTATTAAACATTTCGAATGATTTATGCAATGTTTATATTAAAATGAATAAAGGTACTATTTCTCTAAATGTTCGCATTAAATATAAAAAAAATTATATAAGAAATTTATAATAATGAATAAATAATTATATAGAGAATAATTCCCAATGTCAAATTTGATTGTGTTATCTCTAAAATAAGCGAAATCATTGAAGGGGTCATTTTGATCTCTTTGTGTAATAACCCAGGCAGCAAAGTACAATCCGCACAGTACTATCAAAGCGTCGGAGACGGTCGGTTATGAGTTGGCATTGTCCTGTTACTCGATTGATAACAGTGGCCAACCATTGCTTGCTTGAAAATTGAAAAAATCGTATTTCGTACAGAAAACACAAATTGTTAATAAATGTAAGAGAAAATGAAAAATAATCTTGTGGGGATCAGCGTTAGATTGAGTGCCTACAAGATTTTTTTCATCTTCTCTTACATTCATTAACAATTAGTGTTTTCTATTTGTAATAGTAACATTTTAATTATGATCTCAAACCTGACATTTCATAATGAAATATATAGAGTATTTATATTTTTCGGAAATATTATCTAATATTAATGAAATAAATTTAAAAAAGTCACTAGTTTTCAATAGCTCTCCACCAGGCTCTTCTTAGTTTGGGCAATTTCTTTTCGATAATATTAAATTTTAACAAACAATAATTTCTCTAAGTGTATGTCTACGATTGGAAAATTAAAACCACATATATTCTTCTAAAAGTCTTAGAAATTTCTAGAATTGGACCGGCTTGATCCCCGTAAAAAATGTGGTCACAACAGACTAAATTCCTAAAAATCACAGGTTTTTTAATTTTCAATACATTTGTGGGACTTGTCGGATAGTTTATACAAAATTTAAAGAAGTTTTTTGACAATTTTTTTTTTTCTTCTGAGCATATTATGTTAAAAATATCAATTAAATACATTCATTACCCACTATTTGACATTCAATTTTTTTGCAATAGAAATACCCAGTAAAAAAAGGCAGAATTATTTCGATTTTTTTTAAACCCATACTGTGCAGCGCCACCTAGAGTGTCGAAACAATTTTAAAAACTTAGAGCAGAACGAAAGGAATATTAGGTGTTAATATGGCTTCGATAAGTCTAGTGGTGTAGACGATAGTTGATTCCAAACATACACACCAACGATTTTATATGTTAAGATGAAATAAAATCAAGTATACGCCAGGGTGTATTGTATATAATAAAGATGATTTTTAATTGAACTCCTCCGGCTTGCAGGCTAAAATATCGAATTGTTTTAATTGGCTTATTGAAAAATAATGTCATGTTTGTTTTAATGCTTTAATGTCATTTTTGTTTCAATCCCTCAAAACACGTTTCTTTTGTTTTTTCGCGTTTACGCTAATGCAAGCGGTTTCAAAAATGGCCTCAGTTTTCTTATTTGAGCTTTTTCACATTTGTTCAAAAAAATAAAAAATCTGAATAAAATCTTTAAAATCTGCGACCCATAAGTATTTATTTTCTATCTAAATAGTTGAAAATCCAAAATAAAGGGATATGGTGAAACACACTACACAATATGTTGGATTCAGCAACTGAATTATTTTATTGCTCAACAAAAATACATTTTCGGATTTATCTGAACCCGAAGTTCTTTTGCAAAAATCGCATTGATACGATACTCAAACCTAATTTTTCCTACAGATATATTCGAATATTGTAAACTTTTGTTTAAAAACAATTCTTTAAGCTTAAATTGTTCATATTTAAATTTTATATTAAATTTTTTTTTAAAGTCTGTTTTATTATTTTGATAAGTTTCGTTGTCATCAAAAAGGATAATAATAGTTCATCATTATGAAAATCATTTTAAAATTAACCGCTTTCGGGAACATGCCGACATCTTTGTAAGGCTTGTCCATTTTTCATACCTTTGCATTGACGTTCATCTGTCCAAGATAATGCATTATTACGACCACGTAAACAATTGATTTGGCTCAATTGACAAGCAGTTAATAATTGACATTGATTTTGACTGCTACGATAACAGTTAAGTTTCTTACTATGATTAGTACATGGCACGTGATGACAATGGGTACTAACGTTACGTGGAATACGCTTAGGTGTTATGGGAGCACAATGACCAGCACCCGTATGACGCTTAATATGACGACATTGCGATGAGCTAGTAGTTCTTAAAGCTGGAATAGTAAATAAAATTTTTTATAGTTAGTGCAAGTATAATAAGTTTAAATATTTCTACTTACGTTTACGCTTTATAAGACGACGCCTACAGTTTTCTTCCTCAATTGTACATTGCTTCAGTCTACGACAGCCATTTTCATCTCGAACACATTTCACCTTGCTGGGTTGATTTTTACGGCAAACTACAGGACATTGCGGCTTTTTCGTTGCTTCCGTATAAGCAATAACAATTACAAGTAAAGCTAATACAATTGAGAATTAATAAGTTTCATTTAAAAGTATGACAGCTTGAAGAGATGCTAAAACTTACCGAAAATAATAATAGTCTTAGTCATTGTAAAGAACTTTTGAGTTTTACATTAAATTGAAAGCGTTTTTATAATAAATTAATTACAATTTTTTAAAATATGAATAACAGTAAATTTTGAATGATCTTTATGTACAATGAATACAAAATGAGGTCAGGGAATTGTTTTTGAAAAATAATTAAAAATCTGTTTAATAAATTTTGTATTACAATCTGAAATTATGCATAATCTAAACATATGGTAAGGTACACTTAAAATATTACGTAGGTATTGTGAGCAGACCTTTTGGAATTGATCCATATAGTGGTCGAAGTAGGAGTAGTATATACTTATTTAAAAATATGTTTTATTTTAATTTAATGGACTTCGGGAAAAGTTAGAAATTTGACTAGTCAATAAAAATTTTTGTGCAAAATAAAAAAAAAAAATAAAAAATTTTGAAACTACTCAGTGTAGAAGCGATAATGACATATCATTATTTTTTGGACTACCAGTTTTGATACTAGCTTACTCTATTCAATAATTTAAGACAAATAATAATGACTTACTAATAACCAGTTATATTTGGCATTATTTTAACACAAAAAACAATAAAATAAATACTTATTTTTATCACTATTTTAATTATAATTTAATGATAGAAACATTTTTGGAAAATCTATTTTTAGAATTATTATTTTTTAACTCTAGTAAGTACATACATATTTGCTTATTTTTGATTTTTTGTAAGCTGGAAAGTAATGATATTTTGTACAAGCAAGACATTTGTGTTTTTATCTTTCCAGTATAACATGTCGATATAGCTCAGATGGTAGAGCGGTTGACTGACAAACTGTAGTCCCAGATTCGAATCCGGACTGGGCGCATTTTATTAACAAAAAACATAAAAAAAAACTTTTTTAATTAAATTGGGGGTTTTTTTTTTATTAACAAAAAAATTAAAAAAAAAATATTTTTTTTTTTTATTAAATTCAGTTTTTTTTTAAATTTTATTTTTAGACTCATTGTTTTTGTCCATAGTAGTTGGCATTTATGTACCCACATATTT
Source organism: Delia radicum (assembly GCA_021234595.1). Taxonomy (NCBI): domain Eukaryota; kingdom Metazoa; phylum Arthropoda; class Insecta; order Diptera; family Anthomyiidae; genus Delia; species Delia radicum. The sequence continues at coordinate 109,287,916 of CM037852.1, forward strand.
TTTGATTTTTTTTTTGTAATGATATGTCATTATTTTGCGCTACATCCCTAGCAATGAGATTTGTAGTGAGAATTGTACATACTTGCCATTACAAATATGTACTGATATAAACACTAACATGATACTGGTTTTCTACACTGGGAATATATGGTACTTGGCATTGCCACTTAAATGCCAAGTGCAGAAAAGCATTACCATATAAGTGGTACATATTTGGAATTGGCAAGTACTTACAATTGTCATTGCAAATCTTATTATATGGGGCTCTCGGGAAAATAATGACACATTAAAATTATTTTTTTAATAAAATATACTTACAGGGGACTCCAGGTTGTCAGCCGCTTTACCATCTCAGCTACCACAACATGTTATACTTGTGATATATAAAAACATAAATGACTTACTTGCACAAAATGTCATTACTTTCTAGCTTACAAAAAATTAAAAATAAGTAGAGTAGAAAAAAAATGCGTGTAAAAATAAAGTTTTAACAAATTTTTCGATCTTTACTTTATATTTAAAGTAATTATAAAAAATAAGCATTTATAGGTAACGCATTATTTTCTGAATTAAAATAATAAGAAAATTAACTAGTTATTAGTAAATCCTTATTATTTTTGTTACTGGTAGTCCGAAGAGTAATGACATGACATTGCGGATGGTAATGCTTGCTTTGAAACAGATATTGTTATCATTTGCAGTTTTTGAAATATCGCGGTTTTTGTATTAACATTATTCGCCCAATTCTATCGTATATTTTGCTGAATTTTTTGAAATTGTATCCAATATCATTCAATTTTTTTAAGAACAGAAGGGCATGCAAAATTATCTTTAATTTTAGAATAATAATAATAATAATAATCATGTAGCACCGATATTGTAAGGTAGTGGAAAATTGTTCTTTGTTAGTTATATCTTTACACTTTTAATGTATGCCAATTAGAAAAATTTGTCACAGTACATTAAAGAGGTTATTTTTTTTTTATTTCTAAAAAAAAATTAAGCAGCTAGCGCAAGCGCATTGAAGATTTCAACGTGCTCAAGTGGAAATTGTGCTTAATGTTTAACTTATTAATTATTGTTTATGTCCACTGTAATCATAAGTTTGTAGTTTATATCATTATCAATACAAAAAACTGCGAATAATAAAAGCTTAATTCAAAAAATTTCTGAATTCAATTAATAATGCAGGAAGAAAAAATTACAAAAAATCTTAAAATATCACATGTTATCACATGGGACACAAAATGAGTAAAAATCTTAATTTTTCAGTGAGTTATGATGAAATATGCTAGCCCATGTTAAAAAAAACTCTAACTTGTATTACTTTATACCATATATGGTAAAGGATTCGAAGCGGTTATCAGTAGGGCTAGCGCTATTTTTTTTTATTTCAGTAACGATATTTTATACGTAATGACATTTCAGTTGTTTCGGTAAGGGTCGTTTAGTGTGAACGGTATTTTAATAACGCTATTTTAGTTATTCAGGTAATTTCAATGTACACCGATATTTAAGCCCCATTATGCCCGAGTTCCAATGAAAGGCTAGTTTATGATCACACTTTGGAAAAATATATCGATTTACATTGATTTTTCTTTTCAGATCTTGTCAGATTATTTCGGTAACTGTATTTTAAGGATATCGCTTTTTAAAATATTTCGGTAACGGTATTTTAGCGATAACGGTATTTCAGTTAGTTCGGTAACTGTATTTTAAGGATATTGATATTTTACTTATATCGGTAACATTATTTCAATTATTTCGGCAACGGTATTTTAACCATAGTCAGAGTAAAGGGTTTTTAATCGATAACGGTAGTTTAGCGGTATCGCCTCGCAGCCCTGCTCTATACCATTAATAAAAATTGTATAAAAGACTGATTTTTATATTTTTTTTTTAAAGACGAATAAACGTTTTTCATCATAACTAAAGACAAATTAAACAAAAAGTAAGATTATTTGCTCTTTTTAATCTCAATTTAAAAATTTTTATTATTTGCCTTTTTTATATATTAGTAATAACATAGACGGTAAATTTCAACTGGTGCCGGTCATAAATATTTAATAATAAATGAGACACAATGCAAAATTTATACTGGGAAATATCGAAAACTTCAATTCGCTTGCGCTACCTGTGTAATTTTTTTGGCAGCCTCAAATTTTCAGCATATACATTTTGAAACATATGCAAGCTTTTGAACACAGTACCATTTTGAAATTAAAAATGAACTGTACATAAACTACACATTTCGATGAAAAAATGTTTATATCAAAATTGAAAATCTATTGAAAATATCCTGAAATATTTAGAAAAGAACTTCAAATTTGAACTTAATTTCCACATGCTTCGATTACCAAAGTAAAATAAGTTTAGTCATTATTCTGGGAGTCGAAACACCAATCGGATTCATGTCACCCATTTTACATAAAATTTTGAGCAGACATTCCCCTGGACCTCACTAACATTTTAAATTCAAGTTTTTCCAAAATTCGTTTTATCGCAGTTTAAATTTGGGACTTTTAAGTAAAATAAATGGTGCTCAAAACATTATATCTCTTGAACGCGTCATCCAATTGTTATGAACTTAGTCGCATAATAAAGATCATTTAACCTTCTCGGAACTGTTTTGGGGAAAAATAAATCTTATTCAAAACGAGGACAACAAAAATTAAAATTTTTCTAAATATGCAAATATTTCGCAATGGGTATCCTATTTTTTTATTTTTTTTTTTATTTTTAGTTAAGAATTAACTTGATTTGTTATCCACATCATACAAAAATTTCATATTGGGTTCGAAATATGTTCCTTGGAAATTTTAATTTTTGTAAAAAATTGTAATTTTTGTAAATTTTTATAAAATATTTTTTTTTTTAATAAATAGTATTATGCGAGCAAGATTATTCAAGTTCAAGATCATTTGTTTTTTGTTAAACAAAAAACCGTGCAATGTTTATTAGTTAAAATTGTTTTATGTTTGATTTGAATGAGTTCAATTCTACATAGTTTGTTTTTGCTTCTCATCTTTCAAATAATACAATACGGGTAAAGTTGATATTTTTCCTTCAAAAATTATAATTTGGGTAAATCTTCTACCCCTTCTAAATGTGTGCTCTAAAGATTTTTGGTGACGCGAAATGAAATAGTAGATGAAGTCTGCGTTAAATTAGTGTATGAAGACATTTTGTAAGTAATAAATAAACATCCCAGTAAAAAACGCTGCTTGCAGGTAAGCAGGTTTGTAAGGGAGTAAGCCAAAAAGAATCCCTTACAAACCTGCTTACACATGCCATGATTTTTATATGGCGAATTCCCACTTGGAAGCATTACTTTTTGGCAAAATAAGCGGTGATTTTAGCGCTTACAAAAAGCTGTGATTTCATGGCGTTCAGTAAAATCATATTTCATGTCTACATTATTACGATTAAAAGTAATAATATGAATATTATATAATATTATTATTAATTTTTTGTTGTTACAAATTTAGACATATTAATAAAATAATTTCATTTTTCCGCACCACGTGCTAGCTCTTCAGAAACAATTAAATGACTATTTATTTTGTACAACATACTCAAAAACAACAAACACAATAGGAATTCACTCGGTAAAACAGGAATAGATCGTTTATAATCCACGATATGAAACTTTCTGCATTACAACCTGCATCCTTGTAAGGGATTAAGGTAAGCTGCTTACAACCTGCATTCTTGTATGGGAAATCAAGAAGCTCAAAAAATGTTTTTGTTTATTTTTATACGAAAATTATTCGTTTCATTTGCTGCTTCTCAGAATTATGTAATAGTAAGCATTTACATCAGCGCATTTCTTTTATCCTGCTTCTAAAAACACGAAATTTTTTTACTGGGATTGCACTGTTTTTTGTTTAACAAAAAACAAATGGTCTTGAATATCGAAAAATAAACTTTTGGTTTTAGTGTTTTAAAATTTAAAGTAAAACATTAATACAAATTTATTTTAATACAAATTTTGCATTGGAGGTTACAATAAGTAGGATTCGGAGTTAATGCTTTTATAACCGTGTTTTATGTACATAAAAGTCATAAAAAATGGACTTAAAATTCTGAAAATGTATTTATTATCGACTTTTTTATTATGATTTTCAATATTATTTACACAATATAATTAATTTTTTGTCTTAAAAGTGTTTAAAAATTTGAAAATTATTGTTAGTCATCGTAAAACAGTTCGTAATTGCGTTTTTCTGTATATTTCTAACTTCGTGATAAAAAATTTGTGTCAAAAAAATATTTGTAAATTAAAATATATAAAACAACGCAGATTTTAGTAAACTATCCAAAAATGGTCTAAAAAATATGCATTTTAATGAAAAATATGCATAAAAAATGCCAAAATATGCATTGCACTATAAATTTATAGCAAAATATGCAAATATATGCAAATATATGCACTAACAAATCGCTGCCATATTGTTCCAAATTTGTTAACTCGGAAAGATATTTGGTTAACTTTGTTTTACTGATAACGACAACAAACATGTATTTACATGAAGTTCCGAGGCACTATTTTTCTGATGGATCCGCGGCGCACTACAAAAATAAATATTTACGCCCAAAAACCTGACTCGGTAGTAGCAACCGTATTGTTGCCAACCGAATGGTTCGGTTGTAGTTATCGAATTTTTTGGTAGTTATCACCGAATTTCTGTTAAGCCCATCGAAATTCAATTATCGTGGCAGAATTGTTGTTGTTTCTAAAAAAAAAAAATCTTCCAATTTTTTTCAGCAACGTGATTTTAAACAAAGTTTTTGAAAAAAAACTTGCAGATTTTTCTCTACTAATTTAGCTTTATGTCTTCACTCACAAAAACATGTTAAACCAAAAATCTGTTAAAGCGGCTATAATTCAGTTGAACTCGTTTTTTCTTTTGTTATCGTTTAAATCAGTCTCAGTTTTTTTTTTTACAAATTTGTTCATTTTCAGTTAACATAATCTACAATTGTTTTCAAGCCATTATATTTTTGTATCTACGCTATCAGTCTCACTTGTATATGTCGTTCTCTTTTCCCAATGTTTATTGTAGTATCATAAGATCGGAAACTAATCGAGATAGGACAAAATATACCAAACATCGTTACTTCGTATCTATAAATTGTTTCTTCCTTATTAATTACCTGTACTCAAAGTAATAAATATGAACATGCCACTGGTCAGATTCGGTAAGTCCAAAATCAGAGAAATGTTTCGAATTGTCTTAGCTAATTCATAATTAGCTAAAATTATCAGTTCCTTAATTCCAACTGTCAATGTATTTAACAGTTTATTTAGCTAAAATGTAAATAAATGGAAAAAATGGGGTTCGAAAATTGAGGTGAATGGAAATTGATACAAATTATGATAAAACTTTTCCTCTGAGTGTAGTTTGTAGAAAATATTTGCAGAAACTACTGACTTTTTGAATAATCGATTTAAATTTGGTAATTCTTGCCGAAGTCTTTTTCTTTTGCTACGGTTTTAAATTTAATATATCCTCATGATTTTCATCTTTCTCCATAACAAATTTGGCAGCAATTCTCTTAAACCATTAGATAAATTAATGACTACTTCAATCTTACTTTTTAAAAAAATATAATTCTACTACTTACATTGGTAATTAGTTAAAAATTTACACCAGTTTTACGCGAAAATTAGCAATTTAACCATATATTGTGATTTCTTTTAAATTTATTTATTGTTATTAAAAAACAATATAAAATAAATTTTCTCAAATCAAATAAACAATCGAAATATAACATTGTCTCGAAGGAAAAAAAAAAATAATAATAGTTAAAATTATATATAAAATTTTGAATAATATCTAAAATGAGTAAAAGCTCAACATTATATATAAAAATTTGAGAACGATTACATATCAATTATTAATCTCAAACTATGTATTTACCTATAAAAACATTTGAGAATGAACTTTAGGTTCATATAAAGTTTTGAATTTATTAAAGGAAAAAATTTCATAATTGTTCAACTTGTTTTTGAATGTTTGTCATACATCAAATCAATGTTAAATTTTTTTAATTCAAAATTACTGAAAACATGCAGTTATACAATATCAAATAAAAATTTTAAAATTTCTCCAAGGCTTGAATCGATGTTTTTGGGATAGGACAATAAAAACAGTAAGTTTGAAATTAATCCGACAAACTTTATGCCTGCAGCGCGTGGTTGACTTGGAAAGCCTCAAATAAAGAATGCATTTAAATTCCGCAAAATGAATAAAAATGATCGCCATTGTTCATAAAGTTTTTAAAGTATACAATTGATTGATATAATTGTACTTTTTATTAACGTATTACACTTATTAAGGTTAATATATTTACTTTGATTGAGGGTACTAATGTATTGTATTAACAAAAAACTGTTATCTGCTCAGAAAATATAAAACAAATTTTTAGTATATAAGCGTTTCACAAATTTAAGAAAATTATCAGTTCCTTAATTCCAAAAACATTGACTTGAATTTTTAAAATGAATAAGGCAATTATTTTATTTGGTAAGTAATTACTGAACAATCCACTACAAAAATTGAAATCGAATATAATTTCTCAATTTTCCATAAATATAGCTGTTATACTGATTGTATTTGTTTGTGTTGAGGCAAATAAACCTAAATGTCGTCCTTTGTGTCGTAAAAACCAACATAGCCCAGTAAGATGTGTTAGAGATTCGAAAACAAGTTGCCGTAAGATACGACAATGTTCAATTGATGAAGAAAATTGTAGACGTCGTTTGTTAAAACGTCCTCGTAAGTTTTAAATAAATTTTTTTAAAATTTTTATCCTAACTTACATAATGTCCTTAAAATTTCAGATATAACTTCCACCAGTTCAGCTTTATGCAAGAATATTAAAGGACATGTGGGTTCTGGTCCTTGTGCTGGTAAAAAAACCAATACGGAAACCAAGATCAGCTTGCCATCAATTGAAATGTGATAATCCTAGTAAAGTACGTAATTGTTATCGCAGCAAACATAAACATTGTCGCTTATTAACTGCCTGTGAAACGAAGCGTCTTAATTGTCAACGTGGTTCGAGTAATGCCGTAAAAAAAGTTGATTCACGTCAGTGTGCTGGCATTAAGCCTGGACAAAAGCAAAGATGTCGTAAAGTTAAAAAATCAGTTTAAATTGTTAATGATTTTTATACTAAAATAATCATATATATGGCGTGACCTATGTTCTTATGATGTTGGTTTTACCATGGACTTCTTAAATGGGTTTTATTTAAAAATATTGTAATGGTTAAATTTATTATTTTTTTTTTATATAAAACTTTTGAAGAAGTACTTGAAGGAAGCCAACATCATAACCCCCATTATCTTTTTTGAAACGAAATAAAATAAGTAAACATTTTTAAAACAGCAGATACAAATTAGAATTTTTTATTTCTTATTAAAGAATTTCGAGATCAACAAAATTGCATTGGAAATCTGTGGAGATGTCTAACCTAATATTTAAATGGGTGGTCAACTGCTGGAAAAGCGCAATTTTAGTGCAAAACGAATAATTTTAAAAACTAAACCATATTTTTATCTAATATAAGTCCTTAAATATATTTTTTATACGATATTTGAAAATTGTGAGGCAACAGAAAAATTTGGAGACTAGATTTGGAATCAAAAGATACAAATCTATTAATATCACTTTATTTAAATCAAATCGAACAAAAATTGCTTAAATTTCTATACGAACAAAAAAAACCGAACTTTTTTACCTTTGACGACTAATTGGATATATATGTCCCATAGTATATCAGTGTGCTGTAGGAGTTAGAATGAAACCATTCCAAATATCTCAATGGTTATTGGAACTAGAAGTGCTAGATCATGTTCTACCAGAATCTTGGTCCCCTATATCCAATAGCGTTCGAGAAAATGAGTACCAAATATTACGAAAGAAATTATCATATTTTTTAAGTTTGGGATCTGCTATTAGGCTCTGCGACTATATTGGTCAAAGTGGTTGGTATTATCGGAAGGCTACATCTAACATTTGTTATTGCACATCACACTCCAAGAAATCGGTTGGAAAGTTTAGCTAACACAACAAAAACAAAAAATTACACATATATCTACCATTCGCCAATAAAATGTTAAGACAATCTAAAGCTGATACATTTACAACAGTTAAATCAACAAAATTTAAATTAAATTGAAGCAAAATTTAAGTTAATTGGAAATAACAAATTAACATTCAAAAAAATTTTTAATTTTTATATTAAAAACACAAAAAGCAACAAATAAAATCTAATATGCTAATATCGTATTAGATTTTTGAACTTGAAGTACAAAAATATTCTAACTGAACTTAATATGCTGAAATGAACAAATTAGCTAAATATTGGGAAGACAAGAAAAATATGTGTAAGTTATACAAAAATAGCCACTTATGAAATACAATTTTTTTTTTTTAATTTATCAAACTTAAGAAAAAATATTTTTATTGCAAAGCGCTACAAAAGTGACCACTTAAATCGAAATCAAGAAATCTCTAAAACAAGCTTTCCGAAAAGCCAAAATTTGTACGAATTAACCTATGTTTGCGGAAGTTATAAAAAAATTAAAATTAAACACATGTGTACTGGATACCCGTACGAAACCCAAGTTGTTAGGGTTATATATATCGCACACCTAGTTCAAAAGTGACTCAACTCAAAATTTAAATTTTTCGGGTTTATATGCTTAAACTATGCACAATACACTTATTTATCTATAAAAAAAATATCAAGTGTATTTTGTTATTGTTAACTGTTGCTAAAAAATAGTTATGTCTTTCTTTATGTTTCAATTGGTATAAAGTTGCAAATGGACTACTGATCGATTGGACTACTGATTAGTGTTAACATATAAAAAATAACTTCAGTGTTCTGGGGTTGCATTAGAGGTACCACAAGTTTTTATTCCAGTTTTGGTACACTGCTTACAAATGAGAAAATATTTTGCATTTTTGGCAGCATGGAAAGTGCCACGCCATATAAGGAGTCAGATCAGTTAAGCTAGTGCACGTACTTGATTTTGTAATTTCGTTTACATACCTCAAATGAAATTTTTTTTTTTATCAAATCAGCTTTGAAAATATACTCAAGATATGTAAAAAAGTATCATTCGTCCGAAAATGGATAACCAACAAAAAGTAAAATAAAAAATAATTAAAATTATAAAGAAAAACAAAATCATACGCTGTAAGAGTAATGCAAAAAACTTAAAAGTTGCACGAAATACGGGTTCTTTCGTTGTTAAAAAACATTTTCGCATTCGTATTATTAATAGAAGTTCGTCAATCGGTACTCAAAAGGATATTTCTGATCCAAATAAGGCTAAGAAAATAGTGGGTTTTTTGATGAAGAATCGTAGTCTGTCAAACTGAAAATCAGTTGTCAAAGCCAACTGTTCAGAGTTTTTGGTCAGAAAAGGTAAAAAAAAAAAGGATTAAAAACATATAAAGTGCGAAAAGTGCCTAGCCGATATTTCAGCATGAATAGGGTGGCCAAGGAACGAACCAAAAAACTGTGTAGTAATTTTGAAACAAAATAGCATTGTTGTATATCTGATGATGGAATCCACATCTTTGGCTGCCATCTTAAAGGGCAGCAAATTTACATAAAGGAAATGTTGCTGATAAAATGTGGACAAAAAAAAAAGGACAAAGTTTCTAACAAAATGTTTAGTTTGGAAAACAATTTGCACTTGCGGCAAAACTGATTACTTTTTACATTAAAAGACGCACCGAATTCTACATAAGAGAGCAGTTTGAAAAACAGCCTTAGTCATGTATTCGGTAACATGGGATATCTACTTTCTTAAGCCTGACCATGCATCTTGTCATTACAGAGACTCAGCTGTAGAGTGGTACCAAAGAAATAATATGGTTTTGGTACCAGGAGAGGCGAATCAATCTAACTGCTCAGAAATGAGACCAATAGAAAGATAATGGGCTCTGGTCAAAAGAATTATAATGAACACACCACAAGTCGACAAAGATGCTAAAACTTTTAAATCTAAATAGTCAGTTCATAGAAAGAAAGTCACTGAAGAAACAAAAAAAAAAACATAATGGCTAGAATTTCTGAAAAAGACAAAATACTAATAAAAAACAAATAACTTTTTAATGTTGTTTATAAAATATCAATTTGTATAAAATACCATTTAATAAACATCAAAAGTTATATTGATTTGTTTTTGCACTAGTTTGACTGATCTCACCCCTTAGTTCAATTCCTACCACTTACGAATTTTGTAAAAAAAAATCTGTGCTCCTATTCAATTACGATCTACATTTTCTAATGAACAACCTATTTCATTCTTCACCCATTGTTAATAATCATAATTTCAGTACGAGCACAACATTTAACACTAAAGCCACAAATACGCCATTGTGACCACTTTTCAATTTTATATTGTTTAAACATGAATTTTATTAAATCTCTCCTTAAACGTATGTGGTATACCTACCTGGGCAGAAAAATACAATCGGCACAGTGTTGGCAAAAGTCGGTGACAGACGATTATGTGTTGGCAGAACGTGGGATTAACAACATTAACAGTATTATCCTGTTACCCGATTGCTAACAGTGACCAACCGTTGGGTTCAGCAAACTTACCAAAATATGTTGGTAATTAAAAAGTTGGTTCTTTCACAACACGTTACATTTAGTTCTTTTTATAAATGTGGATAATAAAACGCATTTAAAAAGTAGCAATCCAATCGGTTTTAGTAATTTAGATCATATTTAAATGTGTAAAATATAACAAAATATTAAAAAAAGATGTAAAACTGGTTGTAAAATTGGTACAAACATTAGCTTTACAAACTAAACAATGTTTTTCTTCTGCAATATTTGTTGTGTCTTTGGTATTTTCTAGCAAGTTGGGTTTTACAAAAATAAAAATGGTTTGCCATTACTATTTTTTTTTGTATGGTTGGCACTTTCTTTCTGGTTTGTTATTAAACATTTCGAATGATTTATGCAATGTTTATATTAAAATGAATAAAGATACTATTTCTCTAAATGTTCGCATTAAATATAAAAAAAAATTATATAAGAAATTTATAATAATGAATAAATAATTATATAGAGAATAATTCCCAATGTCAAATTTGATTGTGTTATCTCTAAAATAAGCGAAATCATTGAAGGGGTCATTTTGATCTCTTTGTGTAATAACCCAGGCAGCAAAGTACAATCGGCACAGTACTATCAAAGCGTCGGAGACGGTCGGTTATGAGTTGGCATTGTCCTGTTACCCGATTGATAACAGTGGCCAACCATTGCTTGCTTGAAAATTGAAAAAATCGTATTTCGTACAGAAAACACAAATTGTTAATAAATGTAAGAGAAAATGAAAAATAATCTTGTGGGGATCAGCGTTAGATTGAGTGCCTACAAGATTTTTTCATCTTCTCTTACATTCATTAACAATTAGTGTTTTCTATTTGTAATAGTAACATTTTAATTATGATCTCAAACCTGACATTTCATAATGAAATATATAGAGTATTTATATTTTTCGGAAATATTATCTAATATTAATGAAATAAATTTAAAAAAGTCACTAGTTTTCAATAGCTCTCCACCAGGCTCTTCTTAGTTTGGGCAATTTCTTTTCGATAATATTAAATTTTAACAAACAATAATTTCTCTAAGTGTATGTCTACGATTTGAAAATTAAAACCACATATATTCTTCTAAAAGTCTTAGAAATTTCTAGAATTGGACCGGCTTGATCCCCGTAAAAAATGTGGTCACAACAGACTAAATTCCTAAAAATCACAGGTTTTTTAATTTTCTATACATTTGTGGGACTTGTCGGATAGTTTATACAAAATTTAAAGAAGTTTTTTTGACAATTTTTTTTTTTTCTTCTGAGCATATTATGTTAAAAATATCAATTAAATACATTCATTACCCAATATTTGACATTCAATTTTTTTGCAATAGAAATACCCAGTAAAAAAAGGCAGAATTATTTCGATTTTTTTTTTAACCCATACTGTGCAGCGCCACCTAGAGTGTCGAAACAATTTTAAAAACTTAGAGCAGAACGAAAGGAATATTAGGTGTTAATATGGCTTCGATAAGTCTAGTGGTGTAGACGATAGTAGATTCCAAACATACACACCAACGATTTTATATGTTAAGATGAAATAAAATCAAATATACGCCAGGGTGTATTGTATATAATAAAGATGATTTTTAATTGAACTCCTCCGGCTTGCAGGCTAAAATATCGAATTGTTTTAATTGGCTTATTGAAAAATAATGTCATGTTTGTTTTAATGCTTTAATGTCATTTTTGTTTCAATCCGTCAAAACATGTTTCTTTCGTTTTTTCGCGTTTACGCTAATGCAAGCGGTTTCAAAAATGGCCTCAGTTTTCTTATTTGAGCTTTTTCACATTTGTTCAAAAAAATAAAAAATCTGAATAAAATCTTTAAAATCTGCGACCCATAAGTATTTATTTTCTATCTAAATAGTTGAAAATCCAAAATAAAGGGATATGGTGAAACACACTACACAATATGTTGGATTCAGCAACTGAATTATTTTATTGCTCAACAAAAATACATTTTCGGATTTATCTGAACCCGAAGTTCTTTTGCAAAAATCGCATTGATACGATACTCAAACCTAATTTTTCCTACAGATATATTCGAATATTGTAAACTTTTGTTTAAAAACAATTCTTTAAGCTTAAATTGTTCATATTTAAATTTTATATTAAATTTTTTTTAAAGTCTGTTTTATTATTTTGATAAGTTTCGTTGTCATCAAAAAGGATAATAATAGTTCATCATTATGAAAATCATTTTAAAATTAACCGCTTTCGGGAACATGCCGACATCTTTGTAAGGCTTGTCCATTTTTCATACCTTTGCATTGACGTTCATCTGTCCAAGATAATGCATTATTACGACCACGTAAACAATTGATTTGGCTCAATTGACAAGCAGTTAATAATTGACATTGATTTTGACTGCTACGATAACAGTTAAGTTTCTTACTATGATTAGTACATGGCACGTGATGACAATGGGTACTAACGTTACGTGGAATACGCTTAGGTGTTATGGGAGCACAATGACCAGCACCCGTATGACGCTTAATATGACGACATTGCGATGAGCTAGTAGTTCTTAAAGCTGGAATAGTAAATACAATTTTTATAGTTAGTGCAAGTATAATAAGTTTAAATATTTCTACTTACGTTTACGCTTTATAAGACGACGCCTACAGTTTTCTTCCTCAATTGTACATTGCTTCAGTCTACGACAGCCATTTTCATCTCGAACACATTTCACCTTGCTGGGTTGATTTTTACGGCAAACTACAGGACATTGCGGCTTTTTCGTTGCTTCCGTATAAGCAATAACAATTACAAGTAAAGCTAATACAATTGAGAATTAATAAGTTTCATTTAAAAGTATGACAGCTTGAAGAGATGCTAAAACTTACCGAAAATAATAATAGTCTTAGTCATTGTAAAGAACTTTTGAGTTTTACATTAAATTGAAAGCGTTTTTATAATAAATTAATTACAATTTTTTAAAATATGAATAACAGTAAATTTTGAATGATCTTTATGTACAATGAATACAAAATGAGGTCAGGGAATTGTTTTTGAAAAATAATTAAAAATCTGTTTAATAAATTTTGTATTACAATCTGAAATTATGCATAATCTAAACATATGGTAAGGTACACTTAAAATATTACGTAGGTATTGTGAGCAGACCTTTTGGAATTGATCCATATAGTGGTCGAAGTAGGAGTAGTATATACTTATTTAAAAATATGTTTTATTTTAATTTAATGGACTTCGGGAAAAGTTAGAAATTTGACTAGTCAATAAAAATTTTTGTGCAAAATAAAAAAAAAAAATAAAAAATTTTGAAACTACTCAGTGTAGAAGCGATAATGACATATCATTATTTTTTTGGACTACCAGTTTTGATACTAGCTTACTCTATTCAATAATTTAAGACAAATAATAATGACTTACTAATAACCAGTTATATTTGGCATTATTTTAACACAAAAAACAATAAAATAAATACTTATTTTTATCACTATTTTAATTATAATTTAATGATAGAAACATTTTTGGAAAATCTATTTTTAGAATTATTATTTTTTAACTCTAGTAAGTACATACATATTTGCTTATTTTTGATTTTTTGTAAGCTGGAAAGTAATGATATTTTGTACAAGCAAGACATTTGTGTTTTTATCTTTCCAGTATAACATGTCGATATAGCTCAGATGGTAGAGCGGTTGACTGACAAACTGTAGTCCCAGATTCGAATCCGGACTGGGCGCATTTTATTAACAAAAAACATAAAAAAAAACTTTTTTAATTAAATTGGGGTTTTTTTTTTTATTAACAAAAAAATTAAAAAAAAAATATTTTTTTTTTTTTATTAAATTCAGTTTTTTTTTAAATTTTATTTTTAGACTCATTGTTTTTGTCCATAGTAGTTGGCATTTATGTACCCACATATTTTTTGATTTTTTTTTTGTAATGATATGTCATTATTTTGCGCTACATCCCTAGCAATGAGATTTGTAGTGAGAATTGTACATACTTGCCATTACAAATATGTACTGATATAAACACTAACATGATACTGGTTTTCTACACTGGGAATATATGGTACTTGGCATTGCCACTTAAATGCCAAGTGCAGAAAAGCATTACCATATAAGTGGTACATATTTGGAATTGACAAGTACTTACAATTGTCATTGCAAATCTTATTATATGGGGCTCTCGGGAAAATAATGACACATTAAAATTATTTTTTTAATAAAATATACTTACAGGGGACTCCAGGTTGTCAGCCGCTTTACCATCTCAGCTACCACAACATGTTATACTTGTGATATATAAAAACATAAATGACTTACTTGCACAAAATGTCATTACTTTCTAGCTTACAAAAAATTAAAAATAAGTAGAGTAGAAAAAAAATGCGTGTAAAAATAAAGTTTTAACAAATTTTTCGATCTTTACTTTATATTTAAAGTAATTATAAAAAATAAGCATTTATAGGTAACGCATTATTTTCTGAATTAAAATAATAAGAAAATTAACTAGTTATTAGTAAATCCTTATTATTTTTGTTACTGGTAGTCCGAAGAGTAATGACATGCCATTGCGGATGGTAATGCTTGCTTTGAAACAGATATTGCTCTCATTTGCAGTTTTTGAAATATCGCGGTTTTTGTATTAACATTATTCACCCAATTCTATCGTATATTTTGCTGAATTTTTTGAAATTGTATCCAATATTATTTCATTTTTTTTTAAGAACATCAGGGCATCTTTAATTTTAGAATAATTATAAGCATGTAGCACCGATATTGTAAGGTAGTGGAAAATTGTTCTTTGTTAGTTATATCTTTACACTTTTAATGTATGCTAATTAAATAAATTTGTCACAGTACATTAAAGTGGTTAATTTTTTTTTAATTCTAAAAAAAATTGAGCAGCTAGCGCAAGCCCATTGAAGATTTCAACGTGCTCAAGTGGAAATTGTGCTTTATGTTTAACTTATTAATTATTGTTTATGTCCACTGTAATCATAAGTTTGTAGTTTATATCATTATCAATACAAAAAACTGCGAATAATAAAAGCTCAATTCAAAAAATTTCTGAATTCAATTAATAATGCAGGAAGAAAAAATTACAAAAAATCTAAAAATATTACATATTATTTGTTAAGATATAACCTTTAAAATGGGACACAAAATGAGTCAAAATCTTAATTTTTCAGTGAGTTATGATGAAATATGCTAGCAGATGTTAAAACAAAAACTCTAACTTGTATTACTTTATACCATATATGGTAAAGGATTCGAAGCGGTTGTCAGTAAGGGGCAGGCACGTAGCTAGGGGGGTGGGGCTAGAGCCCCCGAAATGATTTGACAAATTTAAAAACTTAATACAATGTTTTTGATAAATTTAATATAAAATAATTTATTTTCACTTGGATCAAATAGGAAATTCCTGTTAGTTCAGTATTGTATGGTTCAAATCTTCAAATTTCATTAGAAAACATCGCCTGCAAATGGGCGGCTATCATTGTTAGAGTTGATTTTCGACAAAAAAGCAATAAATAAAATCATTTCATATGAGATTTCGATGTATTTTCATTTAAATACAATCAAAAAATTGCTTAAGACAATGCAAACTAATAATTAAATATGTATACACTGAAAAAACTAGAATTGAGTTTCAATAATTTGTAACTATGTAATTGATATTATTTTCAACTATAGTTTTATTCATATCTATTGAAAACCGTTTTTTATTTCAAACAAATTTTTAGTAGATACTATTAAAACATCAATTGAAATTTAAAAAAATCGCCAAAAATTTGGGGAAAATTGTTTAAATTACAAACAAATATGATAAAAAATTTAAAAAAACAATCCTCAAAATTGCAAAAATTTAAAAAATAGCCAAAATTAAAAAAAAAAAACTCGAATTTTTACTTAAAGTAAAGTAATATATTTTTTAATTTTGACGATTTTTTTAAATTTTTGTATTTGTTTCTATGTTGTTGTTATTATACGTTATAAAAACAAGAAAATATTGTTTTTACCAAATTCGTTTTCATCAAACAGTTAATACAGATTATTAAACATTTAATTGAAGTCGATCAAAAATTTAATTTAATTTTTTTTACAATAGTTTTTTTTTGCTGTATTTTGACATAACCTTTAAAAATGTAGATACCATTAATAAGATAAGACTACTCCTCAAACTTAAAATTACGTGTGCCGTAGTGTGTCATTTCTAAAGTTGATACTTACAGTGCAATCTTTTTATTTTAATTTGATTTGCTACGCACGCATCTGGTAACATAGTTTGCAGAATTTTTTTACAATATATATTACGATATCCTATAATCCATTAAAGCGACTCCAATTTGACTCAAATTTTCCCAATTTTTTTTAAAACTAATGTAAAGAAATTTCTATCGGCGCTCCTTGAAATGTGACATTTTGAAATTAAGCAGCTAAACTTGGCTTAGTGTTATAACAATGTTGTTGTTTTTTTTAGAAATTTTAAATGGTTTCTATTTAAAAACTCATTAAAGAAAATTGTAATAATTGACGAAAGCTTGAGCATCTGTAATCGTCCAAAATATAAATCAAAATGAATTCGAAATACATAATTTAGTTTAAATAAGGCCTGGGAGATGTCAGGTATATTTTTAAATTTTCCAATTGCATATTTTTTCTTTATCACTATTTATTTCAGACTACAATCACATTAGTGAGCTTAAATGCTTCATTGGGAAATTTACGATTTTGTTAATACAAGACATGGAGTAAATAGCCCCGATGGGCTCCCTCCAATCGGATATATGAAAAATAAGAAAAGAAATAGTGAATAATTTGTTCACCTGGGTGCACGACATATAGTCAAAATGACATTCAAAATGTGTGTTTTCTGGAGTATTTTAACGCTGTTTTTAAATAAGTTTAAATTTCCTAAATCGTTGAAAAATACGTTTATTATATTTTTTTTGCTCCTTCATCACCTATCCGAATTTTATTAAGTTCAAAGGGAACTCTTCCTTGTAAGTGTCAGGCAATTTATATAGGATTTGCCTCTTAATTTTTCTGCTAAATCTGAAACTTTTGAGTTCACGAATAAAAAATATGTAGTTTTTTGTGCGGTTATAAATCGTTAATTTCCCGAGTTAAAACGTTTGCATAAAATAATACATTATTTTATATACCCTTATAAGTTTTTGTGTGCCAGTATATTTAACCGAAAATAATTATATAAATGCATGTATAAAATTAATTTCGTCGAAAAATTTTAATATGATGTCACATATATTTGCGTCTTATCGCGTCTCGCTCAATATATAATTGTATATTGCATTTAGAATACATTAAATCTAATCCCATTAATAATGACGTTATATATAGATATATTTAGATATTATATCATATTTTAAAAAACACAATTTAATTTTGGATAAAATTGTGTAATACCCCATGCAGAATCACACTAAAAAAATTGTCAATCATATTTTGGATATAAATATGTATTACATCAATACAATAATACAATTAATTGCCTATATCATTTTGTGTATAATTTGATACACAAAATTTGTATCTTGAGTAGGTTTCTTTCTGGTTCTTAAATTTCTACACTTTATATAAAAATATATAGGAACCCTAAAAAAAGAACTTGTTTCATTTGTAAGATTATGAGTTTTTAATTTAGTTTTAGATTTTTTTCTACGTAAAAAACTAAATTAAGTTTCAACGTTTTATCCTTCATTTTCATTATATCTTCATTTTCATAGATTTTTTTCAAACCCATATTTGACGGTAATAATTTCTGCAAAATATTTCGGATTTGAATGAAGTTTTAAAATAAAAACCAGATACAACTATAGCTTGTTTTGTATATATTAGTATCAGTTCAGATATAAATTTATTAAATTGTACCGCGCCATTATTTGGATGTATTTTAATCTGATATTATCAAATTAAAACTAAGCTAATGCAAACTTATATAATTATTGTATATGATGCCATTTCTCGGATGAAACTGTATTAAGACTCATATTAAATTACTATTAAATTATTATTATCATATAAAGCATCATATTATTTTTTTTAATCGGGTTATTAGAAATCGAAAGTTTCTGTGTGCACTAAAGTTATATTTTTTGAATTCTTTTTTTGCAATTTTCAAATTTTAGCTACCCTAATTAAATTAACCCATTTTTATTTTTTCGCGGTTTTCAAAAAGGTTTCCTGATATTCACTTTTTGTTTAATTAAACTAAAATTTAAATTTAGCTAACATTTTTTAACGTAATTAGACAATAACGTTGCATATCCAACTTAAAGGACACATACATTTTCAAGTTTGGCGTGTTTCAGAGATTTTTCTACAACAGAATAAAGCGTTGTTTCGCGATATAGACATCAAAATTCGGAAAATAACGAACACAATAAGTAAAAAGCTATTTAAAATACGTTGTGCAGTATTACTAGTTCAACTTTAATTTTAAAAACTTAAAAAATGCATTTTAAGGAAATGCACTTTATGCGGGAAGTTTTTGTTTCAAAATGCCCAAAAAATCAATATCTAATATTAATACATTATTGCCCATCATGTGCCGATACGTAAAAATTTAACAAAAAAAAAATAAAACCCAATGTTACAACTTTTTTTTATAATTTTTATAAGTTTCCCCGGGTTACAAAAAAAAAAATACACAATCAAAATAAAAATAAATTCATACTGGGAAATATCGAAAACTTCAATTCGCTTGCGCTAGCTGGGTAATTTTTTTGGCGGCCTCAATATTCAAGTTCAAGATCATTTGTTTTTTGTTAAACAAAAAACCGTGCAATGTTAATTAGTTAAAAATGTTTTATTTATTTGAATGAGTTTAATTGTTCACATTTTGTTTTTACTTCTCATCTTTTAAATAATATAACACGAGCAAAGTTGATATTTTTCCATCAAAAATTATAATTTGGGTAAATCTTCTACCCCTTCTAAATTTGTGCTCTGAAGATTTTTGGTGACGCGAAATGAAACAGTAGATAAAGTCTCCGTTAAATTAGTGTATGAAGACATTTTGTAAGTAATAAATAAACATTGCACTGATTTTTGTTTAACAAAAAACAAATGGTCTTGAATATCGAAAAATAAACTTTTGGTTTTAATGTTTTAAAATTTAAAGTAAAACATTAATACAAATTTATTTTAATACAAATTTTGCATTGGAGGTAACAATAAGTAGGATTCGGCGTTAATGCTTTTATAACCGTGTTTTATGTACATAAAAGTCATAAAAAATTGACTTAAAATTGTGAAAATGTATTTATTATCGACTTTTCCAAGATTTTCAATATTATTTACACAATATAAGTAATTTTTTGTCTTAAAAAGTGTTTAAAAATTTGAAAATTATTGTTAGTCATCGTAAAACACTTCGTATTTGCATTTTTCTGTATATTTCTAACTTCGTGATAAAAAATTTGTATCAAAAAAATATTTGTAAATTAAAATATATATAACAACGCAGTTTTTATTAAAATATCCAAAAATGTTCTAAAAAAATATGCATTTTAGTAAAAAATATGCCTAAAAAATGCCAAATATTCATTGCACTATACATATATAGCAAAATATGCAAATATATGCATTAACAAATCGATGCCATTTTGTTCCAAATTTGTTAATTCGGAAAGATGTTTGGTTAACTTTGTTTTACTGATAACGACAACAAACATGTATTTACATGAAGTTCCGAGGCACTATTTTTCTGATGGATCCGCGGCGCACTACAAAAATAAATATGTACACCCAAAAACCAGACTCGGTAGTAGCAACAGTATTTGTTGCCAACCGAATGGTTCGGTTGTAGTTATCGAATTTGTTGGTAGTTATCACCGAATTTCTGTTACGCACATCGGAATTCAATTATCGTGGCAGAATTTTTGTTGTTTCAATTTAATGACCGTCATTTAAAACGAAAAATTTGGTCGCAACAACCGAAGAATTCGGTTAACAGCAAATGCGTTTGCTACTACCGAGTCAGGTTCTTGGGTGTAAAGATTTATTTTTGTATCGATCCATCAGAAAAATAGGTCTGTTTTCTTGGTGTACTTATTATTAGTGCCTCGGAACTTTATTATTTTTGTGTTTGAAATATAGAAATAAAAAACAAACCAATTGTGTCCAGGGTTGGTAAAACGGCGCAGTGAAATAGTCCCCAATGAAATACGTCACAAAAAAAAAAAAAATAAATAACTCCCAAACATTCCCATACAAAATGCAAGTTTTTTCATGAGGAAAAAAATTCCAAATCGAGGGTTATTTTTTCATATTTTTTAGAAGTTATTTCATTTTTTCCATTCGGGTGTTATTTCATTATGAAATAGCTCCCAATTTATTTGAATGAAATAACTCCCAATGCCAGGAGGGGTAACAATTTAAAATCTATTAAATTTAACAAAATATACTCTTTTTCAAATTGTTTTCCAATCTATATATTAAACTCTGTTATAACTTGGTGTTAATAAAATTATTTATTTTTTTACAAAATGTTAACAGGACAAAATGGAAGTTAAATACATAAAACTGATAATTTATTCTCGAAAATGGTAATTTTTTAAACGCATGTTTCAAGTTTTGATCGCCGTATATCAAAATCCTATAAATAAAAAAATAATTTAATGTAAGTGAACACAATTTTCCTAAAATTGCGATTCGTTATACTTACCACTAACATAAGTTATTGTTTCCAAATGAGAATTTAATTTCCTTCTTCCATTTGTACATTCATGGAGATTTGTATTCACGATATCACTTTTAAACCTTATTATATTCCATGTGATGAACATTTTGTCTTAATGTATTTGTTCACTCATAGAAGCAATCCTGTAAAAATAGCAGAAAGTGGTACTAAAATAGCTTCTAAATTAAGAAGATTTTGTTTTTGCAAAATTTTAATAAAATAAGAACAGCTAAAATAAAATTGTTAAATGTAAGCAATTTTACTCACATTAACTCTGCTAAAATCAGCAAAATATGAAGATGGATATTTGTAGACAAGAAAACAGCAAACAGAAACGGTTCTATTTTTTACAGTTTTGTTAGTTTTTTGTTTTTTTATATTCATCGAGATTATTTTCATGTTATTTTCAATTTATAGTGAGCTTTCAAACTCCGTATATTTACAAAAATAAAGCAAATCAAACATATTAACTAGGTTGATACTAGTATTTCGATCTCATCAGAACCCGAAGTTTTAGAAAAGCTAGAGAATAAACAGAACTTTAACAAAAAACCTATTAATCATCAATTTTCCTCCATTCTTGTCTTCTAAGTAGTCAAACACGTGTCTAGGGTCTTTTCCTAACAAGCATCATGACGTTACTAAACTTTAAAGACCAAACATGTTGTATTTATATAAGAAAATTTAGTTTTTACTTTGGCTCAAGTAATATTTATTATTCACAGTTTTATTAGTTTGTTGATTTTATATACAAAGAGATTATTTTTATATTTTATATATATTTACAAAAATAAAGCAAATAAACCATATTAGCTAGGTTGATACTAGTATTTCGATCTAACTAAAACTCTCATCAGCATTTTTTTGTTATATTTATATAAAATTAAGTTGATTGCAAATAATAGAATTTGCTAAAAAAATTGTGAGTTTGATAATTTTAGAAAGGTAGATTTTAGTCGCTTAACAAAAATATTTTTTTTTGCTGTTATTATCTTTCTAATATGTAGCAAAAAAAAAATCTTCTAATTTTTTCCAGCAACGTGATTTTAATCAAAGTTTTTGCAAAACAAACTTGCAGATTTTTTTCTACTAATTTAGATTAATGTCTCCCTACACTCACAAAAACATGTTAAAACAAAAATCTGTTAAACCGGCTATAATTCAGTTGAATTAGTTTTTTCTTTTGTTATCGTTTAAATCAGTCTCAGTTTTTTTACAAATTTGCTCATTTTCAGTTAACATAATCTACAATTGTTCTCAAGCCATTATATTTTTGTGTCTACGCTATCAGTCACACTTGTAGATGTAGTTCTTTTTTTCCCAATGTTTATTGTAGTATCATAAGATCGGAAACTAATCAAGATAGGACACAATAGACCAAACATCGTTACTTCGGATCTATAAATTGTTTCTTCTTATTAATTACCTGTACTCAAAGTAATAAATTTGAACCTGCCACTGGTCAGATTCGGTAAGTCCAAAATCAGAGAAATATTTCGAATTGTCTTAGCTAATTCATAATTAGCTAAAATTATCAGTTCCTTAATTCCAACTGTCAATGTATTTAACAGTTTATTTAGCTAAAATGTAAATAAATGGAAAAAACGGGGTTCGAAAATTGAGGTGAATGGAAAGTGATACAAATTATGATAAAGCTTTTCCTCTGAGTGTAGTTTGTAGAAAATATTTGCAGAAACTACTGACCTTTTTGAATAATCGATTTAAATTTGGTAATTCTTGCCGAAGTCTTTTTCTTTTGCTACGGTTTTAAATTTAATATATCCTCATGATTTTCATCTTTCTCCATAACAAATTTGGCAGCAATTCTCTTAAACCATTAGATAAATTAATGACTACTTCAATCTTACTTTTTAAAAAAATATAATTCTACTACTTACATTGGTAATTAGTTAAAAATTTACACCAGTTTTACGCGAAAATTAGCAATTTAACCATATATTGTGATTTCTTTTAAATTTATTTATTGTTATTAAAAAAAAACAATATAAAATAAATTTTCTCAAATCAAATAAACAATCGAAATATAACATTGTCTCGAAGGAAAAAAAAAATAATAATAGTTAAAATTATATATAAAATTTTGAATAATATCTAAAATGAGTAAAAGCTCAACATTATATATAAAAATTTGAGAACGATTACATATCAATTATTAATCTCAAACTATGTATTTACCTATAAAAACATTTGAGAATGAACTTTAGGTTCATATAAAGTTTTGAATTTATTAAAGGAAAAAATTTCATAATTGTTCAACTTGTTTTTGAATGTTTGTCATACATCAAATCAATGTTAAATTTTTTTAATTCAAAATTACTGAAAACATGCAGTTATACAATATCAAATAAAAATTTTAAAATTTCTCAAAGGCTTGAATCGATGTTTTTGGGATAGGACAATAAAAACAGTAAGTTTGAAATTAATCCGACAAACTTTATGCCTGCAGCGCGTGGTTGACTTGGAAAGCCTCAAATAAAGAATGCATTTAAATTCCGCAAAATGAATAAAAATGATCGCCATTGTTCATAAAGTTTTTAAAGTATACAATTGATTGATATAATTGTACTTTTTATTAACGTATTACACTTATTAAGGTTAATATATTTACTTTGATTGAGGTACTAATGTATTGTATTAACAAAAAACTGTTATCTGCTCAGAAAATATAAAACAAATTTTTAGTATATAAGCGTCTCACAAATTTAAGAAAATTATCAGTTCCTTAATTCCAAAAACATTGACTTGAATTTTTAAAATGAATAAGGCAATTATTTTATTTGGTAAGTAATTACTGAACAATCCACTACAAAAATTGAAATCGAATATAATTTCTCAATTTTCCATAAATATAGCTGTTATAGTGATTGCATTTGTTTGTGTTGAGGCAAATAAACCTAAATGTCGTCCTTTGTGTCGTAAAAACCAACATAGCCCAGTAAAATGTGTTAGAGATTCGAAAACAAGTTGCCGTAAGATACGACAATGTTCAATTGATGAAGAAAATTGTAGACGTCGTTTGTTAAAACGTCCTCGTAAGTTTTGAATAAATTCTTTTAAAATTTTTGTCCTAACTCACATAATGTCCTTAAAATTTCAGATATAACTTCCACCAGTTCAGCTTTATGCAAGAATATTAAAGGACATGTGGGTTCTGGTCCTTGTGCTGGTAAAAAACCAATACGGAAACCAAGATCAGCTTGCCATCAATTGAAATGTGATAATCCTAGTAAAGTACGTAATTGTTATCGCAGCAAACATAAACATTGTCGCTTATTAACTGCCTGTGAAACGAAGCGTCTTAATTGTCAACGTGGTTCGAGTAATGCCGTAAAAAAAGTTGATTCACGTCAGTGTGCTGGCATTAAGCCTGGACAAAAGCAAAGATGTCGTAAAGTTAAAAAATCAGTTTAAATTGTTAATGATTTTTATACTAAAATAATCATATATATGGCGTGACCTATGTTCTTATGATGTTGGTTTTACCACGGACTTCTTAAATGGGTTTTATTTAAAAATATTGTAATAGTTAAATTTATTATTTTTTTTTTTTATATAAAACTTTTGAAGAAGTACTTGAAGGAAGCCAACATCATAACCCCCATTATCTTTTTTGAAACGAAATAAAATATGTAAACATTTTTAAAACAGCAGATACAAATTAGAATTTTTTATTTCTTATTAAAGAATTTCGAGATCAACAAAATTGCATTGGAAATCTGTGCAGATGTCTAACCTAATATTTAAATTGGTGGTCAACTGCTGAAAAGCGCAATTTTAGTGCAAAACGAATAATTTTAAAAACTAAACCATATTTTTATCTAATATAAGTCCCTAAATATATTTTTTATACGATATTTGAAAATTGTGAGGCAACAGAAAAATTTGGAGACTAGATTTGGAATCAAAAGATACAAATCTATTAATATCACTTTATTTAAATCAAATCGAACAAAAATTGCTTAAATTTCTATACGAATAAAAAAAACCGAACTTTTTTACCTTTGACGACTAATTGGATATATATGTCCCATAGTGTATCAGTGTACTGTAGGAGTTAGAATGAAACCATTCCAAATATCTCAATGGTTATTGGAACTAGAAGTATTAGATCATGTTCTACCAGAATCTTGGTCCCCTATACCCAATAGCGTTCGAGAAAATGAGTACCAAATATTACTAAAGAAATTATCATATTTTTTAAGTTTGGGATCTGCTATTAGGCTCTGCGACTATATTGGTCAAAGTGGTTGGTATTATCGGAAGGCTACATCTAACATTTGTTATTGCACATCACACTCCAAGAAATCGGTTGGAAAGTTTAGCTAACACAACAAAAACAAAAAATTACACATATATCTACCATTCGCCAATAAAATGTTAAGACAATCTAAAGCTGATACATTTACAACAGTTAAATCAACAAAATTTAAATTAAATTGAAGCAAAATTTAATTTAATTGGAAATAACAAATTAACGTTCAAAAAAAATTTTCACCACAGTGCGTCAATTGCTTGCAACATCATACTGCAAATTATAAGGGTTGTAGAATTTATAGAGAACTTTTAAAGAAGAAGTATATGTATCGCAGACATAATACGAATTTTGCTGAAAAAAGCAACCTGTTCAATTCAAATAATTTTCCTAAATTCAATAACACAAACAACAATTCTTTTGAAGGACATCATCACTCATATGCCCAAGTGGCTAAATACAGCAACAATAATAATCAAGAACAAAATATCTTGAAAAGTTTTGAAATATTTATGGAAAAACAAACGAACTTACAAACAAACTTTTTAGTATGATGCAACTCATTATGACAAAATTATGTGTCTAAATCTACGTTTAGCATTATGGAACGCTAATGGCATATCCAATCATTCAAACGAAACTGAAATTTTTCTTAAAACTAACTTTATTGATATTCTTTTAATTTCTGAGACTCATTTTACTAGCAAAAGCTATTTTAAAATTAACGGTTATGATCTAATTCATACAAATCACGCAGACAAAAAGGCCCATGCAGGCTCAGGTATTTTGATTAAATCAACTATAAGCTATGAGATTATAAATGGAGTTCAAGAGCCGTATCTTCAAGCAACATGTATTAAACTCAAATGTGATAATGGTGATCTAGTGATATCAGCAATATATTTTCCTCCACGACATAACGTTAAATGCTATCAATATGAAGCATTTTTTAACACACTTGGCAGACGATTTCTTGTTGGAGGTGACTACAATGCTAAGCACCCATGGTGGGGTTCCAGAGTTTCGAATCCTAAGGGAACAGAACTACTTAAATGCATAACAAACAAACATCTTTCAAGTTTATCCACTGGAACACCAACTTATTGGCCAAGTGACCCGCGAAAAATTCCGGATTTGTTGGATTTTATTGGTTATTTTGGTATACCTAGTCACAAATTAGAAGTAAACAGTAGTACTGAACTAAGTTCTGACCATTCCCCTGTTTTAGTTAACATGAATATCTCAGCTAATTCAAAAAATACTAAATATAAAATTTTATCACCAAATACAAATATTCAAATTTTTCAACAATATCTGAGTGATAATGTTAGACTTAATATCAGACTAAAAACAGAAATCGAGCTTGATGAGGCAGTTGAACATTTTACGAATGAAATACATAAAGCCTCGTATATTTCAACTCCTATAGAAGAACCACATCAACAACAATACTCCAATTTTAATATTTCATTTGAAACCAGACAACTCATAAGAGAAAAAAGAAGATTGCGAAAAAGATGGCAAATAAGTAGAAGTTCATATGACAAACGTTTATTTAATAAGGCTTGTAAGGACCTTAAATTTTTATTATATGAAGAAAAAAACATCTGAATTTATTGAGGAAATCAACAACTCAAAATATGATGAGCACCTTCTGTGGAAAGCTACAAAATATTTAAAAAGATGTAAAACTGACAAAGACACCGCAGAGACTTTTGCTACTCATTTAAAAAATACGTTTATGCCATTCTCGTTTAACACAGAATCGCAACAACAAGAAATAAATGATTTTTTAAATATTCCTTTACAAATGGATCTTCCAATTAAATTTTTCACACCAATCGAAGTTAAAAAAGAAATCAAGATATTGAATAAAACAAAATGTCCTGGATACGACTTAATTAATGCGAACGTTGTCAGTAAATTACCTCACAAATGTGTCGTATTTTTAACATTAATTTACAACTCAATTATAAGGCTTAATCATTTTCCATCTCAGTGGAAATGTGCGGAAATAATTATGATTCAGAAACAAAACAAACCACCACATCTTGTAACTTCATTCAGACCAATAAGTTTACTCGTAATATTTTCGAAAATATTTGAAAAAATATTTCTGAAACGACTATTGCCAGTTTTAGAAAGTAGAAACGTCATTCCAGAGCATCAGTTTGGGTTTAGAGATAAGCATGGGACTCCCGAACAAATTCATCGAATTGTCAATATTATAACTAAGGCTTTAGAAGAAAAAAAATACTGTTCTGCTGCTTTTCTCGATATCCAGCAAGCCTTCGATAGAGTTTGGCACTTGGGTCTATTTTACAAAATAAAAAAGCTTTTGCCTGCACCTTATTATCTTTTTTTGAAAAGTTATTTATCTAGTAGACATTTTTATCTAAAAGTAAATGAAAGCAGATCAGAATTATATGAAATTAATGCTGGAATTCCACAGGGCAGTGTATTAGGTCCCATTTTATACACCATTTACACAGCAGATATGCCTACAAGAGACAATGTCATGGTGGCTACATATGCCGATGACACGGCAATTATCGCTTCTAGTAAATCCCCAGCTGAGGCATCCTTACTTGTTCAAACGGAACTCGACGATCTTGAATGCTGGCTAAAAAATGGAACATTAAGGTTAATTCCGAGAAATCCAATCATACAACTTTTGCTCTCAGAACTGGTGATTGTCCCGATGTAATCATAAATGGTGACGTAATCCCAAAACGTGATAAAGTCAAATATCTAGGAATGATTCTAGATAGACGACTTACCTGGAAGTCTCATATAAAGAGTAAGCAGGAACAACTAAAAATTAAAACAAAACGACTTTACTGGCTTATAGGTCCGAAGTCTAAGTTAAATTTAAATAATAAGTTACGAATCTACAAAGTTATTCTGAAACCTGTCTGGACATATGGTATCCAATTATAGGGTACCGCCAGCAATTCAAATATCGAAATTCTAGAGAGATATCAATCAAAAACCTTAAGATTAATCCTTGATGCACCGTGGTACGTGAGAAATGTTGTGATCAAACGAAATTTGTCGATTTCATCTGTTCGAGATGAAGCCAGAAATATAAGCGAGAGGTATTTGCATAGGCTAAGTAACCACGTTAATCCTGTGGCGATATCATTGCTGGACAGTACCAATGAAACTAGAAGACTTAAACGAAATCATGTATTAGATCTCCCTTTTCGTAACTAAGATCCATTATTACTTAAATAAATTTCTTTCACGAATGTAATTTAATCTTATAAAAATGACTAAGTTAATTTTTATTTTTTATGTTATGTATCTCATTGGAGTTACATAACCCCTGTTATGTATAAAATTTAACAAATTTGCTTATTATCCTCGAATAGATTGTAAATAAAGAATGAATTTATAATAAAAAAAAAAAAAAAAAAAAATTTTAATTTTTATATTAAAAACACAAAAAGCAACAAATAAAATCTAATATGCTAATATCGTATTAGATTTTTGAACTTGAAGTACAAAAATATTCTAACTGAACTTAATATGCTGAAATGAACAAATTAGCTAAATATTGGGTAGACAAGAAAAATGTGTGTAAGTTACGCACAAATAGCCACTTATGACATACAATTTTTTTTTTTTTTTTAATTTATCAACCTTAAGAAAAAATATATTTAAACTTTATTAAAACTTTTTATTGCAAAGCGCTACAAAAGTGACCACTTAAATCGAAATCAAGAGTATCGACCATTGATTATAAATATTTGGGCCACCCTGATTTGAATGGCGTACCCAGTTTTTTCACTTATGGGCCAAATTTTTTTTGCAAAATTGCATTAAAGTTTTGCATGTTTTAAGGAAGTTTTTTATTTAAAAAAAAAGATATTTTCTTTTCATATGTTTAGTTAGAATATTGTTCGCCCACAAGTCCAACCTCTAATACAGTGTAAAACTATAATTACACATTAATTTTACCAAATTTAGTAATTTAAAGAAAAAGTAGAAGGGTTTAACCGGCATAAAACTAAAACCAATGGAAAATTAATAATATTTAACAAAATAACAATTAATTTATTTTTTATTTTACTATTTAAAAAGAAATAACAAAATCAATTAGTGTTTCGAAACTACAAATATGTTTCACTTGATATACCAAAGTACGAAACTTAAGTGGTCAAATTCAAAATCCGAAAAATTTGATATGACTGCGTATGCGCTAACGCAAACGCGGTACTTTAAGATTAGGGCTGTTGTAGAGAGTCTCTAAAATAAGCTTTCAGAAAAGCCAAAATTTGTACGAATTGACCTATTTTTGCGGAAGTTATAACAAAATTAAAATTAAACACATGTGTACTTGATACCCGTACGAAACCCAAGTTCTTAGGGTTGTATATATCGCACACCTAGTTCAAAAGTGACTCAACTCAACTCAAAATTTAAATTTTTCGGGTTTATATGCTTAAACTATGCACAATACACTTGATTATCTATAAAAAAAAATATCAAGTGTATTTTGTTATTGTTAACTGTTGCTAAAAAATAGTTATGTCTTTCTTTATGTTTCAATTAGTATAAAGTTGCAAATGGACTACTGATCGATTGGACTACTGATTAGTGTTAACATATAAAAAATAACTTTAGTGTTCTGGGGTTAAGGTTGCAACAGAGGTACCACAAGTTTCTTATTCCAGTTTTGGTACACTGCTTACAATTGAGAAAATATTTTGTATTTTTGGCAGCATGGAAAGTGCCACGCCATATAAGGAGTCAGATCAGTTAAGCTAGTGCACGTACTTAATTTTGTAATTTCGTTTACATACCTCAAATGAAATTTTTTTTTATCAAGTCAGCTTTGTGTAAAAAGTATCATTCGTCCGAAAATTGATAACCAACAAAAAGTAAAATAAAAAATAATTAAAATTTATAAAGAAAAACAAAATCATACGCTGTAAGAGTAATGCAAAAAACTTAAAGTTGCACGAAATACGGGTTCTTTCGTTGTTAAAAAATATTTTCGCATTCGTATTATTAATAGAAGTTCGTCAATCGGTACTCAAAAGGATATTTCTGATCCAAATAAGGCTAAGAAAATAGTGGGTTTTTTGAAGAAGAATCGTAGTCTGTCAAACTGAAAATCAGTTGTCAAAGCCAACTGTTCAGAGTTTTTGGTCAGAAAAGGTAAAAAAAAGAAGGATTAAAAACATATAAAGTGCGAAAAGTGCCTAGCCGATATTACAGCATGAATTGGGTGGCCAAGGAACGAGCCAAAAAACTGTGTAGTAATTTTGAAACAAAATAGCATTGTTGTATAGATGATGGTGGAATCCACATCTTTGGTGATTTTCCCATCTTAAAGGGCAGCAAATTTACATAAAGGAAATGTTGCTGATAAAATGTGGACAAAAAAAAGGACAAAGTTTCTAACAAAATGTTTAGTTTGGAAAACAATTTGCACTTGCGGCAAAACTGATTACTTTTTACATTACAAGACGCACCGAATTGTACATAAGAGAGCAGCTTGAAAAACAGCCTTAGTCATGTATTCGGGAACATGGGGTATGTACTTTCTTAAGCCTGACCATGCATCTTGTCATTACAGAGACTCAGCTGTAGAGTGGTACCAAAGAAATAATATGGTTTTGGTACCAGGAGAGGCGAATCAATCTAACTGCTCAGAAATGAGACCAATAGAAAGATAATGGGCTCTGGACAAAAGAATTATAATGAACACAGCACAAGTCGACAAAGATGCTAAAACTTTTAAATCTAAATAGTCATTTCACAGAAAGAAAGTCACTGAAGAAACAAAAAAAAAAACATAATGGCTAGAATTTCTGAAAAAGATAGAATACTAATAAAAAACAAATAACTTTTTAATGTTGTTTATAAAATATCAATTTGTATAAAATACCATTTAATAAACAATTCTGTGTATTAAAATTTATTGATTAGATCAAAAGTTATATTGATTTGTTTTTGCACTAGTTTGACTGATCTCACCCCTTAGTTCAATTCCTACCACTTACGAATTTTGTAAAAAAAAAATCTGTGTTCCTATTCAATTACGATCTACATTTTCTAATGAACAACCTATTTCATTCTTTACCCATTGTTAATAATCATAATTTCAGTACGAGCACAACATTTAACACTAAAACCACAAATACGCCATTGTGACCACTTTTCAATTTTATATTGTTTAAACATGAATTTTATTAAATCTCTCCTTAAACGTATGTGGTATACCTACCTGGGCAGAAAAATACAATCGGCACAGTGTTGGCAAAGCGTCGGCGACAGACGATTATGCGTTGGCAGAACGTGGGATTAACAATATTAACAACATTAACAGTATATCCTGTTACCCGATTGCTAACAGTGACCAACCGTTGGGTTCAGCAAACTTACCAAAATATGTTGGTAATTAAAAGTTGGTTCTTTCACAACACGTTACATTTAGTTCTTTTTATAAATGTGCATAATAAAACGCATTTAAAAAGCAGCAATCCAATCGGTTTTAGTAATTTAGATCATATTTAAATGTGTAAAATATAACAAAATATTAAAAAAAGATGTAAAATTGGTTGTAAAATTGGTACACACATTAGCTTTACAAACAAACAATGTTTTTTTTCTGCAATATTTGTTGTGTCTTTGGTATTTTCTAGCAAGTTGGGTTTTACAAAAATAAAAATGGTTTGCCATTACTATTTTTTTTTTGTACGGTTGGCACTTTCTTTCTGGTTAGTTATTAAACATTTCGAATGATTTATGCAATGTTTATATTAAAATGAATAAAGGTACTATTTCTCTAAATGTTCGCATTAAATATAAAAAAAATTATATAAAAAATTTATAATAATGAATAAATAATTATATAGAGAATAATTCCGAATGTCAAATTTGATTGTGTTATCTCTAAAATAAGCGAAATCATTGAAGGGGTCATTTTGATCTCTTTGTGTAATAACCCAGGCAGCAAAGTACAATCGGCACAGTACTATCAAAGCGTCGGAGACGGTCGGTTATGAGTTGGCATTGTCCTGTTACTCGATTGATAACAGTGGCCAACCATTGCTTGCTTGAAAATTGAAAAAATCGTATTTCGTATAGAAAACACAAATTGTTAATAAATGTAAGAGAAAATGAAGAAAAATCTTGTGTTAGAATCAGCATT
The DNA here is from genome assembly GCA_021234595.1 of Delia radicum. NCBI lineage: Eukaryota > Metazoa > Arthropoda > Insecta > Diptera > Anthomyiidae > Delia > Delia radicum. Next base: position 109,320,679 of record CM037852.1, read on the forward strand.
AGATTGAGTGCCTACAAGATTTTTTCATCTTCTCTTACATTCATTAACAATTATTATTTTCTATTTGTAATAGTAACATTTTAATTATGATCTCAAACGTGATATTTCATAATGAAATATATAAAGTATTTATATATTTCGGAAATATAATGAATTAAATGTAAAAAAGTCACTAGTTTTCAATAGCTCTCCACCAGGCTCTTCTTAGTTTGGGCAATTTCTTTTCGATAATATTAAATTTTAACAAACAATAATTTCTCTAAGTGTATGTCCCCGATTGGAAAATTAAAACCACATATATTCTTCTAAAAGTCTTAGAAATTTCTAGAATTGGACCGGCTTGATCCCCGTAAAAAATGTGGACACAACAGACTAAATTCCTAAAAATCACAGGTTTTTTAATTTTCTATACATTTGTGGGACTTGTCGGATAGTTTATACAAAATTTAAAGAAGTTTTTTTACAATTTTTTTTTCTTCTGAGCATATTATGTTAAAAATATCAATTAAATACATTCATTACCCAATATTTGACATTAAATTTTTGCAATCGAAATACCCAGTAAAAAAAGGCAGAATTATTTCGATTTTTTTTTTAAACCTACACTGTGCAGCGCCACCTAGAGTGACGAAACAATTTTAAAAACTTAGAGCAGAACGAAAGAAACATTTGGTGTTAATCATTTTTATTATGAGATTACAAACATAATAAAAATGATTTTTAATTGAACTCCTCCGGCTTGCCGGCTAAAATATCGAATTGTTTTAAAACGGGTCTTATTGAAAAATAATAGTGAGTTTTTTTAATGTTACTTTTTGCTTCAATCCGTCAAAACACGTTTCTGCAAAAGTAAAAATATTGAGTTTTTTTTTCGCGTTTACGCTAACACAAGTTGAAAATTTAATAAAATACATTTTTGGATTTATCTAAACCCGAAGTTCTGTTGCAAAAATCACATTCGCGATATATTCGAATATTGTAAATTTTTTTTTAAAAAAAATTCTTTAAACGTAAATTGTTCATATTCAAATTTTATATTATTTTTTTTTTTTAAGTCTGTTTTATTATTTTGATAAGTTTCGTTGTCATCAAAAAGGATAATAATAGTTCATCATTATGAAAATCATTTTAAAATTAACCGCTTTTGGGAACATGCCGACATCTTTGTAAGGCTTGTCCATTTTTCATACCTTTGCATTGATGTTCATCTGTCCAAGATAATGCATTATTACGACCACGTAAACAATTGATCTGGCTCAATTGACAAGCAGTTAATAATTGACATTGATTTTGACTGCTACGATAACAGTTAAGTTTCTTACTATGATTAGTACATGGCACGTGATGACAATGGGTACTAACGTTACGTGAAATACGCTTAGGTTTTATGGGGGCACAATGACCAGCACCCGTATGACTCTTAATATGACGACATTGCGATGAGCTAGTAGTTCTTAAAGCTGGAATAGTAAATAAAATATTTTATATTTAGTGCAAGTATAATAAGTTTAAATATTTCTACTTACGTTTACGCTTTATAAGACGACCGTCTACAGTTTTCTTCCTCAATTGTACATTTCTTCAGTCTACGACAGCCATTTTCATCTCGAACACATTTCACCTTGCTGGGTTGATTTTTACGGCAAACAGCAGGACATTGCGGCTTTTTCGTTGCTTCCGTATAAGCAATAACAATTACAAGTAAAGCTAATACAATTGAGAATTAATACACACAGAGAAATAAAATGCCAACCGAATTGAAAAGTGTATTTTAATGTTAACAACTTATAAGATGAGTTAGTACAACTATATTTATATTAGATTTCTGAATTTTTTGGCTGTTGCAACTAAAATTTAGTTGAAGTAACCGAACTTTGTTGTAAAAGGTAATCTTCAGTTGTACCAACCCACTGAAATTCGTAATAACCGAATTTTAGTCGTATTAACCAAATTTCAGTTGGCAAATAGCTAAATTTTTTTCTGTGTGTAACTTTCATTTAAAAGTATGACAGCTTGAAGAGATGCTAAAGCTTACCGAAAATAATAACAGTCTTATTCATTGTAAAGAACTTTTGAGTTTTACATTAAATTGAAAGCGTTTTTATGACAAATGAATTACAATTTTTAAAAGTATTATTATTTATTTAATTTTTTATGATCTGTCTGTACAATGAATACAAAATGAGGTCAGGGAATTGTTTTTGAGAAATAATTAAAAATCTGTTTTATAAATGTTGTATTACAATCCAAAATTATGCATAATCTAAACATATGGTAAGGTAAACTTAAAATATAACGTAGTTAATGTGAGCAGATTTTTTAAGAAAAAATCAATACCTAGAGATTTCTTACATGAATTACTCTGGCCAAAAATAAAATTTTAGTAACTCCGAATTCTCTTTTCAATGTAAAACTTTGCACTGAATTCGTAGTCTATTGTGAAATAGATAAAATCGGCAAAAACTTTTGTAAATGATCCATATAGTGGTCGAAGTAGTCGTAGTATATATCTACTTAAAAATATGTTTTATTCTAATTTAATGGACTTCGGGAAAAGCTAGAAATTTGACTAGTCAATAAAAATTTTTGTGCAAAATTAAAATTTTAAAGCTACTCAGTGTAGAAACAATAATGAGATATCATTATTTTTTGGACTACCAGTTTTGACACCAGCTTATACTCTTCAATAATTTAAGACAAATAATAATGACTTACTAATAACTAGTTAAATTTGCCATTATTTTAATACAGAAAACAATAAAATAGGTACTTATTTTTATCACTATTTTAATTATAAATTAATGATAGCAACATTTTTGGAAAATCTATTTTTAGACTTATAATTTTTTCAACTCTTGTAATTAAATACATAAGTACTTATTTTAAATTTTTTGTAAGCTGGAAAGTAATTTGTACAAGCAAGACATTTGTGTTTTTATCTTTCCAGTATAACATGTCGAGATAGCTCAGATGTTAGATCAGTTGACTAACAAACTGGAGTCCCAGGTTCGAATACGGAGTGGGCGCATTTATTAACAAAAAAAAATTAAAAAAAAATATTTTTTTTTATTAAATTCAGTTTTTTTTTAAATATTATTTTTAGACTCATTGCTTTTGTCCATAGTAGTAAGCATATATGTACCCACATATTTTTTGATTTTTCATAAGGTGTTTTGTAATGATATGTCATTATTTTGCGCTACATCCCCACATAAAAGTAATGAGCTTTGTAATGACAATTGTACATACTTGCCATTACAAATTTGTACTTATATAAACACCAACATGATACTTGTTTTCTACACTGGGAATATATGGTACTCGCCATAATCACTTATATGCCCAGTGCAGAAAACCAGTGTAGATAAATATTTGGTAATGCAAGTACGTACAATTGTCATTGCAAATCTAATTATATGCCACGGTGCGCCTTAACTAAAATTAAATAAAAAGGTCTTACACCTAGAAAATTAGTAGAGATTCTGAATTTACAATGTTCATAGATGAGAAAAATCAAAAAACTAAAATAATCTGTGGAGAGATCTTTAAATAAATCCACTTTGAACATTTTTGCGCATGAAGTACGATATTTTGGAAAATATGGCATTGTTTTATATGAATAGAAAGGAAAAAATGACATAATAATAATTTTTAAGTGTTAAATCTATTAAACTTTTATTATTTCAACATTTTAGTACTAATGAAATATAAAAATGTAACATAATTTAATTATAATTACATCAATTTAAACATGTGAAGCATTATATCTACAAACAGCGCTCAAAAGGTGTTTAGGATAATCCGGATGATTCGCAGCAACCTTATTCATTTCCCAGGAAGACTTTAAAAAATCGAAATGTACGGACTCCATCGCCTGCTCCCCAAAAAATACTAATCCTTCACCGTTTTTTTCACAGAACTGTTCTATGTGAAAAAAAACTGCATGAACCTTTGGTGTAACGCTGACACCTAAGTCCATGTAGCTCTTTTTGAAAGCTTCTATACATGCTTTGTAATTTTGATCAAGATTATATCCGAAGCATGCAGAAACTATATTTTTGAAGTCGTCAAATACTTTAACATACTTAGGTATTGCTAGGTTTTCAAACTGGCGCAGAAGGTCTACTTTATCCAAAAGTGTTTTGCATGCATTTCCTTTAAACCCAGAACATCCTCGTCTGATTTCACGCTGAACGTGACAAGCTTTTGCCCATGACAGCGACTCATTTTCACACTCTTTCAACATATGCGTGAAAACAGTGTTAACAACACCAAGCATAAGGTGGAATAATATCTAGTAATGTTTTGCCTCTAACAGTTGTAATTAGCGGTGGATGAATGCAGTTGAAATAATCTTTCGCTTTGTTTTTTAAGCCATTTCCTTCAGTCAGCCATTTTGTATAATACAATGAAACATTTTCGGGTGATCTCAATTCGCCACAGCTGCTTAGCTCATCTTTCTTGGCATAACAATAAGTGTACGGGTATGCACTACTGTGCGACATAATACCTGCCAAGATATTCGCTAGCTTCAAATCGCAATTGTGCCGTGGAAAGGACTTATATAAGGTGGCGCAAAAATAACCTTCCGATGTTTTTTTTTTTTATTATGTATTTATTATGTATAGCATTTTCTGATAGGAGGATTACTTTTGCTCTACCTTATATTCAACGTTGAAACGAGTTGGGCTGCATTCTTATAATTTTCTTGCGCACTTGGAACGGCTGCTAGAATAAATAGTCGTTCAACTCCAGAATCCTTAAATATTTTTGCTGCTATACCCTCATCATACTTAGCACGCTTACCGCTGCACTCAAACTGCAACTCATTTGATTGAACAGAAAGACATATTTTTAAAAATCCGCCTCCTCCATCAATACCCATTTTTAAGTGAACATCCAGTGCATCTCGTTTATTTTTCACATACTGAACAAAAGCAGGAACATCTTTGCAGTAAACTCCAAACACGGGAGCATCCGAGACTTCATCGCCTTTTACACAAACAAAAGGAAATTCCTTAAAATCAAAATAATCGTCGACAGAATGAGCTGTGTTATTAAGTTTTAATTTTAATCCTGGTTCAATGGCTTTTCTACTTCTTGTACACACACGAATGGAAGCTGCCATTTTTAAAGTTGCACGATCACTTAAATTCAAATTGCTTTTCATTTTCAACATATCATCCGCAGATAATGTAGATGAGTTTGTTGTGGAAAGGTTGTTTTTATTATTGCCTACTGCGATTTGAAGTGGTTTGCCGTGAATTTGTGACAACCGCAAAACTGAAGGCTCTCGGCCACCCTTAGAATCTTCTTTTACTTTTTCTTTAATCACACGGGACATGGTTTGATCATTCGCTTTTAAAGATCCATCTGATATATGATTTGAAACATTTATTACTCGGAATTTCAACCCACATTTATGTGGTTTGCCTTTTCCAATCTCAGTGAAGCACACGTCGCACCGTTTTGTCGCAGACATTTGTTTAGACTTGCCTAAAATAACAAATAAAAACAATAAAATCTGAAACATAAGAACAAACTAACAAAAAAAATATATTTTTTTGCTTTTAAAACTTACCTGGAACTGTTTTTGCAACTTTGCCACAAATTTTAACGGGTATTTCGCGTGCAATTTCACAAATTTTGCATTCACATCTTGATCGCGTATCCTGCACAGGCTTAAAAATAGACAAATCTGGAGATGCTAATTTCTTTTTTTCAGACTTCGCTTGAAATACCTTTCTCCTGCACGTACAACACACAGCAGCCGGCAATCTGCGCTCGTCATCATAGTTGTCAACGTGGTTTTTCATGTAAATTTTTAACTGATTCTCTATAATATACATTTGTTTTTGTTTTCGAAAACACAGGAAACACACTTTTCCCCGATTTTGATCGTGAGTCAAAGCTTTAGACGACATCATTCACCGAAAAATTCTTAGACGCGTTTTAATAGTTTTTAGATACCAAACAATTGATAAATAATTCAATCTGCGACGCAACGTTATCGCTAACAACAATATACAATTGATTCAAACCAAAAGAATATTTTGATAACAGACTTTTTGCCAATTCATACCCAATTAAAAAATTCAAGGTAACTTGATTAGTTTTAAGTTTATAGAGCTCTAAAGTATAATTTCATACATGCGTTATAAAAATGAAACGGACCTTATATTGAATAAAGAAATACATTTTATTTGTAATACTTTTTTTGTCTATTATTAGGTAAAAAATAAGTATACGCATTGGCCTACTGGGTCTAAAAAAACCCAGTCTGTATATCTTAAACCATAAGAGATAAAAAAAAACTGTTGCACAATTTTCTTAATGGAGTCAAAACTAGTCATTCGTTATTAAAATCGCAAAAATGTTCAAAGTGGATTTATTTAAAAATCTCTCCACAGATTATTTTAGTTTTTTGATTTTTCTCATCTATGAACATTGTAAATTCAGAATCTCTACTAATTTTCTAGGTGTAAGACCTTTTTATTTAATTTTAGTTAAGGCGCACCGTGATGGGGCTCTCGGGAAAATAATGACATATCATAATTATTTTTTTAATAAAATGTACTTACAGGGGATTCCAGGTTGTCAGCCGCTCTACCATCTGAGCTATCTCAACATGTTTTACTTGATATATAAAAACATAAATGACTTGCTTGCACAAAATGTCATTACTTTCTACCTTGCAAAAAATTAAAAATAAGTAGAGTAGAAAAAATGCGTGTAAATATAAAGTTTTAACAAATTTTTCATTATATTTAAAGTAATTATAAAAAATAAGCATTTATAGGTAACGCATTATATTCTGAATTAAAATAATAAGAAAATTAACTAGTTATTAGTAAATCATTATTTTTTTTGTTACTGGTAGTCCGAAGAGTAATGACATGCCATTGCTTATGGTAATGCTTGCTTTGAAACAGATATTGTTTAATGTACCCTGATTTTTTTCTCATTTGCAGTTTTTGAAATATCGCGGTTTTTGTATTAACATTATTCACCCAATTCTATCGTATATTTTGCTGAAGTTTTTGAAATTGTATCCAATATCATTCAATTTTTTTAAGAACAGAAAGGCATCCAAAATTATCTTTAATTTTAGAATAATAATAATAATAATAATCATGTAGCACCGATATTGTAAGGTAGTGGAAAATTGTTCTTTGTTAGTTATATCTTTACACTTTCAGTGTATGCTAATTAAAAAAATTTGTCACAGTACATTAAAGTGGTTATTTTTTTTTTTATTTCTAAAAAAAATTAAGCAGCTAGCGCAAGCGCATTGAAGATTTCAACGTGCTCAAGTGGAAATTATGCTTTATGTTTAACTTATTAATTATTGTTTATGTCCACTGTAATCATAAGTTTGTAGTTTATATCATTATCAATACAAAAAACTGCGAATAATAAAAGCTCAATTCAACAAACTTCTGAATTCAATTAATAATGCAGGAAGAAAAAATTACAAAAAATCTAAAAATATCACATGTTATCACATGGGACACAAAATGAGTAAAAATCTTAATTTTTCAGTGAGTTATGATGAAATATGCTAGCCCATGTTAAAAAAAACTCTAACTTGTATTACTTTATACCATATATGGTAAAGGATTCGAAGCGGTTATCAGTAGGGGTAGCGCTATTTTTTTTTTTATTTCAGTAACGGTATTTTGTACGTAATGACATTTCAGTTGTTTCGGTAAGGGTCGTTTAGTGTTAACGGTATTTTAATAACGCTATTTTAGTAATTCAGGTAATTTCAATGTACACCGATATTTAAGCAACATTATGCCCGAGTTCCAATGAAAGGCTAGTTTATGATCACACTTTGGAAAAATATATCGATTTACATTGATTTTTCTTTTCAGATCTTGTCAGATTATTTCGGTAACTGTATTTAAAGGATATCGCTTTTTAAAATATTTCGGTAACGGTACTTTAGCGATAACGGTATTTCAGTTAGTTCGGTAACTGTATTTTAAGGATATTGATATTTTATTTATATCGGTAACATTATTTCAATTATTTCGGCAACGGTATTTTAACGATAGTCAGAGTAAAGGGTTTTGAATCGACAACGGTAGTATAAAAGACTAATTTTTATATTTTTTTTAAACGCGAATAAACGTTTTTCATCACAACTAAAGACAAATTAAAAAAAAAAATTAATATTATTTAATCTTTTTAATCTCAATTTAAAAATTTTCATTATTTGCATTTTTTATTTATTAGTAATAACATAGACGGTAAATTTCAACTGGTACCGGTCATAAATATTTAATAATAAATGAGACACAATGCAAAATTCATACTGGGAAATATCGAAAACTTCAATTCGCTTGCGCTAGCTGGGTAATTTTTTGGCGGCCTCAATATTCAAGTTCAAGATCATTTGTTTTTTGTTAAACAAAAAACCGTGCAATGTTTATTAGTTAAAAATGTTTTATTTATTTGAAAAAATAAATTTGTGCTCTGAAGATTTTTGGTGACGCGAAATGAAACAGTAGATAAAGTCTGCATTAAATTAGTGCATGAAGACATTTTGTAAGTAATAAATAAACATTGCACGGTTTTTTGTTTAACAAAAAACAAATATTCTTGAATTTCGAAAAATAAACTTTTGGTTTTAATGTTTTAAAATTTAAAATAAAACATTAATACAAATTTATTTTAATACAAATTTTGCATTGGAGGTTAGAATAAGTAGAACTCGGAGTTAATGCTTTTATAACCGTGTTTTATGTACATAAAAGTCATAAAAATGGACTTAAAATTGTGAAAATGTATTTATTATCGACTTTTCCAAGATTTTCAATATTATTTACACAATATAATTAATTTTTTGTCTTAAAAGTGTTTAAAATTTGAAAATTATTGTTAGCCATCGTAAAACAGTTCGTAATTGCATTTTTCTGTATATTTCTAACGTCGTGATAAAAAATTTGTATCAAAAAAATATTTGTAAATTAAAATATATAAAACAACGCAGATTTTAGTAAAATATCCAAAAATGGTCTAAAAAATATGCATTTTAATGAAAAATATGCATAAAACATGCCAAAATATGCATTGCACTATAAATTTATAGCAAAATATGCAAATATATGCACTAACAAATCGCTGCCATTTTGTTCCAAATTTGTTAATTCGGAAAGATATTTGGTTAACTTTGTTTTACTGATAACGACAAAAAACACGTATTTACATGAAGTTCCGAGGAACTATTTGTCTGATGGATCCGCGGCGCACTACGAAAATAAATATTTACGCCCAAAAACCTGACTCGGTAGTAGCAACCGTATTGTTGCCAACCGAATGGTTCGGTTGTAGTTATCGAATTTTTTGGTAGTTATCACCGAATTTTTGTTAAGCCCATCGAAATTCAATTATCGTCGTAGAATTGTTGTTGTTTAAATAAAAATCTTCTAATTTTTTGCAGCAACGTGATTTTAAACAAAGTTTTTGAAAAAAAAATTTGCAGATTTTTCTCTACTAATTTAGCTTTATGTCTTCACTCACAAAAACATGGTTAACCAAAAATCTGTTAAACCGGCTATAATTCAGTTGAACTAGTTTTTTCTTTTGTTATCGTTTTTTTACAAATTTGTTCATTTTCAGTTAACATAATCTACAATTGTTTTCAAGCCATTATATTTTTGTATCTACGCTATCAGTCTCACTTGTATATGTCGTTCTCTTTTCCCAATGTTTATTGTAGTATCATAAGATCGGAAACTAATCGAGATAGGACAAAATATACCAAACATCGTTACTTCGTATCTATAAATTGTTTCTTCCTTATTAATTACCTGTACTCAAAGTATAAATATGAACATGCCACTGGTCAGATTCGGTAAGTCCAAAATCAGAGAAATGTTTCGAATTGTCTTAGCTAATTCATAATTAGCTAAAATTATCAGTTCCTTAATTCTGTCAATGTATTTAACAGTTTATTTAGCTAAAATGTAAATAAATGGAAACAATGGGGTTCGAAAATTGAGGTGAATGGAAAGTGATAAAAATTATGATAAAGCTTTTCCTCTGAGTGTAGTTTGTAGAAAATATTTGCAGAAAACTACTGACTTTTTTGAATAATCGATTTAAATTTGGTAATTCTTGCCGGTCTTTTTCTTTTGCTACGGTTTTAAATTTAATATATCCTCATGATTTTCATCTTTCTGCATAACAAATTTGGCAACAATTCTCTTAAACCATTAGATAAATTAATGACTACTTCAATCTTACTTTTTAAAAAAATATAATTCTACTACTTTCATTGGTAATTAGTTAAAAATTTACACCAGTTTAACGTGAAAATTAGCAATTTAACCATATATTGTGATTTCTTTTAAATTTATTTATTGTTATTAAAAAAAATCAATATAAAATAAATTTTCTCAAATCAAATAAACAATCGAAATATAACATTGTCTCTAAGGAAAAAAAAAATAATAATAGTTAAAATTATATATAAAATTTTGAATAATATCTAAAATGAGTAAAAGCTCAACATTATATATAAAATTTGAGAACGATTACATATCAATTATTAATCTCAAACCATGTATTTACCTATAAAAACATTTGAGAATGAACTTTAAGTTCATATAAAGTTTTGAATTTATTAAAGGAAAAAATTTCATAATTGTTCAACTTGTTTTTGAATGTTTGTCATGCATCAAATCAATGTTAAATTTTTTTAATTCAAAATTACTGAAAACATGCGGTTATGCGATATCAAATAAAAATCGATGTTTTTAGGAATTGAAATTAATCCGACAAACTTTATTCCTGCAGCGGGTGGTTGACTTGGAAAGCCTCAAATAAAAAATGCATTTAAATTCCGCAAAATGAATAAAAATGATCGCCATTGTTCATAAAGTTTTTAAAGTATACAATTGATTGATATAATTGTACTTTTTATTAACGTATTACACTTATTAAGGTTAATATATTTACTTTGATTGAGGTACTAATGTATTGTATTAACAAAAAACTGTTATCTGCTCAGAAAATATAAAACTAATTTTTAGTATATAAGCGTTTCACAAATTTAAGAAAATTATCAGTTCCTTAATTCCAAAAACATTGACTTGAATTTTTAAATGAATAAGGCAATTATTTTATTTGGTAAGTAATTACTGAACAATCCACTACAAAAATTGAAATCGAATATAATTTCTCAATTTTCCATAAATATAGCTGTTATACTGATTGTATTTGTTTGTGTTGAGGCAAATAAACCTAAATGTCGTCCTTTGTGTCGTAAAAACCAACATAGCCCAGTAAGATGTGTTAGAGATTCGAAAACAAGTTGCCGTAAGATACGACAATGTTCAATTGATGAAGAAAATTGTAGACGTCGTTTGTTAAACGTCCTCGTAAGTTTTAAATAATTTTTTTTAAAATTTTATCCTAACTTACATAATGTCCTTAAAATTTCAGATATAACTTCCACCAGTTCAGCTTTATGCAAGAATATTAAAGGACATGTGGGTTCTGGTCCTTGTGCTGGTAAAAAACCAATACGGAAACCAAGATCAGCTTGCAATCAATTGAAATGTGATAATCCTAGTAAAGTACGTAATTGTTATCGCAGCAAACATAAACATTGTCGCTTATTAACTGCCTGTGAAACGAAGCGTCTTAATTGTCAACGTGGTTCGAGTAATGCCGTAAAAAAAGTTGATTCACGTCAGTGTGCTGGCATTAAGCCTGGACAAAAGCAAAGATGTCGTAAAGTTAAAAAATCAGTTTAAATTGTTAATGATTTTTATACTAAAATAATCATATATATGGCGTGACCTATGTTCTTATGATGTTGGTTTTACCACGGACTTCTTAAATGGGTTTTATTTAAAAATATTGTAATGGTTAAATTTATTATTTTTTTTTTATATAAAACGTTTGAAGAAGTACTTGAAGGAAGCCAGCATCATGACCCCCATTATCTTTTTTGAAACGAAATAAAATATGTAAACATTTTTAAAACAGCAGATACAAATTAGAATTTTTTATTTCTTATTAAAGAATTTCGAGGTCAACAAAATTGCATTGGAAATCTGTTTAGATTGGTGGTCAACTACTGCACAATTTCAGTGCAAAACGAAGAATATTAAAAACTAAAGCATATTTATATCAAATATAAGAAATTTATCTAAAATCGCTTAAAAGAGGCTTTAACCATTTCACGACCGAACTCAAAGTGCTGGGAAATTTCCAATTTTTAATGCGAATTCGTGTTTATCGACCCAATATTTCTAAATAAAAATGTCAACAAAAATATTTTTTGTTAGAAAGTGTTTTGCAACCGTCAGATAATGACAATCGTAATTAATTTTTTATATTAATTACTGTAGAATATTTCTTTAGTTAGTCTCTTTACAGGAAGAAGAAGAAGAAAACATTTTTATTGAAAAATTTTACGGACACAAGGGATACACCAGACTGCCGCAGTTTCGTCCCCCTCCTGGGACTCGTCAGTGGTTAATTTATGTGTCAATTGAACAAAGTATTTTATATTGTTAATTTTGCTCTATATGAAAAACTTTTTATTTTTTGGTGTCGTACTGTGATTTGAACTCACGGTCTTAGCATCAAGCTATGCATCGTAATCTCACCTCTTAACCAGTTGAGCCACGATCGACACAGCGTTGACTGCGACTAAATTGGAGTTTGGTCACACTACGTACACACAAGTATTGTTTTGATCAGAAGAGACAGAATTAGCTAATACCAATGCACAATTCATTTCTCAACTAGAATGCTTTTTCTTCTTAATCCTATCTCTTTTTCACAAGTAATTATCACGTTTTATGATGCGCTTTATTCACATACAATAGTTGGATACCAAGTGTAGGTTAGAGATTGAGTCGCCGTTAAGCAAGTTTATTCAAATTTTATGTTAGAAAGTGTTTTGCAACCGTCAGACAATGACAATCGTAATTAATTTTTTATATTAATTACTGTAGAATATTTCTTTAGTTAGTTGGAAATATTTTTTCCAACTCCTTCTATGAAAAAAACAATGGGATATATATGTCACAGTGGTCGTGAACACATACCTTACCCTTACCCTAGTTACTTCATATGGCAAATGTTTTTAAATTATTTTGTTATACTAAACACAAATATGTCAAAAAAAATTAAATAGCTCGAGTTTTGACTATAGTCCTTAAATACATTTTTTATACGATATTTGAAAATTGTTAGGCAACAGAAAAATTTGGAGACTAGATTTGGAATCAAAAGATACAAATCTATTAATATCACTTTATTTAAATCAAATCGAACAAAAATTGCTTAAATTTCTATACAAACAAAAAAAAACCCGAACTTTTTTACCGTTGACGACTAATTGGAAATATATGTCCCATAGTGTATCAGTGTACTGTAGGAGTTAGAATGAAACCATTCCAAATATCTCAATGGTTATTGGAACTAGAAGTATTAAATCATGTTCTACCAGAATCTTGGTCCCCTATATCCAATAGCGTTCGAGAAAATGAGTACCAAATATTACGAAAGAAATTATCATATTTTTTAAGTTTGGGATCTGCTATTAGGCTCTGCGACTATATTGGTCAAAGTGGTTGGTATTATCGGAAGGCTACATCTAACATTTGTTATTGCACATCACACTCCAAGAAATCGGTTGGAAAGTTTAGCTAACACAACAAAAACAAAAAATTACACATATATCTACCATTCGCCAATAAAATGTTAAGACAATCTAAAGCTGATACATTTACAACAGTTAAATCAACAAAATTTAAATTAAATTGAAGCAAAATTTAAGTTAATTGGAAATAACAAATTAACATTCAAAAAAAATTTTAATTTTTATATTAAAAACACAAAAAGCAACAAATAAAATCTTGTATGATAATATCGTATTAGGTTTTTGGACTTGAAGTAGAAAAATGTTCTAACTGAGCTTAATATGCTGAAATGAACAAATTAGCTAAATATTTGTAGGCAAGAAAAATATGTGTAAGTTATGCAAAAATAGCCACTTATGAAATAAATTTTTTTTAATTTAGCAAATTTAAGAAAAAAATATGTTTAAAATTTATTAAAACTTTTTACAGCAAAGCGCTACAAAAGTGACCACTTAAATCGAAATCAAGAGTACTGACCATTGATTATAAATATTTCGGCCACCCTGATTTGAATGGCGTACCCAGTTTTTCACTTATGGGCCAAATTTTTTTTGCAAAATTGCATTAAAGTTTTGCATGTTTTAAGGAAGTTTTTTATTTAAAAAAAAAAAGATATTTTCTTTTCATATGTTTAGTTAGAATATTGTTCGCCCACAAGTCCAACCTCTAATACGGTGTAAAACTATAATTACACATTAGTTTCACTAAATTTCGTAATTTAAAGAAAAAGTAGAAGGGTTTAACCGGCATAAAACTAAAACCAATGGAGAAATATTTAATATTTAATATTTAACAAATAACAATTAATTTATTTTTTATTTTACTATCTAAAAATAAATAACAAAATCAATTAGTGTTTCGTAACTACAAATATGCTTAACTTGATATACCAAAATTTACAAAACCTTAACAAAAATATTTTACAGCAGCAGTTTTAATAATGCCTGAGGCCTCCCAGCAAAAACTAACTTCCATTTCGTAAGCAGTTACTTCTTTTGTATGTTCCAAAATAGCGTTTTGGCAGCATGCCTACAATAAAGCAATTAAGCAATTGTGCTTCTTAAATGCATTGTGTTGAAGCAGTAAAGAATGCATGCAATCAAGCATTTAAGAATGCATACAAAGAAGCTGTGGGGAATGCACATAATGAAGCAGTAAGGTATCAATGAATCGATTTCATTGATTTAATAGAAACTGTCATTAACTGTATGAAAATTAAATAAATAAAAACAATAAAAACAATTGCTTTTAATAGCGCATTATTGAAGCATATATTTTAGAGCTTCTTTGGAGAAGTGAATTAGTTCTTTAGTTTTTATTAATTAGTTATTATTCAAGCGAATCTCAAAGCACATTGTCAACGAAGGTATGAATGAAATGGTTTTTAGATCACATAAAGGAAGCGCTTTTCACCTGCTTAAAACAGACATACCAAATGAGACATCGCGATTAAAAATCATGTCTTCTGGAATGCCTTCAGGAAGGCAATAATGCCTTCCAGAACTGCTTCTGGGTAAGCACTATTTTTCCTGGGGTCCTTTTTTTAATCAACTCGAAAATTCGACCAGACATACTTTATACTAGATTTATTCGAAGTTTTTCCATGCATCAATAACAGCTTCTTTTAGGTGAAAAACGCTTTTATATTGACGATTTTTAGCGTAAACTCGACGGGTTAATACTCCTCAAATATTTTCAATGGGGTTTCGATCCGGAGAACATGCGCGACATTCCAATACTGTTTTATTTGTTGATGATAGCCATTCCATCGTCTGACGACTTCCATGTACTGAGACATTGTTGCTATTTTCAATAAATGGCACCAAGTTCTCTTCTAATACTTAACTGTAGTCAGAAGAATTCATTCTGGTGCTTGAAAATGCCAAATCAACCATACCGTCGAAACAAGATGCAGCCCAAACCACTAAGGATCCGCCTCCGAAATTTTTTTTGAGAAATATTGTGGTTCCTTACGTAGGTCTCTCCACTGTCTGTGAAAATCATCTGGACCATCGAGATTAAAAAAATCATCCGGAAAAATCACCTTTAAAAGAAATTTGTGTTTAAGCAGTCCTTCCGACAACAGCCACGATTGACTTAACTTTCTCCAGTAGGTTTGTAAGTTCATTTTAGAAAATTTAAATCGAGCAGTTTTGTGGAGGGGTAATATCCTTGGCACAGACAGCAGCTTTTAACGAGTACTTCTCTGGGAATAATTTAAGAGTCTACTTATGGTTGATTGGGACACATTTACTTACATGCATCGATTACCTGATTGAGTTGTTGAGCTTTTTTTGGGCCGCCTGGTTTATTTTTACCATAAGCACTCGAATTATGTGCAAAATTTATGGCAACCAAATGTGAACGGTTAAGACACTTTTTAAATATGCTGAAATTTTCTCTTTTTAAAAATTACTTCGATTTGAACCACGAGGTATTTTTTGCGAACAAAAATAATTCTTTAATTTTGCTTTATTTGCTAAATATTTTAGTTATGAAACACTAACAAAATATTATTACACAATTTATCGCTTAAAACCGTTAAGTAATCTCTTAAATTTTACACAATAAGAGATCAGTTATCACACTCTTAAAAACAGTTATAAGTTAAAAAAATTTTTGCAATATTAAAAAAAAAATACCAATAATCCGTTGTAGTTATAGTTATGGAACGCAGTGTGTGATATTTTCATATTAAATTTTTATGTGTTGCTTTTCAAAAAGTTTGATAATTTTCATGATAAACAATACAATTATTTCATTGGCATCACCCAAACCCTCAGTTGCTCGCAAAAGAAAACGGTAATTGGCCTAGCTCAAAATCAACTTTATGATTTGGTAAACCTAATATTGATTTGGTAAATCTAATTATGAAATCAAAATATTTTAAAAGCTACAATTTCTACATATCAATATAGTTTGCATATAAATATATGTAGTGTGTGTATTTGTTGTATTACAATTTTTAAAAACAACATATATCCCAACAAACTGTATTTTTTTGTGTGCTAATTGTTTAAACCTATTTTAATTTTTGTATTAAAAATACAAAAATTTTTTTCCAATTTTATATATTGTATTTTTAGTACAAAAATTAACACATTTTTGAATAATTTGCACACCACGGCTTATCTCATACAAACACTGTTTGTTGGGATATATGTTTTTTTTTTAATTATTATATATTAATTATTATATATTTTGAATATTTGTGATTTTATAATTATGCTTACCAAATCAGTTTATGCACTAAAGCAGACAAATTCTCAACAAGTTGATTTTGTTTGTTGTATGTAATGTCTCGGTTTGACAACTAAATTTAAATTTATTAATACTCTCCTGGTTTTGAAAAAGCATTGACAAATCATACAATTAATGTTATTTTTTACCAATTTCGCGCAACAGTGTTGATGTGCCGGAGCAAACCGCGTTAAGATAAAAGAGTAAATTTTTTGACACACGCTGGCTTTTGAAAAAAAAACTTGTGATAGCAATCAATTTTGCATTACTACTATTGTTGCTACGTTTTTAAAATCTATCAATATCATTGTTTGCAATATAAAAAGCAAAAACAAATTATGCAATTTTTACACATATTTCTAAAAGTCAATATAATGTTATGCTTAAAATTTTTTATATGTTCCGCTGATTTTATGTTGTAAAACAACAGAAACTGGTTTCACGCAGCAAACTGGATTGTTCAAAATGAAACAACGAATGTTCCATGGGAAAACTGCCTTTTAAACATAATTCACGCTCATGTTTTTCAACATTTTTAACTGTCGTACTTTTTATCTGTTAAGGACATATCAATGAAACATTACTCCAACTGTGCATTATTACAACACATATGGACCATTGTTTTCAAATTTTTATTCCATGAAGGGGCGTCAGTGTCCGGTACAATAATCACCAACAATTGAAAAACTAAAAAAAATTGGATATAGAAATGCTTAAGTTAAGTTTAAGAATAAACGTTTTTAGGTTAAGAAGAAGAATTAACGTTTCTCTCTAAAAATTATAAACACTATTAATTTTTAAATCAGACTAGAATAGTTTCTGCCTCTTTTTATGAACAGGTGTCATAAGTGATCTTTCATTTAAATTGTATTATTATTTGTGTATTTATAATTGTCTCTATATGATAAATTTTTCAACAACCTGCGGCTGTAAGAATCAAACCTGCGCTCTTCTTACATTACAAACGTAACAATGTTCAATGTTCCACCACATTGAATTTATTTGTTAGGTAGAAACACGCCAATTAAGCACGTGTTCGATATATCTCTCAAGTGCTATTAGATTGTTTAATACCAAAATTAATCAACAAGTTGTAATCTCCAAACAAAAACAATGAAAAAAAACAGAAAAAAGTGGACTTGTTTTAAACGATTTTTTTTAGTTTTTTAACTTTGAGTAACGATAACAATTCGAAACATAGACATATAGCATTAAAATTGTGCACTAGGAGTTAAAGCGTTGCTAATCCAAGCATATAGACCGCTATTCTAAAATAGAAAATGGAGAAATTTATTGAAAAATAAGATCAGTTTCAAAGTATTTACAAATTTTTGACATAACTCAATTTATATATATATATATATATTTTGTAATGAAATTTTATATAACTATATATGGGGTTGTTCTTAATTAGATAAAACTAGAAAGCTCCGTTTTTGTTTTTTTTTTTAACCGTACTCCATCAAAAAATCTGAAAAGATTCTCAAAACTATTTAAGCATAGTTACAAAAATCCTAAAAATGGAAATGGTGAAACTCCCTACTGGATATGTTGGTCTGAGATAATGAATTATTTGGTTGTCCCAACTAAAAGCATTTTTATATCTATTCCTGCAAAATATTGCAGCCCAAATTCTGTTTCAAAAATAGATTTCCTACAGCTATTTTCTCAAAATTAAAAATTTTGTCTCAAAAAAATAAAAAATTCTCCATGAAGAAGCTTAAGTTGTTCTTAAAATCAGTTTAATTGCTTTGTGAAATTATAATATAACTAAAAATAGCAATAAAAGTTCATTGATATAAAAATCCTGTTTAAATTAACCTTTTTGAGGTACACTTCGACATTTTTGTAAGGCTTGTCCATTTTTCATGCCTTTGCAGTGACGTTCATCAGTCCAAGTTAATGCATTATTACGGCCACGTAAACAATTGATGTGGTTCAACTGACAAGCATTTACTAATATACATTCATTTTGACGGCTACGATAACAGTTTAGTTTCTTACTAGGATTAGTACATTGCAAGCGATGGCAATTAGTACCAACGGTACGTCGAATACGTATCGGTTCTTCAGAAGCACAACGCCCAACACCCAAGGGACTCTTAAGATGACGACAATGTGATGATCTAGTTGTCTTTATGGCTAGAAAAATAAATAAAATATTTAATAGTTATTGGAGGCATATTAAATTCAAATGATTTTACTAACGATTACGGTTTAAAAGACGACGCCTACAATTTTCTTCCTTAATTGAACATTGTTTCATTCTACGACAACCTTTTTCATCTCGAACACATTCCACCTTGCTGGGTTGATTTTTACGGCAAACATCAGGACATTGTTGCCTGCCAGTTGCTTCAGTATAAGCAACAACAATTACAAGGAGAGCTGATCAAATTAAGAATTAATTAATAGGCTACTTTTATATCATATTTTAAAGCTGATAAAACTTACCGAAAATTATAATGGTCTTATTCATTTTAAAAAAAACTTCTGATTTTTACATTAAATTGTATGAGTTTTTATACCAAGTTTTTTAACATATAAATAACAATGATTTTTTTCTGATCTTTAATTTCATTAATAAACGTAAGCGTGCAAAAATTATTCCGATGAAAACTAAATTGGGTCGGGAATTTGTGTCGGTAAGACAATTAAATATCTGTTTTAAAATAAAACTTGACTAAACCTACTTAATGTATAACAATTTCAGATAATGCTTTAACAATAAAAATATATATGTATGTATGTATATTATGGTGAGGTAGAAACAGCTGAATTTAAAAATAATTTTCAATACTATAACTTTAACATCCCATACATTAAACATTTCATATAAGTAATTTCGTGTCAAACCGAACGATTTTTGTTTGCTTTGATATTTGGTAGAATACATTTCAAAAATTTTTGACACATATTTTTGGAAAAACTAAAAAATAAAAATTTAATGGACTTATTTCTGTTTAAAAATCAAAAAAAAGATAAAATACACTTAGAATACAATGTAGTTAAAATAAATGAAATTCCACTTAAATATAGGACGACTTACATTACAGTAAATTCAAATAACATTGTCATTTGTTTTTTAATGTTCAAAAATGAACCACAATTGTAGTAAAAATGAACCATATATATTAGTAAAAATAAACAAACATTTATTTTTTTAATAACAAAAAACTACTGTAAAAAATTAATGTAAAATCATAAAACAGTCATTTGATGTGGTTTGTTTTTTTAATGAACTACAAGGTTAGTAAAAAATTGGATTTGTTGTACAAATGACTGACATATAAATTAAAAATAAGGAAACTGTATTTTAACCCAAACAACTACATATTTTTAAAGCAGAAGTGAACTGAGAGTACGAAAAATATATAAATGCATTATATTACATTAAATTCGATATAATTTGATACAATTCAATCCAGTGAAAATTCGCTTTTAAAAGGGTTTACTAACTTAAGATTTATTTTTACTTAATTTCATATATGCTATGAAAAGTTTGAATAAAAAATCGCAAAAATTAAAAATTTGCAGCTTGTTAAACAAACTCATGACATATATATTACATGAGCAATTTTTACTGTAAATGCATTTTTCTCAAAACAAGATATTGAAAATCGGGTGCCACTGCGCAGTCTTAGCGGATGGACCGATTTTCAATCGGTTTTTTGTTTTGTTTATAGAGTACCAATAAATGCAGTCCTTAACGTAGAGACATTTTTAAATTTTTGTGTGGTATTATTTTGAAAAATAAAAAACAACGATTTTTTGGGTGTTTTTTTAAATTACCATTTTATTGCGAAACAAAAATTTGTTAATTGTATGTAAAATATTTAAAATTATGATTTTAAGTCGTCGAAAAGTAACCGAAATATTCACTTCGAAAATCTTTGGTAATAAGATCATTGCCACGCTCCTCTGCCCAATCATGAGTTAGTATGGCCTATAAAGTACAGCGTGCCAACTTAATTAAATTTGTAGTCTTTTTCTAGAACAATTCATGTACACTAAGGGAACTTCTGCTTTAAAAATATGCAGTTGTTTGGATTGTAATACAGTTTCTTTATTTTTAATATAAATGACAGTAATTTGTAGAACAAATTTAATTTTGGACTGAACTAAACTACAAGTTCATTGTAAAAAGCAAACCACATCAAATGACTGTTTTATGATTTTACATTAATTTTTTACAGCCGTTTTTTGTTATTTAAAAAAATAAAAAAAAAGTAAATGTTTGTTTCATTTTTATGTGGTTTATTTTTACTGCAATTGTTATTAATTTATTGAATAGTAAAAACAAATGTTAGTTGAATTTAATGAAATGTTAATCGTCCTTTCTTCAAGTGAAATTTAATTTGTTTTTTACTACAATTGGTGTCGTCGTTACCAAGGACTGCAGTAAGAATGCTATTAAATATATCAACATTTATTTGATTTTAGTTTGTTATTTTTTTTAATTTATACCTCTCTCTAATGGACTTTTCGTCGATCTAGCTAATAAATCTTTTGGTTTTTAAAGCCAAATATTGTAACATTCACTTTTTTTTTATATAATTTAATGGCGTTCGCTTGTTTTAAAGGATTTTTTCACGTTCAATCTTTTTTGCTTTTCACGAATTAGCAGTGCTTTAACTGAAACCATTAAAACGAGTTAAAAGTTTAAAACTGTTTAAGCAATTTAATTAAAATGTTTTGACATTTCCGCTCTGATTACTATGTTATTATAAGTATTTTCGAAAAAAGTACCGTATTTATTTTTTAGTAAAAAAACACATTCCATTGTTTTATATATTCTGGCATTTGGTGTGAAATTTTACTTTCTTATTTTGTGCTTTTTAATTTTTGTTCTGTTAAATTCTGAGTTGTTTCGAAAAATTAAGTTTTTGACTTAGAATCGCGGTTTACGTGAAATTTAAAAATGATGAATTGTTTTAGAGATTATTTTTGAATTTAGCGTAATCAGTTGATGAGAAAATATATTTTCAACAAGTTAATTCCAATTATATATTAAAATTGTTCTGCTTTTCAATTGTATACACATGATTATTGAAGGAATATTTACTTGAACTTTTAATTTTAATTAACTAATGTTTTGATTGTTGCAACACTAGGTCCAATAGTTTTGTGGTGCGAAACTTAAGAAAATAATCTCTTATATGGAACTTTAAGATCTAGTTCCACAATAATCGCAAAAATCATTGGTAAAAATCAAAAGTTGAGAAAAAAATACCACTCTTAAGTTTTTATATATTGTTTTACTTTTAACAAACTTATATGGAATTATTATCCAAAATATTTTAAATTTTCAACGTTTGTTTATAATTTTGTTTGCCCCTTTTTTGTAATATTTTATTTAAAACCCTATTTTTTAATATTTTTTATTGTAAATACGTTTGATATGGAGTAAAAGTAGTCCCTGTTTGTTGCAATGGATTGAAAATTGATAAAGGTACAACTTTTTCTTTAGAATGCATATTTAATATTTACCTAACATACGTAAACAGTGTATTGCACACTCCTTAAAACGCAAAAAATGTTACCATAACTTTTTAGTCATACAAAATTAAATGCATTACAATTGGTATATGTTACAAATGAAACAAACAAAAAAAAAATTAAAACAAATTACACTAAAAAGTCAGAGATAGTTCTGAAGAATTGCCCGAATTGCAAACTACTCGACAAATTTCACTTTTTTTTTTTTGGAAAACCTCTCATTAAAAACCATATTTTTTAAAAAAATTTGGATACTCTGAATATAAATCTCTCATACATTTTTTTCTCATTTACAGTTTTTAAAATATCGCGGTTCTTTGTTTTATATTTTTTTGTGTATATTACTCACCAGATTTTTTCCTGTATTTTGCTTTATTTTAATACAAATTTATAATGTAAATCTATACAAAATTTTTTTTCACTTGAGTATAATCATGTCGGTGTTTGTTTCAATATATTTTACCGATACTGCAAGGAAGTTGAAAATTTTGTATGTTTAGTTTTATTCTTATATTTTTATTTTTTATTCTTATGTCATGTGTGCTTAAACAACTTTAAATTTTATTACTATGCGTAAACTAATTATTCCCCTAAACCCATTTTTGTATTAGAACTCCAAATACATTGAAACTTAGTGAATAATTTAGAAAAAATGAACATTTTTAAAAACCACAATATTTCTAAAACTACAAATGAGAAAAATAAGTTTTGCAGATTTAGACTACGAGTATGTATTGCAAAAACAAGAAATTAAATTCTTTAGTAGTATTATTAATGATATATTTTGATATGAAAGAATTTTTTCTTCTGTGTTTGAAGCATATGGAAAATTAATTAAAAATTTAAGTTATTTTCTAAATATTTCAGGACATTTTCAATGGATTTCAAATTTTAATACAATAATTTGTTCATTGGAATGTCTAGTTTATGCACAATGATCAAATTTTAAAATTGTTTAACAATTTATAAGGATAAAACTAAAAAAAGACAATTTTCAAATTCCTTGCAATACCAGAGCGATATCCTGATACAATCTCCGACATGAGTTCACTCAAACGAAATATAATTTTGTGAAGATTTATGTGTTTAGAGAAATATGCATAATTTTTAGACAAAAATTTCGAAAATTTCCGCAAAAAATATACATAAATTGGGGTAAATGAAGTAAATGACTTAAATATAAAATTCGGGATTTTTCAAAAACTGCAAATAAAAAAAAAAAAATGTTTCCCCGAACTCGATTCAGCGTACATATGTTTATTAAAACAAAAAGTGTTTCAAACTGAGTTTTTTTCGCCGTCGAGTAGTGTAATTAATAAAATATTCAAAATCAAAACTAAATTCGAAAATAATTTATTACACCTAACTGTCCAACTTTTTGAAAAACTGGAAAAGTTGCTCCATGTAATATTTGTATCGCAGCATATACACTCAGAGAACTTCTGCTTTAAAAATATGTAGTTGTTTGGGTTGTAATACCGTTTCTTTATTTTCATTTTCAGTCATTTGTAGAACAAATTAAGTTTTTCACTAACATTGTACTTCATTTAAAAAAACAACCCACATCAAATGACTGTTTTATGATTTTACATTCATTTTTTACAGTTGTTTTTTGTTATTTAAAAAAATAAAAAAAATAAATGTTAGTTTATTTTTTACTACTATGTGGTTCACTTTTACTACAATTGTTAGTCATATTTTGAACATTAAAAAACAAATGACAATGTCAGTTGAATTCACTGTAATGTAAGTCGTCCTTTCTTTAAATGAAATTTCATTTGTTTTCAACTACATTTGCAGTGGTCTTTACCTACATAGTATTCTAAGTGTAGGACAATAAATACTCGAAGTTTTACATCAATCCGACACAGCCAGAAAACAGACTCGGTAGTGGCAACTATATGTTTAGCCAATCGAATAGTGCGGTTGTAGCTATTGAATATTTTGGTAGTTATAAGCGAATTTCTGTTGAGGAAAATAATATTCGATTTTATCTATTGTTTCAATCAAACGATTGTTAGCACAACCGCAAAATTCTATACCAGATACTAAAACATTAGATTGGGAACAAATTAGATTCCGAGCCGGCTTTCTGAATGCACACTTTATTCGTGCAACGGGTAGATGTACTTGGAAGGTCTCAAATAAAATGCGCAATTAAATACAGCAAAATTAAAATAAATTATCGTCATTGTTGCTAAAGATTTAAAAGAAAACAATTCAATGATGTTATTGTACTTTTTGTACTCGTGTTGTACTTATTAAGGTTATTATCAAGGCAGCGACTTTCATGTAAATGCATGTTTGTAGTCAGTAACACAAAATTAATTTTGACCAACTACTTCTCCAAATCGAACAACAAGTTGCATTCGATTTGTTGTAGTGTATTTTTGCATATATTAAAATGCATATTTTGCACTTGGGTGCATATTTGTTGCAATTTTTGTTATTTTCACGGTAGATTATGCTTTTAACTGCAAATTTTTGCACAGTTTTTAAAATAGCAATTAAGATTTACTCTAAAATAAACAACATTTTTTTATTTTATTTTTTTTTTTTTTTAAGAGAAGCAACACTCAAGAAATTCTTTCTACACTCAAAAAAAAAGTTTGTAAAGTCAGTAAAAAATTTTGCTGAGTCAACAAAATTTTAGTCAGGAGGGTGCTAGCAAAAAAATTGCTAATGTCAGCAAAATCTTTTGCTGAAAATCAGCGAGCTGATTTTTAGCAACAAAATTAGTAGATTCAGCAAAAGTTTTGCTTACACTTAGTAGATTAGAAATAAAAAAGCCTTGGTAAAAATTAATAAATTTTTTGCTGAATTTTAGTAGAATTTAGTTAATATATTTGCTGAAAATCATAAAACATATTTTTGTGATTCTTTTAAAATAATTTACAATAATTACGAAATATAAAAATTTTCATTTTCCCACATTGACGACATGAATTAATTTAATACCTGAAAATATATAGAAATAAATATATATAACATAACAAAAATTTTCTTACAACTACTTACATCAATCGTTGTCTAAATGATGCTTTCTTTTAAAGAACGCAACTGCCGAAGATAATTATAGAAACGAAAAGAAAAAAATAAACAAAAACAAACGAAACGAAAAAAACAACCCTTTTTTGCAATAAGAAAAGGGAACCATAAAAATCTACCTAAGATGTGTGTCTTTGTCTTTCGCTTTACTCTGTCTACATGTCTGTATATGTTTGTTTGCAATTTGACTACACTAGATTATTAATCTATTAACATTTATTATAGAAATACATATTAAATTTAAATATTTTCTTTTGTCTTTTATTTTATTAATAGACGATTATTTTCACAAGCCGGTGACAACGCAAAATTTAAGTTGTTTTAATCCTCAATTTTGTTTTATGTATGAAAAAGAGATACAAAAGTCGTCCATGGTTGATTTTTTTATATGTCTTATTAGAGTTGTACTTTTTAGTATCATTTCCCTCTTCTCTACTACATCTTGACATGACGCGACATCTGCTTCATTGTGCGTATATCTTTCTATCTGGCTGTCGTCCACACTATTAATGTGCTTATCAGCACAATTTTTTTTAGCAAAATTAATTAGTAAAACATTAGTATATTAGTAAAGCATTAGTATAAAACAGTTAAGTGCTGAATAAGTATAACAAAAATTTTAGCTGAAAACACGATTTTAGCAAAAAAATTTGCTAAAAAATAGTATACCTGATTTACAAGACGCTTTACTAACTTATTTTTTTGAGTGTATGTATTAATATGTTGCTTTCTTTGGAAATTGGAAAGTGGAGAGATGAAAGGTGGGGAAAGATGAAGGGTTTCAAACATGGCAACACTGTAATTGTGCGAGATGATAAGTCTTAGAACAGTTGTTGCTCGCCATCTGATGGAGAGTTGGCAAACTTATTGAAGCTTTTTGGTTAATAGCCCTGATTCATTATTTTACTTCGGTGGGGTTAAGTGCTATGGGAACACCGAAGGTGGGAGCTGCGATACATATGAGGGATAGAAAACTCATACATATTATTTTTCTAAATTGATATTGCCGTCACCGGGAATCGAACCCGGGACCATCTGTGTAACAGTCCAACGCGCTAACCATTACACCACAGCGCCCACAACTAAAAATGGAACATGCTTGTAATCTACTTACAACACTGAAAATAATCCATGCATAAAAATAAGAAAAATTTTTTCGTTGGTTTGACATTATTTTTGTAATTTTATGCAAGGATTATTATGAGTGAAGCAAGTCTCCCGATGGGTTATCTCTTATTTTACTGTAATTCAGATATGTAATGAAGCAGAAAAAAATAAGGGCAAATATTTTATTTACTGTCCCAATTTTATATTCATTGGTTAAAAAGTAGGGTGAACACTTATCCCATTTTTAGTTTTATTTCGTATTTTCTTTAACGAATATACAAATGGGGGTACCAAATGAAAGAATTTTTGAAGACGCATTAACTGGTGTATGAAACATGTCCAATAACTTTAAAGTATATTCATTTTCATTACCAAATTATAGAATTATTGAAGGCACATTAACTTTTGTATGAAACATGACCCACAACTTTTAAGTATTTTTATTATTATTAAAAAATGTGCTTTTTGATGAAGTGGATCCAGGGTAGGGGGATTTCAAAAATAAAATAAAAATACGCCAAAAAATAACTTTAAAATAACAATGTTTATAATTTTAAATCATTGTTAAATAAAATTAACATTTTTGTAGGTTGTCCTAGAGTTTTTGACAAAATTTAACCCTCAAACCGGCCTAAGCACGGAAAAACAGTGTTCTTCTACCATAAATTTTATCGTTGCCTAATTCAGGAGATATGTATGAATTTAGGTGTAGAGAGCATTTCAAAAACTAATCCATAAAAATTAAAAAGTTTAGGCATAAATTATGCAGTTACTATGGTATATATACAGTCTAAAAATGTGCTTTTACTTAAGATGTGGCGATTTTCGTTTTTCGAAAAACGCGAAATGAAGTGCAAACGCACCTAAACTTCAGCTTATATTGATAAAACTTAAAGGCTTTGCTAATACTGATGAATAAAATCGTTTTGCCAAATTTTATAAAATACGTCCAAATATCCTTTTGGAAACCTTGGACCAAAATAATAGTTATTTTTTAAGTTAGAGCTTTAATCTTACATTGTTTTTATTATCAACTGTTTCTTCTTATCATAAATATGTTTTTGAGATTTTTGAAAATTGTGTTCGTTTCAATATTTTTATTTATTTACGAAATTTTAACACTGCCGCTTTCTTGCTTCCAAACCGTGACATGCACACAAAAAATAGTTCGCAAAATATTTGTAAATTTCGTAAAATCTTAAATTTTTATTATAAAAACCTCATTTGGCGCAGTTATTTCCAATTTAAAATACCGCGCCTGGAGGCGGTCTTGCCGGTTAGAGGGTTAAGTTGTCAATTTAGCACGTAAAATGTCATGCAAATTCCAAACATTTTAAAAATAACAGTTGATTTAAAGTTTTTTGTATAGAATAAAAAAAAAATTATTTTATTTTATTAATTAATAATCATATAATTCCAAATTATATACTATTACCCTAACCGAGCACTAGCTACTATGACTTTCGGCGCGTTGTAGCGGAAACAGACCAGTGCCTCTGGTGGGAATCGAACCTACGACCCCCGCACTGATAAGCCAGCACGCTACCAACTAGCCTACAGGGGCGCACAGAATAAAAAAAAAAAAACAAAATAAAAATAAAAAAAATAAATAATTTATTTATTGAGGGTTATTAAGATATTAGATTTGTAATGACAATTGTAAGTACTTGCCATTACCAAATATGTACCTATAAACCCACTTATATGGTATGCTTTTATACACTGGCTACTTGCGAAAAAATTAGCTAAAATTTTCAAAAAAATATCCCCCACAAAATAATGGGGAGGATCCACCACTGTTTTAAAGTGACATAGAAACCGGCATTGTGTAAAGTTTGATAGTTGGTTTAAATTAAAAATTACCATGTGCAGAAAACCATTACCATATAAGTGGTTATGCAAGTTCTTATTTGGTAATAACAAGTATTTACAATGGGGATATATCATTACTTTATGGAATATCAAAAAAATATGTGGTTATCTACAGTGGTGTTCAAAACATTTGCAACTGAAATCATGCTTTAGGTAATTATAATTTTTTTGATCAAAAAGATTTGTGGTATAAGCTTTTGTTTTATTAAATTCAGTTATAGCATATTATTTTACAAATACAAAAAAATTATTCATAACTTCTCAAAAATAAAAAAAGTAATTTTAACAAAATAAGTCGATAGTGCAGTGTTCAAAAGATTTGCAACTCTTTAAGTAATTAACAGAAAATACAAACAATGGTGTTAACGCTCAGTATTTTGTAGCGTAGCCATTATTTGGGGTTTGGGTTTGGGTCGTTGTCGTGCTGGAAGGTTCATGAGAGTGGCATTTCCCATTCAGCATACGGAAGCATAACTGAACTAAAAAGATCTCTATAGACTGTGACCGTCATTGTGCTCGTAATGCGGTGAATTGGGCCAATCTCATTTCCTGAAAAACAACACACACCATAATGTTTCCGCCTCCGTGCTTCACTGTGGCTCGTGGTCTTCGAACATTGCCAATTCCATCTGATCCCCGGAGTTTGAATTTATACTCATCTGACCACAATACATTTTTCCATTGCTGTTCAGTCCAGTTCAAATGGGTGCGTGCAAAGTCAAGCCGAGCTTTTCAGTTTTTCCGACACAAACGGTTTTTTTGTACATCTATAACTTCTAGAAGGGGTAGAATATTTTACCAAATTTTTGAAGGAAAAAGGTCAACGCTTTACCCGTATTGTTTTATTTACCCGATCAGAAGTAAAAAAAAAAAACAAAATTGGAAGAATTGAACTAATTCAAATAAAAAATAAAACATTTTTAACTAATAAACATTGTTCGTGTATAGGCTAGAATACGGGTAAAGCGTTGATCTTTTTCCTTCAAAAATTGGGTAAAGTATTCTACCTCGTCTACATTGGTTCTCTGATGATTTTCGGTGACGCGAAATGAAATATGTAAGAACCTGTCAGTAGATAAAGTCTGCTGTAAGTTAGCGGGCAAAAACTTTTTTGAGTAATAAATAAACATTGCACGGTTTTTTGTTTAACAGAAAACAAATCATCTTGAACTTGAATAATCTTGCTCACATAATATAATAAATTCGTTTATAAAATGTAACGGCCTGAATCTCATATTAAAAAGGAATGCGATTACCGTTATATCCTAGCATTTGTTAGTATAAATTGTTTCGCTAAGAGTAAGAATAATGAGAGTTGCAAATGTTTTGAACACCTGCATTTTGAATACATCTATTATTATTAATTTTTTTGTTATTTTAATTTAACGGAATTAATTTTTTTTATTTGTTTAATATAAAACAATGTGTGAAGAATATGTAAAAAATAAATTTTAGTAACTAAGTGTGATTTGAAGAAAATAAATCAATGAAAACAACAAATGCGATCTCAGTTCCAAATTTTTTGACCACTACTGTAAATGCTTAAAATAGACAAAAATAATGAGTCTGAAAATACATTTTCAAAAAAACAAAATTTATCTAATAAAAAACATATTTTTTATTGAAATCTCCCTTTAGCTCAATAAACTTAGTCCAACGTTTCTCCAATTTTTGTATCCCTTCCAAAAAATAGGATTTTTCGATGTCCATAAAATATGCATCTATTTGATCAATAATTTCATCGTTGGAGCTAAATCTTTTCCGCCGAGCCATTTCTTTAGGTTTGGAAATAGGAAATAGTCACTGGGGGCTAAATCCAGAAAATATGGCCAAGTCGTAGCCCAATTCATGGAATTTTGCCATTGAGACTGCACACGTGTGCACCCGTGCATTATCCGTCCAGAACGTTCAGCGTCATTTGTTCTTGTGCGACCAGAACGAAAGTCAGTAAACCACTTTTTTACCACTGAAATCGATGGTGCAGAGTCCCCATAGTATTTATCAAGCTCTACCTTGGTTTAATTGACGGTTTTTTTTTCGCAAAAAATAATGTATAATGAGCACTCGAAATTCAAGTTTTTCTTTTGAAAAAAAATCCACATGGTTGTATGTTTTGAACAGCTGTTAAACGCAAAGTAAATGATGGAAAATTTGACAGTAGTCTACTAACAGATGGTACTTGATGGAAACAGTGTTGCATTTCTTATATCTACGATGGAAGTCACGGACTTATTGATCCGCCCTCGCATCAGTAGTAGGAAAAATAATGCTATTAAATTACCATATGATGTGTAATAACAGTTTCTACACTGGGAAGGGGTGTCTGAGCCTTTACCGATATTCGTAATCGTACAGTTTTTATGAGACCATAACTTACCCCATCAAAAAATAACCTCGATTTGGTAACCAGCATTTGTATGCTTCCAAGAAAGCGCTTAACCGTCTTGCATACAATAAAGCAATTGGAAAGGCATTTTGATGTGCTTCTCTGAATGCATTCTTTTGAAGCAGCAACTAATGCATCCAATGAACTAGTAAAGAATACATACTATCAAGCATGTTTTTAATGTTTTCAATACACAAAAAGGCGCTTCTTAGAACAAATGAAAAAAGTGCTTTTCACCTGCCAAAAAGAGACATACCAAGTGGAACATCGCGAACAAAAATCATGACTTCTACAATTGTTTTGGAAGCGCTCGGTAATAAAATAATGCCTTCCAGAATTGCTTCTGGTAAGCACTATTTTTTGCTGGGACCCTATAGGCAATATGGGTATCAAAATATTTGTTTTCTAGAGTACTTCAACGCTGCATATAAATAAATCCGAATTTCGTTAATTTCAGACATATTTCAATACAAAAATGTAATAAACTTTGGCTCACCTTTTAACACTTAAAAAAGGCTTTCCAAATATCACAAAGATCGGAGAAAATCCATCGTGAGAATGCCGTTTTTAGATATTCCTAATTGATTTTTTTTAACCAACGCTATCGTGTTATAAATATAAACTTAAAAAAGCCGCAGAATAGCATATTTTTTAATATTTATGTACATATTTTTCGGTTTTTAGAACACATTCCTTTAAAAGTGCATATTTTAAGAGCATATTTAGCATTTTTACTGTATATTTTAAGTGCATATTTTTCGCATGTTTAACTATATATATTAAGTGAATATTTAAAATTTATTTTTAATGAATTTCACTGCCCTGGTTATTATATTTATTATTAGTAAACTCGATTATGTATTGTATTCAAAAGCAAATGTAATCTGTTCAAAATATATATAAAACAAATTTTTAGTATATAAGCGTCTCACAAATTTAAGAAAATTATCAGTTCCTTAATTCCAAAAACATTGACTTGAATTTTTAAAATGAATAAGGCAATTATTTTATTTGGTAAGTAATTACTGAACAATCAACTACAAAAATTAAAATCGAATATAATTTCTCAATTTTCCATAAATATAGCTGTTATAGCGATTGCATTTGTTTGTGTTGAAGCAAATAAACCTAAATGTCGTCCTTTGTGCCGTAAAAACCAACATAGCCCAGTAAGATGTGTTAGAGATTCAGCAACAAGTTGTCGTAAGGTGAGACAATGTTCAATTGATGAAGAAAATTGTAGACGTCGTTTATTAAAACATCCCAGTAAGTTTACAATACTTATTTTTAAAATTTATATAACAACTCGTAAAACACTCTTAAAATTTTAGGCATAACTTCCACCAGTTCAGCTTTATGCAGGAATATTAAAGGACATGTGGGTTCTGGGCGTTGTGCTGGTAAAAAACCAATACGTAAACCAAGATCAACTTGCGTTAGTTTGAGATGCGATAATCCTAGTCCAGTACGGAATTGTTATCGCAGCAAAAACAATAATTGTTATTTGTTAACTGTCTGTCAAAGGGATCATCTCAATTGTAGACGTGGTTGGAGTAATGCCCTAACATATGTGGATCCACGTCAATGTGCTGGCATGAGACCTGGACAAAGGCAAAGATGTCGTACTATACCAAAATCAGGTTAAATCGATAATGGCACAAATTTGAAAGGGTTTTTATTTACAAATTAAAAAAAATCAAACATTGTTGATTATATTTTTTAAATTTTAAATAAAAATCTTGAAAAAATTAACATCATTAACCCGATTACCATTTTGAAATCGAAATAAAATATATAAACATTTTTAAAGCAGCAGAAATACATTGAAATATTTTATTTATTATTAAAAAAATTCCGAAATCAGTAAAATGTCATAGAAAATCTGTAGAAGTTTCTAAATTTAATATTTAAATTGGTAAACCGATTTCCTGAAAATTAGTAAAGCATATAAACTTGTCACTCGATTAAACATAACACCCTTCAACCAATTCAGGTAAATTTGATGCATCGGCTATCCGATATGAAACTTTAAAAATGAAGATATAATATACGAATAAGTATTTCAAACAACTTTTGTAGAAAATTTAAGCTTTTTGATAAACTTCTTGCAAAAATACAAAATTGAAAATCATTATTTTCACTGAAAATCATTCATAATATTTGACTGTTGCGTTTTTGCAACAGTCATATATTATGAAATATGCCTTTTAATTTGATATATTACACGTTTCGAAAGATGAGATAATATTCCCTATGCTCTAGGATGCTTCAAAATTCTAGACATCCGAAATTTTCACCTCCTCAAGGCCTAATCAATCTGATTAAAAGTGTAAATATCCGAAAATCGCTTTTTAAAAACTAGCACACTTAATATATTATGTAGGTAAAGACGACAGCAATTTTAGTCAAAAACAAATGAAATTTCACTTGAAGAAAGGACGACTAACATTTCATTAAATTCAACTAACATTTGTCATTTGTTTTTAATGTTCAAAAAATTACTAACAATTGTAGTAAAAATGAACCACATATGTTCACAATGAGAATGAAAATGGCAACCGAATTGAAAAGTGTATATTTACATTAGACTTCAGAATATTTTGGGTGTTGCAATTAAAAATCAGTGCTTTATTGTGAAAACTAATAGTAAGTTGTATCAACCGTCTAATTTTCGTAATAACCGAATTTGAGTAGTAGTAATCGAATTTCAGTTGGCAAATAGCTAAAAATTTTATCTGTGTGTTAGTAAAAAATAAACAAACATTTACTTGCTTTATTTTTTTAAATAACAAAAAACAACTGTGAAAAATGAATGTAAAATCATAAAACAGTCATTTGATGTGGTTTGTTTTTTTTTCAATAAACTACAAGGTTAGTAAAAAATTAAATTTGTTCCACAAATGACTGACATTTACATTAAAAATAAAGAAACTGTATTACAATCCAAACAACTGTATATTTAAAAAGCAGAAGTTTCCTGAGTGTATTGACTTTGACGATACATTAAATATATTAAATATTTTGGCGGTGATTAAAATTATAAAGTCAGATGTTTAAATAAAATGGCAGTTTTCGCGATACTGCAGATTCAAGTTTCTTTTATCGTTTTGAAAATTTTTGCAGTTTTTCGTTTTATATTAATTATAAAGGTTTTGCTGCGTAGAATTTCCAATCTGCAAAAAAACATTATTTGTATGAATCCTGTTTTCAAAGACGTATTTAAATTAAAAAATTGCTCCATTATATAAAAAGTTGTTAAGAAATGTTACTTTTCTTGCAATGGGAATGCCATTCTTTTTTAGTTTAAGCTTTCGGGAAGAGGTTTAATTTAATATACTTTTTCTTTTTTGTGGACACTGTCTCGTTAAATACAAATATAATATTTTTTTTCTCAAAATCACAAAGAATGCGAACACCTTGAAAACCATTACAAATTGATTAAAGGTTTGTTCAACAATCTTTTAGGTAACACAATTTTGATTTATAATTCATGGAGACGTACTCAAGGATGTAATTATAAATCAATAGAAATTTAATGTAAACTTATTTTTATTAATTTGTATATAAATTTCCATACAAAATACTTAAAAAAAGCAATGTTTAGCTACCTCAAAAATGTCATTCGATTTTGCTCAAATTTTAAACATATTTTAATGTGGTCCATACAACGAGCCAGCCTTGAAGAGCACAAATTGGACTACGTTTAAATTACTCACGCGATTTTAAAGCACCTGACTACGCATGAATTTGAAGTTAAAATTTCTAATTTTTCACGATTTTGTTATTAAAAATTGACAACGAAAAGTAGATTCAAAATTTTAGCATATATCTTTGGGAAATATCACTGTTTACTAAATTTATGAAAAAATTCGCGAACTTTAGTTTATTAAATGAAAAAATGGCTGATACAAAAAAACAGGAATTAGTTTTTTTTTTTGTGCAATCACTGACCGTGGTACAGATAAACTGCTTTCTCATACTACGTGCACTAATCACTTCACTTTAAACAGAGGTGAGGTCGATTTTTGCTGTGACTTAATCTAGTTTTCAATACGCGGTGTTTTTGTTTCTGCATACTTAATTACAAAAGAACAATACAAACAACATAACATTGTTCTATTTTTAGAAACCATGCACTGATAGAAATTTTTGCGAAGTATTAATGAATTCCTTCATTAATAAAATGAATTTTTTCATAAAAAAGTCCGCAAAGAAATGTTCATTGAATCAATGGAACATGTTTCATTATTGTCATTCCAATTTCCACTATTTTCCCATATATTGTGAGTATTTTTTTGTACATTCGATAAGGTTGCAAAAAGAAAATTTTGTTTTCCTAGTAAAAAATAGTGCTTACATAGAAACAGTTCTGGAATGCATTATTTAATTACCGAGCGCTTCCTATACATGATTTTAGTTCACCAAGTGGGACATTTGGTGTGTCTCTTTTAAGCATCTGAAAAGCGCTTCTTTCATGTGCTCTAAGAAGCAATAATTTCATGCCTACGTAGGCAATAAAAAGCACTTTGTTGTGTGGTGACAACATTAATGCTTCATGGTAAACTTATTTACTGCTTCATTGTAAGCATTATTCACTGTTTCAACAAAGCCATTTAGAGAAGCGCGACACAATGCTTCCCTAATTACTTTATTGTATGCAAGACGGTGAAGCGCTACTTTGGAAGTATACAAATGTAAGTACTGCCTAACAAAGCGAGGCTATTTTTTGCTGGGTTTGTTTGAGTTTTTAAATTTAATGGTTTTTTTAGACAAGTACAATTAAAACTATAATTAAGATGCTACTGACTTCATTGTTTTGTGAGTGGCGTGGCGCAGCGGGACATTTTGTCCATTTTGTCCATTTTCTGTTCATAAGCCTGTAACTTTTATGATTTAATACCTAGAGTTCTTAAACTTTATACGAGTAATCTTAAATATAATTTTCTTCAAATGCCAGAAATTCAGCGAAATACCGCAAACGATCACTTAGATAAATGATTTAAAAATACACATTTCTATTTTTTTTATTTAAGAGATTTTTGGCTACGAGCTTAAAATGCCGAAGTTTCTCGATTAGTGTGTTTATATATTATGTTTTGTATATAGTTTTATATATGGGCTATTTCAAATTTTTTGAGCACCTTCTGAAACCGACATACTATGGCTCTTATTTCGTTAAGTTTTATGAATTGAAAAAAACGTTGTACAGGCTTTGGATGACTATAGTTGAAGGATATGACGTGCAAGGTTTTACATTGAAAAGTCTTCACCTTAAGAATTGGTGGTCATCTAAAATTCGAAAAATTAAAAAAAAAAACGACTTGAAACTTGCAAGAGTTTTTTCATTCATTCCGTTTTCTCTGTAACAGCTTTTAGCTTTCATATACAAACCAATACAAAATATAGTCACTAGACTTGGAGGATATATCCACAAAAAAAAATTTTTTTGATATCGCTTCTGGGTGAAAAGTTACATGGTGGTTTACAAGTGAAACCAAAATTTTCCGAATTTTAAACTTTTTGAAGATTTTAAATAGCGTTTTTGCGCCGTTTAATAAAAATGAGTTTTAAGTGCAGAATTATAAAAACGGCGTAATTTTATAAAGTTAGATTTATATCAAGTTGGTGTCAGCGCACCAATAACGTATCACGGACATAACAAACTTAAAAGCAATTAGCGTAAATTTTTTGAAAATGTATCTTTTTTGCGTCTGTCAATCTGAATTGTCTTTTTAGTTGGCTTGTATATTGCGTGATGGTAGTAACTTCGTAAAGTGCACCTCCGAGGCGGAAACGCACTTTAAAATTTTTAAACGCAAAACCTTTATGAACTTTTGAAAATTTTTGCAAAAAAACAAATTTTTTTAAAGCTTTTTTTATATCAAAACATGGCATGGGAACATGTTTAGCGCTGTATCAATTCCTCTTAAACGTACATCGAATGGAAGACTTTACTAAGCTTGATACTAAAATCGAAAACGCACTAAAAAAGTTTAAGGGTTTAAAATTTTATGGAGGAAGCAACATGTTTCTAACCTCAAAAAGCATCTTTGTATGAAATATTTGATTTTGAAAATTTAAAGGAATTATTTTTTAATTCGGGTTAATAAGTAACCCAGAATCCCAACAAGTATTTTATAATCGGTCCAATAATAATATTTGCAAAAAAAAAAACGCGTTTTTTTTGAACCGCTAGAAAGTGAGACTATATTTTTAAATAATATTCACGAGGGCCACCTTAACAAATTTCAACAAAACAATTAAAAGATACTACCGCGAAAACCGCCAAATTACCGCCGATGCACTGACATCTTAAAGAACTTGCTTTATTGTTTGTGTTGTGAATAAAAATTAGTAAAATGGTTTCAGAATATACATTAAAAACGTGAAATTCGTAAAAAGAAAACTGAGAAGCGAAACAAATTAACCGATAAAAGATGCGAATATCGCCAATCTGAAAAAATAAAAAGCAAAAAAAAAAAAAAACAAATCGCAAATTGGTGTAAGAAAGTCAGTTAGGTATTCGGTTTTAAATAACAATAATACTAATAATAAAAACAATGCCATCAAAACAAAAAATTGCGGATTAGAAAAATTGAAAACGGCTTAGAATTTATCACTGGAACCCAAGATTTAACTAACGAAACGTTAGTTACAGCTTCCAATTTGCAGAACAAATTTACAAATTTTCAAAGGTAACAAATCAAAATAGCAAAAAATCATGAGTGGTAAAGTTTAAATGGTTATATCTCTTAAACCATTAGCGATATGCAAATAGTTTTTTCCCAAAATATTACAAATTATGTCTTATACTAGCCGTAATTTTGTAAAATGTTTAACAATTTTAAATAAATTTTTATATGCATACACGATCAAAAAAAAATTTTTTTTATTTTTTTTCAGTGTATTTTAAAAAGTATTGAAGCTTTTACAAATATTTTAGTGTACTAAGAAAGCCCTTAAGGGGTATTATACACACGCGTTATCCTTTTTCAATTTTAGCAAAAACTGTAATTTCAATATTTTTTTTATTGTTTTAAATGTAACCAATAAAAATGGGCTCTATAACGAAGACTTTGATAAAACTAACAATTTTCTCTATTATTTCCGTATACCTATAGTTTTTGAAACATAATCAAATAGAAACAAAAAATTGGTATACGTATGAAATCAATAAATTGGATTATCTAAAGAAGTTTTAATGAGATAACCACTTTTAAATATATGGCGTGCGCCCCGGTAGTCTAGTTGGTAGCGTGCTGGATTATCAGTGCAGGGGTCGTGGGTTCAATTCCCACCAGAGGCACTGGTCGTTTTCGCTACAACGCGCCGGAAGCCATAGTAGCTAGTGCTCGGTTAGGGTAATAGTATATAATTTGTAATTATATGATTATTAATTAATAAAAAAAAAATGAAAAATTGCAAGATTTATTTTTTTTTATTCAAATCTTTAATAATCAAGATTTTTTAAAATTTGCAAATCGGAATGTGGAGATGTGTTATAGGCTCCATAGAGTACACTTAGGAAATTATGTTGGTAAAGACGACAGCAATTGTAGTCAAAAACAAATGAAATTTCATTTAAAAAAGGACGACTTACATTTCATTAAATTCAACTAACATTGTCATTTGTTTTTTAATGTTCAAAAAATGACTAACAATTGTAGTAAAAATGAGCATGGTAGTAAAAAATAAACAAACATTTATTTATTTTTATTTTTTTAAATAACAAAAAACAACTGTAAAAAATGAATGTAAAATCATAAAACAGTCATTTGATGTGAGTTGTTTTTTTAAATGAACTACAAGGTTAGTTAAAAATTTTATTTGTTCTACAAATGACTGACATTTACATTAAAAATAATGAAACTGTATTACAACCCAAACAACTACATATTTTTAAAGCGGAAGTTCCCTGAGTGTATGTGTGTAAAGAAACTAATTAAAAAATCCAAATAAAAATATTAGATATTTTTAACACATATTTTCAAATGAACGCAAATCAAGTTTTATCTAATTAAAGAGCGTTTCCCTAAAATATGACGATTTTAGATTACTCTTAATATTCCATATTTTGCAAATATACAAATCAAGAGTGCACAAATTTGTTAAAAGTGAATTTATAAAACAAATTGACGTCAACTTAATTACGGAATAAAAAAGCAGGGGGGTGTACCATTCCAATGCAATAATTTTTGCATAATTCTCATTTTTCAAATAAACTAAATTTGGATTTTTCCAAAATTTAAAAACTAAAAAACGCCGATCTTTAACTGGTTCCATAGAATTCCTGAATGCAAAATTTATTTGAAATCGGAAGACCGAAGTTCAAAAGGTACTCGTTTTTGACAGGTCCGCGGTAGAATGGCCATTATATATTTCTAAAACTATTTTATTCGTTATTATATAAAATTTTAAAGAATTTATACTTGTTTAATAGTATACGAATTATGTATAATAATACCCTTGTATGTATGTACATCATGTCGTATACGTGTTATTAACTATTTTATATTAGTGTGCATAACGTATACGCCATGTAGTTGCGTTCATATTCACAATAGAAGACAAAATTGTCAAAAACCGTTGTACTTACGAGAAAAAAACATGCAAAAAAAAAATTACAATTTCAAAAAGAAAAAGTAAAAGATTAAAAAAAATGTAACAACATTTTATCGAAGAAAATCTTAAAAAATCCATTTTGAAGCTCATACGAAATCATTATTAAAATAATTGGCTGCAGTTTTTCGCAAATTTTTTTATCGTCATCAAATGTTAATATTAATCCCCATAATATTAAATATAAACAAAGTGGTTAGAACAGTATCAATAGCTCTCGAATCCTAGACAAGCTTAAGTTTAAAGAAGCTGATCGTTTGGGCAACATATAGTTTATATTGTCGTTTGCCATTATCCAGTTAACTGGTAGAAAAAAAACCTGTGAAAATACACTCAACTAAAAGTGTCCGTAAAACCTACAGAAAACCAGTAATTAAAAAAAAAAATACTGTTTTTTTTCAGCAGATCATTAAGCTTATTTTAGCAAAACATGTTTGTAATTATTAGTGAAGTGAAATTTGCAGGAAAACTTAGTAAACTATAATAACATTTTGTAGAATTTATTAAAAATTATTATTTTTTGCATTTTCGTAATATTTGCGATTATAAAAATTTTGTACTTAAAAAAATGTAATTAATCTTAACCAACAACAAAAATAAGTAAATATTTATACTAATTTTGACAAGTCGAGTTTAAAAAAATTAATAAAAGCTATTTTACGAATTTTTTAAACTCAAGATGTTAAAATAAACAAAAATGTTTACTATTTATTTTTTTTTTAGCAAAGAATTTTTTCAAGTTGAAAAGCTCAGCACACAAAGATTAGATAAAAATTTGTAATTTGTAAAAGAAGAAAATTTGTAATTTGTAGAGAAGAGGAAAGATTTTCACTAAAAATAATTTTGTAAAAAAAAACTGTAAATTGGGTCTAGAAACTTTTGACTAATTTTTCTACAAACATTTTAATTTGAGTATAGCAGAGAAAGCTACTAAAAATTAGTGTAACATGACGTTGTAGGAAAAATTGCTTAAATTAGATTTTTTTTTTCTAAATGTTAATAAAGTAATAACTGCAAAAGTAATACTAATAAATTTAAAGATAAATTATATACAAAACTTACATAGTTTTTGTATATTTGTCATTTTTCAAATAAGCAAAATTGATCACAAAACCGTCGTTTTTCTCGAGATTTTAAAAACTAAACTCCGATCTTTAATTGGCTTCATAGACTTTCTCTATGCACAATTTATTTGAAAACGCAGGACCAAACGTCAAACTATGACCTTTTTTGGCATGTCGTCGGTGGAATGGCCATTGTATATTTCTAAAATTATTGCTATTCGATATTATATAAAATTTTATAAAATATATAGCTTGATAGTTTTATCAACATTTTTTTGATTGTTTAATCGAATGACATTATCGAACAAACAAATGCCAATCTTAATATTATACGAATTATACATAATATTTCCCTTGTATGTATATAATATTTCCCATGTGTCGTATACGTGTTATTAACTACTTTACATAAAGTACATAAAGTATACGCCATGTATGTTTGTTCATATTAACCATAGTACAAAATCCATGGTACTTATGGCAAAAAATACTAAACAAAACGCAAAAATGTAAAAAAATACATTTTCAAAAAAAAAAAAAACAATGTAAAAGAAAAAGATTAAAAAAAACCTGTTTTTGTTAATATAACAAACTTTAGCAAAGAAAATTAAAAAAAACGCAATTTTAAGCTCATTCGAAATAATCTTTAAAAGAATTGGCTGTAGTTTCTCACAAATTATTTTATCGTTGTCCACATGGTATGAAAATGTTAATCACCATAATATTATTAGAACAGTATCAATAGCCCTATAATGGCACAGTTGAGCTCATTGCAAATGTATTCAATACATTTGACTTGTTGATCGGATTGACACAATCCTATACAAGCTTAAGTTCAAATAAGCCGAGCTAAAATGCATGGTTCGAGAACAATATAGTTTATACTATCGTTTGTCATTATCGTTACACTTTTCGAGTACACTCGTAGAAAAAAGCTGTAAAAATACACTCAAATAAAATGGCCCGTAAAATCTACAGAAAACCAGTAATTTAATAAAAAAATTTACCATTTTCTGCCAGCAGACCATTAAGCTAATTTTATCAAAACGTGTCTGTAATCATTAGTGAAGTGAAATTTGTAGGAAAGCTTAGTAAGCTACAATAAAATTATGTAAAGTATTAGTAAAACTGTAATGAAAATCGATTTCCTAAAATCAGCTAGTTTTTTTATTAAAAATTATTACTTTTTGTTTTGGCATTTTCGTAATATTTTATATTATCGAAATTTTATACTTAAACTTAAAAAAATAAGTAAACATTTATGCTAATTTCATCTACTCGAGTTAAAAAAAAATTAGCAAACTAATTTTAAACTCAAGTTGATAAAATTAAAAAAAAACATTTTACTATTTTTTTTTATTTTTTTTTTTTATTTTTTTATAAATTTCATTATTTGGGGTTATTACCAAAAATGTCTAAACATTAAATTATTATTTTTTGTACATCAACTACTTACATATAATTTTATATGAAAACGAATGTATATTGTGGAGTCGTCATCAAAATTTTTGCTAATGAAAAATATTTGCTAAAAAATTGTAGATGGCTGAGTTCAGAAGGTCAGATATTTATTTGCATAAAAAAATCTCAAGTAAGACTTAGAAAATTTTATATTTGTTATGTGTTTCTTTTGTACACTATTTTATGATAATTTTATCAGATTAGTTTTTTATCTTTCAATTAAATTAAATTTAGCTCAAATGTATCTTAATTTTTAAAGATTCAAGAGATTTGTTTTTGCTATTCTTATCTAAGTAATTTAAACTCTGCTATTTGATCTGTTTTTCACGCAACGCTATTTTGGACTAGTTTTTAGTTATTTCAGCAACATTTTTTTCTGCAACGATTTTTTCATAATGAAATATATACCTGTAGTGTGATTCTCTAACTTTCTTATCGATTTTATCGATATTGTTAGCTAACGATATTTGTCGGTTGAGTTACCGAAAAAGTTATTTTATATTTGTAAGTTAACAACATGTTTAGTTTAAATTTGTTGCCGACAAATATCGGTAGAATTTAAAAAACTTCCAACAAATTAATTAAAAATATCTGTCAGT
Source organism: Delia radicum (assembly GCA_021234595.1). Classification (NCBI taxonomy): domain Eukaryota; kingdom Metazoa; phylum Arthropoda; class Insecta; order Diptera; family Anthomyiidae; genus Delia; species Delia radicum. The sequence continues at coordinate 109,363,244 of CM037852.1, forward strand.
AATTAGAAATATAATAAAAAATTATAAAAACAACTCACAAAACAGATCATTTTTGCAATAATAAAATTTCATAGACGGAAAAATTAGCTTTACAACTGTAATCATGGGATTTTACTAAAAAAAGATGCCAAATAATAAGCTTTGAAACCAAAAAAAAAAACAAAAAATTGTAGTGTTGGAAAATTTGGCTTACTTATCCGTACGATGCATACCCAACTTTTTCTACGAGAAACACACACCCGGGATACGTTTCTAATGTTTAAATGGTCCAATTTCATTATAATTTTTTTAAATGCGTATATTAATAATTTACAAATGTTTTAGTTTATATTTCATGCAAATATTCTACCTGGTTCAAGAGATATAGGCAAACAAGTTCACGGGCATGGGACAGCCAAATGTTGTGTGTGTTTACGTAGGCGTCGACTTTGGAAGCTCGTAGCTCCTGAACCACTGATCCGAATTGGATCAAATAAGATTAGAAATTACTTATATTTCCTAGATCCGATCTCTATGCCCTAAGTTAAGCCGTTCCTGAGTTACAGCACTGCAAAGTTGTAAGTGGATACATTTGAACCCGGGTGTTAGAACACAGACGATTAAAACCAATTCGATACTTAGTTGTTTCAGCAAGTCTGCTATTGCATTTTATGAAATGCAATGACAGGGTCGTGAGTACCAGGTGATGTATCCCGAAATAAGTGGTAACACACGCGAGTGTTTAACTCTTGATTTGCAGGGATCACGGGTACTTCATTTCATTTCATTCTTTATTTATAATCTAATTCATTCTTTATTTATAATGGGCCAAATGATTAAAGATAAATTTTACATGGAAGAATTTAGGTTTATAATTAATATAATTTATAAAAATAAAGTGGTACAATAAGCATTAATTAATATCTAAAATATACATGTAGCAAACAAATTTCGAATATATTGTCTAATGTAGCCAGTAACCGCTAAGTTATTCACAAATTTTCAAGTACAATTTTCCGAAACACAAAATCGGAATTATTAAAAGTCCTTTCACTATAAGGTATTACACTATTCCATAGTCTTATAACCCGAGCTTGAAATGACCTTTGCAATATCTGGGTTTCAAAATGTATCTGCATAAGGAGATATACATTAGTTTAAATCCTCAGTATCATATTTATTCTCAGAATACTATGAAGGTAAAGACCACTGCAAATGTATTTGAAAACAAATGAAATTTCACTTAAATAAAGGACGACTTACATTTCATTAAATTCAACTAACATTTTCATTTGTTTTCTAATGTTAAAAAATTACTAACAATTGTAGTAAAAATTAACCACATGGTAGTAAAAAATAAACAAGCATTTATTCAAGTTTGATATAATTTTTATTAAAAAATAAAAATTATGTTTTTTTCGACCTTTAATTGTGCAATGAAAATGAAAATTATTCAAGTTCGAAGCCATACTCTATATTTCTTTATTAGGATATTGTCCTAACAAATAATCTATAGAGTTTTTGTTTTTTAAATTTATTATTTAACCCTTTCAGGAATGTATTGATAGATCTATTTCGGGAATTTTTGTTTATTTTTTTTTATTTTTTTAAATAACAAAAAATGAATGTAAAATCATAAAACAGTCATTTGATGTGGTTTGTTTTTTAAATGAACTACAAGGTTAGTAAAAAACTTAATTTGTTCTACAAATGACTGACATTTACATTAAAAATAAAGAAACTGTATTACAACCTAAACAACTATATCTTTTTAAAGCAGAAGTTCCCTGAGTGTACTTATTAAAAATATGGATCTTGCAAGAGTCACCCCTTTCTTTATAATTAATAAGCATATTTGTTATCGAGTAAACATACTAAATTCATTCTAAACTCTTACAATCTGTACCGTTTTTTTATTATCAGTAGTGCGATTTCGTAACATTACAATGTCAAAACTCGATAATTAACAACAAAATTCGAAAAAAGAAAAATTTTAAAAAAACCTTTAACTTATCCACAAAAATTTTTTTCAAATTCAACATACGATTTTTCTTTTGTCAAATATTAAAAAGTTGCAGAATAACATTTTCGGCAATTCAACCGACATTTATCGTTAGTTACCGAAATCGTTAAGAAAGTTAGAGAATCGCACTACTGAAGTGTGTACTGCAGCCCAACAACAGTGTGAATTGAGTCTCATCAAAATTGGATTGAGGATCAAAGGTTAAGCAAGAGGTGGTTGTTATTCATTCACTTATTAACCAGAACGCAATGCATTAAAATGTAATTTTTTAAACCACAAATCTTTATTTTTTTTATATGTTTGTTATATATATTAATTAAATTAGTATTTAGCCTTTGGTTACATTTATTTTGCACATTCGTTACCTTAACTACAACTTTTTTTTTTGAGTCGTTAGCTTAACATTATTTATAAAGTCCCGAATTTAAAAAATTTGAGATTTTCGTCACGTATTTAAATGATAGGTATTAATGATCTGTTATGGATAAAAACAAAAACTTTTTCTGAATGTACATACTTATAGCTGCTACCCGCGGCCTTTATAGTGTATTTTTTAAATTCTTGGACAGAGAAGAGTTTAGCAGTCTGACATTGCAGAACATATTATGTTAAAAACATTTATAAATTTGCCATAGATTAATTTGTACACATATGTCTGTAGTATAATATTAGCGTTTTCAGTTGAGTTAAATATAAAGGAACATGCATTTATTTTTCAAATGATACCTAAACATTTGCATATTTAGGAGGTAAAATGGGTTTCAAAGTTGTTCAAAACTTTTTTGTGTTGAAACTGTTTTATTATTTATTGCACTTTAATGGAAAGGTTATCTAAATAGCTTCCATTTGCTACCAAATTTGTGTACAGTTTTTTTGAAAGAAGCTGGAAAAAAGAAGCTGCAAATAAATTATTTGTGACCCCAAATATTAACCATTAAAAGCGAAATTGGGCAGCCTGAAAGATACTTATTCTTATATATTTTTTGACATATCCAAATTTTATAGCAATCGAAGAAAATCCATCAGTGGTGCTCCCTTTTAGATATTTGAGAGACGTAATCATTTTTCTTATTTTTCCTTAATAAAATATAAATGCTAAAAAGTTTTCCATTACATTTAAAATGTACCATAAAAAAGTACTGCTACCACAGAATTTAATATTTTATACGCTTTATTTTGATATAACACACTATAAAACAATTGAAATCTTAAGATTTATTAAAATTGCCACCATTTTTTCGTGGATGGTTTTTGACACTGTCCCATTTTACCAGGTTTAAGGGATTTACATTGATTCTTGTCCACACGAAGTAGTTCTGCAAGATAAACGAAATTAAATTATAAAAAAAGTCATGAAACATTTAAATGAAAATAATTATATTTAACCCCCATATCCATCATCATACATATAACAACTCATAAAATCACTGCTAAGAAAAATTTAATTTTACAATAGATGTAAAATAAAAATCAAAATTAAACTTACGATTTTTCCAACGACGTTGACAATTTGCACGTTCTGCTTGGCACGCAGTTAGCAATTGACATATGTCACCTTTACTAGGACGATAACATGCACGTTTTTTATTATCCGTACAACGGTAACGATTGCAATCACGCACAAATCTTGGTTTACGTATCACTACGCGAGGATGGGCACATTTATTTTGTCCTGTCGTACCTTTTATTAAACTACAACGTTGCATATACGTGTCTTGTAACACTATATTTGAACAGCGCACCATACAATGTCAACATGAAATTTATATATAGAGAAAAAAGAACGGCAGAAAAAGATTTCATATGAAATTTGTTTCTTTTGCATTCATAAAATCTCTTTAACTATTTTCATGAAATGTTTTCATTTCATTTTGTGAAAAAAAAAGAAAACTCACTTGGTTGTTTGCGACTTCTTAAACGACAATTTACCTCACGTAGTTCACATTCTTTTAACTTACGACAGTTACGACCATCTCTGTCCTGGGCACACACAATTTGACTACGGATTCCAGTTCGACATTGTCGGCGACATGGTTTCTGTGCAGCCTCCGTTATAGTAGCAACATATAGTAGTACAGCAATAAATACTTTTTTTTTTTTTTTTTTAACAAAAAATAACAATAATTCTATTAATTCCATTAAGTTTTATTATCAGTTTGAATATTCTTACCAAATGCTAAAACGCTTTTTCTCATTATGATATTATGTAGTATGTTTTTTTTTTGTGTCGGGTATTTAAGTAAATTGGAAATTTTTAGACAGTTTTCTTAAATTTTATCAATAATATCTGTGCTATTATATGAAGAACCAATATAATAATGAAGTTAAAAATTCTGTGCATTTATAATAATAGCAAAACAGACAACAATTTCTGATTACAAAAGTTATTTTTATATAGTTACCCAGTCAGAAACTGCCAGTGGTACAAAAAATCAAGCACTGGCATACCAATGGCTAACCGAGGAATTTTAAATATATTACTGGCAGAACACTTGTTTAATGCGCTTTACCAGCGTTTTCAGAAAGCTTTTTACCAGTATTTCAGTGGTCCACAAAAAAAAAAAAAAAAAAAAAAACACTGGCAAAGAATTGGCTGAGACCACTGAACCAACATTGGTTAAAAGTATTTTCCAGTAAGAAATTGGCAACGACTGCTAAAGCATTTATTTTTTAAAAACTTTTGTAGTCCGAAATTTCCAAGTTCGATCCCGGTCATAATTTTATTGTGTAATTTTTTTATACTTTTTAATATATTTTTAATATAAAACCAATTAGTTTGTTTCTGGAAATGCTCCTTTAAGACCAACTTTTTTTTGTTTTCTCAACGCTGCCAATTTGATTCCAACAAACTTTATGCCAGTGCCGATATATATGAGCAGCCAACTGTTACCCAGCATTTATCATTTACTTATTTTATAAGCTATCAAGTATAAATTATGACTTGAACAGGAATTATGGCTGAAACAGAGATCGAACTCGGAACCTTCCGACAACAGACTTTTTTATACAAAGCATCACAATTTTTATAAAAGTTAGTTAGTAGTTAGACTTCTCATCCGTTGGTAATTTGTGATTGCATATCTCTGGGAAAACACGTTTTCCCAAATTTACTATAGTGGTCTCATCCAATTCTTTGCCAATGTTTTTTTTTTTTTAGACCGCTGAAATTATTGTAAAAAAAAAATACTGCAAACCGCGTTTCGGAAACGCGATCGAAGCGTTTCAAACAAGTGTTCTGCCAGTAATCAAGCTAAGATTCCTCTGTTAACCAGTGGCAAGCCAGTGCTTGATTTTTTTTCGTCAGAAAGGATTGGAGCGTTAGCTCATTGGGTAGAGCTGTCGGCTGCCAATCTGGCGGCCAGGGTTCGAATCCCGGTGTGACTAAAAAAATTCGCAATGAACTTTTTTTTATTTTAATTTGGAAAATCTCGTTTTTGACTACCTATTACATGGTTTTACCAACATGGGAAATTTTGTTTCCCCAGTGCTTGTCCGACACTTTTTAAACAGACGGACTTTTTGGTGTTAGCATTCTGGGGTTGTGAAAGCACTTGTTGCCAGCACTTGTACCACCTGTTATAGTGCCTTGCCAGCGGTGGTTCATTTGTCTTTTTCTGACTGGATACTTAAGGGAAATTACTATACGTGTGTTTATATTGACCTATTTATTATAAACAAAAAGCTGTTTTTTTAATAAAAATTAAAATGAAATTTCTTTTATTTGCTTCTTGTATTTAATTATGAAACAAAGAAAAAAATTACGGAAAAATCCCCAGACCTTTGAATATTTTTAACCATACTTCAAATGATCCAAGCTTAAAAAGACAGTTGGTTTTTGCATCATCTTATACAAAATTATCTACAAAACTTGACACAAAAGCTTGCTTAAAACAAACTAATGGACAAAATATAGTTTTGGTGGACAAAATATACTTTTTTTCTCCATATAAGGTGAGTCGGTACGTACTTATACACTGCGTTGCATAACTATAATTATAAAATATTTTCGCTATTTTTTCTTGTTTCATAACTATAATGGCAAATAAAGAAAAATCAAAGAATTATTTTTGTCTTTTATGCAATTCTAATAAATTTGCAATAAAATGCCGCATTGCTCATATCTAAGTGGTTTTGAAACGGGGTTTTCGGGAAATTGCTAGAAAAATCAACCGTTCACATGTGATTGTCACAAATAATCCGAGTGCTTATGTTAGAAAATATGAAACAGGCGGCCAGAAAAGTCGCGAACGCCGTAAAATACTCAACTGTACCAGCAACTCAATTAGGAGTCTGAATCAGGTAATCGATGACTGTAAAGTAAATGTGTCCAAATCAATCATAACTAGGCTGTTAAAAGATTGCCCGAGAATCTCCTGCCAAATGCTGATGTCTGTAAATATCCCGCCACAAATCTGCTCCACTTGAATTCGCTAAAAGGAACTTACAAACCAACTGGAGAAAGGTCAGCCAATAATCGCTGTTGTTGGTAGGACTGTTTTAACACAAATTTCTTTTAAAGGTGATTTTTTCTGATGAAAAAAGTTCAATCTTGAGGGTACAGATGGTTTTAACAGCAATTGGAGAGACCTAAATTAGGTATCTCAAAAATAAATGTCGGAGGCGGATCCGTAATAGTTTGGTGCGAATTTTGTTTCGACGGTATAGTTGATTTGGCATTTCCAAAGCACCAGAATAAATTCTGCTGAGTCCATTAAATAATTAGAAGAAAAGTTATTGTCACTTATTGAAAATAGCAACGAATAAGAATTCACTTTAAAACATGACAATGCCTCACGATGGAATGGCTACAACCATAAGATATAAAGGTATTGTAATGGCCCGCATGTCCTCCTGATCAAAGTGAGAACATTTTGAGAATACTAACGCGTCGAGTTTACTCAGAAATCTGTCAAGCGGTATTCATCTAAGAGAAACAGGTATTGACGCGTTATGATCTATAACCGCAGAACTTCGAATAAATCTGGTAGACAGCTTGTCTGATCAATTTTTCGATTTGATACAAAAAAAGGAGTTCTCACACATTATTAAAACTAGCGCTTTAATATATTTTTCTTAAATTTCTGTAAATTTTGATATATTAGATTAAGTGTATTTATAGTTACGAATAAACTTTTTGTATACAGTTAACGGTTTGAACAAAAAAAGTGTCTGAACTAAAATTTTGGGAGAATTTAAAAAAAAAAATTATTTTTTTTAAAGAAACATAATTTTCAAATAACTTAAAAAATATTCAAGTTGAATGAAAACTGTTGAAAATGAAGATGTAGTAAGGTTGAAGCCTTCGATTTTATAATACTTCTCTAATTTAGTGCAAGAACAGAGATAATTCCATCAGGATAACTGCAACTGACATCGTCCTAACTTGAATTGGAATAAAGCGATTTTAAGGAAATTTTGCAGAAAGAATATATTTGTCAAAACATTTAAGTTTGAACAATATGTATGAGCTCAGTTTTGTATTTTTAGAAAAACTAAAATAGGTTGACCTTCTTAAGTAACATCAATAAATATATAATTTTTTGGTGCGCCCCGGTAGGCTAGTTGGTAGCGTGCTGGCTTATCAGTGCGGGGGTCGTGGGTTCGATTCCCACCAGAGGCACTGGTCTGTTTTCGCTACAATGCGCCGAAGGCCATAGTAGCTAGTGCTCGGTTAGGGTAATAGTATATAATTTGTAATTATATGATTATTAATTAATAAAAAAAAAAAAAATATATAATTTTTTGGATTTAGTTACATCTTAATGAGTTGAATAATTTATGTTTAGACATGTTCGTTTTTATGCACTAGTTTTTCAGATTTACTCTTAACCGATTTTGGCCCATATCGCCTGAAGAAGGCAATGAGAAAAATTGGTAGAAGAACTTATTGTTTATTTTTTATAAAAATAAAGCCTTTAAGGGTTAAGAGTTTAAATAGTTTTATACTATTAAGTATATTCTTCCTATATTCTGAATCATATTTTTAAAAGAATTCTCTTATTTAATATTCTAATTAATATATTTTTTTATTTCTTTTATTTTCAGTTACCCTCAAAAGCCTTAAATATCATGCTGAAATTAAATGCTTTAGATTTCGATTACAATGAAATCTCCAAAATTGATGACTACAGTTTTTATGGCTTACGACTTTCCAAACTCAATATGAAGGGAAATCATTTGCAAGGCATACCCGAACATGGATTTGTGGGATTAGAAGAATCTATGCAAGAAATTGATTTATCAGAAAATAGTCTTAGAACTTTCCCTCTGCTGGCCCTAAGAAAATTGGATTATTTAAGAATTCTACGTTTGTCCAATAATAAAATATCTACATTCTATGGAGATATACAGTTAACGACAAATAATGCATCGGCAGCAGCAGCTTTAAGGTTACCATCATTGACATTTTTGGATTTAAGTTCAAATCAGTTTACCGAAATATCTGATGATTGTTTTCGAGCATTTCCGCAGTTGAAAACTTTATCTATGTATGCCAATCAAATAGAATTGATTAAGCCAGAGGCATTTAAAATGCTAAAGGAACTAATGTCATTGGATATGTCACATAATCGTATTATAACACTGGATTCAAAAATATTTGATAAAAATAAAAAATTACAAACAGTGGATTTATCACATAATCATATACACTCTATAAGTGGAGTATTTTCTAATTTGCCGCAACTAAGAGAAATATTTTTATCGGAAAATAATATATTAGAATTACCGGCAGATGCCTTTACAAATTCCTCGAATGTGGAGGTGATATATTTGGAATCCAATGCTATAGCACATGTAGATCCTAATGTATTCTCGACGTTAGTTAACCTAGATCATTTATATTTAAGAGCTAATTTTATACCACTCTTACCGGTAACATTACTAGATAAATGTCATAAACTATCCTCATTATCATTAGATAATAATGAAATACAAGATTTGGAAATTGGCATGTTTCGTAAGCTGGAATTTCTGAGAGAAGTACGATTGCACAATAATCGTATAAGAAGAATAAGAAAAGGAGTATTTGAACCTTTGCCGGCTTTACAAGAATTACATGTTCAAAAAAATAATATCGAGGATATAGAACCGGGAGCTTTTCAAACTTTAGCAAATATGCAGCATATAAATCTACAAGATAATCAATTGACGGTATTGGAAGATATATTTTCCAAAGAAAAATTAAATTCATCTTTATTAACCATACAATTGGAGGCCAATTATTTACATAAAATACATGCTAAAACTTTTAAAAATCAAGATAAAATACAAATTATGTGGTTAAGTTTTAACGAATTGACTCGTATCGAGAAGACTATGTTCGAAGATCAACAAGAATTGGGTAGATTGTATTTAAGCCATAACTTTATACGAGATATTGATCGTGAAACATTTTTAAAATTGAAAAGCTTAAAATTTCTGGATTTAAGTTTTAATAAAATAAAACAATTGCGAAGAGATTATTTCTCAGCTTTGTCAAGTCTGGAAGAACTTTCATTGTCACAGAATTTTATAGAAGCTATTGAGGGTTACGCTTTTAATAAACTTAAAAATCTTAAAATTCTAGATCTATCCCATAATCCTATATATCAAATCACTAATGATGTCTTTTTAGATGATTTGCCATTAACGCATTTGAATTTGAGAAATACTTCTTTAAGAAAAATTGAAGTTAATACTTTTAAAACATTACAAAATTTGAATGATTTAAATTTGGAATGGAATCTTTTAAGTCCCATTGACATACAAAAATTGGAAATACCGGGATTAAGAACTTTATACTTGTCGCACAATAACTTTACTCATATAGGTGGCAAGATTATCTCCAATATGTTTGATAAGTTGAGATCTCTGCAACATTTAACTATGGCAAATTGCTGTTTATCATCAATATCCGAAGATATGTTTACTAAAAATACTAATCTGGTTAAATTGGATTTATGTGATAATATTCTAAGCAACATGGATCGTAATTTATTCAGTGGTTTGACTGTCTTTAAAGAGCTAAAAGTATGTCGTAATATTTTAACAGAGTTTCCTCATATTGCTTTATATAATTTGAGTACTTTGGAAATATTGGACTTATCTAGAAATCAATTTTCTACCATCGATTTTTATAAACTGAGTGGTACTTTAAATTTACGACAACTTAATCTGAAAGATAATAAAATAACTTCTCTTACCGGATTTAATTCAGTCAATTTAACTCAACTAGATACAGTGGATCTAAGCGGTAATATGTTATTATCTCTACCCGCAAATTTTTTACGTCATTCGATAAACTTACAAAGAGTGGATCTCTCCAGTAATCGTTTTCTACAAATACCCAGCTCAGCCCTATCGGATATGTCCATACCCCGTTTATCCTGGCTAAATCTAACCGGTAATCCTATTAACAAAATCTATACCGTCAAAGAAGAACGATATCCTTATCTTAAAGAATTGTATATATGTCAAACTAATCTGTCCATCTTAACCTCCAAAGACTTTGAAGCTTTTCAAGCTTTACAACATTTACATTTGGTAAACAATCGTATAACACGTATTTCCCCTGGGGCTTTCAAAGGTTTAATTAATCTATTGACTTTGGATATTAGTGTCAATGAGTTGGAGTTATTGCCCAAAGAACGTTTGCTGGGCTTAAAGCTATTGCGTGTTTTAAATATATCTAATAATATTTTAAAAGATTTGGAAGAATTTAGTCCCGATTTGGCGCAATTGCAAGTTTTTGATTTGTCCTTTAATCAATTGGATCGTATATCGAGAAAAACTTTCCGTAATCTTCATAGTTTAGTAGAATTGTATTTGATGGGTAATCGTATGACGGTATTATCGACCGATGCTTTTCGGTATTTGCGTAAATTGCATGTATTGGATTTGAGAAAAAACTATTTTGAACTTATTCCGATTGACGCTTTGCAGCCCCTGGAGACGAATATAAAGACATTGCGATTAGAAGGTAAGTTAGAAAGAGGAAATTCAATTCACTTACGAGCTCTTATGCAAATAAATTAATTATAAATCTATTACGATGATTTCTTTGAGGTAAAAAAGAAGTTTTTCTCAGACGAGAAATATGGTGAGAAATATGAAAAATTACCTCAAAATGTTCATATTTTATGAGTAAATATTCGTTTAATATTGTACATACCAGATATTGAGTAGAACCCAAAATATTTATTCTACATACTATAGGGACAACATAAATCGTACATAAGTATATACATTTTATAGGAGAAAACTATAAAATTGGTCGAAAATTATCATATGTTTTATAAGAATTATTTTTTTCAGTTTATTTATAAAAATCATTTAATACAACATGTTAACACATATTTTATATACTTATGTATCATACGTATGAGTAATATTTATTGTTTTTAAATATCACTCATACGACTAGATCAACATGTTATAACTTTACAATTATTTTAGTCTAATAAAGAATTTCTGACAACAGGGTATATATTCAGCTATGTATTTTGGGGTGCCACCTGTCTCACAAAAGTTAAAATCACCGATTTTTTTAAATTCTGATCATGATATCAATTTTAAGTTAAGCTGTCTTATAAGGCATTTATACACTCAAAAAAAAAAGTTTGTAAAGTCAGCAAAAAATTTTGCTGAGTCAGCAAAATTTTAGTCAGGAGGATGCTAGCAAAAAAATTGCTAATGTCAGCAAAATCTTTTGCTGAAAATCAGCGAGCTGATTTTTAGCAACAAAATAAATAGATTCAGCAAAAGTTTTGCTAACACTTAGTAGATTACAAATAAAAAAGCGTTGGTAAAAATTAATAAATTTTTTGCTGAATTTTAGTAGACTAAAAACAAACGCAAAAAAATTGTAAAAAAATTGTAATTTAGTTAAAATATTTGCTGAAAATCATAAAACATATTTTTGTGATTCTTTTAAAAATAATTTACAATAATTACGAAATATAAAAATTTTCATATTCCCACATTGACGACATGAGTTAATTTAATATCTGAAAATATATAGAAATAAGTATATACAGTACTTTTCGTTTACAGTCACATCGCTTATAGTCCATTTAGCGATATAGTCCATTTTTACACTTTTACTGTCATCTAAAATCAAATTGCATACAAAATATTTAGGATATAATCACATTTGGCTTATATGCCACTAAACTCTGGCTACTAAAAGTAAATTTATATGCAAATAATTTAAGTTATAGTCACAATACAGAAAATTTCTAATATAATTGTGAAATCTTGAATTTTTTTCGGTTTAAAATTATTTAAAAATTTAAGAGGCTAAAACGAAAATTGGAGCAAGGAAACTGAGCTGAATCGTTTCAAACATCGTTTTTATATTCCAAATTTTCCACCTGTTATAATAATAAATAAATTTCATATAGTAACATTTTATGATGACTATATCACAATTTATTTATAGGCAACAAAATGGCATATAAAAAAACTAGCGAAATAGTCACATTAGCGATATAGTCCACAACTTGTGTGCAACTAAGAGATGTGACTATAAGCGAAAAGTACTGTATAACATAACAAAAATTTTCTTTCAACTACTTACATCAATGGTTGTCTTAATGATGCTATCTTTTCAATGACGAAACTGCCGAAGATAATTCTAGAAACGAAACGAAAATTAAACAAAAACAAACGAAAAAAAACAACCCTTTTTTTTTGCAATAAGAAAAAGGAACAATACAAATCTACCTAAGATGTGTGTCTTTGTCTTTTGCTTTACTCTGTCTACATGTCTGTATATGTTTTTTTATGGTTGATTTTTTTAATTGTCTTATTAGAGTTGTCCTTTTTAGTATCATTTTCCTTTTCTCTACTACATCTTGACATGCCGCGACATCTGCTTATCAGCACAATTTTTTTAGCAAAATTAATTAGTAAAACATTAGTATATTAGTAAAGCATTAGTATAAAACAGTTAAGTGCTGAATAAGTATAACAAAAATTTTAGCTGAAAACACGGTTTTAGCAAAAATATTTGCTAAAAAATAGTATTCCTGATTTACAAGACGTTTTACTAACTTTTCTACTAACTTATTTTTTTGAGTGTACCTAAATGCAAAACATGCGTTTCGGCAAAACGAGTGGAAAATAATAAAGATCTTTAGTAATAGAATAAAGAGACAAAATACGTGCCTTGGAAAAATACGTGTTCAGCATTTAGTTGTAAACGTGACTTTAGCTTCAAGGTTATATTGCACATTTTGAAATTAAAATATTGAAATTAAAAAAAAATTAAATAAAATCTGAAGATGTATCCATAAGAACATCAGCTCAGAATCTGATAATTTGTAAATAGAAACATTTAAAGTATAACAATTTCTGAAAGAAAATTTAGCTCCTGATTCACAAACACGGCACAAAGTGGAATCTAAAACTCCTTATCCGATTAACCCTAATGGGAAACCCCTCTTACACAGTGAGTTGAAGGCATGCAAAATTATTACTAACTGACATATTTTTGGAAGAAAAGTTATTAAGACTTCGAGATTTATTTTGTTAACAATTTTGATAATATTTTTAGAGAAGAAATGCTCTTAATTTTCTGGAAAACGACTACTCTGGATTTAATACAGAAAGTGGGAGGAAAGTGTGCTAGAGTATGTGCTAATTCACAGAAAAGATACTTTTTGGAATTTTCGCCAGAACTTAGTAGAAATATTATATTAATATGAAGAAATATTTCCATTAACGACCTGTCAAAATAGCTAAATCTGTTATATTAGTTTTTTGTTTTTATATACATCGAGATTATTTTTATGTTATTTTCAATTAATAACGAGCTTTCAACCTCCGTATATTTACAAAAATAAAGCAAATCAAATTAGCTAGGTTGATACTAGTATTTCGATCTGGCTAAAGATCTCATCAGAACCCGAAGTTTTAGAAAAGTTAGAGCCTCCATAATAGGCAGAACTTTAACAAAAAACCTATTAATAATCAATTTTGCTCCATTCTTGTCTTCTTAGTAATCAAGCACGTGGTCAGATCTTTTCCTAACAAGCATCATGACGTTACTAAACTTTGAAGACCAAAAATGTTCTATTTATATAAAAAAATTTTAGTTTGTATTCTGGCTCAAGTAATATTTTTTACAGTTATATTAGTTTTTTGTTTTTATATACATCGAGATTATTTTTATGTTATTTTCAATTTATAACGAGCTTTCAACCTCCGTATATTTACAAAAATAAAGCAAATCAAACATATTAGCTAGTTCTGAGAACTTAAAATTTAGTATATAACTAGTGAGATTGAAAAAATCCCGGCATGCAATTTTAGTTACAACTTCATTTGTATACGACACTGAACTTCTATACTTATAAAGTTGTCTTTAAGAATGTTGTCAGATTATATGCAAAATATTTAACCAATACGCTCATCGCTGTGCTTTCAAATGAGGTCTGAACAAAGAGAGAGTAATGCATTTTTTGTCATCTTCAGTATCCTAATTTCTAAGGGCACACCATTTGTAAATACAAAGAGACAGTATTGGGACCTTGTTTTGCAGTCTTCACCAATAATTTAAAAAAAATCTCAATATGATCTTAATATGATTAAGCAATTCTTTTTAGCAGAATTTAAAAACAAACTAATAATCCGATTACGCTAATAATTTGAACACATAATCTGCCGACTTTTTGAAGAAAACTTAAAACATAAATAAGTTACAATTGATAACCCTTTCATTAGGTGCCTTCTCCTGCATTTCCTTGAGTCACGTAGATATCCGAAAAGCCGGGGTTTATTAAAATTAGTACAAGGTTTGGCATGAAGGGGAACAATCTCTTTCTTGAAAGGCTGCCTAATCTCCTTTGGCTAGAAAGCAGCAAATTTATATCAATGACTAAGTTACAATTTTTGGATGATTTATAAGCTTTATATAAAAATGGTTTGAAAAAACTAAGTTCCGTCTTTAACGACCTCTGCAAAGTATTTTCGGTAAAAATCTGAATATTGAATTTAAAACTTAATTTTAAAATTTAAAAATAATTTAAAAAATCGAATAATTTAAACTCTACTACACTTGAATTAATTTTCACTATATTGACTGATGGTGTACAACCAATATGTCAAAAGTTATACGGTGTTAATATTTTGAAACCAAATTTTATAAATGCTTGCTTGGTTTCAGTTTTACAGCCAGCCAATGCGAGGTCATATCGATTACTAAGACATTGTTAACAAACAGTTTAATGTATGTCACTACAATGTGCCGTAAACACAAACGGAGTAAGAGCTCCACAAAAATGGAAAAGATAAACGTGAATTAAAAAAAAATGAAGTTAATTATGATCTGAGCAATATTATCTACTGACAGGTCGTACATGTTTCATTTCGCGTCACTGAAAATCTTCAGAGGACCAATGTAGAAGGGGTAGAAGATGTACCCAAATTAAAATTTTTGAAGGAAAAAGATCAACCCTTTACCCGAATTGTTTTATTTACCCGATGAGAAGTAAGAAAACAAAATTCCAAGAATTGAACTAATTCAAATCGAAAACAAGATTATTCAAGTTCATGGTTCATTGGATTTTCGGTGACGCGAAATGAAACATGTAAGGATCTACCAGTAGATAAGGACTTATCAGTAGATAATCTTGCTGAAATCGTAATTTACTGTTTTTTTAAATTCACGTTTATTTTTTTTATTTTTGTCAATAGATAAAGTCTGCATTAAATTATCGTATGAAGACATATTTAAAATCATTATAAAATTTTCACTTCAATATATACCATAAAAACTTTAATCAAATTAACAAGTTTTCGTTTATTTTACGAAATTTTTTGGTATTTTTATGCATGTGTCGAGCTAAATAGTACCGAGTACTATTATATACATCACCGCATCTTTAACCAACTCTGTACAATACGACTGATCGAGATGTTTCTAGTCTGTGAAAAACCGCCATTTTGAAATGACGCGAATTCTAAAAGTTTTCTATATAAATTACTTCTGAACTTTAAAGAAATTAATAAAGTTCTATTGTTAAATAAATATTTGTTTAATCACTTGACACATGTAACATTTCGAGTATAAGTGAAGAAATATCCACCTGAAAGAAATTTTTTTATAAGATTAATAGCGTGATTATATAGCGTGCTACTTACATTTTTTCTAGTTAAAATTTTTAAAATCTTATCTACTTAAATATTTAATTTTACAACAATACCATTTATATAGTACTTAATTTGTTTTATGTATTTTCTACTTTTTTCATTTAAACAACTACTTTGGAAACCATTTCGACATCGCAACCTACAAAACTGTTAAAACATGAAATTATTTAAACAAAAATTTTTGGAAATGGCCTATAAATGCATTTAAACGCAAAATTAAATTGCCCAACAATAATTAAACCTTATATATAAAATATAAACGACTTAATCTGAATTACACACACACTACTTTCTCACTTTGAATATAATCAACATGAACAACAACACCAACAACAACAAAAACAACAATTAACAATAATTGTAACGATTTCTACAGAAAATCCACTGCATTGCAGTTGTGATGCTCAAAAACTATGGGAATGGTTACGTGATCATCGTAAATGGTCTTCGTCAGCAGCCAGTTTAACATCGTCCGCCTCAATATCGTTAGCAACATCGAATACCATTTCATATTCATCCTCTTCATCGTTGCCGTCATCATCTTCGTCGGTAATAATGTCATCGAGCGATAACATTAATTATCTAAGGTGCGAACATCCGGCTGAGTTGCGTGGAAAGGTATTTGCCAAAATGGAGCCACAACAATTTTGTGATGCACCATTAATACCAAAAATTGCCATACAGGATATACAACCATATTCAGTTATTGTATCCTGGCAAAGCCGTGAGCATTTAGGTTTAAGCGGCTATGAAATTGTTTACTATGCCACTAGTGATACAAGTACGGCTACTGGTGGTAGTGGAGTAGGTGGTGGTGCTATAGGAGGAGGTGGTGTTGGTGGGCCTGATTTAGATGAGGTAAGTTTATTGTATAGTTGAATATGTTCTTGATATACATTGTTTGGTATGAATGTTAAGCTAAAAATTCATTTTAAATTTTATTTTTAACATTCTGTATTGAAAGTAACAACATAAAACAGAAGCAACTAAAACAACAATGACGACATACTTTATTACATTTACTGTTGGAAAATTACAGCAATAAAATTAACAATAATTATACATAAGGGGCAACAACTAAAATCATGTTGCATAGTAGAAATGATCAAACGCATCGAATAAAGTGTTACATACGAAATTCGTAATGTTGTAATTACAGTTGACAACCGTTGAGGTTTTTTTTTGTACTTTCGTATTGTTTCCTTTCAACATTATTATTGTGTTTGATTTAAGAATCATTCCAAAAAATTTCGATTTGATTTTAGTTGTTTTTGGAATGGATGTGTTTGGATTTCATTGAAAGTGATCACATCGGAACATTGATCCTACACATAGAGAAAAAAAAGTGCTAACCGAATTGAAAAGAGTATTTTAATGACAACAACTTATAAACTCAACGATATTTACATTAGATTTCTAAATATGTTGGGTATTTTAACTTAAATTCAGTTGAATTAACCGAACTTTGTTGTGAAAACTAATGTTCAATCGTACCAACCAACTGAAATTCGATATAACCGAATTTGACTCGTAGTAACCGAATTTCAGTTGGTAAATAGCTTAATTTTTCTCTGTATGTATGATATATGTACTGTACTAAATTCGGTGTAGTTTGCTTTCTATCGAATCAGACCTGAACGCTTTCAATTACATTTTAAGATTACTCACTAGCATTATTTTGCTGTATCATTAATTCTTTCAGACCTAAGCTCACACTTTTGGGCTTCCTGGGAAAATTGTAAAATGATGAATATCATACATGCGGATTGGTAATTACATGTCAATTACTCAATTACATCCAATTATATGTAATTAGACGAAGTAAAGAAATTGACCAGTAATTAAGTACACAAATATTGTTACTATATCCCATATCTGGTATTGACAAAATTTTAAATTTTCCACGGAAGCGTTTAAACCAATAAGTGTAAGCGTACACTCAGGGAACATCTGCTGTAAATATTTGTAGTTTTTTGAGTAGTAACACATTATATTTATTTTTTAAGTAAAAAAGCAGTATTTTGTAAAATAAATTTTAGTTTTGACTACATTTGTAGTTCATTTAAAAAACAAATCACATCAAATGTCTATACTATGAATTTACATTATTTTTTTCAGTTTTTTTTTTGTTTTTTTTCATTAAATAAAACAAATAAACGATTGTGAATTGCTAACTACATTTGTGGTTCATTTTTACTACACTCAAAAAAAAAAATTCAGCAAACAATTTTGCAGACTCATCAAAATTTTAGTCAGGAGGGTGCTGGCAAAAAAAAATTGCTACTAATAATCGAGCGGCTTTTTAGCACTAAAATTAATAGAATCGGTTAAAGTTTTGCTAACAGTTAGTTGATTAAAAACTAAAAAATCCTCGCTAAAAGTTAATAAAATTTTTGCTAAACATTGGATGACTGAAAAACACTCAAAAAAATTGTAGAAAAATTATACTTTAGTTAATTTATTTGCTGAAAATCCCAACGATTTTCTTGTGATTCTTTTAAACTTGCAAAATATAAAAATGCTCATACTCCCACATTGCCGACAAGACTTAATGTAATATCTGAAAATATATATTAATAATTATATATAACATACGATAAATTATCTTTTAACTACTTACATCACTGGTTGTCTAAATGTTGACATCTTTTAAATGTAGACAAATACCGTATATAATTCTAGAAACGAAGCAAAATAATAATAAAATATTTCACACGGGTATACAACACTCTTTTTGCAATATGAAAAAGGAAACTTAAAAAATAACCTGAGATGTGCGTTCTTGTCTTTTGCATTAACCTTTCTACCTCTACGTATATTTGTCTACACTTAGATTACAAATTCACATTTAATCTTTAATAAATTTAAATATTATATTTTGTCTTTAACAAAGCTCTTCCGTGCTTGATTATTGCATATGTCTTACAAGAGTAAGACTCTACTCTCGTCTCTACTACAGCTTGACATACCGCGGCATCTACTTCATTCTTAGTATATCTTTCAATCTGGCTGTCGTCCACACTATTAATGTGCTTATCTGCATAATATTTTTGGCAAATTAAATTAGTAAAATATTAGTAAAACATCAGTTGAAAACAGTTAAGTGCGGTATAAGTATAGCTAAAATTTTAGCTAAAAACATAATTTAAGCAAACAATTTGTTGAAAATTGTATAGTTCATTTAGAAGACGTTTTACTAACATCTCTACTAACTAATTTTTTTGAGTGTAATTTTGTGGTTCATTTTATCAAAAGTGAAAATAAATGACAAGAAAAAGAAACCTTAAGAAATAACCTGAGATTGCGTTAGTTGAATTTAATGAAATATAAGTCGTCCTTTTTGCAAGTGAAATTTCATTTATTTTTAACTACCATTACATCGGTAATTACCTACATAATATTTTAAATGTAGGTCTGAAATTATAAATGAAATAGAACAATTTCGCAAGCAAATAACGGCAAAATGTAACTTAAATCGCGCAGGTCAATATTTCTTCTCAAAGTTCGACAATTTTAGCAAAACTAGGAAAAGTAACTACCCGAGTAAAAAAAATTATACATGGACTTATGTTTTTTTTATCCTAAAATATATTATAATAAGATTATATATGATATCATGCATAACCATATATAATTATATGTTTCTTATGTGGTAATATATATTTTAGATCAATTTCGATCTAATTGAATCCATTTTTACAAATACCTATATTTTTAATTTTCGGTTGATCAAATTCGATCTAATTGAATCCATGTTTACAAATTTCCGCTAGAAGCCCTGCGCTTACTTTATAATAAATTATGTAACATTATAGACTTAAGGCCTCATGAGTTGTTACTTTCTTTTGCCGTTCCGTGTCGTTCTGTTCTGTAGGTAATATTTTGTAATTACTTTTACTGTGAGAGGAATTAAAAAGTAAAAGAAACTCAAACCAAAAACATTCAAAACAGGGATGATAAATGCGATTTTAAAATAGTACCAACCTGAATATAAAATAGTACTTTTTCGGCATCACAAGTATAAAAAAAATTTAAATATAAATTAACAAACAAATCTTTGTACCCTCCAAAATGAACAATTACAAATGAAACAACAAATATATATTAAAAAAGAAATATGTTAAGAGGTGAAAACAAAATTTTGAGGTGAAAAACTTTTTTGGATGTAAAAAAATATTGTCATGAAAAACATTTTTGAGGTAACAAAACTATTTTTGAGGTGAAAAAAAAGTTTTTGTGGAGAAAAAAGAGTTTGCGGTGAATTTTAAATATTATTCACCTCTTAGCGTCTGGTGGAAAAATATGACGTTATATTTTATACACCAGACACTACAATGAATTCTAATAATATACAGTCCATTATACACCAATTTGTATGGAAAATTTAGAGGTACTTTTACATTGTCATTCATTACATTTGGACCGCTGGACCAATTTTGCTTATTTTCAATACCAAACTTTTCGGAAAAATGTACATAAAGGTATATAAAACGAGCAGTGCGTACTAAGAAAATTAGCCGATATTGATATAAAAAAATTTTAAAATTTTGAGATTTTTTCTTAAATTCAGCAAATTTTTAATATTTTTTGAATGTGTCTTGCTGTATTGAATTACATTTCTCACAGTCTTTTGTGAATCTAATCCTTGTGATTGGTAGCAAAGAAATTCACCTTCACATTTTTATAAAATTTTTATTATTTACTTCTTTGAAAATAAAAATTAGTTAATAATAATTATAACCCTTAGTGATTAAATTCAATAATTGGTTCGATTAATAAAACTCTAATATAATCATCTGTAATCAGTCGCACTCAGTGAAATCATGTGATTGAATTCACATCGTTTGGTTTCGAATTAATTCATTGTTCATATGGGACTGCAAATCGAATTAATAATTATTGAATTTTAAAGGGACCAATAAATTCATACATAGAAAATTTTGTAAATCATACTAAATGAGTCATAGGAGTATCATGGTACATCTGAGGTTCAAATTGTACCCTAAAAAGTACTATAGTACCAACTTTATCATTCCTGATTCAAATATTGAGAAAAAGATTTCACAACAAACCAATACATACGCACTTTATGCTGTCACTTAACGTTGAATTCTATTTTCAATAGAATTGTCAGCAACAGAACAGAACGAAAAAGTGAAAACTAACTACACATATAGACTTTCAATTGAACAGAAACAAAACAGCTGATTCGTAACAGAACAGAACGTACAAACTAATTCTGCCTTTACACAAACAGGAAAACAAATTATTTGATTTTATATAATTTTTATCTATTCTCCATCAAACTTAAGAAATTTTAGGATTATCAGCTAAAAAAAAAACATATTTTTCTGTACTATAAAAACGATTTTTATTTATAGTAATTAAATGTGCTAAAGTCCCAAAACTTATTTAAAAAATTGTGAAAACAATCTGCTGTAGGTTTGTCCCTATCCGGATTTCATTCCTGCCCAAGGAAATCTTCAGGGGACTTTGTTATTAGAATTTCTAGAGATATTCTTGTCCTCGTCTAGGAGCGTGATTCAAAATTTAAAATATCAAAGAAAAAACAAAAACAACAACAAAATATTATCACGATTGGCTTTGTCATCTTCCAAATACTACTCTGTTTTTTTGACAGAACTAGCAATGTAGTGACGTTTATTCAAGTAAATCAACAATAGATAATCATATGTTTTCTATTAGTGTCAGTTACATTTTTGTTCCAAACATTCAAACATTAAAATATATACATATATATTAGAGTGTTTTATATTTTTTTTGATTTTGGATATCATAACTTTTTAGAAGGTTTTTGCGGCAATAAAAATAATGGCGTTTTTATTTTTGAAAAATTCAAACTCCTTCAATTCCCGCGCGGCAGCTAAAATCGCGAATTTTGGGTACCTTCTTTTGTAGAACAAAAACCGCTAAATATACCTAAAATTTGATTTCGATTCTACATGAAAAATTAGGCTTATAAGCAGGTTTTTGCTCTTGTATAATGCACCGGATAGCCATTAGGGTGGTCGGAAAAAATGGATTTTTTTTATTCTTTCATTTTAATTATTTTTTCGTATACACATTTAAAGAGGATTCTTACTTGAGAAAAATGGCATACTTTACTTATTTCTATTACTACCCGTTAAAAATTTATTATTCCTTAAACTTTTATTTTTACATACCCACATTTATTTTCTTTTGTTTTTTTTTTTTTTTTACAACAAAGTTTTTTTTTGTATTAAATGCTTTACGAAGAAGATTTTATTGGAATCGAAGAAGTTGAGCAAGTGCATAATAATGTTGAAGTAGATGCAATGCACAAGATGACGTATAGTGATTACTTTTTTCTAAGTCGCCGTTTGATATTATAACTCTTCAGAGATACAAAAATGTATTTTTGAGAATTATATTCCTGAAACCAATTTTGTTGTTCAGTAATTTTTGGTAAATATTATTAAACTTTGGCACCCTCTACTGGAGGCGAAGGCAATCATACCAAATTGTTTTTTCATATTTATTTGAGTAACATTCTTGTCTCTTAAACAATGAGCCTTTAATCAAAATTTGAGCCTGCGTTTTATTTTTGCCTATGGGACAAATCACTGTGCGTTGGTGTTCAATTACAAATCGGTATCTTTATTAAATAAATAATAACGATTTTTAGTTGAACTCCACCGCACAGTAATTTGTCCCATAGGCAAAAATCAAAAATAAAACATCGCCTGATTGCTAGCTAAAATGTTAAATTGATTTGAAACGGGGCTTATTTAGAATTAGTATGGCTTTAATTAGTAAAAATCCCTCAAAGTGCGTTACTACAAAATTGGAAATACTGAGTTTTTTACACTTTATCGCCCACTTAATTATGATCAAGATAAGTTATAGCTTATACCCTTCTACAACACCATAGCTTGGTAATGGTATATTCGTTTTAGAAAGATGACACTGACAGATAGTGAGTGTTAAAATATATGATTTTATTTAATTCAACATTTTATGCTTCTTTAATAATTGTTATTTGTAAAAAAATTACAAAAACTATCTAAAATAACAAAAATTAGACAACAAAAACTAAAAATACTACAAACTTTAATCGTCAAAGGAAAGTGTGCAGTTTGACCATCAAGTATAATGAACATTTTGTGTAGTTGAAAATGCCGTTACCTTTTGCTAATTTGTAATGCAGTAATTTTGTAATGCACTGCAGACAATATTTAAATAAATAAAAAAAATACCGTTACTTTTGCTGATTTGTAATGCATTAATTTTGTAATGCATTGCAGACAATATTTATTTATAAATAATCTACTTTTTTTGTCCATGATCGGTAAAAGTCTTATTTTTTCGGTATTACCGGTTTTCTATTGGGTTTACAAGTTAATAATGTCGATTTGTTTGCTTGAAAAATGCATTTATTATAATAACAAAACGAATTGACACATTATTCAAAGCTTTGTCCATCGATAGCCACTACTTTTTCCCAAAGTAGTGCTCAAAAGAACTGCTCCGGTTTTGATGTTAAGAATGAATAAAGACAATTTCTGATACCCTGTCCTGAAGTGAAGCGTATTCCAGTAAGGGCGTTCAGCATTGATCGAAACAAATGGTAGTCAGGTAGCAAGGTCTGGGCTATAAGGCAGGTGATCCAAAACTTCCCATCCACTGCTTTCCAAATAGTTTTTGACCGGTCTTGCAATATGTGGCCGAGCGTTGTCATGATGGAAGATTATGGCCTAGTGTCTGGTCGAACATTCTGGTCGTTTTTCGTTGATATCTCTCCTCAAACGAATCAATTGTGTTCGGTACAGGTCCCCTGTGATCGTCTGACCCGATTTCAACAGCTCATAATACAAAACAACCTTATGATCCCAAATAAAGGGCATTTCCTTGGCGCCATGGATATTCGGCTTCGGCGTTGATTTGGCTGGTTGGCCGGGCTTTACATATGACTTTTTGCATTTGGAGTTATCGTAATGTATCCATTTTTCATCACCAGTAACAATACAATGCAAAAATGACTTATTTTTGTAGCGTTCAAGCAGCATTTCCGACATGCAAAATCGCCTTTCAACGCCTCTCTGCTTCAATTCATGTTAGACCCAATTTCCTTGCTTTTGAAAGAATTCCGTAGGGAAAAGGCTTATTGTGTGACTCCCAATGATAATGCAAGTTCTTCTTGCGTTTGACAACAATCTTCGTGGAGAAATGCTTCCAATTCCTCATCTTCAAATTTTTCGGCTGACCAGGCCTCTCCTTGTCTTCTGTCTAAATCACCACTTTTAAATAGCTTAAACCAACGTTCACAAGTTTTTTGAGTTGGTGCATGTTGACCGTAAGCTTCTACCGACAATCGATAACTTTTAGCATCCGTTTTCTTCAAATTAAATAAGGTTGTCAGACTTCCCCGCAAAACATCTTTTTTCACAAAATTCGACATTATTATAGCTATTGAAAAAAATGTGTGTTTACACTTTGTCGTCTATTGAATACTGAATTATAACGACAGATTTTTACCCTCCAAAATACCATATTTGTTATTATTGCCACAACCCATATGTGATAGTTATGCCATATGTTGTCCAAATCGACATTTTCACTTGTATACCCAATATCCAAATTCGGTCAATTTTGGCCTGAATTTTGATGTATTAACTACCCCCTAGAGAATACATGCCTTGTTTGTTTAGGATCCATTTAAAGGCAAAATAAACATCCGATAAATCTAGTTTTTGGAAGAGGATTCCTGTCACATGTATCAAAGCTGACTTGATAATAAAAATTTTTATTTTTTAGCTATGACTTTATTGAAGGTTTTTATATCATAATTATTTTCCTTCTCAGACTAAACATTTGCGTGTTCATAAACTGAAAATTATTGTCATAGATGTAAGGTAACCATCTCTCTATAAATTTATTTTACCTCTGCTTTATAAAATGATTTTTAAAAATAAAAATTAAATAAATAAAAATTTTAGCTATGAGAAAACTTACAAGTGAAAAACTATGATATATTTATTTCGATAACATTCATTAATAAACATATTAAGGAATATATGAAAATTTTTAAATGCTTCATATTGTGTGTTTAAAGCAGAACTATTATGCCATCAAAATCGTTTTCATTCAACAATATCTATTTTACAAAACTTTAAAGTTACTAAAAAACTCAAAAGCCTTTAGAAAACGTTGCTTTGTATTTTATGTTTTCTTTACAAGATACAAGGCAAAGTTGAAACATTCACCAACATGTTATTTACTAAACAAACAAAATTTTTTTATTACCTAAAAACTTAAGCAATGTTTTTTCTTCTTTGCTCCCTTTTTACTACAAAACAGATACGCGGCAAACGTTTAAATGGTTCAGCAAATTCGGCAAAATTAACAAAACTTAACCCCAATACACGTTACCACATTTGTGTTATCGGTACCGGTAATTGGCTATCGGAGCCTGTAGCAAATGCTCTACAAAGGATACATTTTAATGATACTTTCCTTATGCCAAGAGATGAACCAGCCATAGCATCATCATCGTCATCGTCAACGTTTTCCTCTTCATCATTGCCAACATCCTTTGCGTCTTCTTCAGCCACAACTAGTGCTGATTCATATACACCTTATCATTTATCGTATACCGGTAGTATGTACAATACAAATGGTATTATGACCTTCGGCGAACACTCATCGTTGGCCCAGCCACAACAACAGCAGGCATTAATCGAAAACACTATTATCACAGACAATGCTCTGCAGGAAGTATTAAAAAATTCACGTTTCTCCACGTGTACCGATGTACAAACATTGGATTCTACACCCAGTGTGATAACAGATGAAAACGGTCTGGCCACAAATGGTTTTATACACTCAATACTAACACGACGCCTAGGTTTGATAGTGGGCTGCTGTTTGGGCATCATAGTCTTTATTGTAATGATATCGGTGCTGAGCTATGTAAAACTAAAGAAACAGCGGATAGAAAATGCGAAAAGGCAGGCAAATATGCCACCAGATTATATGTCTTATCGTCACTTTTCCATACCCAATGAAGAGTTGCTGCGTATGGGTGTTAGTACGGGTGGTGGGTTAATGTCAAGTGTACCAAGTGGCATCAGTGCTCATATAAGTGGTACAAGTTTGAGTACAAGTGCAACGACAACAGCTACAGCTACTACACCGATAGGTATATTAAAAATAACTGAAAATAGTAATGTAAGTGGTGCTGGTAATGTTGCTGGTACAACTACAAAGTCTGCTGGTAATGCGGTTATTGCCGGTGGCAATGGTACTTTAAATTTAACCACATCAACCGCAATTGCTACGTCGTCCTTGGTGTCGTCAGCAAACGCAAACTCAACACCATCAAATGATGTTGTTAGTGTAGCAGTATCGACGGCAGCAGCAGCAACTACGCTGGCAAATAACCACAATAATCATATGCACCATCATCATAATCACCAACAGCATCATCACAATCAACAGCAGCAGCAGCAACAACACTATCAAGGAAATGGCAATGTTGTTGGTTATATGGCAGCGGGTGTAGTATTAGGCGCAAATCATTTAAATAATGTCGCTTGTTAGTAGTAAATAGTAAGTTGTGGTTTAATGTTATTCCTAGTTTCCTACACGAACGTCTAGTATATATATATATGTATTAGTGTATAAGTTTATGTGTAAGTGTGTGTTTGTATGTGAAAATGTTTGAGTGTGTTTGTATGATTATTATACAATTTTCATTTCTGCCATTTCAACATTTTCTTATTATTATTTGAAATTTTAACTACTACTTACACTCAAATAAAAAACTACTGCGAATATGCAAATTTACAGAAAAAATAACTATTTTTTGGGCCAGCAAACCGCGCAGTTAAAACGTGTCTGTAGCTATTAATAAAATGAAAGTAGTTGGAAAAATTAGTAAACGTTACTAAAATTTGATCAAATTTTAGTAAACATTTACTAAAAATTTATTTTCTAAAATCAGCCAATTTTTATTTTACTACAAGTAAATGTAGTAAATCTTTTTTTATATATTTTTTTTTTTATTATTATACTTTGACATAGTTTTTTTTTATATTTTCGAATATAAAAATGTTCAACTTAAAAACAAAACTTCTGTCTTAGAAATAAACCTGTAGAAATAGCAGATAAGCTACTAAAAACTAGTCGAAAATGACGTTGCAGAAAAAATTTTTATTTGTTAAATATAAATAAAATAACAACATGTTAACAGCAAAAATAAACATGTTAACTTTATAAAATTTTAGCTATGTTCGAGCTGAATTTTAGTTAATTGAATATATTAATTTAAGCTGATAATATTAGCAGAATCTTTTACTAAATATTTGTTGACCAAAAACAGTAAACAAAACTGCAATATCAACAAAATGTTTGCTATATTTACCTTAAATATTGTAGAGTGCAAATAACAGCATATGTTGGTAAAGTCTACATAAATTTGTAATTGTAAAATGTTGTAATTGTAAACTGCTGATTTCAGAAGGGCAGACTTTTATTCGCATTACAAAAATAGACCAAATAAAAGAAAACTTTTAAAGTTTAACATTTTTTTGCCAGCTAATATTTAGCAAAATTTGTTTTGTTGATTTTATCAGATTAATTTTCTACTTTCAGTTAATCGAAGCTTAGCTCAAATTTATCTAAATAACGGGTTTTTTCAATAAGGACTTGACAACTTTTTTTTTAAATAAAACGCAAACCATTTGAGATGTTTCCAAAACTTTATTATCGACTTGAAATACAATCAAAACATTTATGAATGGAACTCGACTTTTTTCATATTGCAGCGGCCGTAACGGCCATTCACAGTAAAGTGACGATCGATATTGTCGATGAAAAAATATGGCCTAATGACGCTGCCGGCATGCAAACCGCACCAAACAGTTATTTTTTGTAAATGAAGTGGTGATTCATGAAGCACATGTGGATTTTCACCAAACTAATAATGCATATTTTGCTTATTGACGAACCCATTGAGCCAAAAATGAGCTTCGTCACTGAAGATGATTTTGCGATGAAATTCATCATCTTAACGCTCTTAAAGTTGCGGTCATCGATATTTTTGATATTCTTATCTTATTAGTATTTAGCAAAACAAATCTTCTAATATTAGCAATTTTTTCTGCAACCTTATTTTTAATTAATTTTCAGAAATTTTAACAAAAAATTTTATTAATTTTTTCTACCACTGTATGGATAAAGAAAATTAGTAAAAATCTTTGACAATTTAAGAAACTCGGATTTAAAAATTTAGTACAATATTTATCTGAGTTTTACTTTTTCGAGCACCCCTAAAAACAAATCAAAGCAATTACACTAGAGTATCTTCAAAAAATAAGTACATGGTGCACTAGGCCGGGTCGATAAAAAAAGTTGTGCTGGTCACCCCCTAGAATTAAAGATAATTTAAAGAAGATTTGAAAAAAAAATTTATTTTTTTTGCCACGCCCCTTGACCCCGCGCATTTGGTTTTTTATTTCCTGTGGCTCCATTTATAGTCCGATCGTAACGTGTGATATATCATTGTTTTTTGAATGACAACGGCTACATTTTCTACTTTTATCACTTTTGACTCCGACGTCAAATTCTAGAAGTGACTTCTGGAAACTCGATTTGGTACTCGAGGGTGGTAGAAATAATGTTTTAATGCAGAATAGTAGAATTTTTAAATATTTTTTATACTTGAAAAAATTACGGACACAAGAAGCAGTAACTAATATTTAACTCAAAAAAATATAGTTTTTGGATTCTTTTTAAAAACGGTTTAGCTCATGGGATGTTATCGCTAGAGCCGAAATATTTTTGGAGTCATTATAAAACATGTTAATCTTTATATGCAGGGGGTGCATCTTGCATTTTTATAAAAAACCTCAGAATGGGACACTGTAATGGACGCGATAAAATATTTAAAACAGTAAGCACCATAGAAACAGTTTTAGAGCTTTTGAATTATCTGATATCTAGAAAATCAAGCTAATTTTTAAAAAATTAAAGGGCCAATTCGATCAAAAGGATAAATAATGTTTAATTTGGACAGTTTTTTACTAAAATAAAGACCTGTTTGACATTATGCGAAAAAAATGTGCAGAAACTATTGAATGCAGGTTAAATAATATTAATTTACAAAATGTGGTCGGAAATGTGGTTTTGCATTTTGAAAATTAGTGATAAAACGTTGGCGATTTTTACATTAAAAGCCTTGTCTTCGAAACAAAAAGTGTAAAAAAATTTAATTTTCGATACAGAAAGTAAAAAATGTAATATGCACATAAATATTCCGACCATATTTTATAATCAATAACTTAAATAAAAGCCAACCTTGGAAAAATATTCAGATGTAAAACTTGTATAAAATTTATAATTTTTGATTAACAATTATTAAAATTTTTTATAATAATGTTCGTTTATGAAGCCCTAATTTGTAAAAAAAAAAAACACATTAAAGTAATGAAAGCTTATAATTGAGCAAACGGTATCATAGTGTGCTAAAGAGTTTGAAGTGTATTGTAATGGAAATATTCGCTTATGATTTATAGTAATTTTGGCAAAGGAATTGTTCAATATATATCGTAGATGAAGCACTTAATAAATTTAAAAACTAATAAGGTCTCCTCTGTAATATTTCTGGCTTATTTATTCTTAGTTCGAATACTCAGTTAATCAAACCGATGACTTGTAACTAATAACATGGAAAACTTTTTTTTGGGAGCAAAACACCAAAATCCCCAAAATAGTTGTCTAAAGATAAAATTTTACCAAATTACTAGAATTTTTTTGAAAACATTCGAAAAGATTCTAAATATGACAAACGAACTATAATTTTTCGCTAACAGTTTGCGTAAACTTTGAAAATATATGTGGCAAACCAAAAAAATTTTGATACATGAGGACTTAAATCAATATATGTTTTGATTACATCAAATCTTGAGACCGCAATGTTTAACTTTAGGTAAAGGGTGTTTTTTATAGAACTTTGAAATGGAATAAACTTTGAAATGGAATAAAACAAAGATCAATTTTTTAAATTGACATGAACTTGACTTTATTCGAAAGAAAATCTTCTGGCATTATAATTTAAATATGACTTCTGGTATATGACCGCCACGGCTGGCTTGGACGTTGTCTAATCTGGAGTTCCAATTTTCGATGACTTTTCCAACATTTGGGCCCGTATATTGGCAATGACGTGGCGAATGTTGTCCTAATAGTGGTCAATCGTTTCGGGCTTATCAGAGTAGACTAGCGACTTCACATATCAACTCAGAAAATAGTCCAGCGGCGTTAAATTGCACGATCTTGGAGGCCAATTCTCGGGTACGAAACGTGAAACTTTGCTGTTACCAAACGTTTCCTTCAATGAATCGATTGTGGCACGAGCTGTGTGACGTGTTGCGCCGTCTTGTTGAAACCCCAGCTCCTGCACATGATGGTTGTTCAATTGATGAACAGAAAAGTCAGTAATCGTGGCTCTAAAGCGGTAACCATTGACGGATATACTAATTGGGGATGCATATTATCATTTAGAGTAAACGTGGTGCGAAAACGTTCCATAGTTAATCGAATTAATTGCTCTGATGAACGATTATGTTGACCGTAAAATCGACGTAGTGCGCGAAACGTATTTCGAACAGAACCATGATTTTCAAATTAAATTTGTTCAGGATTCAGTCTATTCATGTTGAAATGCCAAACCAAACTAAACACAAATCACTTGACAGCTGACAAAATGGCCGCCAGTTAAAAAGGTATTGCACTTAAAGTTGTATACCTGTATAAAACACCCTTTATCACCTTTAGTTGTATCCTTTTTCGATAAGAAGTTATAACAGATCTATTTAGGACCCCCTAGGAGTCTAAAGAAAATATTTGGTTACCTATATTCTTACTGGTATTGACAAAAATAATGATTCAAAAAATGAATTTTCAAAAAAAATAAATTTAATAAAAAAAATATGTTTTTTTATCGATTTATTTTTTATAAAATGTGCCTACACGGTATTTGAACCTGATACTTACAATTGTTAGCCAACCGCTCTACCATTTGAGCTGTCTCGACATGTTATACTTGATAGATAAAACATAAATGAAATGATTGCACAAAATGTCATTACTTTTAACAAAAAATCAAAATAAATAGAGGTAAAAAAATAAAATAGAGTTTAAAAATAATGATTCTAAAAATAGGTTTTTAAAAAATGCTTAGATCATTAAATTTATATTTAAAATAATGATTAAAATTAAGTACTTACAGGTAACGCATTATTTTTTGTATTGAGATAATGAGAAAATCAACTTATTTTTATTATGTCATTATTATTATTATTACTGGTAGTCCGAAAAGTTATGACGTCATTACCGTTTCTACACTGGGTAACCATAAATTTCATTTTGGTTTTGAATACCCATTAAAAAAAAAATTGGAAATTTCCTGCCTTTATAGCACACATAAAATACTTATTTTTTCCAATAAAATTTTCACCTGCGTCACTGTACCATTATTAAAAAACAAAAGGCACAAATCAGTTTTATTACCTTAATCAAAGCCAAGGTCAGAAAAATGAAAATTAGTTTGAAAAATCGCGTGATTTTTCAAACAACTTTTCGACTATGGTGCTATTACCTATAGTTACAAAAAAAAAAAAAACAGGAGCAAGGACACCGGCGTTAAAAAAGTCGTTAAATACAGGTGAGGAAAAAAGTATATGGTACAAAGTGAGGTTATTTTTTGTTACCAGCCTTACTTAAAAATGATTTATATTTTAATAATATTGGACAAGTCCTCAATTAAAACACACAATATTCGTGGCCATCCGCCTTTTTGTCTCAAAAATATAAAGAAAAAGCTGTGTACAATTCTTTAATCTTCATATACTTATTTCAGTATATGGTACAAAACTACAAATTGCTTAAAAACTTTAAGTATGTTATTGCTAATCCAAATTTTTAACATAAAACCTCTTTTTAAGAGTTAATAAATTATTCTTCCATAATAATATGGCTCAAAAATGTATAAAAATAGGCGAAAATGCTTTAAATTGGTATATAGTAAGAATTGCAATAAAAAAACTCTTAATTTTTTTTTTATTTTATAAAATAAAAGTACAGTAACTGGATAGGAACTTCAACTTGAACAGCAGGTTGTAAGAAATACACAAATTATTATATTATTAGGCAAAGTTGTAGTTTTTTTCAAACATAGGGTATTGAACTTGCCTATTCTAAGATTTTTATATTTAGTACCGAGTATCTGGAAAATATCAAAACATTTTCACCATATTTTCCTATTGTATGGAACACTTCTGGGTATAGACCAATATGTTAAAATTTGTTTCATTCAAAAGAAAATGGATTATGACTTTATCTAGAACTTTTATGCAATGCTCCTTTGTTTGCATTTAAAGTTTAAAACAATTTTGGATTGAACATTTTTGTGTACAATTTTAGATTTCATCTAAATGTACCTTTAGTTGAAACGACTAAAAGAGGCGCACTGACTTTTAGAAAAGACTTTTATTGACACTTTTTGCTGAAAACCGTAACTAACTACAAAGCATTTCCTTTTAGTTTTTAAACAATCAAACTTGTTAGTACTGGTTAAAATTTATATAATTAAGGATTATTAGAAAATTCACAGATATGAGGCTAAAAAAAATATTTTTTATATCGCGAAGCCCTTGAATTTAGTTCTATTTAGTCCTAGAGATTACAAAGAGTTTTAATTAAACTAGTTTTCAAAATTTTGTGTTAGTTTTAATGCCATTTTGCATCATATAGAATATTTTCTTATTTTCCTCCATAGAGCACAAAAACTAATGAATGTTAAAAATAATTCATGAAAATAATTTAGGCTTACTATTGTAAATACTTTTAATAAAGCGTCCCAGTTTCTTATAATGGAATAAAAAAAATTCAAAATGTACCGTATATTTATTTCCATACCTGTATAATCAAACTGTTGTAACAGGCGAGGTGGTGATTAATAAACAATCTGAAGGGAATAAATTCTGTAGTATCAACTTCGCACAATTTTTACAAGTCCTTTTATGAAAACATCATTAAATTTACAGTAAATATTACAAAAACAACCAAAAAATATCAAAAAAGTTTACGTACAAAAAAGTCGATTAATTTCGTAAAAATTTTTGATTTTTTTTTTTGGCCATTTTTATATCTAAAATATACTTAATGATTCTACATATAATGGATCAAAATCCATTTTTTGAAATTTCCATTCATTTGAGTACCGACACATATATGTTACTAAGCGTACCAGTTTTTAAGGCCTGGCGGGCGGGTTTTTTAGGGCACCGGCCCACTTTGCTCCAGATAGAGAAAAATTTTATTTTTTTCCAGGGGGGTCATGTTTTTTTACTTATTTTTTAGAGAGTGCCCGAAGAAGTAGACTTTTGCTAAAAATTGCACTAAAAACAGCAACAAAAACTGTAAAAAAATTTGTAAATAGAGAATAGCAAAAATTTTTACTAAAAATAACTTTATACTAAAAATTAGTACAAAAATTTGAAATTGGTATATAAAACGTTTTAATAAGTTTTCTACTAACTTTTTGTTTTGATTGTAGTACTACATGTTCTTGGTACCATCACCACTAAAATGATTTTGTATTATAGTTAGTTTATTTGAAGTTTTTTTTTACCTTAGATTCAGATTATAATATATATTTTTGCTTTATTTAAATGAGATTTAGTTTTGATGTTGTCTACAGGACATGTTAATATTTCCTTTTACGGTTTTACCTTAAATATTTTTTGTGTAGTTTTCTTGAATTTCATCTTAAATATTTAGTATATCTTAAGTTAGCACTCAATGTGTTTTTTGTTTTTCTTTCGTTTCTTTAGTGTAAGGGATAATGAAATTGTTACGGTATTAACTACACCATCTCCAATTTTATTGTAACATTTTATAAAGAAATCACTAAAAAATTATTGTGAATAAAATTTCAATTTAACTTTAGTTTCATTTCAAACATACTTTCAATTAAAAGCATATAATTATCTATTAAATGTTTAATTGAAACTAAAATTGGTGAACACAATAGCTTTGATAACTAACAATGATATCATATTGACCAAAATGTCAAAATTTAAAAAAAAAAATGCCAAAATTTAAAAAAAAAAATTGTTAAATCTCCAAAATTGGGAACAATCTTTTAAATAAAAAAATCGGTAATATTTGGAAAAGCGCGAAAGTTAAAAAAGCCGCTAAAATTAAAAACATTGCCAAAATTCAAACACTCTATATTCAATTTCATCAAATTAGATCTAATTGTAGCAAATAATTTGATCTTATTGTATCAAATAAAACACTATATCTAATTTCATCAAATTAGATCAAATAATGTTTAAATTAGATCAAATAATGTTGATTAAATCTTACATGACACAATTAGATGTTCTCTTTTTTCAGATATAGTTATATATAATACGAAAATTCATTAAATATTTTTTTTTACATGGGTAGGGAAAATTAAAATATATCGCAAATGTGTCAATTCACCCCAAATGACCTATAGCGGGACTAGACAAGGGCATATAACTGCATTTCAACGATATATGTGTTCGTATTTTTAATTTTTTTCTCTTGTTTTTTGTATATTAACACACATGCATGCAAAGGATATAATGTTGCTGTTAGCCAGCCTATAGCTATACGTTTGGTAGTCGAGCCCTACTGACACTAAATCGACAATTTAAATCCTTATTTTAAACTAATTCTTAGGCACATCATCTAACATCTCACCAGGTGTCAAAAATGTGTTCATTGACCTTGTCTTCAGGCAACGGAATGTTAAAGCGACATGTCCATTTACCTTAGGACACGTAAAGCGTATTATCTGGTACCAGTCCTTTTCCCCGCAGGGATGTTTTCACATAAATTATTTAATTCCAAAGATATATTTCCTCTCAAATTCTGGGCGCATTCATCTATGACGTGAATTCTAAACCGTTTTTCTGATCGATATTGAAAAATTAAGTCTCATTATTATAAAAACCACAATATTTTATTACATATTCTACACCGAAAGAATTTCATGCATTATGTACAGGAAAATCGAAGTACTTGTACAAAATATTTCGTTGTTTCGCAACACGAAAGGTTAGTGAAAATTACCCGAATAGATACGAAAATCTTGCGTTTATTGTACAAAATACATTTACAGATATACGAAATATTTTTTATATACTCGTATGACAAAAAAATCCTGTTGAAACGCAACAGGTGCAATTATAAAAATCGATGAAAAAAATAAATAAAATGTTGCACGTATTTAAATGTTTTAATAAAAAATTTGTTACGTTTACGAAATTATTTCGTTAGCTGCGTAAAATTACAAAACCCTATTCTATTTCTGTTTCGTAAAATAAAAGAAACTTTCTTATATATTACGAAAAAAAATGCATACAAATGATTTCTTTGGTTTCGTTAAATTTTAAAAGTCTGCAAGTTTTTGTTTGTAAAGTATAAGAAACTTTATTGTATTTTACGAGAAAAGTAGCTCCGAGTTTTTTTTCGTAAATAGTTGCTTTGATTTTTTTTTTTCGATGTACTTATGTAGTATAAAAGGTTAAACTTTGGCAGATTTCGTTAAATCGAAATATTGTATTTTAAAGTTTACTGACTTGATCCATAGTTACTAGTTGAATGTGATCAGATTAAGTTTTTCTCACAAATACATGACATGGAAATGGTGTAGTATTAATAATTGTAAATAACTAAGATTTTGAATTGCATACTAAAGCCAAACAACAAAATCTATGTTTGGTAAAGGTATATAAAATGAAGCATATTTTTAATAGGCATTTTCATGTTTTCTTTTAAATTGTTTTCTTCTTAAAAGAAAATTTGGATTAGAATGATTAAGTTAATTGAGATAGAGATGAGTATCTTCAATTAAAAATGTTATGTTAAAAACAGATTTTTTTATGGCAATATTATTAAAGAAATATGTTTATAAAACTTTAAATCTATTTCAGGAATTTAAAATTTTCTTATAAAATGAATTCTCTACGTATAAAAGTATAGAGATTGTGAAACCTGGGTGTGTATTCTAAAAATTATGCTACACGAATATATATAATGTCCTATGGTTCCTTAAGAGGAACAAAGGGCCACTATCGATATTAGTTGTGGTTTCAGTAATAATTGTTGTTTAGGACAAAGCGACTGATTGGGCCACCTTGTCCGATCCTAGTGCTGGGGCTGCCAACAACCTCTAGGCAGGCTAGCCGAAAAAAGCGGCATGAAAACAGTTGAGTTTCAGCGACAGTTGCCACCTAATTACCTGAGACGGTGTTAGCTTGCCCATCAGGTTACTCAGCTGCGCCTTCTCACTCTAGCTGCGGCCAGACGGGCCCCTGAACCGCATTCCCAGGGGATACCTGGTGTAAGACCGGAAGTAGTGAGCTGCTTGGGAAGTTCGACAAAGGAATCGCTTCTTGATATCCCCAAGTGGATAACAGACAGAAAGCTTTCCGCATAAGTAAACCTCTGTGAAAGACCCCACGCTACACGAATGAGTGATTGTTATTGTTTTTTAGTTCGTGTGAAGAAAAAAGTCTTCCAGAAACAGGTTCGTAGTTTCATTTGCACCAACACAGACTAAATGTTTATTGTATATTATGTCATCGAAAAACAGAGAAAAACTCTTAATTTGTGGCACTTTGTCTTTCAAATTTCATTATGTTTAACCCTTTCACGACAAATGGTTGATATATGTCCCAGTTTTACTTTTTGCTCTTTTAGGAAAGCCTGAAGGGCGATTTTGACAGAGCTTGTTGCGATCGACACTAGAAAGAAGTAGCTTTTTAGCGATATCTATAAATTGTAGCCTGATAGCAAAGAGTTTAGAATATAAAGATATTGAAATACTCTTACTTACAGAGAAAAATATATAAATTGTGGCTGCAAATAGGAAAATGAATATTTTTTCTCGATTTTAAGTTGGTAAATTGACTTTTTTTAATACTATAGCCAATAGTTTTTGACATATTTGTTATGATTTGGACAAACATTTTTTTAATTTAGCCTTGGTTTTCCTTTTTCTTGTTTGCAGGCACAAAATATTAACAGAGGCTGAGAGCATTGCATAGCCTTTGCTGATAGTTTCAAAACGTTACAAGGTCAACCCAATTTCAAAACTTATTATTTTTGTTTATTTTGATTTTTTTTACGTTTTTTTTTAAAGTTTTTTTTATGTTAAAAATCCAGTTTTAAGTTTATACCAAAATTGTTCATAGTTTTGAATTAGGGATAATTTAGCACAAAATACGTATTTAAAATTTATACAAAATCTTAACCCATTCAGAAGCAATATCCCATAAATATTTTAGTTTTAGAACTACTTATTTTTCCCCAACAGAGGGAAGCAGTATAGCTCCAAAACCAGCACAAATTTTTTTTTAGTCATAGGCTTAAGCCTACGCGAAGTTTCGTCAAAAAAGTTTCAGCGGTTTTAGATCGGTCGTCAAAGTGTTAAAACTTCCTAGCAATACCATGGTAATGACAAGTCGTTACCGTATGCATGTTTAAGAGTTTTTGAAGTGAAAAATAATTTTGAAAGTGCATGTAGAACTTTCATATTTGAAAGAGGACAACCCTTGGAATTGAATGCTTTTTGAATCAGTGAAATCGGATTACAACTGTCGAATGGCTCTTTAAAGTAATTAACTTCTGATAATTTTTAAATTTTTTTAAAAATTTATTAAATTTTATGGCCACTGTTCAATTCTAATGTGATGTCCCATTTTACTCATAATAGATATATACACTAATTTTTTTCATATTTTTACGCATGGATTAATATCAGTGTACTCATAAGCTTAGTAATGTGAATAATTTTTCAAACAGTTTTATAAAACAAATTAACATGTAAAACAACACCAAAAGTTTAACATTATATATTGATAATCACACGTTTTTGTAGATCAGAGCTTAAGAATTTAAGAAACTATTGTCAATACATGAAATTTCAACAGATGTCTGCATTCGGCCGCACATTCACAGAAAAAATTATTGTCAATTATATATCAATTTTTGTTTGATTTCAAACTCACTTTCAGTTAAAAGTTAATTAATATCTATTAAATGTTTAATTTAAATTATAAACCAACAAATAGAAAAAATTGCAAAATTTTAAAACATCACCTAATTTTTTTTATAATCTCTAGTTTTTCAAATTGTCGATTTTTGAATACTATATATTTTTATATTTTAATATATTTTTCTTTAAATGTTGGCAGTTTTTTAAATTTTTGTGATCTTTTACTAATTCTATAATTTTTTTTTCCAATTTTTAGGGATTTTTTAAGTTTTAACAAATTTTTTTAAAATAAAATCAATTTTTCAATTTTGGCGTTTTTTTTTTTAAATTTTATTAATTTTTTTTAAATTTTGAAAATTTTTTCCAATGTTTGACGATTTTAATTTATTTAGTCCATTATTTTTTATTTTAATTTAGTCCATTTTATACAATTTTTTGCAATTTTTTTTTTTTTTTGCAATTTTAGTTAATGTTTTAAAAGTATCTACGAAAAATTTACTTGAAATTAAAAACAATTCTCAATTATATTTATAAGAGGTATAATTAAATCTTCATTGAAGCTAAATGAATTAACTAGTTCCAAGTTATTTTAATTGATACTACAATTTTCTTTACAGGACCGAATTCAGTTAAACTTTTAATTAAATTAACAAAAATTTCAATTTAAACTTGATTTGTATGTTTTGTGTGTTTTATGAGTTTGAATGTTTGCACTAATCATGTTAGTCGAAAATAATGTGAATTTTAATTCATATAAAACTGAAGTTAAAAATTTGAGAGCGACGAAATTAATGTAATTGCAGACTTCACGTACTATTAAAAGCTTAATTGAATTCGGTCTTATTACGGAAATGGCAGCATTAATTCCAATAATTTGCAATTATTTAATTAACTTAGTTTTAGTTAAAATGTTAATCATATCTATCAAATATTGTTTATGAAATATTGTTTGTAATTTCAAAAAAAAATGTTTTTTTTTTTTTTTTTTATAATTTAACCAATACTCAGGGGATGCCCCCTACTCATGCAGTGCATTGTATTGATCAGGAAAATAGGGTATGGGAAGGAGGAAAGAGGGAGTAGTGCTTGTGGATATTTGATTTAAATTTTTCTAAATTGTAAGTAACAGGGAAGACTTCTGCGGGAAGTTTGTTCCACATACGAATTGTTCGACTAAAAAACGAATTTTCTCTGTAATGCGTTGTGCGAAACACAGGACAATCAACTACAAACGGATGTGCTCTACTAGATAAGCGAGTATTACGAATAAAAACTCGGTCTCGTGGAATAAGTTCACTTATCTCAGATGAGCATCTCCCATGGTAATATCGATAGAAAAGTGTCACACAACCCACATTTCGACGATGCTCCAATGAATCAATAGAGTTGGATACACTACTGTCATTGATAAGCTTCACCGCACTCCCCTGAACACGGTCCAGAAGCTTCAGAATAGACACTGAAGCCCCTACCCATATATGGGAGTTGTATTCCATTTTCGGCCGGATATAGCTGGTATAAATAATAAGGAGATCGGATGGAGTGAAGTAAGTCTTGCACCGTTTCAGAAAACCAAGGCACTTGAATGCTTCTTTCGACACTTGAAATACGTGCTTATTCCAGCGGACATCACACTGTATTTTCATGCCCAGAACTTCAAGAGTATCGAGGGATCGATACATATACCATCCATAGCTACAGATGACAATGTTAATTCCACAGCCCGTCTGTGGGTTAACATACAACATTGGGTCTAGCGTGCATTAAAATCGACCTTATTCGCGCGACCCCACTCAGAGATTGTAGACAGGTCTTGATTGAGTGTGTCATTCATGTTCTGCCGTATGCTCTCTAACTCCAAAGAGCTTGGCCTGTGATCGAATGAAAATGAATGACAAATGTTGCTGTCATCTGCGAAAGAGTAGATAGGATTAAAGGTCTGACCAAGAAGGTCATTAATAAAAATAAGAAAAAGGGTAGGAGAAAGAACAGAACCTTGCGGTACCCCTGAATTTAGCTGAAACTCGTTTGATGAGACCCCATCTAAAACAACACATATAGTGCGGTCTCTGAGAAAACTCGTTATAAATCGAGAGAAGATATTACCGACACCAAAAGCAACTAGCTTAGTCACGAGTGCCCCGTGCCACATGCGATCGAACGCCTTGGAGATATCTAGAGCAACCACTTTACTCTCACCAAAGCGGTGGAGTGACCGGCTCCAACGTTCCGATAGAAACGCCAACAGGTCTCCAGTAGATCGACCGCTACGGAAGCCATACTGTCGATCATTTAAAAGTGAATTGGTTTCTAAATATTTCACAAGATGGTAGTTAACCATGGTCTCCATCACTTTGGAGAGCGCAGAGCAAATTGCGATTGGGCGGTAATTTTCAGGGTTGTTAGCCGTACCCTTTTTAGGGATTGGCTGGACATTGGCCACCTTCCAGCATGAGGGGAAGACTCCCGCACGATACGAGGAGCTAAAAAGTTTTGCCAATGGACGTGCCAACGTAAAAGAGCACTGTTTCAGCACCAGTGCTGATATGCCATCCGGCCCCGGTGACTTGTTTACGTTGAGATCCTCAAGGACCCTTTTGACGGCCCGGGCCCGAAAGAAAATCAAAGGCATAGTATAGGATACCCTTTCGAGAACGGGCAGTGGTTGATCGCTTTCCGGCAAGAAAGAATTTCTTGCAAAAAGTTCAGCGAAGAGGTTGGCCTTATCAACCGGGTCGGTGAATAATTGATCGTCCTTTATAAGAGTTGGAATAGAAGAACTAGCATTATCCTTTACTCTTTTAAAGAACGACCAAAAGGTCTTACTGCCCCGAGGAGCAGAAAGAACTTTCGCACGTAGACGCCGTTCGTATAAAACCTTTTCGCGTCTAAGTACTTTGGCACACTCGGTTCTCGCCTTTTTGCGATGCAGATCAGTAACGACGTTCTTATTCGAACGCCAATTACTGAACGCTGCCTCTCTGGATCTGACTGCATTTTTGCACGTCTGGTTAAACCAACACTTATGTTTTGATTTTCCCGAAATATGCTTCGTTGGAATAAAAAGTTTCATTCCTAGCATAATAATATTGACTACCATTTCTGCAGCGGCATCGACGTTGTCGTCGAGAAAACAAATTTTCCAGTTAAAATGCCGAAAGAAATCGTTGAGCTCGGCCCAACGAGCTTTTTCATAGAGGAAAATAGAACGTTTCTGCGCTAAGTTGGAAACGCTTCGAAGAGTAGAATATGAAAAAGATGCAGAAATAGTACTGTGATCCGAATTTCCGAGAGGTGCAAGTATTTTCACTTCGTACTTTTCAGGGTGAGAAGTGAGGAAGAGGTCGAGAGTGTTCCGCAACTGCCCTTCAACACACGCATTGTATGTTGGCTCATTCACAAGTTGCGCAAGATCATTATGCGCGGCGAAGAGCTCAGCGTATTGGCCCTCGGGAGTTGTATGGCTCGAATGGCGAATCCAGGATGAGTTGTGGATATTAAAATCACCAGCAACTACGATTTCACTATTCGGACAACTCTCCAAGATTTTCGAAATTAAATCGGAAAGGGCATCGAAGCCATCAAGGGATTTAGCCAATTCCGTGCTTGGACTTCTATATAAAAATCCGAAGTGCAATATGTGTGACCTGATCTGGAATTTAACCCAAAGAGAGCTAAATTCCTTATCATTACAGTTCAACTGTTGCTGATACTGGTACACAACATCATCGCGAATGTACATTGCAAGGCCCCTATGTAGAGAGAAAAGGGATAGAAGGTGATACCCAGGTATGTGAAAATCCTGTGGATCAGCATCCTCACAAACCTGAGTTTCACATAAGGCTAAGACATCCGGCCTATGAAAACGAATGTGAGCATACACAGAAAAGTGATTCGCTCTCAGTCCGCGTATGTTGCAGAATGATACAAAAAAAAAAAGTGAAACTTTTTTAGAAAAAAAAATAAAACGCCATCAATTTGCGGAACAATTTATTCGTCAAAATTAAAAAAAAACATTATGTCGAAAAAATTGCTAAAATTTGCCAAACTTAAAATATCGCCAAAATTGATTATTATTTTTTATTTGGCATTTTTTTTATCATTGTAGGTTATAAAAACTATAAATTTTGTGTATACAAAATTCATTTTTAATTAAACATTTAATATATATTTTTAAACTTTTAATTGAAAGTGGAGTTTGAAATCAAAAAAAAACTTGTTATTAAAATCTTATTGGCAATGTTTTTTTCTGTAGTCTGATGACTGATAAGCACATTTTATTCGTGAAAGGTTCCATCGAAATTGCATTGAATTTGTAGCACTATACCGATGTCTTAGATATGCAATTTTCGTTAGTATTTTCTTAGAGCTTTTAGAAAAATTTTGTAATTTTAGATTAAATTATATACACAAAATATATAAACACATTTAATGAGCTTCTAAGTTTGGTAACACACCAAAATATCTCTGACCAGTTTTAAATCCATCCAATTTAGAGAAATACAGTTCCACGTCCAAACCAGTTTTGATGTCAACTTAGAAACTTTTTTGTTACTGAGGTCTTCCAAATGCTAAAACAAGGGACCAAATTATATATTTCCCTTAACCGAGGACCTATTTTTACAGACTCCATAGCTAATCACTAACTTGTTTCAGCAAATACACTTACATTTTGAATCGTCATTTTGGAAATAGCGTAGCCACAT
Organism: Delia radicum; assembly: GCA_021234595.1. Taxonomy (NCBI): domain Eukaryota; kingdom Metazoa; phylum Arthropoda; class Insecta; order Diptera; family Anthomyiidae; genus Delia; species Delia radicum. The sequence continues at coordinate 109,406,163 of CM037852.1, forward strand.
TAAAATGAACAGCTTCATCATATTTGTGAAAACCTTCATAGTTTTTTGTTTATAAACACTTAAGAAACTATTTTGTAAAAAACTGATGTGTCTCAGTCTCCACTACACACACAGAAAAATAAAATGCCAACCGAATTGAAAAGTGTATTCTGGTAAATACAACCAATTAATTCGGCTAATACAACCATATTCTAATGTGATTTCTAAATGTTTTGGTTGTTGCAACTAAAATACAGTTGTGTAGCGCCAACCCATGTCAGTGGTAATAACAGAATTTTAGTTGGCAAATGGTAAGATTTGTTTCTGTGTGTACTAAAACATTTGTCATTTGTCGGTTTTCGACGTATGCGACAATTTCATAAAAAATATTGATAATATTTTTCTATGAAATTATGAAATGGCTGAGAAGCACGATTCATTAATATTTATGAAAAGTTTTATCACATTTAAAAACACTTCATATATATGACAATTTTTCATAGATTTTCATAAATATGATCAAGTTTTTGCTTCTGACTGCACTTCGAACATACATAATTTAAGTATATAATTAATATAAATTCTCCTTCTAATCTTTCAACTTTTGTTATTTTAAATCGTAAAAAAATAATAATGAATTTAATACTTAAACTAAAGAGTGGGTCAAGATGAATTTGTTTTTAACTTTATTTTTTTTTTAATGTTACTAGACATTGTGGTAAAAAAAAATATAATCAAATATACAATCAACTAAACGAATAAAAAAAAAAAACAGTTCTGTTTAATTACAAATCGTTTTAAATTAATCTACACACTTATTGTTTTGAGTGTAACATCTAGAGTTGTTAAAACCGGTTTCCATATATTTTGATAAAACCGTTTTTTTATATTTTCCGGCTTTTAAAAGCTGCTCTTCGAGTGCGTATATAATAATACGGCAATTGTACAATATGAGTATCACTTTCTTTTGTTGGGTCCCAAGGCAAAACCTCTCAGACAATTTTGTACTGATAATAAAAATGTTTTTTATTTTTTGAGAAAATTTGTGAAAAAAACCTCATGGACCAAAAGTGCTTTCAAAAATGCTTTAAAATGTGTCATTCTGTATTTATAAAATATTGCTGTCACTGCAAGAAAATATTGTTAAGGGAAGAGTAAATAAAACCTCGCCAAAAGAATAATTATAAAAAAATTCCGTGAAATCGCGAACAAATTTATCGATAAAAAATCGCCAAATTGTTAAACTTTTGCGTCAAAATGGTTTAAACGGGTTTTGGTAAATATAGGAGAATTACAAAAATTATGTAGTTTGAAGCAAGTATTTTACTTAAATTATACAAAATTTGTCTTTCGCTTAATAAGGGAATAATATCGCGATTTGTTCAAACTGTTATGGCAGACTGGTGGGATATGATTTAGTATTAAGAATTATAGACATTTGTCTGCTGCAAACAATTAATTTTCTTGAAGCTAATTATTATTTTTAAATTTAAAAAATATGTATTTAAACTTAAAACTTCACGCATTTGATGCGTGAACTTTTCCAACGATAGGGAAAAAGAACACTCAGGTCGTTATAACTGAACACCTCTGTATGTTCAAAAAATGATATTTAAAATTAAGGACACATAAAAAAATATTTAATTAATGTTTCAGTATTTCATATAATTTTTGGTAGTTTTTGAGTTTTAAAAACTCTAAAGCCGTATAACTTTTCTATGAATAACCAGATTTTAACTTCAAACAAAAATATTTCCATACAAATATGACATTCATATTTGTTAATTTTAGATAAGTTAGCAGGTCTAAATTGCAAATCGTCCACTAGCCTGCAAGTAGTACCATATCGCACACCTAGTTCAAAAGTGGCTCAACACAAAATTTTTAATTTTTCAGAAATCGAAAAAAAATATTTGCAACTTTATACCAATTGAAACATAAAGCAAGACATAACTGTATTTTAGCAACAGTTGACAACAACAAAATACTCTGATATTTTTTTTATTGATAAACAAGTGTATTGTGCATAGTTTAAGCATATAAACCCGAAAAATTAAAATTCTGAGTTAAGTCACTTTGATCTACATTTTTTTATTGTACCATTGAGCAGATATATTGGTACCAAGTGGTTTAGTGATATCTTAATGGGTTTAGAAGATAGCAAAAAGTGCTAAGTGTATAACTCATATAAAAAAAATAAACTTTTTTCTATAGACAAAAAGTTGTATGTGTACAAACTGGTATGAACATATTTTGAGAAAAGTCTTCCTAAGAAAAGTTATGTGTATTTTTTCTTAAAAACCATGCACTGCTCTGTAACAGAAATTAAATCCTGATTTGTTTTAATACAGTATTTTAGAAAATGAGGTCAGGAATCATTAAGGTATGTAATTTGAATAAAGTATCTTAAAATGGTAATATAAATAATTTTTTTCGCTCTCCTGAAATCTGTTGAAAAACACATAACACTACTTGCAGGCGAGACGGCGAAATGCTATTTTCTAAATATCAAAAAAAAAAAAAAAAATAAAAAGCTGAAATTTATGTTTACAAAGTTTATGAAACTTTTTTATGAACTGATGCAGGTCCATCAAACATTTTTCATCCAATTTTATTAAACTTTTCATCATATTTATGAAAAATTCATAAATATGAGGAATAATTTATGACAAACGATTTATGAAACAATATGATCAATATGATGAAACTTTTTTCGCTGAGTGTACAGACATATTTGACCATACTTACTAATGCCTAACCATGATAAAAAAAATACGTGTCCCTTAAATGTTTATTCTTTACCACATATCCAATATTCATTAAGATCTACGGGTCCGGGTCGGGATACCTCAATTGTAAGATGGATTTCTTTTTATTAATTAATAATCATATAATTACAAGTTATATACTATTACCCTAACCTAGCACTATCTACTATGGCTTTCGGCGCGTTGTAGCGAAAACCTCTGCCTCTGGTGGGAATCGAACCCACGACTCCCGCACTGATAAGCCAGCACGCTACCAACTAGCCTACCGGGGCACACAAAGATGCATTTTAAAAATGATATTCGTTTTGTTTTATATGTCAACATTATAATTTTTATTAATTTTTTTAAAGTTTGTACAAACAATTTCAGATATTAGCAATACAAAAAGAATTAAAAAATAACTGAAACTCGGTTATTCCACCTGTTTTTAAAGATCGGAAAACCGGTTTTTTAAAAATGCTTTCAAAAAGTTGGAATATTTAACAAGTCTGGTAACATCTATGTTGCTGCCAGTAATTATAAGAACGTATTGGTTAAAAAATTCAACTAAACATGACTCACTCTTTAATATTTTTAATTTCAAATAACAATAATTTTAACAAGAATTTAAAAATATTTCGTTAAACTTTAGTTTTATTTCAAATATAAACTAATTTAAAACTTTGTTAATAATAATTAAAATCTAAAATTTATATAAAATAAAACAATTTATGTTTGCTTTGTTAACTCTATAAGAGATAAACACAATATTTATTAAGTAAATAAAATCTATGGATAAATAAAATTATGAAATAAAATTTAAAACAAAACAAATGTTAAGCATATTAAGTTTTAAGCACAAACTAGGTTAGTGATTATTAAAATAAAACAACAAAAAAAATATATAGAAACAATAAAATAAAAATATTGTAAATAAAATTTAAATTACAAAATTAATAATATTTAGTTATTAAATAAAATTAATATTATGATAAATAAAAAAAAAAAGAAATTTTTTTGCATTAAATTTAATTAATAATAAAATTTAATTAAAACAAGTCTTAGACAAAAGCGCGGTAACATCAAAACTCATCAAAGGAATGAAATCAAAAAACTATTAAATAAATTATAATAAAAACTTCTACCTAAAGAGTAAAATAAAACTTTTAGAAAGTAAAACAAATATTTAATATTAAACAAAGGAAATGCTTCAAATAGTTCTGAAATAATATTAAATGAATTACTCATAATTAGTAGTGTAGTTTATAGTTTGGTAAAAAAAAACTAAAAAAACTCAAAGAGTTTCATTTGTAAAACGAATAACAAAATAAAAAATTATTATAAAATAAAAATAAAGTTTTAATTTTAATTTTTTTAATGTAAAATATAAAACAAACATTATAATTAATTAACTATAAACACAAAACAAAAACTGATTGGTTAAGGCTACTGCGAACCATCAAAATTAATAATTAATTTTAAATAATATTTAATAATTATATTATAAACAATTATTATTAACAACAAAATATTTTAATAAACCATAAACAAAAAGTCAAATAAAGCTCAAGAAATTCATATTTCATTAACAATATTTAACTTGCAAGCAAATTTTTATTTTTATTAAACTTTCAAAGTTGGTAAGTATGCAAGCTTTAATGACCACAATTGGTAGTTGGTGCTGCTCTCTATATTTATAAAATAATAACGTGACTGACTCACTTACACACTGGCTCACTCAACATTTCCACTACCAAACCGCTGGAGCAAGGAACGTGAAATTTTGTCATGGAAGTCACTTTCCAGCGTAGATGTGGAAAGCGGAAAAGTATCCCCCTTGGCGGCCAGCCCTTTTGGCCAGACCCCCGAGTGCCGTTAAAGCGTGGAACTTGAAATTTAGTATGTAGATTTCCAATCACGAGTACGGGCATCTGTATTAGGGTGAGGCGATTAGTATGGAAGGAAAAAAATCTTAATGGGCGCTTCGCGTTTCTGATTCTTGGAATTGTACTGAGGAAAAAAGTCCACTAGACCATACGTCTACGGTGAAAATCGAGCTTCCAGATTTTGACTTTACGGCGAAAAGGCCCTATTTTGAAATTAACAATTAGGCCCTTAAACCGCACCCACAAATATGATTGATATATTAATCTGCTAGAAAATCTTCCAAGCAAGAGATTGATACTATAATCTTGGATAAGCTCCTCCTACCTCCTGAGATATGTCCCTCCCACACATTGTTACTTTCACAAAATACGGCTAAAAAGTCAAAATCAGGAAGCTCGATTTTCACCGTAGACGTATGGTCTAGTGGACTTTTTTGCTCAGTACAATCCCAAGAATGAGAAACAGAATCAGAAACGCGAAGCGCCCATTAAGATGTTCAAATCGCCCCCACCCTAATCTGTTTATTTCATAAAGGGAGGGGAAAAATTCGGAAATGTCTTCCGCTTGGCGGCATGACTAAGCCAATAAAGTAAGAAACTTGGAATTTGGTATGCAGATTATTTTCAACTATGGGATTTTTGGAAACGTCAAAAGGAAAGGGAAAAATGGAAGGCATCTCTTTGTCGGCTTGCATCAACGCCTTTAGACAAAAGTTGAAATTTAAAATAAAGATTCGAATATGATCTAACACGCTTGAATGATAGTTTTTGCATTTCTGGCGAGGAACGTAGTTAAAATATGGGATACAATGTATGTAAACTTTCCTCTAGCCCCCCTTGATGGCCTGGCCGACACATTTAAGCGAGGAACTTGAAATTTGGTAAGTTAGGTTCTTTTCACGAGTAGACACCTGTATAGACATGATTTTAGAAATTCCTACGAGAAGCAGTAAAAAGGAACTTGAAATTTGGTATGTGGGTTCCTAATCACGAGTGTACACTTACATAGACGGGATTTTCGGAAATACTTTCGGGGAGTGGTTAAAAGGGAAGAAGTGTCTTCCATATGTATATATGTATGTTCCTTCTAATTTGACCTAACTCACAGATATAATACTTTTTGGATTTCTAGCCTGGAATGTGGTAAAAATTGGGGTTAAATTTGGCAAAACTATCTGCTAATCACGAATAAACATCTGTATATAGTGGATTTTTGTAAATTCTTAATGTGATAGGTAAAAAATTTCAACATTGGCGGCCTGACCAAACCACTTTAGTGAACAATTATTTCGTATGTGGGTTCCTTAACACGAGTAAACATTTGTTTCGACGTATAGAGGCTTTCCCTATCCATTGGCAGCCTAACTAAACCCCTTTGGATAGACATTGGAAATTTAAAATATTCTTTCGGATATGACCTAAGTCACTGATATGATAGTTTTAGCTTTCCTGGGCAGAAACGTAGTAAATATATGGAACAAAATGGGAATAACTGCCCCCTTTGGAGCACCGGCCAAATCGCTGAAGCAATGAAATTAAAACTTGGTATATAGGTTCCTAATGTCAAGTATACATCTGTATAGAGGGAATTTTTGGAAATACGCTAATCCAACCGATGTGGCTAAAAGTTTTAAGTTTAAAATATATTTTAAAAATTACTCTTAAGGTACCTTTGAAATTTTCAAATGGAACGTGGTACACCAGGTGATACAAAGGGGAAAAGGCAACCAAAACGCTGAAGTTAGGAATATGAAATTTGATAAGATTGTTCTTACATCCCTTTTTAACGGGATTTTTGGAAATTCTTGCTGGGAGGGTGAAAAGTGAAAAAATCTACCTTGGCGGCATGGCTAAACTAAAGCGAAGAAATTTTGGTTTGGTAGAGGAACTTTATGTTTGGATCTTAAAATTTTGAATATATGTTTCTTACAATATGACCTAAACTCTTAAGACACTTTTTGGATTTCTTTCCACGAACGTGCTTAAAATATATGTTAAAAGGGTGAAAAGTCCCTAATCCCGGCATGATTTACCCTTAGAAGGGATATTTAGAAACTCTTGCGAAAGGGGCACTATGGAGATAATATTTGGTATTTTGGTTCCTAATGAAAGTATTTATTATGCATTTTTGATCAAATCTAAGTATAAATGTTAAAACGTCAGAAAGTTAAAAGTTTACTGCTTCTCCAAAGCCATTAATATAGAAATCAGAAACTTTATCATGTAACGTCCAATACAAGAGGTTAAAAAAATAGTTTAAAGCAAAAAAATCTTTAAAACAATAATTCGATTTCCTTTTTAATATATTCCAATATATAAAACTACCGGTATCAGTATCGTCGCACATATTTCTGCAAGACACAATGATGCACTTAAGCAAGGCTCTTTAAATTAGCTTTGAAAATTTATTAAAAATATTTAATCTACTCAAACAGAAAACAACACAACATCCTCTATTCTAGTTTAGCTCTTTACGTCTGCTTTTTTCAGGCTGAGATCAAAATACCACGTAAGTAATTATATAATGAACATAATATTAAGTTTACTTTTTAAATGTTTTTGAGAATTTGTCTCAAATGTGTGTGCGCTAGTGGCTATGTGTGCGTGCATTTCTATAAAAAACGTGGTGATGGTTGTGTTTTAAGTGTGTACGCAAACAAAAACAATCGCTTGTAGATAAAAACATGTTTGTGCTTCAGTCAGAAAAAATGCCAAGAAGAAAGCAAAACAAAGTGTTGACGGCAAAAATATTTAATTAATAAATTAATATTAAATGATATAATTAAAATAATAAGAAAGTCAATAAAGTATAAAATATATTTATTCAGGTGAATATTATTTTAAAAAAGCGTGAAATCAAAAATGCTACATTGAACTCTGAGGTTTTATGTAAAAATAACAATAAACAATATCGAAACGATTTATGGGAACGTAGGACAATTATTAACTTTTTTATAAAAAAACAAATACAATTTTGCTGAAACTGATAATATAAGTTCACTTTATATAAAGATAAAAAAAGGCTATTGAAAAAAGGACCTTTTCCACAAAATTTGCTCCCTAGTGTACAAAGTTGAGCGGGCGGCGGCAAATCATGAGGTAAACCCATTATAATATGTATACAATTCTAAAAATGTATCCCAAGTGCCTTGACTTTTTTTATCACTTTCATAAACTTAACATTTTGTTCCAAAATTCATCATTATTGACTAATACTGGGCTTAGGCTGCATATCCGAAAAAGTTTTAAATTGCACTATTAAGCATTTTTAAAGTCTATTCTTTCAAAATATGTTAACAAATATTCTAAAATATACGAACAAAACACATATAAAGGTGAATGAAGCAACACCTTATGTGACCAAAAAAATCCATTTTCAGGACACATTTAAAATTTTTGAGTTTAAAAAATGTTATTACTGTGAAAGAGCTTGAGATAATTTTAAAACAGAGTTAAAGAAAAGTCATGAGAATCACACAATGAAATTTTAAGCATTTTCTTATAATAATAAAGAAGTTATTGGCAAAAATAAAAAATAAATCAAGGAGAAAAATTAAATAATAGCTACTATGCCACATAGAGCACTTTTTTGCTTTGTCTCGTATCCTGTTTTTGCTTTATCTCGTAACCTAGATTACAAAAAGTCTAAAGTCAGTGAAATAGTTCTACATTTGTAAAAGTTATACCCCTTCAAAACTTGTATATACCCGAGCAGGTCAACTTTGACACCCTGTGTTAAAACAGGGTGACTGCAGAAACATTTTTCTTAAAGCCTAGCTCAAGCTTTTCAATTTTTGTGAACACCTTTTTACATTTGAAAAAGTAAATTTTTTTTTTTTAATTTATTTTCATCGGGATAAACATTAATTGCATTTATAGTAATTAAATGTGCTAAAGTCCCAAAACTTATTTAGCAAATTGTGAAACAATCTGATGTAGGCGTGTCCCTATCCGGATTTCATTCCTGCCCAAGGAAATCTTCAGGGGACTTTGTTATAAGAATTTCTATTTATGCAAAATACGAAATTTCAATATCTCGAAAACTATTATAGTTACAAAAATGGTTCTTATATCGTTTTAAAGAGGATACCTATTTTAAAAAATGTATTTAAAAGTTTTGAAAAATTCCAAAATTTTAAAGTTTTGAAAAATAAAGCGAAATTTCAAACTTTACAACGACTCTGTGCTTCTGTACCCTTAAATTTAATTTTTATTGCTCAAAATTAGAAAATTGGATATTTTTTTTAAGATAATTTTATTAAGATTCTATCAATAAAAAAATCAAAATTTCAAAATCCTATTTTTGAAACAAAAAAATGCATGGTCTAGAAAATTTCAATATCAATATAGGGGTTTTATATAAAAAAAAAAATCTGACAAAAAACTAAGTTTTTAAGATTTTCGATTTTTTCAGAATAAATACCTCAAATATCGTCTTTAAAAATACATGAGAACAATTTTTGCTACTATAATAGTTTTCGAGATATTCAAAAAAATGTTTTTCTTTTGGCAGAAATTTGTCATATGATGAAATAAAACTTCTGATTAAAATTCATCCAAATCAAAATTGGTCTATTACAACCATTGGTCGAATTGACATGGAATGAGCCATATTTTAAAGATGAAGCCCTATTTAAAAAAAATTCAAATAAAATAGAAAAATTAGTACAAATTTAATAAAAGAAGCACTGATTTTTCCAAAGATTTCAATATCTATTCATTGCTGAAATAAAAATAAATTTTAAGTAATTTTTTATTAATTTTTTTAAACATTATAAATTATATCATAAACACAAAAACCACTTATTATAGTTCTTCAATTCAGAATAATCTTTTCCTTTTTCCTTTTTTTAAACTCTTGAATATTTTTTATTAGTTTATAATAAAAACATTTGCATTAATGTTTCTAAATATTACACTTCACTTGTCTAATTTATATATTATAAGTACACAAATATTGAAACGCAATCATCAAATTACAACGACCTCTGCTGTTTTTTATTATCAAAATAATATTTTTAGACTTTAATAAATTCAGCTAAAAAAAGCTAAATTTTTAAATAAAATCTCAATATTGAACTAAAAATTTGTTTAAAACTTTCAAAGTTGGATTACTAAGGGCTTTACTAATTATTGTACTACCTTTTTTCTATAAATGTACTTAAGCAACCTTTCCTACAATATAAATGTATCCTTATACGACACACGCTTTTTAAGGTAATCGTACAAAACCAAATACATTATAAACAAAAAAATGTTTTTTCTCACTTTTGGGTTAGAGCTTCTTCCGAAAAGGCGTGCAGTGATAATAAATATGATCCTAACTGAACATTTTATGATCACTGCGTCTGATAGTATAATAACTAATTATCATATTATGATAATTAGAGATCATTAGGATCAATTTAAAGTTCAACTCATTAAATGATGCTTTTAAAATATTTTTTTGCGTGTGGGTCCATTTGTTTGTCCATCAATAAATTTAATATTTATTAGCAAAAATATTAAAGATTTAAAGAAAGTGTTTAAACAATTTGCTCATATTTCATTTTGTGTATTATTCAAAGTATGATTATTTTAAAACAATTAAAACAAAACTTGATAATTTATTCAAAAGACAAAAAACTTGCTATACAAACAACAATAAAATCAATAAACATCTTCAAAAGGAGGAAGTAAGAAGGACAGCAATTTCTAGGCCAAAAAAGTTTTATGATGTTAAATAAATAATTCCACAAGCATTTTATGATAATTACATGAAAATTAAAATATGCTACGCTTCAGGAAGGCAAATAAACCCCACCAACCAAAAGCAGCAGCATCCTTAGAAAGTCAACAACATTAATAACAATGACTTTTCATTAAAGAAAATTTCGTGGAAAATACACAAAAGTAAAGGCAAGAAAACCAGATTTCGATACTCAACTGTAGGTGTGGGTGCGGTAGTGCTTTGGAAGCAAGGTAATACATATTTAAAAGATAAAAGTATCATAACAAAGTAATAGTTTAAATCTCAACATTATTACAGTGCAAAAGGGGTTGAAAAGGGAAACGGATTCTAAGTTTTTTTACAATTTAATAAATTTTAATACTAAAATGCGATTTCCGGAAATTTGAAAAATGAAACAATTTTAGAAATACTTACACACAAAAATACACAACCATGTGAACGACAATATAAAATCGCCATTGTAGTCAAGGGAGTTGTAAATCGTTTTACGCCTTATAATCAAAAAAAAAAAACAAAAATGAAAGAAAAAAAAAACAATAGAACCTTTTAAGGACCAAAGTTAGATATTCAAAAACTCTTTGGCTAACAAGGGAGCATTAAGTAAAACACAAAAAGAAGGAAACAGCAAACGAAAACTCAGAGCTGTCATTAGCAGTTGAGGTATTTAATGTAGAAAAAATAAAACGACACAAAACATTGTGGTGGAATTAAAATAAAATAAAAATTCAAATAGACATTACGCTGATACCAGCAACAAGGACACGAATTATTGTGTAGCCAATATACTGTACTTTCCTTAAGTCCTACGACTGCAAAGAATGTAATAAATGAAATAGAGTAGAGAGATTATGTTTGCAAATATTTAAAGGATTTTAAATAGGCTTGCCTACCACGTGGACTTATCTTAAAATTCTGGGGAAATAGAAATAAAACTTTTTAAACAGGAACATGATAATTTGGAAATATTTGCTGATAGTACAAAACTTTAACAAGTTTTTTTTTTCATGCTAATACGCAGAAAAATATTCTACATTCGGTTAATAACGTTTTCGCAGTGGAGTGTTGTATAAATATTTTGGATATACTTCAGCGATTTCGGACCGTCTTGTTGGAATGCCATAAATGATTGCCATAGTGCACTTAACTTCAAGCAAAAAGTTTAACGAAACCAAAAGAAAACCCATCATAAGCAGGGCAGTTAGACGATAAAGTAGGTAGATAGGGCATCTAGTGGTCGTTTTTAGACTTTTGCGACACTCAAAAAATAAGTTAGTACAACATCTTGTAAATCAAGTACACTGTTTTTCTGCAAATTTGTTGCTGCAATTATGTCTTCATATTAGTACTTATTCAGCACTTAACTGTTTGAAACTAATGTTTTACTAATATTTTAATATTGGGTTACTAATTTATTTTGTTAAAAAAATTGTGATGACAAGCACATTTATAGTGTGCACTACAACCAGTTTGAAAGATATACGCATTATGAAGTAGATGTCGCTGCTTGTCACCGGCTCGTGAAAGTAATTGTCTGTTAACTAAATTAAAGAAAAAATACAATATTTTAATTTAATAAAGATTACACTCACAGAAATAAACTTGTAAAAATAATAAAAAAGCTACTAAAAATTAGTTAAAAATTACCTTGCAGAAAAAACTGCTAAAATTAGCTTTTTTTTATTTATAACGAGCTTTTAACTTCAGTAAATTTACAAAAATAAAGCAAATCAAACATATTGGCTAGGTTGATACTAGTGCTTTAATCTAGCTAAAGATCTCACCAGAACCCGAAGTTTTAGAAAAGCTAGATCCTCCATAATAGGCAAAACTTTTACTTACAAAATATTAGTAATAGCAAAAATAAGAAGAAAAGAATAGAAAAAATAAATCTGTCGAATTTGCAAATATTAGTTATATCTAAGCTAAGATTTTAGATAATTAAAAGTAACAAAAGAATGTGCTAAAATCTGCAGAAAAATTTAGTAAATATTAGTAGAGAAAAAATCATTAAAAAATGTTAAATTTAAAGTTTTTTTTCTTAGTTTTTAATGCAAATAATTGGCTGCCGTTATGAAATCAGCAAATTACAATTTTTCAGCAAAATATTTTTCTTTTAGAAAAATAAACTGTTATTTGCATTCTACTAAATTTAAGTTAAATATAGCCACAATTTTGTTAATATTTTAGGTTTTGATTGCTTTTTTGAGTTGGCAATTATTTAGTAAATGTTTTTGCTAATTTTACAGAGTAAATTTTTCAATTAACTAAAATAAAGTAAAGTTAACGTTAACGTTAATAAAGTTAAAGTTAAAGTTAACATATCCAGTTTTGCTGTTCTTTTTTAATAATATTTAGCAAAAAAATCTTCTAAATTTAGAAATTTTTTCTGCAAGGTAATTTTTAACTAATTTTTAATGGCTGTTTCTACTATTTTTACAGGTATATTGCTATGAGTGTAAATGTGTCTACTAAATGTTTATAGTGATTACTAATGTAGCGTGGTCAAATTGCAGACAAATATACGCTCAGGTAGACCGGTGTAAACGAAAGAGCACACATCTAAGATAATTTTTATGTTTCCTTTTTTTTATTTCAAAAAGAGGGTTGTGTACTCGTATGTCATGTCTTGTTATTTTTCGTGTCGTTTATAGAATAATCATAATAATTCATATAAAACATGCCATCATTTAGACAACCATTAATGTAGACAGTTAAAAGATAATTTTGTTCCTGAAGAACGCAATTTTTAAATCTGGCAACATTCGAAGTGTCATTGTTTGACATTTGAACAATTGTTATTGTTTGCTAGTAGAAGGTTAGTAAAAATGGAGGTTGGTAAAAATGGAGCCAGCTGACCATGGACAGCGAAGGGAGATCGTTAATTGGGTATTGGAGAGACAACATGAAAATGATGATCTTGCCGATAAAATCATCTTCAGTGACGAGGCCTATTTTCATCTTGATGGCTTCGTCAATAGGCAGAATTCTCGCATTTGGGGTGAGGAAAATCCTCGAGTGATTCACGAGAAGCAAATGCAATCTCAACGTGTCACTGTGTGGTGTGGTTTTTGGGCTGGAGGAATCATTGGACCTTTTTTTTATGAAAATGAGGCAGGTCAAGCGCAAACAGTCAATGGTGTTCGGTATCGTGAAATGATAACCAGTTTTTTCTTGCCTAGAATTGAAGAAATGAATGTGGAGGGCATGTGGTTCCAACAAGACGGCGCCGCATGTCATACAGCCAGAGAAATGGATGGTTTACGCGAATAAGCCGACGACGACTCAAGCCTTAAAAGAGGAAATTGGACGCTGCATTAATGAAATACCGCAGCATTCATGCAAAACGGTCATTGAAAATTTCATTTAAAGATCGCGTGCATGCCAGCAAAGCCGCGGCGGCCATCTGCACGATATATTGTTCCATACATAACCTCATTCTGTCTACTTTACGATATAATAAAGTTTCACGATTTTTTTTTAAATATCTGTGTTTTATTTAAAATTTAAAAATTGCACTCTTCTTGGGACACCCTTTATATCAGTATTGCTGTATATATTTTAAGATATTTCATTAATTGTTGTCGTCAATGTGGGAGTATGAACATTTTTGTATTTTGTAACGTATTGTAAATTATTTTCAGAAGAATCAGACTTTTTTTGTTATTTTTAGCAAATAAATTAACTAAGTTTAATTTTTATATAAATTTTTGAGTTTTTTTCAGTCTATCAATATTCAGAAAAAAATGTTGTTAACTTTTAAGTTAACATTTTTTAATTTTTAATGAACTCAGTGTTAGAAAAACTTTTGCTGAATCTACTAATATTATTACTAAAAATGATCTTGCTGATTTTCAGCAAAAGATTTTGCTCTAAGATTACCAATTTTTTTGCAAGCCCCCTCCTGGCTAATATTTTGCTTACTCAGTAAAATTTGTTGCTGACTTTAATAACTTATTGTTTTGAGTGTAGTATTTCTCGTTTTTGATATAATTCAAAGATATTGTTGAGCCCATACGAATTTCTTCCACTGTATTTTGAGCTTAATGTCTCCCCGATTGTCGTTTTTTTTAATATTTGTTAAGCTACGCGTTAAGAACTTCTAAGTAATTTTTTTATTAAATTTTGCTATTATTTTTATAAAATTTTATCGATGTTTAATTTACAATACTCAACCGTTTTTAACTTTTTGCAGAACCTGTATTTGAAATGCATATTTTTAACAGATACTCTTAATCCAAGTCTGTCAAATTTTTTGTCTCAGTTGCAGTTTTTATCATATATTTTAAATTTACATTATCACCAAATAAAAAATTGCAAATAAGTTGGCGAAATTCTTATTGTATAGCTCGATTGCAATAAAATTGGGCATAGTGATGAACAAGGTGTTACGGAGCTTAAGTTTTCGTAATAGTGAAGCCCATCCGGAACTGCGGCATAGGGCCCCAAAGTGAGGAACCTCGTACATAAGTCAACTTTATTATATCGGTTTCAAGTATCAAGCAAATTATAAATATTACAAATATTAGCTTAGATTAAATAAAAGCTACATCAATTTATATATCTCAGTGCATATTTCACATTTCAAACAATATATTGCACCACCAAAAAATATAAAAATACACTCTAACATTTTTTTTTGTCATATATTAGCAAGAAAAGAAAACCCCGATTTTTTTTTTTTTTTTTGTAATTTAACCAATACTCAGGGGGGCATCTCCTACTCATGCAGTCCATTGTATTGATCAGAAAAATAGGGTATGGGAAGGAGGAAAGAGGGAGTAGTGTTTGTGGATATTTGATTTAAATTTTTCTAAGTTGTAAGTAACAGGGAAGACTTCTGCGTGAAGTTTGTTCCACATACGAATTGTTCGACTAAAAAACGAATTTTCTCTGTACTGCGTTGTGCGAAACACAGGACAATCAACTACAAATGGATGTGCTCTACTAGATAAGCGAGTACTACGAATAAAAACTCGTGCTCGAGGAATAAGTTCACTTATCGCAGATGAGCACCTCCCATGGTAATATCGATAGAAAAGTGTCACACAACCCACATTCCGACGTTGCTCCAATGAATCAATAGAGTTGGATACACGACTGTCATTGATAAGCTTCACCGCCTCCCCTGGGCACGGTCCAGAAGCTTCAGAATAGACACTGGAGCCCCTGCCCATATATGAGAGTTGTATTCCATTTTCGGCCGGATTTAGCTGGTATAAATAGTAAGGAGATCGGATGGAGTGAAGTAAGTCTTGCAACGTTTCAGAAAACCAAGACACTTGAATGCCTCTTTCGACACTTGAAATACGTGCTTATTCCAGCGAACATCACACTGTATTCTCATGCCCAGAACATCAAGAGTATCCGATTCCTCAATACCTATACCATCCATAGCTACAGATGACAATGTTAATTCCACAGCCCGTCTGTGGGTTAACATACAACATTGGGTCTTGCGTCCATTAAAATCGACCTTATTCGTGCGACCCCACTCAGAGATTGTAGAAAGGTCTTGATTGAGTGTCATTAATAAAAATAAGAAAAAGGTGGGAGAGATCGACCGCTACGGAAGCCATACTGTCGATCAGCTAAAAGTGAATTGGTCTCTAAATATTTCACAAGATGGTAGTTAACCATGGTCTCCATCACTTTGGAGAGCGCAGAGCAAATTGGGATTGGGCGGTAATTTTCAGGGTTGTTAGCCGCACCCTTTTAAGGGATTGGCTGGACATTGGCCACCTTCCAGCATGAGGGGAAGATTCCCGCACTGGACGAAGAGCTGCCAATGGACGTGCCAACGTAAAAGAGCACTGTTTCAGCACCAGTGCTGATATGCCATCAGGCCCCGGTGACTTGTTCACGTTGAGATCCTCAAGAACCCTTTTGACTGCCCGGGCCCGAAAGAAAATCGAAGGCATAGTATAGGATACCCTTTCGAGAACGGGCAGTGGTTGATCGCTTTCCGGCAAGAACGAATTTCTTGCAAAAAGTTCAGCGAAGAGGTTGGCCTTATCAACCGGGTCGGTGAATGATTGATCGTCCTTTATAAGAGTTGGAATAGAAGAACTAGCATTATCTTTTACTCTGTTTGTATTTTTTTATTGTTTTAAATAAAATAAAAAAAAAACTGATAGAAATAGGTTAAATTCATAGTACAGTCGTTTGATGTGGTTTTTAGTTTTATTCTAATAAATTGTATGTATGCTTAAAAATTTGTATCCCTATTTATGCAAAAAGAGTGGACTTATAATATCGTACATAATTTAGTCAAAGATGTCAATTCAATTTATTATAATTATAATTTTTTTTTTTTTGAGGAAATTTTATGATCTTTTTGGGAATAACCAAAAAATGCATTTGGCATGTCTATTGCACAAAAGCCAAAAAAAATAAAAGTAATAACTTTCCACTGAGGTGAGCTTTATATTACATCAAATAAGAAATTTCCAGCAAATCGTTATTTGGACAGATTTATGTGCTTCTCTATATTATTTTATATTGCAGAGGCGTATATGCCTCTATAAGCTTTAGAAAATTTTTTTTACCGAATATAATGTTGACTTGGTTTTTGGAATTATAAAAGTAATATTCAATAAAAATGTAATTATTTTTTTCTAACAGCCATACCTAAACAAGAGCGGCAAGCGGAACGTTTTTCACCGCCTAGCGTTAACGCTGAAATGTCATCCCTAAACAAGAGCGGCAACGCTACGTCAAATCGATAAAAACAGGGTTATCAAAATAAAAAATATAACAACCCTGATTATTTTGACAATAAAGTACATTACAATATTGGTGTTTCTGATTTATGTTTTGTGTTTTGTATAATAACAAATATATATATATATAAATAATAATATAAATTATAATATAATATATATACATAAATAACAAATATAATTTTTTCTGTCTTATTTTTTTGTTTATATCAGGGATGAGAAATGAGAATTTCGTTTCGGTACCAATAAAATTTTCAAATAGTACTTTTTCGACTCTCAGAGTACTAAAATTATTTTTTATTTTATTTTTCTTAAAATTCATACAAAATGCATTAAAATAACATTAAATGTTATTGAACATAAATTTATGTTTATATGAATTTATAAAAAAATAAAGTTTTACTTTAAAAAAAAGTATATTTTTTAAATTAATGTACAGGAACAAAGAACTCCAAATGAGATCCAAATTAAATTAATCAATACAGCTAAAAAAGAATTTTATAAATTGGTTGATAATGACTTGTTAGATTTTAAAATTGTAACAACAAGAGTTTGTTGCATTTAATAAATCTTTTGTTTGTATTAGATTTAATACTGTTGGAACATGAAGTCTGTTTCTGCCTTTGGTTTTAATCAGATTTTGGTATGGAAAAATTCTCTCAACGTTTGCAGAAGAATGTGGTATGGATAAAGTACCTGCAGCAATTCTTAAAATATCGGGAAACAAATATTTGTTTAACTCATTTTTAATTTTAGATACTTTCGAACAGAAACTACATATATTTTCCTTTCTAGAAAGTTTTAGTTCTTGTCAATCTGCCAACGCTCTGTATTGGATATTAATGGCGTCAAAATTATTTTCTTCGTTTGGAAAATTTTTTATCCAAAATTGCACGATACTATTGGTTCTTCCGCAAACAACGTTTTCAGGTGAAAGCTTACTGAACCAAATAAAAATTTCATTATCAAAATTTACTCTGGTCTTCAAATCCTCACAAAATTTAATATAACATTTTTTGGAATTTTCTTTTATATGATTTATGAAGTTGCCAGCAATATATTAATACAATTTATATATTAAAAAAAATTAAAAAAAAAAAATGAATTAAAAACTTTAAATCGTCCAATAGTTTCAAATGAGTCGCGGGAGTACTTTGGAACATCGAATAGTATCAAAAAAAGTACTATAGTATCAACTTTGCCATCCCTGGTTTACATTTGTTGTCTTTTGCAACTGACTTCACTATGAAACGCTCTGTCAAAATCGGATTTTCCAATTGCAAAGAGTTGCCGCCGCGTTGCCGCCGCGTTATTTCGGGATGCTACATACAAATTGTATGGGCATGAGAATTTTTGACAGCTTGAAAACGCTTGCCGCTCTTGTTTAGGTATGGCTGTAAGAAATTTTTGTGTAAAAAAAATGTGTTCCACGTCTCTTAAAATGCGAATGCCTTTTAAATTGGCTATTTGTCGAAAATATTTCATTTACATTTGAGTTAAAATTATTTGATAAAAAATACTACCACCATTTCCGTTCAATGTTTTATTATATTTTATTTTTATTATTTTCATTTCTGTTCCGTTTGTACTGACTACAACTGTACATGTCTTAGTAATACCCTTATGGCTAAAAACATGTTCAGTAAAGACTTAATGTAATGTATAGAAGAGGATTTAAAATATAGTTCCATGGTCATAAAATTACATCTTTTTAGTGAAAGTATTTACAATTTGAAATATGAACGCCAAATTACTTTTTTCTTTACCTTCCGTAATTGAAATTATAAAAATTTTTAATTAAGAGCTGTCAACTTATGACGGTTTATTTGATTCGTAATACTAAAACAATTACATGAATTTACATACTAGGGTGTCCCGAAAAGGGCACTTTTTCGAATTGGTTGAATTTATTTTAAATTATTGAATTAATTTAAATGTGAGCAAGATTATTCAAGTTCAAGATCATTTGTTTTTTGTTAAACAAAAAACCGTGCAATGTTTATTTATTACTCAAAAAAGTTTTCTGTCTGCTAGCTTAAAGCAGACTTTATTTTTATTTATTTATTTATTTAAGTCTATGGAATTTAAATCCTTACAGACCATTTAGATAACAATAATAATTACAATAATAATAAGAATAAAATGTATAAAAACATAGGTATGGGAAATTAAAAAAATTATGGAAAAATACAACAAAAAACAAATAAGATTTTAATTATTAAGATACAGGATTACATCTCTTTTTATAATATCTAAACTTTTATCAAAATCGATTACATTATAAAGATCATTAAATTCAATACAAATTCGACGAAAAGGATCCGAGTTGGCATAATTAGTACGAAAATATTTAACAATAAGAAATTGATAGTATCTTGATAAACGATTAGGAGTATTTATGTTAACTTTGCTCAAAAGAAATTCTGAATATAAATTGCCATTAATTAAATTGAATAAAAAAGATACATTAAGCATTTTTCTTCGACTTTGAAGAGAAGGAAGCTTTATAAGTGCAAGACGACTACGATATGGTGGCAGTTGTACATTAGGATCCCATCCCAGTCCCCGAAGACAAAATATCAGGAATTGTTTTTGAACCGACTCGATAGAGTTGGAATGTACCTTGTAATATGGATCCCATACTACTGAGCCATATTCTAAGATTGGCCTGACAAGTGTCGTAAAGAGCTGCTCCGTTGTGTAAGGGTCTGAAAATTCCTTTGACCAACGTTTGATGAACCCAAGCACACCTGTTGCCTTATTAATTGTTTTTGAAATATGGTTACGGAAGTCTAAACGTTTGTCCAATAAAATTCCCAGATCGTTGAACGTTTCCACCAGTTCCAGATGTTTATTATTTATCATATAAGAGCCATTTATGGGAAGTGATCTAGAAAAAATCATGTATTTGCACTTTTTTTCATTAAGGTCCATCAAATTAATTTTGCACCAGGTTGCCAAATTATTTATATCGATCTGTAGTAAGGATTGATCAACAGGATTTGCAAAGGAGTGTAATAACTTAAAGTCATCTGCATACATAAGGGATTTGGAATATTGAATGGAGGATGGAAGATCATTAATAAAAAGTGTAAATAATAGTGGTCCTAAATGACTTCCTTGAGGAACACCGGATGTAACCGTTATAATATTAGAAAGAACCGTACGGAATTTAACACACTGTTTTCTGCCTTTAGGATAGGAACTAATCCACTTCAGAAGTGGCACACTGAATCCCATCTGGTCTAGCTTGAACAGTAGAAGGTCATGGTTCACTCTGTCGAAAGCTTTACTGAAATCGGTATAGACTGCATCTGTTTGTTTTTTGTTTATAAACCCATCGTTGACAAAAGTTGTAAGTTCGAGTAAATTGGTTACTGTTGAACAGGATTTACGAAAACCGTGTTGTTCTGGAGAAAGAATAGAGGATATTTGGTGAGACAATGTCTCAGTGATTAGTTTTTCAAATAATTTTGGAATAGAACTTAATTTCGCAATCCCTCTATAATTTGAGATAGCAGATTTACTTCCAGACTTAAATATTGGAGTTATGAAGGACTGTTTCCAAATATCGGGGACATATGCCAGCTTAAGAGATAAATTATAAAGAAAAGTTAAAGGAATACATCTACTGACAGGTCCTTACATGTTTCATTTCGCGTCTCCGAAAATCATCAGAGAACCAACGTAGAAGGGGTAGAATATTTTTACCCAAATTTTGAAGGAAAAAGATCTTGAACTTGAATAATCTTGCTCACATCATAATTTATGATAAAAGATCGAAAAATAAATATTTTCCAGTAATAAACCAAAAATTACGAAAATTTCGATCGCTAATTCAAAAAAAAATTCGATTTTTTTTAGGTCAAAATGCATTACAACCAGTAACTTCAATCGCTGTAAGGAAAATTAAGCTTCACTTCAAAAAAATAATTATTTATTTTTCTCATATTTAACTCTTTTATACGCATCGAATGAGTGATAATTCGGGACACCCTAATACATACATAGATATAAAATAAATTTTTTCCCCGACTGTAAGCTTTAACAATGGTGAAAGTTGTGATTACTTTGATATTAATAAATTATATGCAGTTAAACTTTATTAATATTTGAATTTAGAAATAAAAGTTTAAATTTACTACTGTATAACAAGAAAATAAGTAATACCAAATAAATCTTATATACGAGGGCGGATCAATAAGTCATGACTTTTCGAACTTCCGTTGCACCATCGATTTCAATGGTAAAAAAGTTTTTACTGACATTCGTTGTGGTCGCACAAGTACAAATGACGCTGAACGTTCTGGACGAAGAATTGAGGTCAATACACCCGAAAATGAGGAAAATATCCACAATATGGTGTTGGCCGATCGAAGAATAAAAGTGCGTGTTGATGCCATAGGCATTTCATATGGCAGTGTTTCGATTTTAAATTATCAGTTGGGTTTAAGAATGCTGTCTGCAAGAGTTTTGCCGCGTTTGCTCTCAATTGACCATAAACGTAATCGCGTGACAACTTCAAAGGATTGTTTAACCGCAATTCGAATGAGTTTTTGCATCGTTTTGTAACTGTGGATGAAACATCGATCCATTACAACACTCCGAAGACCAAGCAGCAGTCTAAACAATGGATTTCTCCGGGTGAACCGGGTTCGAAGACGGCGAAGGTAAGTTTGTCGGCCAATAAGGTGATGGCAACAGTTTTTTATGATGCACGCTGAATAATCCACCTCGATTACCTTCAGAAGGGAAAAACAATAAACGGTGAATATTATGCCAACTTACTGGACCGATTTAACGAGGATTAAAAAAAAACCGAAGAAAAAAGTTATTTTTCGTCAAGATAATGCACGGGTGCACACGTGTGTACCTTATCCGCCATATTCTCAGGCTTTAGCCCCCCGTGATTATTTTCTATTTCCAAACCTAAAGAAATGGCTCGGTGGAAAGAGATTTAGCTCCAACGATGAAATTATTGATCAAACAAATGCCTATTTTATGGAAGGGACACAAAAGTTGGAGAAACGTTGGACTAAGTGTATTGAGCTAAAAGGAGATTATGTTGTAAAATATTTTTTTTTTTTGCATTATTATTAATAATCCGCCCTCGTATTTAGTGAAAAACATTTACATGAAATGTTAGTTGATTTTCAATATTCTGCAGTGAAGTCTTAATAGAAATCTTACTTGAGATTTTAAATTTTGTTTTAGAGATTTAAAATATAAAACTCTAGACATAAAATTGTTACCATCTTTTTTACGCAATGTTAATTTTACAGGTTGTTCGCTGTTTTAATAAAATCTCTTAGGTAATATAATGTATGTATTTATACAGTAAGACCTCTAAATAACTGACATCTCAGTCTATATATTAACTAATATAGACCAACTGTTTTGTATTAACCACAGTACCTTTAAACGCCTATATATTTTTTTTGAATAAAGATAAGTATGTAGTTTATATGCTGAAAATTATCTTAACAGCTGTACTTTAATCGTGAATACAAACATTGTTTAAATATATTAACCAGAGTTGCCAAATAATTATTTGAAACTAAAATATATATACCATTTTTCGATGTTACCTTTCATAAACATTTCTTAAATATATGCTGCTTTTTTGTGAACGTGAGACCCCTTACAGTGGGAAAAACTACCAATCGATCACAAAAAAAATAATTAATTAAGTTTGTAGGATCACAGCTTCAACAAAAAAAATCCTCAAGGTTGTGGTAGAAAAACATAGTAAGCACCACTGAGTGCCAAAGTACCCCATTTTTGCAAAGGAAATTTTTGAAGGAGTGTAACTTTTGTTTTTGGTTGACGGATTTATATTTTTTTTACTATTTGTAATCTTGAATAATGTGTAAAGAAATAGCTTATCAACATGTGGGCACGACTTTTACCATTGCAATCTTATATAACCTCAAATATATCCCTATTTTTTAAAAAATTACCTTTTCTCCAAAACTTATTTCTCAGAAGCCGAACAGTGTGATATGTTATAAAATTTGATAGTCTGATAGCAATGAAATTTGGAACACGCATAAAGGAGGTAATATAGAGCTTAAATTTCGATGTTAATATGATTCAACAAATTAGGAAACTTTTTGCATAACAAATATTGACTGCTCGTTATTTTTTTATTTCTAATCAGATTTTCACAAAATTAAAATATTTGAAATTTGGTAGTAGAGACTAAAGAAAACGTGCTTTCTTGTGTGGGTTATAACCTATAGTTCCCGAGATGTCGAGGTAAATTTTTTCTTTAAATATTATTTACTTAACTGAATAGATTCTTGATTAAATAACGAACAAAATAATAATTACAAAAATATAAAATTTTTGCGACTTTAATCGAAAGGCATCAACATTATTTTGTCTCTGGATAAATTGTTTGTTTCATTTGTACCACTAAAGTTTTAAAGCTGTCAATTTTTAATGCATTTTTGAACTTTTTGTTGCGGCAGACTCCAGTTTCAAAGTTACAGATTCAACATAGATAACCTCTTATCAGTTTTTCTACTTGATTTTTCTTTTAATTGTCAAAACTAATTATATGCATAACTTTGGAATTATTGACAACTTTTTTAGAGCAAAATATCAAATATTTTTTTTTTTTGTAATTATATTAAGCAAGTTAGATATAAGATTTTTTGAGACGAAGAAGACCCCAATAGTGAAATAAAATAAAAAGAGATTAATTTTTTTAGTCAAATAGCAAAAACAATAAACATTAAAATAATGAATCATATTCAAGTTCGCACTAATTTTAAATATTTTGTCTAATTAAAATCAAAAATATAAATCGATTAAAAAAACAAGGCTATATTGTTGATAGCTGATTTAGTAAGCATTATATTGTCGTTTTAAGATTTTTTTCTTACTTTTCCGTTTAGTTGGTAAAATTCAAAAATATTGCTGTGCCCAAAGGAATTTCGTTTTCACTGTAGAAAATACTCGTAATTTCTTTTTATCTGAAGAAACTTTTGACGGCACCAAATATACGTAGGTGTCCTTATATGGGGGCAGTGGTCGGTATTAGGTTAATAATACAATTTTTCAGCATTTGCCTTGATCTATTCGACATACCACACAGCGTATGATTAATAAATATTTTGTTTCAATATCACTCATACGACGTGTATCACCCACGTAACATTGCTTTAGGTCAGTCCTGTTCAAAAGTATACATGTAGTTGTTTTGGTGAGAAAATGAGAATTGCACTGTAAGAAAAGCGTTAATAGCAGTATCAGTATCTGTATGAATTTAGTTTTTATTAAACATATTAAAATGTTAATGTTTTATGAAAAAAGTTAAGTATTTTCAGAAAATATAAATAAATACTACACTCTTTTAAAGAGATAAAAACTCTGCAAATTGCATACTTAATTTGGTATTTTTGGGTGTCCGCGGGGAAGGTATACTACTTTGTTTTCCCATTTTGGTAAACATTAGTCTTGACAGTTCATATTTGGCAGTCGTGAAGTAGACACGTGGCAAATTTATTATGGAAAAATATTCGATAAACCAACCTGTTTTAATTGTTAAAAATTTTTATCAATATCAATCATCGATTACTGTGACGATGAGATAGTTCCGTGAAATTTTTGGGAGGAACAACGTGCCAACAAAACGCACTCTTTATCTGTAGTGAATGATTTCGAAGAAAGAGGGTCTGTAGGTGATAGGCCCAAGCATGGACCACAACGTACTGTAAGATCGGCTGAAAACATTACTGCCACTCAAGAAAGTGTTCAAAACAATCCATCAACCTCAATTCGACGCCGTGCTCAGGAGCTTATTCTTCAAAGAACAACTTTTGCCAAAATATTGCAAAAGGATTTGCATTTGTTTCCACAAGACCATTTGTTTATTCCACAAGACCATTTACGCCGCCGTACATATGCCAATAGGATGTTACAGCTCGCCCATGACAACCCCGATTTTCATGAAAAAATCATAATGAGTGACGAGGCACATTTTCATTTGAATGGATATGTGAATAAACAGAATAGTCGGTTCTGGGCAATGGAAAACCCTCAAACTATTCATCAGTCACCTTTGCATCCATTAAAAGTGACAGTCTGGTGTGTAATTTGGTTAGGAGGAATCATTGGACCTTACTTCTTAGAAAATGAAGACGGCGTAACGGTAACTGTGAATGGGGAGAGATATCGTGATATGATTGAAAACATTTTAACGCCACAAATTCATGCTTTGGGCTTGATTAACATGTGGTATCAACAAGACGGTGCCACATCGCATACAGCCAGGATTACAATGGAATTACTGCGAGACCTCTTGCCACAAAAAGTTATATCAAGAAATGGCGATGTTGATTGGCCTCCACGGTCGCCTGATTTGACTGCTCCGGACTTCTTTTAGTGGTGATATCTGAAAAGCAAGATTTATGCAAACAACCGCTTGAGCAACTCAAACAAAATATTCGTTATGAAATTAATGAAATACCGCGTGAAATGTGTGAGAATATAATGAAAAATGTGGTTAAAAGGGCTCGCATTTGTGAGGCTAACAAAAGCGGACATTTATCTGATATTGTATTCCATACATAATTGCCGACATTAAATAAAACATTTATCAATATAAGATCCATTCTCTTTCATGTCATCAGAAATTATAAACAAACAAAATAATATACCTTCCCGGCGGACACCCTGTATATGTTTTTTTTTTTTGCTGAATTTAACAGATTAATTTTGTACTTCCAATTAACTAAAATTTAGCTCAAATTCAGAATAACTGCTATGATAACTGCTTCTGTTATGCTTCTTTTCTGCAAGCAGTGGTTTTTGCTTGGTTATTGTAAATTTAACAGATTTATTTCTCCTCTTCTTATCCTACTAATATTTAGCAAAGAAAAATTATTAAAATTATTGCAGTTTTTCCTGCAGCGTCATTTTAAATAAATTTTTAGTAGTGTTTGCAAATACTTTAACTATTTTTTATTTATCAAATATTTCATTGCTGCATATTTTACAACAGTTCCAATGAAACATAATATTTTATAATAAATCATATAAACAAAAACAATTGTTCAACTACTACCTAAATGTTGTTGTGCTTTCAACCAGGACAAATTAAAAATATATACAAAAAAAATATATTTTATAAATGTTTTGCCATGGTCACATTTCCTCAACTTCCAACACTTGTTTTTTTACAAGTAAAAATGCAAATATAACAAACGAATAAAGTTAGGTAAACAAAAATATTTATGCAAAGTTAAAGTTAAAAATAATAGAATATACTAACCAGCATACTCAATAGGGTGTCCCTTAAAAATAAATTTGTCATTACTACCCAGTTTCATTGTAAAGAGTTACAAATGAAAGAAATCGATTTTTTTTTATGAAAAACATTAAATATTTGGAAAAGATTCGGCTCGCAATTCTGCCGAATTATGGACAAAAGTGTATTAATATTAAAACTTTCCAAAATTCGAAGTTAATTTATTTATTCATTGCATATACTTAAACTTAAACAAAATAACCCACAAATTTTATAAAAAAAAATGTAACGTCTTTTTTTTATATTAATTTTGAAGATTTTTTAAGATGTTTAATTTGGTGATGTATATTGATATTTTTATAACATAATAGCTGCTATTAAAGAAAAAAAAAAAAAAATGTGAAAAACAATAATTCCATTTTGTGTTTGGAGCTACTAATTTCCAGGACATTTTATAAAAAATGATTATTTTGTCAAAAATTTAACAAAATGTAATGTTTTTATTAAAGTTAACTTGATTTTCATAAAAATATCACTGGAATTTAATAACACAATAAATATCATTAATTTTCTCGAAAAAATATTGAATCCTTAGTGGCATATTGACATAAAATACCCATGAAACTTAATTGTATCTATGACTACAAGATTGTAAAGCCTTTGAATGGACTAATCTACACTTAACAAAAATAATTTAAATTATTCCAAATATTAATAGTTTTCACACTTTTCGAAAAAAGGACCCGCTAGGAAATTTATAGAATAACATCTTTCATAATCTTCAAAAAAGTATATCTTAAATTTGATTATACTTTTATCATTACTTTTATTCAGGAAATATTTAACACTTAGTGGCCGGGAGACAAAAAAAGACCTAGGAATGTAAATTTTAAGTATGACCACAAGATGAGAATTTTAAGCCTTTAAATATTCCACTTGACAAAAATATTATTTTGTGTAACTTGCCCCATATAACCTTATATTCACTATAAAAAAGACCTACAAAGAAATTTACAGAATAACATCATTCAGATTTTTACCAAATTCGGATATGTGATAAAAGGTTCAAAACTAGTGAACAAGCGCAATTCTTTATATTCCCAATATTATATTATATTGACCGCACAACCTTTTTAGGCCTTAAAAATAAGAAAACATAAGAATTGTAGCAATAATAGTCTAATAAAATTGATGGTTTTCCGAAGATTATGAAAGGTGCCATTCTATAAATTACCTTGTGAGGCTTTTATAGCCAAAAGTGTACAAATTAACCCTATATGGATCAAGTTACATTAAATACTTATTTATCAATTTCTAATGGATATCAATTTAAAGACTTTAAAATGCCTTAGCCACGATTAAAATATAGTTTGAATATTGTTAAATAAAAGTAAATATAGTTATTGTTTAATCAAATATCTTTCCGAAAACTATGCAAACTTGTTTAAAAACATTTAAATTTTGGTAAATTTTTTTTAAAATAAACAATTTTCACAAAATTTTCTAGAAAGGAGTCGCTAAAAACACGAATTATCATCTATCAAAATTATTTTTTTCCTAATAAACAACATTACATTATAAAAATAGCAATAGACATCTCAAAATTAGTCATTTTAAAAAATCTTTAAAACTAATAAAAAAAGTCTTTTTTTTCATTTTTATCAAATTCGTGGGTCATTTTGGCTTTCAGGTTAAAGTGGGTTAATGATATCCAATGAAGTCAGATTAGCATACCTCAATAATTCTCAGTATACTAAATGAATAAATTAAATTAAATATAATTTTTTTCGAAACTTCGAATTTTGTGAAGTTTTAATAATAATATACTTTTTTTCCAAAATAGGCCATTTGCGATACGGGTTAACGTTTTTCAAAAAAAAAAGAAAAATCTAAACAAAAATTTTTTGAATTATATTTATCGCCGACAATTTATAAAAAAATATATAGTTTTTATGAACTTGTTAACCCTTAACTTCACTAAGTCAAAAAAAAAAAAAAAAAAAATGGCTAAAATGTCGAATTATTTTCACACCTAAAATTACGGATAAATAATTTGAAAAATTTAAATATTACAAATATTATAATAATTTTGGTCAATTTTCTTTACACACATCATGCGGACTTAAAAAAAATAATACTGAAGAGATCATTCTATACACTTACAACGTGAGTCTACCGATGGGTTCTCTATGATGATAATGAAATTTAAATATGTGATAAAGAAAAAAATAGGGAACCATTTTTTTTAATAAAATGTGCCCATACGCGATTCGAACCCGGGACCCAAGTTGCCAGTCAGTATATCTGCAATTGTTTTGGGGATTTAAGTCCATTTTCCAATATATATCAAAAAAAGTATCCAAAACGTGCATTTAAGGGGTTAAAATGTTCTGTGAATATGTTCTACAGCTAATTTTACTAGGAGATGTCGAAGACGAAAACGTCATCCGGTCATGCTAAATCACCAGAAAGTTGAATTTTAATGTATCACGGGTAGGCCAGTCCATTAACACTCTTAGTTTAATTTTTCTAAATTTATGTTTTTAAACCTAATGTAATATTTTAATGGCAGTTTAGCCCCTTATATCGTATTTTTCTGGTAATTTTTTATTTTTTTTTTTTAAATTGGCAAAAGTTGAAACTAAGGAATCTTAAGGATTATAATGTTCCACTTTTTAATGATTTTAATTTACAGACTTATTTTTATATAAATTTCGAAACAAAAACGGTTTACCTTTCAGTGATCTAACATGACTGCATGCCGTTTTCGTCTTCGACACCTCCTAGTAGATTGATCAGCAGAAAATCACGTTTTACCATTACTTTTTTTGAAAAAAAAACTGAAATTACCCATGAAAATTGCAGACATAGGGTTAAAATATCTTCGAAATAATGCCTCTTTAAATTCTGTTGGGGACAACAGAATTCAAAATTGAGATCAAAAGAACTATTACACTACTTTTGAGTCTTATTTAGAGTTTTTTTTTTTCCCGCACTTTTTCATTTCCCGGGAAAGCGGGAAATTTTTTTAAATTTCCCGGGATCCCGGGATCCCGCTCCATAGAAATAATAAAAATTAAATTTGCTTGGCATTGGTAAAAAAATTTATTAAAAAGCTTAAAAAGCTAACTTAAAAGGTATTTTTTAGAAATACATATTTATGTTACTTTATATTAAGTACTGAAATAGAAAATTTGATTTTTAACTTATAGTTTTTAAAATTCATTTAAGTATTTTTCTATCACGAAAAAGGATTATTCTGAAGATAAACATAAACATATTTGTAAGTAAAGTTAAACATAAACATAACAATTCAGTTTATTAAAACAAACATAAAAAATAATACAAAGGTACTCGAGATATGAGATCAAAAACAAAACATTAAATTCTTAACACAAAATAAATATATAAAAATTCCAAACTATTTTTGTTGGGTTAAGAAATAATTCTTTAAAACACTTAAAGCGTTTATAGACTCGTCAGAAAGCCTATTTCTAATTTTATTAACAAATTGCCCTGTTACCGAAAACACCCGTTCACTTTCTACCGAAGTTGGACGGATAGTTAAAAGTGCATTAAACAAAAATTCAATATTTTGGGTCTTTTGACCACTTCCTTCCAAAAATTTTAATTCTTGCTTTATGGAAAATTTTAAAGTATTTTTGGAGTAAGATTGGGTACATAGATTTACGTTATTAATAGCTGCATTTAAAACTTCTTCAAATGTTTTCTCTTTGACGACACCACATTCTTTAACTTCATTGCTTTCAATCTCTTTAATATCATTAAGTTTGACAAAAATACGATTAAAAAGATTTTCAGCATATGCAATTACTGAGTACTTAGAAGCGTAGGAAAACAAACAAGCTTGATGATTATTAATGAAGAAACCAGGTTCTTTTAAATATTTAACCAAAGTGTATAATTTTTTGTCTCTCCTTTCATCAATACGTTGGTGTAGAGCATTAAACATTTTCTCGCCAAGAATAGAAGGAATCGATTGAACTTCGTGACATAAAGCGTTAACTATGACATCAGCAGTT
Organism: Delia radicum; assembly: GCA_021234595.1. NCBI lineage: Eukaryota > Metazoa > Arthropoda > Insecta > Diptera > Anthomyiidae > Delia > Delia radicum. The sequence goes on from CM037852.1 coordinate 109,436,524, forward strand.
AATATGTTTGCATCACGGCTGCTCAATCTTTCAACAGCCATCTTTATGGGTTTCAAAACTTGAAGCATATTGTTTAATGTAACTACATTTTCCTCAATCCATATATCACCCATTTCCAAATCAATAAGGGTCTTTTTTATTGAATTTTTTAAAAGCAGAAACTTTTCCAGCATTGGCAGTATTGAATTCCAACGAGTTACAATGTCTAGTTCAAGAGCAATTTCTTTCTTATGTTCTTCAACTACGTATTTTTGAAGAATAGTGTTTTTTGTAGGACTTTGTTTAAATGTTTTTATAATGCGGCGTGTCTGATATAGTACCTCTTTGTAGTTACTGTTTACAACTACATCATTTGCAGAATCTTGAAAATCATTTTCGAAGTCATCATTGTTATCTGTAGATTCTGATTCACTGTTAGAACAAATTATTTCTTTTTTATAAAAAACGTCAATGACTGCCAAATGAATGGCATGATTGAGACAAAAAATCCCATCAACTGGGCTATCTTTCACAAACTTTTTCATCACGTTTGGTCCATCTGTAATGGTGGAGACTATATGATTTTCAAATTGTATATTGTACTCCCTTAAACGAGTTTCCATTAAGGTTTTTATTTCGACCGCTCCACACCTACCGGGTATATAGACCATGCCTAAATTGAAAAACGTTTCTTTATTACCAAACAAACATATGTTAAGGTATCTCCTATTTTTCAGGCTTGTCCATTCGTCCATAGTTAACGAAAATCTACCACCCTCAGCTAATGTTAAGTTAATCTTATTTACATACTCATCCTTTACTTCCATGAATTTTTTTATTATCAACTGTTGCACTCCCCATTCTGCTTTTGGTAGTTTGAACCCATCATGGTTCATGGATTTACGTATGTACTCACTTCTTGTTATCGATCTAATGGAAAGTCCATCTAAAGACGCTAATTTTGCTACAGTAGTACACAAATCTTTTTTATCTTGAAATGAATCTAATGTAGGCTGCGTTTTTCTTATTTTAAGAGGCAGTTCTTCCTGGTGTTCACCTTCACCTACTTCTTTATCCCATGCGCTCTTGTGTAAAGATTTCAAATGACGCAATAATCCGCTGGTGCTTCGTCCCTTACATGAGATTATCTTTGCACATAAAGAGCATACGGCACTTTCAGAAGACTTCTTCTTAAAGTACGTCCATACAATTGAGTTTTCCATCTATAACAAATGAAATTGTTTTATTAAAAACAAAAAAACTAGAATATTTATTTCAATAAATTACCTTAAAACTTCAATTTATGTGACAAAATATCATCAAATGTAAAAACGATTAGAAAAAAGAATGCTAAAAATATGTTTATTGAAAAGCCAAATGAATAACAACACAAAAACAGCTGTTTTCTAAACATATAGTTGCCAATTTTTTTTTTTTCGATTTCCCGGGATCCCGCATAAAAAATCCCGGGAAAGCGGGAAATCTTAACAGCGGGAAATCCCGGGAATTCCCGGGACGGGAAATCCCGGGAAAAAACCCTAGTCTTATTCAATACAGAGTTTATTAACTTTTCATAAATACGACTTTTGTCTTTATAGTAAATGAAGGTAAACATTTTATAAATCTTCATCATTTCATAAAAACGTTTTATTATATTTGCGAAAATAATTTTATTCAAGATTAATCAACTTTATTTATTATTTTACGGGTTTATTCAATTCTAAATATTAATAAATTGCACAACATAGAAGCATAAAATTAATATTGATAATATTGAACCAAAATATATTTTTTTATTTAGAGTATAGTATTTAAAAAATGTTGATTACATGGATTAATTTAAAAAATAGATTTTTTTTTAGATTTCGATTGTACATAAACCCACCATTGAAAAGGTATCTTAATATCAATTGAAATTCTGAATTTTCTTTTAAATTTAAAAACCATTGATTGAAATTTGGATTTTCCAATTGAAATTAAAAATAATCATTTGTAATTGGTTTTCTTTTGGAAACTCAGAAACTATCAGAAATAGTTTAAAGTTCTGGATCATCAATAGAAAATCTGAATTTTCTGAGTTACAAATAGTGTTTTGTTTAATAAAAACAATATACAGGGTGTCTGGTAGCAGATTTATATTTTCAAACTTAAATAAAAAACGTAATAATTGACACAAAGTTTTATTAAGGGCATTGAACAATAGAATGGAAATGCGGATTTTATTTTTTATAGAGTATGTCATCCACATGTCTTCTTTCGAGTTGAACACACTGTTCAAAACGAAGTCTTGTGTTCTGCGCCACACGCTGCAGTAAACTTGGTTCAATTTAGCTGATTTCTCGACGAATATTTTCCTTTAAATCCACAAGAGATTGAGGATTGTCATTATAAACCATCTCTTTGAGGTAGCCCCATAAAAAAAATCCATGGGATCCACTCGGTCCATTACGTATTCGCCGAATACCGAACTTTGAACAAAATTGTCGACGAGCAATTATGTAAGAATCATTATTCTTAAAAAATGTCTCCACAGCGAACGCGCGATGCTCACTCGACCACTGCGACATCGTGACTGACAAATTCGCACCATCGATAATTCCAACGGCGCCACCCACCCTCAGCACCGTTTATTACTTTTTGAAATAATCGTATTTAACATATCTAAACTTAAATTTGATAGACGAATTATATGAATATTATGTCATTCTCTTTTGCAGGCAATGTATTCATTTAAGTAAGATGTTATCACTCTCACAAAATGTGTAAATACTCCACCAAAAGAATATATATATATTTGGAGAGAGATAAAGAAAAACAATAATGAAAATAAAAGTCATTCAAGTTGGAGGCCATACTATATATTTCTTTATTATTATATTGTCCTAACAAATAATCTATAGAGTTTTGTTTTCAAATTTATTAATTGGCCACTTTCAGGAATGTGTATTTCGGGAATTTTCCAGGTTCCCATCTTCAGAACACGTTTTGAAAGAAGTGGCAACCGTATGCAACCCTCAAATATTTATATAGCGTAGTTATCCCACTAAGTGAGAACTAATATATGAGATTGAAGTAAAAGATTACCACCACTGACCAAAAATAAATTGACAACTTGTTTGTTTTGTGCAATCTTTACCTTTGGCAAATATACAATAGAAAAAAAAAATAACCGAATTTCAGTTGGCAAATAGCTAATTTTTTTTCTGTGGGTACAAACAATTTTCCATCAAATGTAGATTTTTCGTTAATAATTTATTCTATAGTATAGTTGTTGATTTTTCTGATTTTGTAAAATAGCCATGTGTAAATTTCGTTATTAAATTTGGCCCTTGAAAAAAAGTTAACAATGCATTACTATTATTATTTAAAAGTTAACGTTTCTTTATTTCTATAGAAATTTTCTGTAATAGATTTTGCTCTATTCATTATAACGTTTCCAACTTTAGCTATTTTTAAATTATTAACATTACTTGACCCAAATTTTGGTCACATGAATTGAGTTTGCCAAAATGCCATTCTGCTACTCAAAAGAAAATTCTGATGTTGCCCACAATGGTCACCAGCGCTCAACGCATAAACTGACATGCAATTACTGATGATTATTGTAGGAAATTTCAAGTTATCAATACAATCTTATTAACTGTTTTACAAATTTATGTAGCAAGTGGTTCAATTGGTTTAAACCTTTAGGTGTAATTTATTGCTCGAGCAAGTTAAACATTGCAGTTACCAAATATGTCCAGTTCTGCAAATAGATTCATGCAAAATACTTGCAGTACAGGTAATGAATTAAATATAAGCATTGTAAAGCTCTGATGCCTTGTATTACTGAAACTCGAAAATGTATTGTGGTTTAATTTTCCAAACAAATTGTCTTTTTTATGAATGCATTTTTTCCCCTAAACCCCTCTTTAAACATATATAAATTTTAGTTTAAGCTTTTAATTATTTTTTTATCGTTTCGTAATTTTAAGAAATAATAAGTGCTTAGCACAATATTTTGATTGGTTAAAGCTCTGCCTATTCTGGAGACTCTAGCTTTTCTAAAAATTCGGGTTCTGATGATATTTTTAGCCAGATCGAAATACTAGTATCAACCTAGCTAATATGTTTGAATTGTTTAGATTTTGTAAATATGCAGATTTTGAAAGCCCGTTATAAATTTAAAATAACATACAAATAATCTCGATATATATAAAAACAAAAAACTAACAAATCTAAAAATATTACACAAATATAACTCAAAAAATATTACTCAAAAAATATTACTTTCGAAAGAGCAAAATATAATATTTGTTTATATAAATAGAAAATTTTTGGTCTTTAAAGTTTAGTAACGTCATGATGCTTGTTAGGACAAGACCCTAGCCACGTGCTTGATTACTAAGCAGACAAAAAATGGAGCAAAATTAATGATAAATAGGTTTTTTGTTAAAGTTCTGACTATTCTGGAGCCTCTAGTTTTTCTGAAACTTCGGGTTCTGATGAGATCTTTAGGCAGATTGAAATACTAGTATCAACCTAGCTAATATGTTTGATTTACTTTATTTTTTGTAAATATACGGAGCTTGCAAGCTCGTTATAAATTAAAAATATTTTGATATTGTTTATAAAATTTTTTTATAATATTTATTCTATATACAAACAAAGAAATTAAAACATGAATTCCTAATTTAAAAATTAATTTTGATTTTTACTTCTAAATTTTACTCAAAATTATGCGTTATATATTTTAATATAATTAAATCTTCTACGTTATAAAAATTAATAAAGTAATATTAAACTTAATACAATTACTAGTATATAAGATAAAAGGTCCGACAGAAGTTTGTAAAGCTTTATACAATTAAATTCGATCAAATACAATTTGATTAATCCATTTTCCGAATTAAATTTTATACAATTTAGTCAGGCACCTAACTAAAAAATATATGCTACCGTATAATTTTTTTTTGCATGGGTTATTAATGGAGGTCCTTAAAAAAAATTTAAATTTATCGAATTGCATAATTTAAAAAAACTATATTAATGGAATTTATAGTAATTAAATGTGCTAAAGTCCCAAAACTTATTTAACAAATTGTGAAAAGCAATCTGATGTAGGCGTGTCCCTATCCGGATTTCATTCCTGCCTAAGGAAATCTTCAGGGGACTTTGTTATTAGAATTTCTAGAGATATTTGTTATGTTAAATCACAAACTCAATGAGAATTTCTTGTCCTCGTCTAGGAGCGAGATTCAAAATTTAAAATATCAAAGAAAAAGCAAAAACTACAACAAAAAATTGTCACAATTGGCTTTGTCATCTTCCAAATACTACTCCGTTTTTTTTGACAGACCTAGCAATGTAGTGACGTTTATTCAAGTAAATCAACAATAGAAAATCATATGTTTTCTATTAGTGTCAGTTACATTTAAATTTGCACAAGCACCTGCATATTTGTTATTTAAATTTATTTTCATCGGGATAAACATTAATTGCATTTATAGTAATTAAATGTGCTAAAGTCCCAAAACTTATTTAACAAGTTGTGAAAAGCAATCTGATGTAGGCGTGTCCCTATCCGGATTTCATTCCTGCCTAAGGAAATCTTCAGGGGACTTTGTTATTAGAATTTCTAGAGATATTTGTTATGTTAAATCACAAACTCAATGAGAATTTCTTGTCCTCGTCTAGGAGCGAGATTCAAAATTTAAAATATCAAAGAAAAAGCAAAAACTACAACAAAAAATTGTCACAATTGGCTTTGTCATCTTCCAAATACTACTCCGTTTTTTTTGACAGACCTAGCAATGTAGTGACGTTTATTCAAGTAAATCAACAATAGAAAATCATATGTTTTCTATTAGTGCCAGTTACATTTAAATTTGCACAAGCACCTGCATATTTGTTATTTAAATTTATTTTCATCGGGATAAACATTAATTGCATTTATAGTAATTAAATGTGCTAAAGTCCCAAAACTTATTTAACAAGTTGTGAAAAGCAATCTGATGTAGGCGTGTCCCTATCCGGATTTCATTCCTGCCTAAGGAAATCTTCAGGGGACTTTGTTATTAGAATTTCTAGAGATATTTGTTATGTTAAATCACAAACTCAATGAGAATTTCTTGTCCTCGTCTAGGAGCGAGATTCAAAATTTAAAATATCAAAGAAAAAGCAAAAACAACAACAAAAAATTGTCACAATTGGCTTTGTAATCTTCCAAATACTACTCTGTTTTTTTGACAGACCTAGCAATGTAGTGACGTTTATTCAAGTAAATCAACAATAGAAAAATGGAAGTTTAATATAGAAATAATTTTTAAAAATAAATAAATATTCCTACCACAATTCCACCAAAAACGTTAAGTCCAAATGAATGATTTTGTTAAATAAATTTATCCCATAGTGCAATACTATACAAAAAAATAAAAAAAAAAATCTATGTTGAAATCAAAAATTTATCACTTAAAAAATAGTTTTCCCTATGTTTTTATTATTCATTTTTTATTTATATTTTAAAACTCATGTTTTTGTACGTGTTTATATTTGTTGGCATAACACCAAATATTGTTCACATTGTATATGAAATTTTTATTTTGAGAACACAAAATAAATAAAAAAAATATATAAAAAAATATGTTATAAGCCCGCAAACATAAGGTTGGTTTTTTATTTAAAGCGCACCATTGATTAAATTAAATTACAGAGAAAAAATGTTTTGGTCAGTATAGTTTTTATTTTAATAAATTTATTTAGTTTGTTATTTGCCTAAAGTGATTATTTTTAACATGTAAAAAAAAAATCGCTAACATACAAAATATGTTGTTATGGTTATCGTCATGCACCGAGCATTTTCATTTGATAAGAATAGACAGAGGTTAAAATTTATCGTAGATAATTCTGTAAATCTATTATCAATACTACGTCTGTCCTCCACAGTCATTTGCCGGTAGCGTGCGCTGTGACGTATCACCAACATCCAAATTTGAATCTAAATATTATGGGAAAAACATTTATAAAACTTCCATAGATTAGGTTTGGTCCTCCACAACATTATTTAGTTTCAAACAAGTTATTTTATTTATAACTTGTTTTAAATTGAAAGATGTAGTGGACCAAAATTGCTCTATGGACATTTTATACATACAGTAGTGGTCAAAACATTTGGAATCGCATTCCTTTTTAATATGAGATTCAGGCCGCTACATTTTTTTAAACAAACTTATTATAATTATTGCTCTTTACTAGTTGTAATATGACGTTGGAATCATAAACATCGTAAGAATAAGTTTTCTAAAAAATGGCAGGAAATAAATACAATTCTGATTTTAAATCAAAAGTTTTAAATGATTTTCAAAATGGACTTTCCCAAAAAGAAATTTCAATAAAGTACTAAGTTCCAAAATCAACGATTTGCCGCATCTACACAACTCATAAAGGTAGAAGACTCCGCATTACAACTGTAAGAGAAGATCGGAAAATCAAGAATTTTTTTACGAAATATCCCAAAGCAATTCCCAGAGAAGTTAAAACTGAACTTTTAATAGATGCCAGTCTTCCCACCATTAACAGAAGAGCCCGAGAATATGGTATTAGAATTTATAGATGTACAAAAAAACCGTTTAATCCCAGATACACAACCGCCACAGTGAAGCACGGAGGTGGAAATATTATGATGTGGAGGTGTTTTTCTGGAAATGGGATTGGCCCAATTCACCGCATTACTAGCACAATGACGGCCACAATCTATAGAGATCTTTTGAGTTCAGTTATGCTTCCATATGCTGAATTGGAAATGCCACTCTCATGGACTTTCTAACACGACAACACACGGCGGGATTTGTAAAAGTTTGGCTGCAGGAAAATGAAATTAATATCATGTCGTGGCCGGCTCAATCTCCCGATCTCAACCCGATTGAGAACATGTGGATGATTGTAAAACGGAATAGCGGCAGTAAAGTATTCTGAAATGGTGATGAACTTTTCGTCGAGTTGGATAAGCAGTGGAATGAAATTTCTGACGATTATATTAAAAAGCTCATTGCCTCAATGCCTAAGAGGTGTTCAGAAGTTGTAAAAAATAATGGCTACGCTACAAAATACTGAGCGTTAAAACCATTGTTTGTATTTCCTGTTAATTACTTTAAGAGTTGCAAATGTCTTGAACACTGCACTATCGACTTATTTTGTTAAAATTACTTTTTTTTATTTTTGAGAAGTTTTGAATAATTTTTTTGTATTTGTAAATTAATATGCTATAAGTGAATTTAATAAAAAAAACAAAAACTTATACCACAAATCTTTTTGATCAAAAAACTTATAATTACTTATATATAATTTCCATATAATTTCCAAAAATATATTCAGCATTGCCAAACTTGAGCCCAATTTTTTATAAAAATCTAAAAGCTACGAGTAGCGAACTGCTAAGTGTTCTCGATTTTTTTCCCCGATAATTAACTGGATAATACTCATTGTGTCAGCACTATTACGTAAAATTGTTGTTAAAAATTTTTGTTCAAACAGATGTATTATTATGTATTATTGTTTCTTAAAATTTTTCTTCGTTTTAACGGATATGAAAGAGCGATCATATATGTATGTAATTGTGTATATTTTCATACAATCATATTAAAAAAGGTAACATTTAATGTAATTTTGCCATATTAAAACTCAGATCTAATTATATTTATATGTATCAGTTTACATAAAATCATATATAATTATAGCAGGTAAAAATAGGCATAAATTAATATCTGGTTTTTATATAATTATATATATTTGTTTCAGTTTAGATATAAACTGATTCAATAAGATACAAAACTGAAACAATCTAATACAATTTTATCTGGTCATAATTCAGATAAAATTGTACTGAACATTTATCTAATGACATCAGATTAGATGTAAAACAATACAAACAGATACAATTATATGGGCCTATTTTTCGGATTAAATTCAATAAGAATATATATATCGTCACATATAAATTGATATAACTACATAAAGCTCCATATAGATCTTTTTTAATTGGGTTATTTGATTTTTTTTTATTTTTTTTTATAAAAAGAGAAGCAACACTCAGGAAATTCTTCCTATTAATTAATGTGTTGCTTTCTTTGGAAAGGGGATAGTGGAGAGATGAAAGGTGGTGAAAGATGAAGGGCTTCAAACATGGCAACACTGCAATTGGGCGAGATGATAAGTCTTAGAATAGTTGTTGCTCGCCACCTGATGTAGAGTTGGTGAATTTATTGAAGCTTTTTGTTTCATAGCCCTGATTAAATATTTTACTTCGGTGGGGTTAAGTGCTATGGGAACACCGAAGGTGGGCGCAGCGATACATATAAGTGATAGAAAACTCATACATATTATTTTTTCTAAATTGATGTTGTCGTCACCGGAAATCGAACCCGGGACCATCTGTGTAACTGTCGAACGCGCTAACCATTACACCACAACGCCCCACAGATTTGATACATATCTTTGTTGCATCATATTAACGTTTAAATTAAAAAAAGAAATCAATTTGTTTTGTCTAGTTTTTGTAAAGAATATTTATTTTTGAAACAAATGTTGCCTTTAAAAATAAGTTGTGTAATGTATATAAAAATCTGGAAAAATTAAATATTTCATAATTAATTCATTTGAAATCATTCATAATAACAGAACATGTCTAATACATATAAACTTTTAAAAAGGAATCATAGACAAAAAAACAACACAATATATAATCCCTTAAATAAATATTCTTTTGATAAATATTTACCGTAAATTATTAAATTAAAATAACTTAAGATTTAAACATATCAAATAATATTTGTGTTATTTATACAGTGGGCGAAATTCCTTTGGATTTACCAATATTTTTCGAACTTTAACACAAACGGGAACAGCTTCGAAAATTCTAAAAACCACAAAATAATCCTTATTCGATGAAGTTTCAATTACAAAATATATTTAATTAACAGATTGATATTTTTTAAATAAATTTTAAAAACATAAAAAATTAAAGCAATTCAATTGGGCGCACTTTAATATAATTTGAGAAAATTAAATAATTTGCATTTAATTTCGAAAATTCCGATGCTGAAACTTATGGAGGTTCGTCTAAGGTATTATTGGCATTATAAATTTAAGGCATCTACATGATTTTAAAGAATTTTTGTTGTTTTTGGCTCGGGTGTGGATATTTTTGATTTTTAGTTCCTTTGGAAGGTTGACATTGACATTTATGTCCACCATTGTCAACTATCACTCTTTCATACATGTTCCCTAAAAATTTTAGTCTCGACTTTATGCTTAGTAATCTAAAATGGCAAAACTGTACTTGTCATTTGCATGGTATAGTGAGAAAATTCTTTAAATGTCCTTTCCACAAGACTACTGAATATACACATTAAATTAACTGAAAATCAGTTAAAAACAGGACTACTTACTTTTCGTTTAAAACAATTGTATTTTTTAGTTTATTTTCAACTGTTGAAAAATTAATTGACAAAATCGATAAAGACAATAGATTGTTTTCGTTTATTTCAATACTCAATATAATAAAGGGTCCGCCAAATAACCTTTTTTTTTTGAAAATGCTATAAAAAAAACTACTGAATATTTTCTCAAATTTCTTTTTTTATTTTAAAGTACTATCCTTCCGGATAATAATGGAAAATAATTTCATTCAAATGGCTGCCTCGGCTGCCTCGGCTGGCCATGCAGTAGCCTACACGATCGGTCCAATTTTTAAGCACATTATCGAATTATCGATTGTGTGCAGCTGTATTTCACCAATGGCTTCACGAATATTGTCCTTTAAAGCTTCAATTGTCTCTGGCTTGTTGGCGTAACACTTATCTTTGACGGCACCCCACAAATAATAGTCCAACGGTGTCAAATCGCAGCTCCGAGGTGGCCAAACGACATCAGCTCTGCGGCTGATTTGAATTTTCGCACACATTCTGCAACATTACCATGATTTTCAAAGTAATGTCGCAATATTTCCCAGCGTTGTTCAAGCGTATACATAACCATATTCGTTCAGCGGAAGGATAAAACTAATTATCTGTCAAATCAGACATGAGCTAAGTGTTACCATTCACGAAATAAGCACTAGTTGAAAAAAACGTTAGATGGCGAACCCTTTATAACGATTCAATCTCTAACCTACACTTGGTATCCAACTATTGTATGTGAATAAAGCGCATCATAAAACGTGATCATTACTTGTGAAAAGAGATAGGATTAAGAAGAAGAAGCATTCTAGTTGAGAAATGAATTGTGCATTGGTATTAGTTAATTCTGTCTCTTCTGATCGAAACAATACTTGTGTGTACGTAGTGTGACAAAACTCCACTTTAGCCACAGTCATCGCTGTGTCGACCGTGGCTCAACTCGTTAAGAGGTGAGATTACGATGCATAGCTTGATGCTAAGGCAGTTAGTTCGAATACCAGTACGACACCAAAAAAAAAGTAAAAAAAAGTTTCTCATATAGAGAAAATTAACAATATAAAATACTTTGTTCAATTGACACATAAATTAACAACTGACGAGTCCCAGGAGGGGGACGAAACTGCTACAGTCTGGTGTATCCCTTGTGTCCGTAAAATTTTTCAATAAAAATTTTTTCTTCTTCTTCTTCTTCCTGTAAAGAGACTATCTGAAATAATATAACAACTTTTAGTTTTAAATAGAAAATTTTAACTGAATATTTTAACTACTACCGAAAGTCCGTTTTATTGTTTATTTTGTTTATTGAATAACAGACAGAAAGTTAAAAAATATATATTATTTTGGCAATTTAACTGTATAATCCATTAAAACAACATTACCGATTATAATTTTCAATAACTGTTAATTTTTTATGTAAAAAATCTTGTGAATGTAATAATAAACAAGGATATATTATTGTATTTTGACATAATTTTTAAAACAAATTTTAGCGTTGCATAGAAAATATGGATATATTTTTGAATTCCTAAATTTTCTATATATACCCTCAGAATGTATTTTCTGTTACCGATTCAAGATTATTTATAACCCTCTGACGACTAATGGTTGTTATATGTTCCATTTTTTTTTTTTTACCATTTTAGGAAAACTTGAAAGACGATTTTAACAAAACTTGTTATGATCGACAATGGACACATGCGGCTTTTTAGCGGTACCAATATATTGTAGCCTACTTGTCTCAGGAGTCATAAAATTAGTTTTTTTTTATGTTTTTTTTTACCGTTTTTGTTTTCAGTTTTATAATGTTGAAAATTATGTCTTGAGTTTATACACAAATGGTTAATTTTTTTGGATTAGTCATAACTTATTGCAAAATAAAAAAATTAATTTTTTACGTATTGTTGATATTTTAAAATTGTATCTCATTTTGAGTTGTCAGGTTTGAGATCACAACTAAAATGTTACAATTACATATAAAAAACGATGGGGTGCAATAACGCCTTACGAAATACGGCCTTAAAGGCCTTATTTCTCAATGGAAAGTGAAATAAGGCCTTTGTTTCCAAAAAGGTTTTATTTTTATTGCACTTTGAAAGTGAAATAAAGCCGTAAAGGTCTTATTTCACTTAAATTTTTTTTAAATGAAGCAATAAAATTTCTTATTCTTATAAAAAAATTTCATATTAACAAAAATTAATAGAACATTAATAATTAATCCCACTTCTGGAAACGAAATAAATCCCACCAAAATGAAAAAAAATCACTTTAATCATTACACATTTTTGCAAATATGATGATATGCAAAAATTAATAGAACATTAATAATTCAACAAAAAATTTAACTGCAACAATATTGAAAATCTTTGCTTTATAAAGTTTTTCTGCGTGGCGGCCTGCGGCCGCTCTTAGGGGTTTTCTCCTCCATGGGACGCGGCAGGTGGCTTCGCTGAATAAAGTTTCCCTGCGCGCGTCACACTAGGGAAGATAATGAGACGCGCGCAGGAAAACTGTATTCAGCGAAGCCACCTGCCGCGTCCTATGGAGGAGAAAACCCCTAAGATCGGCCGCAGGCCGCCACGCAGAAAAACTGAACAGTGTAACAAAAGAATCAAAAAATACAAAATAAAGGCTTTATTGCACCATTGGCTAAATTTCAATAAAGGCCTTATGTCACTTTCAAAGTGCAATAAAGCCCTTTTCGCAATAAAGGCCTTATTTCTCAATTGGAAGTGAAATAAAGCCTTAAAGGCCTTATTTCGTAAGGCGTTATTGCACCCCACCATAAAAAACACTAATTGTTAATAAATGTAAAAGAAGATGGAAAATATTAAACCGAAATAAAAAAATAAAACTGAGAAAAAATTTTAAACCATTAATATTTTATTGCTCATAGGCCCAAGTCTCCACGAAGTTTCGTCAAAAATTTTGAGCGGCTAAAGTTCGGTCGTCAAAGGGATAAAGTTTTCCGTAAAGTTTATTTTCAAATGAATAATCAATTGAAGGGCTTAGTGCAAAAACATGATAAGCCACACGTTTTCAGAAAATGATTTTATGTGTTAATTGCATTACCTAACGTGGTATCAATATCCACTTAAATGATTTAAGCTATATTCCAAATACTTTCAGATCTAGAACAATTGTTACTTTTTACAATTCGACTATATTTCAATATTTTTTTACGCAAGAACATGATATGCCATACCAATAAGATACACATTCCTTGAAAAATTCTAAATAAATTTTCTGTAAAAACTTGATAAGCCACATTAATTTATTAAAATGTTTTTTACTGTCTTCTAGTCTCCCAGCGAGCAACATGTAGAAGAACCACATCTTTGCACTTAGAACAAGTATATTTATCACAAAAATCTGTCAAATCAGCCATATATTCTTTAAAATAAAAATATTCTAAATAAAATTTCTGCTACAACTTGATAAGCCACATTAATTTAACAAAATGGGTTTTACTGTCTATTAGTCTCCCAGCGATGGACATGAAATAGAAGACACATCTTTGCACTTAAAGCAAGTATATATATCATGAAAATCCTTCAAAAAAGCTACCTAGTTTTTAAAATTAACTAATTCCAAATAAAATTTGTGCAAAAACTTGATAAGCCACATTGACGTAATAAAATGGTATTTACACTCTTCTAGACTTCCACCAACGGATATGTAATATAAGACACATACAGTCACTTATTACAACCATTTATAGCTCGAACATCTTGCTTAATAGCTGCCTAAAAGTCATTGAAAACCATTTCTTTAAAATCAATGCGGCTTATCATGTTTTTGCAGAAATTTTATTTAAGATTTTCTTATTTTTAAGAAAAAGTCGCTGTTTTTCTGGACTTTTATATTCTAGATACTTTTAAGGCAGTGAAACCCATTTTTTCAAATCCACGTGACTTATCAAGTTATTGCAGAAATTCTCTTTAAGATTTTTTATTTTGAGGAAATAGTTGCTATTTTGCTGGACTTTCGAGCAGCAGATAGTTGTAATAAGTGCTAAAATATCTTGGCATTTATTACAAGTTTCTACAGTACTAAATGCCTGAAATGCAGATATCATTTCTTCAAAATTAAAAAATTCTAAATAAAATTTCTGCAAAAACTTGATAAGCCACATTGGCTTAATAACATGGTTTTTACTGTCTTATAGTCTTCCGAAGAAGGTCATGTAATAGAAGACACATTTTGGCACTTTTTACAAGTATCAAGTATCAAAAAAGACCATCTAATTTGCTACCATTTTACAGACTATGAACTTCTTTACTTATCTTTGTGCAATAACTTGAAAAGCCACACTTTTTTTTTGTAAAAAATCAGTTTTCGATGGATTTCTATCATTCATGAAGGGGGTATGTGATGGGAGCCTTCCTTAAGCACCTATTATGTTTGCTCACAGTGTAACGGCGTGTTTTCACTCGTTGCTGAGATAGGCTCAGTCGAGTCCAGGGTTCGTTATAGAATTATTTATTTTGTTCAAGGACCAAAGGAAACACACACGATTTTATATATTTTTTCTATAAACGTTATAAAACGTATCACTTTATTTTCTATGAAATTATTCTTAAGTACTAGTCTCTGATCACAAGGTTTTTTTATTTCCTTTCCTTTTATAATTTTATTGTTTATTGATAAAATACTATAAATTTCCGTTCCGACACACGACATATATCTTATGCTACGACATCACTTGGCCACGTACGATTCCGACGGTTCACACACTCAGTTCCCATTAGTTGAGGAAAGTCAGCCCAAACAGTCCTCCTAACTACGGGATAGGCGACTATTTTAATATTTGAGGAAAGTCAACCCAAACAGTCCTCTTAACTACGGGACAGACGAATATTTTAATATTTGAGGAAAGTCAACCCAAACAGTCCTCTTAACTACGGGACAGACGAATATTTTAATATTTGAGGAAAGTCAACCCAAACAGTCCTCCTAACTACGGGATAGGCAACTATTTTAATATTTGAGGAAAGTCAACCCAAACAGTCCTCTTAACTACGGGACAGACGAATATTTTAATATTTGAGGAAAGTCAAGCCAAACAGTCCTCCTAACTACGGGATAGGCAACTATTTAAATATTTGAGGAAAGTCAATCCAAACAGTCCTCCTAACTACGGGATAGGCAACTATTTTAATATTTGAGGAAAGTCAACCCAAACAGTCCTCCTAACTACGGAATAGTCTGACAGACGAAATATAAGAAAAGTCAACCCAAACAGTTCCTATATTTTGTCTTTTTAAGTGGTTTTAATTAGTTAGACAACCCAATCTACTTCATTGACCGCCACAGCCAGACTGCCTTGTTTTCTGTGTTTGCTCTGCTTTTATACGAAAATTCACAACCATCAAAACACACAAAACACACATGCTTGCCTACACACTAACTCATACATATAAATTAGTTTACACAACAGAGCCGGCTGTGTTATGCACGCCGTATCCTGCACATGTAAGCCGCCGAACTATTACAACACTAACGGACAACACAATTTAAATATTCAAAATTAATATTAAATTAAATAATATTTAATATAATTGTGTGGTACAAAACGAGGGAACGACTTTGTTCCTCACAACAGTCTGGTTTAGTTAAAGCCTTATTTTCTACATTGTTTTTAAACTTTGAAGGCGATTATTTCATTATTTTAATTTTGTGGCTTATCAAGTTTTTGCACTAAGCCCTTCAATTAAAGTAGATAGAAACATATTTTAATTTTTTTGTATCGGTAGTATAAAAAACAAACTTTAGAAATTTAAGTACTTTCGGTAGTTAAACTTTGATTTTTGTTTTGTTTTCTCTTTCAAGATAAAATTCCAATAGTTCCAATAATTTTTTTTTGCAAAAATAGTTTATTTAAATACAAAAGTATTGCAATTGAAATTACAAGAAATTCAAACATACAATCATAACATACAACAAACAAATGTAAACATTGTCTTGTGTATATGTTCCGTTTTGTAACAACAAAAAAAAAACTTTTTAATTTTAAAAACAAAAGAAAAAAATGGTTTTTTACACTTTGTCCGTTAAATATTAAAGGTGGTTTTAAAAGACTTTCTGTTTGTTTTTACTACTTTTATCGGTTATTTCAACAAAGTTGCATTGCCAACCATTTAAAAATAAATATCAAAATGAGTTGAACATAATGGAAAGTCAGTAATTCTTTTTTTAATTGTGTTTTCAGTTAATTTAATAGGTAGTTTTCAACGTAATAATATTGTAAAAGACATTCAACCATTTGAAAGTAGATTTATTAAAAAAAATATTATGGATTCCATTTCATGTCTCACAAAAAATGATTTTTGGCAAAAGTAAAAATTTCAATTTCAATCTGAGAACAAAACTTTATTGCATTTCATAGTTTTTAATGACATTTTCCAAAGAAATTTTTTGCATATAACTTGTGCGGACTGTTTGACACTGTAGCATAATAATTTGAACCATTAAAATATTTAAGCCGCCAATTTTTAATGCACTTTTAATCTTCTTGGGAAGTCTGAAGTCAGACTCTGGTTTTAAAATTATCCAGTGCAGAAACGGTAATGACATGCCAGTACTTTTCGGACTACCAGTAATGACACCAGCTTGCTCTCTGCATTACTTTGACACAAATAATAAGGACAAACTAATAACTACTCGAGTAAACAAATTTATATATTGTCTTTTGTTGTTTCATCTTAAAATTTTCTATAATATGATATTATATATGCTGTCAAGTACAGCCATATATTATAATATACTTATTATGTTGTAAGATATGTAACGATATATTATATTTTGACTTTTATAAAAAAGGATGTTCAACATATATGCTATACGTAAAAATAAAATGTGATAAATCTGTTGTCATATATAATAATACATTTTAATATATAACATAATATGCAATCATATATGGTGATATATAAGCTATATAATTTAAGATTTAATAAAATATTATTTTATGAAATATAAGATATAACACAACTTAGGACATATATGATATCAAATGATATAAGATATAATTTTATAAGATACCATATTTGGCACAACATATTTTGAGGTATGATTATATATGGTACATTATCTTTAATATTTTCCATGCGCATAAAATATAATTATGTCTTGTTATATATAGGCCCATACATAATTATATATGCGCCTAATGACTAATGTTTTTTTTTTAAGTTTTACTATGTTTTATTATTTTTTACGACATCCCCATATAAATGACAATTGTAGTACTTGCCATTACCAAATATATACTTATACAACCACTTACATGGTAAAGCATGGCTTTACTGGGTACGGATTCAAGTCAAGTGGTCTTACATCAGTTTTTGTTTGTTGATTTAATGGTCAGAATTATTCATTTGCATACATTTTGCAATTATCGACAACTTTTTTTAGAGCTAAATTTTGATTTTTATTTTTACAGAGATCCTTTTTTCCTCTTGCTGCTTATTTTGCAGTTTAATTTGTCAAGTTAAATAGCTAATAGTTTTTTTTTTGCAAAAGATTTCAATGATGAAATTAAATAACCAGAAATTAAAATTTTTTAGTAAAATTGCAAGAAACGCAAAATTTACGTAAGTGCGTCTAAATGAATTTCGCACCAATTTTAGATTTTTTAATTTATCGATTGAAAACCCAGTGTAGAAACGGTAATGACACATCATTATTATTCGAACTACCAGTAATGCCACCAGCTTATTCAGTGCATTACTTAAACATAAATAATGAGGATAAATAACTAGTTAATTTTTCGGTTATTTTAATACAAAAAAATATTATGTTTTAACCATAAGTTCTTATATTTATCATTATATTAAATATAAAGTAATGGTCTCAAATTTTTTTCTGGGTAAGCAGTATTTTTTACTGGGATGGTAATGCTTTTCTACACTGGGAAGTATAGATAAATTATTAATAAAAAATCTGAAGCGCATTATTTTGTAGTTTATAATTATAATTTTCCTAGGTATTCCAGTTTTTGTTAAAATTCAAAAATATTGGTGAGCCCAAAGGAATTTCGGCCACTGTAGCATGAATGTATAATTTAAAACAAACTCTAAATGTTGTTGACTTGTTTGACAAGTAAATTCCATTTGGATATTTGTTATTGTGGCATTGAAGTTAACACATTTTATCTGATTTGTTCAAATTTTGTTATTTTTTTCAATTTAAATTTAGAAAAAACTCTAAATCCCTTTAGTATCAATGTGTTTAATAATATTTTTATGTATTTTATTATTATTTTTTTTTTCAATAGCGGCATTCACTTCCCAGTGTAGAAAAACATTACAATTATATATGGAGATGTCGGGCAAGATAATGATATATCGTTGCTAATCACCTTACGATAAATCAAAAAATATGTGGTTACCTATATGCTTACTAGAATGAAAAAAAGTAAATAAGTCTAAAAATAATTGTTCAAAAAAGCTAAATTGAATAAACAAATATTTTTTTTTTAGTAAGGTTGGGGTTAAGATGAAAATAAACGTATTTCTCTATAAATTATAAACACTTTTAATTTAAATCAGACTAGACTAGTTCGTGTATTTTTATGGACATGCATCATCAGTGATTTTCCATTTAAATTGTATATATTTATTTTTATTTATTGTATTATATATTTTATTTTATTGGAAATTTGTTTTTGAAATAAAATGTGTCCACAAGGGAATCAAACCTGGAACTTCAGGTTGTCAGTCAAGCGCTTTACCATCAGATCTATTTCGACATGTTAAAATTGTTAAATAAAAACATATATGCATTGATTGCTCAAAATGTGAATCAAAATTACATCAGCTAACAAAAGTCAAAAATAAGTAGTCATATATGTACTTCGTAGAGTTAAAAAAATAATGAGTCTGAAAATAGATCTTAAAATAATTTGTATTTAAGATAATCATTAAAATAGGTACTTATAGGTAACACATTATATTTTGTATTAAAGTAATTGGAAAATTAACATATTATTATCCTTGTTAACATATTGTTGTCCTTATTATATATGTTAAAGTCATACAGATATTAAGCTGGTGTCATTACTGGTAGTAAGAAAAGTAATGACAGTTCAATACGGTTTCTATAATGGGTAGTTTAACAAGCGAAATATTATATCAACTTGCACTAAAGTTAAATAGTAATATTGTTCAAAGCACTGTGGTACTTCACTAACTTCGTTGTTAAATATTTATTAGTCTGGTATTGAAGTTTGTTTTTATTATCCCTCTTTAACTTTCACTAAAAATATCGTGAATACCTCTGCTACATATTTTTAACATATTTTTAGTATATAGTCTTTTGCATGTATGACTTTATTTTGCTCATAAATGGTTTGTTACATTTTTATGATCTTTATTTTGTACAAAGCCATATAAAAAACACTCACTCGGAAACGGATGTCTGTTATAAAACGGAAGTACAGTGCACACCTTTCATGTTTTTTACTTTTCTATATAATGGGCATGATTTTTTAAAGGGGTTGTTTAGTTAAGATATCTTTAGTGCCTTCATATTAAAGAACATTTTTTAAATTAAATAATAAAAGGCGAAGAACATAAATTTTCACTTTTTAATAAAAACAAAATATTTCCGATATTTTTAAAATACAGGGTGCAGCAGTAAAAATTAAATTTTTTTATATATACATAGAATAATTTTTGGCAAAACTGGTGCTTAATTTAGGGAAGCGCTAAAAGTGTGATATTAGATTTTTTTTTGAATGAAAATATATTGATTAAAAAAATATATATCCTTTTGAATATTTTAACAAAACTTTTATTTTTTTAAGTTTGATTTAATTTGTATTAAAAAAAATGTTTTTTTCTACCTTTAAGTTCGAGGCCATACTCTATATTTATTTATTAGGATATTGTCCTTACAAAAATCTATAGAGTTTTGTTGTCAAGTTTATAATAAGGTAACAATTCCATGCAAAACATCAAGCATTCATATAAAATAGTTTTCTCGCCATATGAGAACTAATATATGAGCTAGAAGTTAAAGATTATCACCATTGATCAAAAAATAAAAACAAATGTTTTGAAAAAAAAAAAAATTAAATTAATCTAAGAAAATACCAATTTAGTACGACTTAATTTACAACAAAATATTTTTACTGCATAAAGCGTACATTGGTGAATAAAAGCAGCCTTACTTATACAATTTTAAGCTAGACCTTTATTTTTTTGGTTTTAACGATTTGTTAATAAATGACTTTAAAAAATCGTCCATGAGGCTCGATTTGGAATTTAGTCAGTTACTTGTTAAATGTTTAGTTCTTCAAAATCGATTGAAACTCTGGGCTGTACATAAATTTGCTTTTTAAAAGACCATTAATAATTTAAAGAAAAAAAGTTCTCAGAATTAGTTACACACTTCTTTAAAAACTCTCATCGTAGGTATTTTCATACACAGAAAAATTTATAAATTTATAGTCTTAATACAAGTAGATTAACAGTGACACATATATGCGTCACTGGGCTCCTGCGGGTTAAATGGTATCAATTAATATTTATTATAAACATTATTGAAATGTTAGAGGCAGTAAAATTTTATAAAATTATATATTATTTTCCAAATACGTATACTTTATATTTATTCTTATGTATATCACTCATACGCACTGTATGCCTTTTTAATTTCTAACTAACACCATGAGATTTATCGAATAGAAAAACTATTTTTACTAAACATTAAACACAAAAAAATATATTTATTTAATATATTAAAAACATTCTATCTACAAAGCAAATCATATTCTCATTCATTAGTATCTCATTTCTAAATTATTTTTTAAGCTTTAAGCTTGATTCACACGCAGCCCACCCCTATTTACCCACACCTACTATTTTCCAGTATTTTGTCATTTTCAAAAGATAATTTACAATAATTTGACGATTCGTATCACCAATAATGGGAAATAGTAGATACCCAGGAAAAAACTACACATTGCAAAAAGAAGGTGATGCCCACACTTGCTTACATATCTCATTGCCAAATTTATTAACTGCAATACCAAACTCATTCCAACGATAGAGTCAAAAAATCAAGTAGTATAGTAATCAATTCTTTAAATTTAAACCAGAAAGCATGAACTCAATAACAAAGTAATCATTTACTTAAAAGAAAATTACAATGTTATTAACTTATATGTATAACTTTTTGTACTCAAGAAGTAATCATATACTCGTTATTGGAAGTAGTTCCTAATTTTGAAAAAAAATAAGTTATACAATTTTAAAGAATTTATCTCATATATTTGTTCAAACAAATTTTTATTTGCAGGAAAATAATACTTAAAACAGAAATTGCATTTTTTGAAAAATTTATATTTTCGTGGTTTATAGCTCCAAAATTATGACAGACCCATGTTATCATATCAATTCGGTGTTTCACTTTTAGGATTTTATTTCCGTATGAGTTTTGATCGTTATATTTGAGTGACCTTGGAGAATCACGTGTGAGTAAAAGTTGAATTTACTTATGGAACTACTTCTTTTTTTTTAAATGTAAGTACTTCTTATTTCTTATTTATTTAAACTATTTATTTAATTTTTTTTTGTGTAAGTACTTCGTAGTTTTACAATGGAACTATTTCTTTATTAAAAATGGATGTAGTTCTTAAAAATATAAAGTAAATGGTTCTTCGATAAAAAAAATAATCAATTCTACAGAATCAATTATTTTAGTCTCACGCCCTGTTAAAAGAATCGAGTAGGTAATCTAGTAAGGAATGCGTTCTGCCCAAAATGCTTGATTACAAACCCGCTTACCTTTTTGGAAATTTTTTGCTGGGTATGGATGGATAGCTTGTGAATTTTTCCTTATTTTCTAAAATATTGTACAAAAACTAAAATTACTAGTAGTTGTAAAAAGTTGCAATGACTTTAGTTCATAAAAATTAAACAGAAAAAAAATTACTGTCTCAAATTATATACTTTTTTTAAGTTATATCCGTATTATAACCTTTTATTTAGAGATAATAGAACTCAAATAAACCTTAAAACACATATCAACGTGGTGCAACAATATATATAGGATATATAGGATATATATCCCTAATGATTAAAACCCTCAAATGGTTGTGCAAACTTAGGTCGGATTTAGTTTTTATGGCCTTTAGAAGTTAGAACAATTTTTTTTATTCATATTTCAGAAAAATAAACTACTACTTACAAGTAAACAGTATCATATATGAACAGAATATGTGATCATCAGAGAAGGCAATGAATTCCACAATATGAAGTGTTTATGACAAAAAAATATTGTATAAAAGGCAAAAAAAAATTACAAACCTAAAAAAAAGGTAAACAAATTTTACTTTTTGAAAGAAAAAGTGAGAAAAATTGACGAAAAAAACGAAAAGTGGCAAAAAAAATAATGTTATACAAATTGAAAAAAAATTAAAAATGGTAAGACAGCATATTTGCCTTCTCTGGTGATTATATATGGACTTGGATATGATCATATATGACTATATACAATTTAATATATAACCATATGTGATCTAATATATGATCATATAAAATTGGATATCGTCATATATGGTAAATATAGGAGCATATCTATATTTTTTAAACAATAACGTTACTGAATGGTTCACTGACTGACCCAACATCGCTTACTCTATGCCACTGAATGTAGGAACTCGAAATTTGACATGGATATCCTTTAGGGGTACACCCAAAATAAGGCCCTATCACCACGCTGTAGCCGATGTTTTGCTGAAACCGAAAAATGTTTCCTCAGGTCATTTCGGAACAAAAACGTTCCGCGTCGAAGCCGATTTCTGAGAGTCCTTTAAGATTTTTTTTTTTTTATTATTTCAAAATTTTTTATTTTATAATTATTTAACTATTTACATTTCTTAATGTAATTATATGATTATATTCAAAATCACAATCTAAGTGAAATTAACTTAAGATTAAGAGTTTGTGTTGATTTCTGATCCCAAACTTAATTGCATTTGACGCAGAACCCTTTTTATCGATATCGAAAATCTAAAGATGCAGTTATTATTGTTTTTTTTATGCACTACATGGTATGGATAGGGCCATTTTGATATTTTCAAAAATTGTAAAAAAGTTGTCAAAAGTCAAAAGTTTAAAACCTTTCACTTTATCGGCCTGCCCAAAATCCCCTTTAGCTACTGAAGGTAGGAACTTAAATTTGAAAAAAAAAAAAAAAATAGATTCTGATTAGTTTTTCCTATAGAAAAACCCTCAGATTCTGAGGAGTTTTTCCTATAGAAAAACCCTCAGATTCTGAGGAGTTTTTTCCTATAAAAAACGCTCAGATTCTGAGGAGTTTTTCCTATAGAAAAACCCTCAGACTCTGAGGAGTTTTTCCTATAGAAAAACCCTCAGATTCTGAGGAGTTTTTCGTATAGAAAAACCCTCAGAGGGTTTTTCTATCCTCAGAATCTGAGGGTTTTTCTATAGGAAAAACTCCTCAGAATCTGAGGGTTTTTCTATAGGAAAAACTCCCCAGAATCTGAGGGTTTTTCTATAGGAAAAACTTATCAGAATCTGAGGGTTTTTCTATAGGAAAAACTCCTCAGAATCTGAGGGTTTTTCCATAGGAAAAACTCCTCGGAATCTGAGGGTTTTTCTGAAGGAAAATTTCCTCAGAATTTGACGGTTTTTCTGTAGGAAAAACTCCTCAGAATCTGATGGTTTTTCTATAAGAAAACTCCTCAGTTTTTCTATAGGGTTTTTCTATAGGATTTTTCTATAGGATTTTTCTATAGGAAAAACTCCTCAGAATCTGAGGGTGTTTCTGTAGGAAAAACTCCTCAGAATCTAAGGGTATTCCTATAGAAAGAAAGTCCCCAGAATCTGAGCAATTTTCTATAGGAAAAACCTCTCAGAATTTGAGGGTTTTCCTATAGCAAAAACTCATCACAATCTGAGGGTTTTTTCGTATAGAAAAGGAGGTGTTCTCCTATAGAAAAACCAGATTATGATGAGATTTTCCTATAGAAAAACCCTCAGAAAATATAAAAAAGTCCTCAGAATCTGAGGGATTTTCTATAGGAAAAACCTCTCAGAATTTGAGGGTTTTTCTATAGGAAAAACTCCTCAGAATCTGAGGGTTTTTCTATACGAAAAACTCCTCGGAATCTGAGGATTTTTCTGAAGGAAAAACTGAGGGTTTTTCTATAGGAAAAACTCATCAGAATCTGAGGGTTTTTCTGTACGAAAAAACCCTCAGATTGTGATGAGTTTTTCCTATAGAAAAACCCTCAAATTCTGAGAGGTTTTTCCTATAGAAAATCTATTAGATTCTGAGGACTTTTTTTCTATTTTCTGAGGGTTTTTCTATAGGAAAAACCAATCAGAATCTGAATGTTTTTCTATAGAAAAAACTCCTCAGAGTCTGAGGGTTTTTCTATAGGAAAAATTCCTCAGGATCTGAGTGTTTTCTGAGGATTTTTCTATAGGAAAAACTCCTCAGAATCTGAGGGTTTTTCTATAGGAAAAACTCCTCAGAATCTGAATGTTCTTCTTTAGGAAAAACTCCTCAGAATCTGAGGGTTTTTTTTCTAGAAAAAACTCTTCAGAATCCGAGGATTTTTCTATAGGAAAAACTCTTCAGAATCTGAGGGTTTTTCTATAGGAAAAACTCCTTAGAATCTGAGGGTTTTTCTATAGGAAAAACTCCTCAGAATCTGAGGGTTTTTCTATAGGAAAAACTCCTCAGAGTCTGAGGATTTTTCTATAGAAAAAACTCCTCAGAGTCTGAGGGTTTTTCTATAGGAAAAACTCCTCAGAGTCTGAGGGTTTTTCTATAGGAAAAATTCCTTAGGATCTGAGTGTTTTCTGAGGATTTTTTTATAGGAAAAACTACTCAGAATCTGAGGGTTTTTCTATAGGAAAAATTCCTCAGCATCTGAGTGTTTTCTGAGGATTTTCCTATAGGAAAAACTCCTCAGAATCTGAGGGGTTTTCTATAGGAAAAACTCCTCAGAAAAATCTGAGGGTTTTTCTGAGGGTTTTTCTATAGGAAAAACTAGTCAGAATCTGAGGGTTTTTCTATAGGAAAAACTCCTCAGAATCTGAGGGTTTTTCTATAGGAAAAACTCCTCAGAATCTGAGGGTTTTTCTATAGGAAAAACTCCTCAGAATCTGAGGGTTTTTCTATAGGAAAAACTGCTCAGAAAAATCTGAGGGTTTTTCTGAGGGTTTTTCTATAGGAAAAACTAATCAGAATCTGATTTTTCTATAGGAAAAACTAATCAGAATCTGAGGGTTTTTCTATAGGAAAACTCCTCAGAATCTGAGGGTTTTTCTATAGGAAAAACTCCTCAGAATTTGAGGGTTTTTCTATAGGAAAAACTCCTCAGAATCTGAGGGTTTTTCTATAGGAAAAACTCCTCAGAATCTGAGGGTTTTTCTATAGGAAAAACTCCTCAGAATCTGAGGGTTTTTCTGTAGGAAAAACTCCTCAGAATCTGAGGGTTTTTCTATAGGAAAAACTCCTCAGAATCTGAGGGGTTTTCTATAGGAAAAACTCTTCAGAATCTGAGGGTTTTTCTATAGGAAAAACTCCTCAGAATCTGAGGGTGTTCCTATAGGAAAAACTCCTCAGAATCTGAGGGTTTTTCTGTAGGAAAAACTCCCCAGAATCTGAGGGTTTTTCTATAGGAAAAACTCCTCTGAATCTGAGGGTTTATCTATAGGAAAAACTCCTCAGAATCTGAGGGTTTTTCTATAGGAAAAACTCCTCAGAATCTGAGGGTTTTTCTATAGGAAAAACTCCACAGAATCTGAGGGTTTTTCTATAGGAAAAACTCCTCAGAATCTGAGGGTTTTTCTATAGGAAAAACTCCTCAGAATCTGAGGGTTTTTCTATAGGAAAAACTCCTTGGAATCTGAGGGTTTTTCTGAAGGAAAATTTCCTCAGAATTTGACGTTTTTCTATAGGAAAAACTCCTCAGAATCTGATGGTTTTTCTATAGGAAAAACTGCTCAGTTTTTCTATAGGGTTTTTTCTATAGGATTTTTCTATAGGATTTTCCTAAAGGAAAAACTCCTCAGATTCTGAAGGTGTTTCTGTTGGAAAAACTCCTCAGAATCTAAGGGCATTCCTATATGAAAAAAGTCCTCAGAATCTGAGCAATTTTCTATAGGAAAAACCTCTCAGAATTTGGGGGTGTTCCTATAGCAAAAACTCATCACAATCTGCGGGTTTTTTCGTATAGAAAAGGAGGTGTTTCTGAAGGAAAAACTCCTCAGAATCTGAGTGTTTTTCTATAGGAAAAACTCCTCAGAATCTGAGGGTTTTTCTATAGGAAAAACTCCTTAGAATCTGAGGGTTTTTCTATAGGAAAAACTCCTCAGAATCTGAGGGTTTTCTATAGGAAAAACTCCTCAGAGTCTGAGGATTTTTCTATAGAAAAAACTCCTCAGAGTCTGAGGGTTTTTCTATAGGAAAAACTCCTCAGAATCTGAGGGTTTTTCTATAGGAAAAACTCCTCAGAATCTGAGGGTTTTTCTATAGGAAAAACTCCTCAGAATCTGAGGGTTTTCCTATAGGAAAAACTCCTCAGAATCTGAGGGTTTTTCTATAGGAAAAAATCCCCAGAATCTGAGGGTTTTTCTATAGGAAAAACTCCTCAGAATCTGATGGTTTTTCTATAGGAAAAACTCCTCAGACTCTGAAGGTTTTTCTATAGGAAAAACTCCCCAGAATCTGAGGGTTTTTCTATAGGAAAAACTCCCCAGAATCTGAGGGTTTTTCTATAGGAAAAACTCCTCAGAATCTGAGGGTTTTTCTATAGGAAAAACTCCTCATAATCTGAGGGTTTTTCTATAGGAAAAACTCCTCAGAATCTGAGGGTTTTTTCTATAGGAAAAACCCCTCAGAATATGAGGGTTTTTCTATAGGAAAAACTCCTCAGAATCTGATGGTTTTTCTATAGGAAAAACTCCTCAGAATCTGAGGGTTTTTCTATAGAAAAAACTCCTCAGAATCTGAGGGTTTTCTATAGGAAAAACTCCTCAGAATCTGAGGGTTTTTCTATAGGAAAAACTCCTCGGAATCTGAGGGTTTTTCTGAAGGAAAATTTCCTCAGAATCTGATGGTTTTTCTATAGGAAAAACTCCTCAGAATCTGATGGTTTTTCTATAGGAAAAACTCCTCAGAATCTGAGCAATTTTCTATAGGAAAAACCTCTCAGAATTTGAGGGTTTTCCTATAGCAAAAACTCATCACAATCTGAGGGTTTTTCGTATAGAAAAGGAGGTGTTTTCTCCTATGGAAAACCCCTCAGATTCTGAGGAGTTTTTCCTATAGAAAAACCCTCAGATTGTGATGACTTTTTCCTATAGAAAAACCGTCAGAAAATATAAAAAGTCCTCAGAATCTGAGGGATTTTCAATAGGAAAAACCTCTCAGAATTCGAGGGTTTTTCTATAGGAAAAACTCCTCAGAATCTGAGGGTTTTTCTATAGGCAAAACTCCTCGGAATCTGAGGGTTTTTCTGAAGGAAAAACTCCTCAGAATCTGAGTGTTTTTCTATAGGAAAAACTCCTCAGAATCTGAGGGTTTTTCTACAGGAAAAACTCCTCAGAATCTGAGGGTTTTTCTATAGGAAAAACTCCTCAGAATCTAAGTGTTTTTCTATAGGAAAACTCCTCAGAATTTGAGGGTTTTTTTATAGGAAAAACTCTTCAGAATCTGAGGATTTTTCTATAGGAAAAACTCCTCAGAATCTGAGGGTCTTTCTATAGGAAAAACTCCTTAGAATCTGAGGGGTTTTCTATAGGAAAAACTCCTTAGAATCTGAGGGTTTTTCTATAGGAAAAACTCCTTAGAATCTGAGGGTTTTTCTATAGGAAAAAGTCCTCAGAATCTGAGTTTTTTTTATAGGAAAACTCCTCAGAACCTGAGGGTGTTCCTAGAAGCTAAATGTTTTTCTATAGGAAAAACTCCTCAGAATCTGAGGGTTTTTTTATATGAAAAACTCTTCAGAATCTGAGGATTTTTCTATAGAAAAAACTCTTCAGAATCCGAGGGTTTTTCTATAGGAAAAACTCCTTAGAATCTGAGGGTTTTTCTATAGGAAAAACTCCTTAGAATCTGAGGGTTTTTCTATAGGAAAAACTCCTCAGAATCTGAGGATTTTTCTATAGAAAAAACTCCTCAAAATCTGAGGGTTTATCTATAGGAAAAACTCCTCAGAATCTGAGGGTTTTTCTATAGAAAAACTCTTCAGAATCTGAGGAGTATCTGAGGGTTTTTCTATAGAAAAATCTCCTCAGAGTCTGAGGGGTTTTCTATAGGAAGAAGTCCTCAGGATCTGAGGGTTTTCAATAGGAAAAATGTCCTCAGAATCTGAGGGTTTTTCTTTATAAAAAATTCCTCGGAATCTGGGGTTTTTCTATAGGAAAAACTCCTCAAAATCTGATGGTTTTTCTATAGGAAAAACTCCTCGGAATCTGAGCGTTTTTTATAGGAAACACTCCTCAGAATCTGAGGGTTTTTCTATAGGAAAAACTCCTCAGAATCTGAGGGTTTTTCTATAGGAAAAACTCCTCAGAATTTGAGGGTTTTTTTATAGGAAAAACTCTTCAGAATCTATACGAAAAAACCCTCAGATTGTGATGAGTTTTTCCTATAGAAAAACCCTCAAATTCTGAGAGGGTTTTCCTATAGAAAATCTGTCAGATTCTAAGGACTTTTTTTCTATTTTCTGAGGGTTTTTCTATAGGAAAAACCCCTCAGAATCTGAATGTTTTTCTATAAAAAAAACTCCTCAGAGTCTGATGGTTTTTCTATAGGAAAAATTCCTTAGGATCTGAGTGTCTTCTGATGATTTTTCTATAGGAAAAACTCCTCAAAATCTCAGGGTTTTTCTATAGGAAAAACTCCTCAGAAAAATCTGAGGGTTTTTCTGAGGGTTTTTCTATAGGAAAAACTCCTCAGAATCTGAGGGTTTTTCTATATGAAAAACTCCTCAGAATCTGAGGGTTTTTTTATAGGAAAAACTCCTCAGAATCTAAGGGTTTTTCTATAGAAAAAACTCCTCAGAATTTGAGGGTTTTGTTATAGGAAAAACTCTTCAGAATATGAGGATTTTTCTATAGAAAAACTCCTCAGAATCTGAGGGTTTTTCTATAGGAAAAACTCCTTAGAATATTATAGGAAAAACTCTTTAGAATCTGAGGGTTTTTCTATAGGAAAAAGTCCTCAGAATCTGAGTTTTTCTTATAGGAAAAACTCCTCAGAATCTGAGGGGTTTTCTATAGGAAAAACTCCTCAGAGTCTGAGGGTTTTTCGTTTTTATCGAAAATCGTAATAACCCTCTGTTAACTTGGCAATTGATAAATTAGACGAAGGCTAAGGCTACAAATAACATCGATGACGTAAGTTTAAAAACTTTAGGAATTACAATATTGAAAATATTTTACAAACCTTTGCCCAAAATTTCAATGAAAATGTACTTAAAATAATTCACACATGTGATGTAAAAACTAACGACCACTCCGAAACAACTTTACCAAACTCAATGTATATTTAACAAACCACAGAAACTGAAGTCGTTAATATATTTGTAAAATTAAATGTAAAAAAAGGTGCAGGTATCGATGGGATTGGACCAAAAGAACATCTGCTGTTTATGTTTGTAGTTGTTTGAGTTTTAATACAGTTTAAGTGAAAAAACAGTCATTTATAGAAGAAATTTAATTTTTAACTACAATTGTAGTTGATTTAAAAAAACAAAACAAACCATATCAATTTACTGTTTTATGATCTTGCATTCATTTTATATACTAGTTGTTATTTTATTTAAACAAATAGAAGATTGTTTATTTTTTGCTGCATATGTGGTTAATTTTTACTACAATCGTGATTAATTTTTTGAACATTAAAAACAAATGACAATGTTAGTTGAATTTACTGAAATGTAAGTCGTCATTTCTTCGAGTGAAATTTATCTTGCTTTTAACTACATTTGCATTGGTCTTTACCTACATAGTATTCTAAGTGTATTTAAGACAATGCTGCAATCATAACACCAATAATAACTTGGCTCATAAAGCAAAGTATTTGCGCTTCAACTATTCCAAAATTATTAAATACATCTATCACAAGGCCTATTTATAAAAGCGGCAAACAAGACAATGACAACAACTACAGGCCAATTGCCATATTATCGATCGTGGATAAAATATTGGAAGAAATTATGGTAAAAAGATTAAATATATTTTTAAAGAAATTCAAAATAATAAACCCAAACCAAAAATAGAAAAACATTAATCAACTACTTTGCAAATTCGCTAAACCGTAAATAATGCTCTTATTAGTGTTGAACACTCTCTAGTACTATTTATAGATTTTAGTAAGGCATTTGATGCACTGTCACACTCAAAACTTCTCTCAATTCTGGCTAGAAATGGAATATGCGGAAATGTTTTGTCATGGTTTTCGGACTACCTACATCTCAGAAAAACTGACAACAAAACCAGCAATGAAATTGAATCATACCACGGAATCCCTCAAGGATCTAAACTTGGCCCAATTATATATCTAATATACGCTAACGACATGCTCAACACTCTTAAAGACTGCTACACATACGCATATGCTGATGATACTGCAATTGTTGTAACGAACAAAAATATTGAACGTGCTACAAAAACTATGCAACATCAGATTGATGAGGTATCTAAATGGTGCTACGATAATGGGTTAGTTATAAGCGCCTCGAAAACAATACTAATGTACATCAGGCAATCAAATATGAAGCACATCAATATTAAATACCACAACGTAGAGTGCATTTACAACAAAATTAATGATACAAACGATTTATGTAATACCACAATTGAAGTAGTAAATAACTACAAATATCTAGGAGTACGTGTAGATAGTACTTTTAAATGGAAAACTCACATAAAAGAACTACAAAATAAACTATGTAAAGCTGCTTACTCACTATACTACATAAGTTATTCCTCAACGTACAGCGTGATTCGTCAGGCATACTTTTCGTTAGCCGAATCATATATAAGACATGGTATATTTGCTTGGGGTAACTCTTACCTCTTACCTCTATTCAAGTCTACAACAAACACAAAATCGCGTACTTAAAATATTTTGGAACAGCAAACAACACCATGTACAAAACAACATCATCAATAACAACAACACCAACAACAATTTCAACTGCAATAGAAACATCAACAAAATTACCAGTAACAACACAAACAACAACAACATCGGCAATCAACAATTATCAAACAACACACAAAATAGCAATAACAACTATAATATCAACATCAATAACAGCAGCGTCAACAACAGCAACAACAATAGCAGGCAACACAACAGCATTAAAAACAATATCAAATATCAACTATAGCACAAATATCAACAACATTAACAACAACGGCATCCACAACAACAGCATAAACAAAAACAGCCAACAACGCCAGCAATAAACAATTATCAAACAACACGCAAAACATCGCTAACATAAAACAATCTAAAAATTTACCAAGTGATTTAAAGATGTTTAAAGATGTTAAACAGAATTCGACGACTTCCGGCTTCTAAAATCAAAGCAACCAAAAATATCTACGGTGATCGAACTCTTGAAACAATCTTACCAATGATCTACAATGAACTACCAAATAACTTAATAAAAAAATATAATTAAAAATTATTTAATATCGTCGCAATGAAATTGCAATTAACTTCAGATAATCCTGATATTTTTTCACCTGCAGACAAGTCATAAGTCTCGCAGGTTTAGACACTAAGGGTGAAATACATTATAAAAATAAAAATATTTAATATTTAATAAAAAAAATAAATAAAATCGACTTGTTGAAATCAACTAAACTCTTTTCTGGATCTTAGTAGATTAATAAAAACTAAAAAACTTGGTTGAAAATTACTTTATGCTTTTAAATATAAATGAAATATAAATAAAAATGGAAGGACATCTACATTATTAAAAGGATGCAATTAAAAAGTAAAATCTGGAAACGAACAAAATACTTTACTAGTCTTTCCCTAATGAGAACAATGAAAAATTAAAATAGACTATAAGTAGACCAAAAGGGTTTTGAAATCTTAATCTATAGAGTTTTGAATTTGGGTTATTTCGAGGCAAATTTTCCGGTTGTATTTTTATATGCAATTCAATGGAGCAAATCAATATATAAATTACACAGTTGTACTTAAATATTTCAGTGCTATAATATTAAAATTTATTCATTTTTATACTTTTTGTGGTTTTAATTGAACTGATAGATATTTTTTTTTGTGCATTTCCTGTGTGTTATACCTGTTTTGGCAAAATTTTCACAACACAATTCGTGTGTTTGGATTAACTTATTTATAATAACAGATAATAACAGACTTTTACTCTGACACTAACGTTAATGCAAATGATTGAAAAAAAAAATTAAAAACTTACTTTATTTAATTTATTTTGTTATATAAATATGTGAGGACTTCCACATCGTTAATATAATGCAATTAAATAAAACAAATCTGGAAATACACGAAATACACGAAATACTTTATTAATTAAATTACAAAACATAATTCCCTATTACTTACATGAATGTATGTCTGACGGAATTCTACATTTTTCAAATGATAATTCTTAAATGCAAAAAAGAAATATAAGACCTGATTACTTACCTCAATTTAAGAAAAATTTAGGGCTTAACCATAGTCATGAATGTCCAAGAGATATTTGCAGTTAAAGTTAAACTTTGGTTATTTATAGAAAAGTTTCTCAAAAAATTTTTCTTTAATACAAGTTTGATATAATTTTTATTAAAAACAAAGATTATGTTTTTTCGACCTTTAATTGTGCAATGAAAATGAAAATTATTCAAGTTCGAGGCCATACTCTATATGTTTGATGTTTTGCATGGCACTGTTACCTCTTTCAAAATGTGTTCTGATAATGGGAACCTAGAAAATTCCCGAAATAGATCTATCAACACATTCCTGAAAGAGTAAAATAATAAATTTAATTTAGATTGTTTGTTACAGTATGGCCTTAGAAAAAAATTGGAATGTAGTTATGATTTTTAGAAAATACACTCATTCTTCCCTACCACGCCTTTCACAATTAAATTGAATAAAATTGCATATTAATTATAGTATTAATTGCAATTGTCTGAAAAAGACGTTAATATTCAAACTCAAGCAAAAATCAAACTTTGCTCTCTGGCAATTCTTCCCTAACTACGTAAGCGCAATCTATCGAATATACAAAGAATATATCAGAGATATGGCATCACTTAAAACATATGTGAAAACAGTGGACATTAGAGTGAGGTATGTTTCTAAAAATAGAACTGTTGTGTTGTTGGAGTTGTTCTTCTGAGATGATGTGTGCAAGAACAAAAACACCGTGTATTGAATGAAACTAGTTTTAATCACAACAAAACTCGACCTGGCGATAGCTCAGAGGGCTAAAGCGCTCTGTCTAACGTGTAGTGCGAGTGCATGTGGCAATAGAAATCAGTTTATCTATACCACGGTCAGTGATTGCACAGAAAAAATTTCATATAGACGCAAGCGAACAAATAAAAACATAACAAATATTACATTATTCAAAAAAAAATTCAAAAAGCAGGGTCACTGACGAAGGTTCAATACCAGAAACTGCGCAGTCTGATTCAGAAAAAATTGAAAATTTGTAATTTATATATGTACGTAATGATTTGACTCCGATTACAAAATAATTTATTTCAAAGCTAGGGTTAATTCTGTTTGTTGAAACGACTTCAACCATATATTTGTATTATATTGCATTTTCATATTGTATAAATCATCATATAATTTTTTGTAGCGTATAGAGGAGACATAAAGTTTGCTTCACCTTTGTATATTTGTATCAGGGATGTTAAAGTTGGTACAACTGTACTTTTTTTGGTACATTTTGACCTTCTAAAGTACCGTGGTACAACCGCGACTCATTTGGTACAATTTAAAAATTTTTAATTTTTCACCTTTTGGAATTTTTAGTATAGCAAACAAATTGTTATTGTGTCCTTTTTCATTGCATTTATTCGTTTTATCTAATGAGCGCTAAAAATATATGCGACTATATCCGCCAGATTTGACGATTTATCATCATTTTAAGGATTTTGCAGAATAAAGTTGCGATTTTTTTTTTTTTTTATATCGATTAAAGATTTACGATTTCTTACAAAATTTATCTGGCAGCTCTGTATGCAACTGGTATTGTGGTGTATAGACCTCTTACATATATTGACACTTGTTGCAGCCAACTTCACTTTTATTTTGAATTTATTAAAATTCTGAAGAAGTGAAAATTAAATTATTGTTAAAGAAATGAAAGAAAGTCCCAAACAATCTTATATATTTTTAATTTATAACTAGCTTCCAACCTCCGTAGATCTACAAAAATAAAGCAAATCAAACATATTAGCTAGGTTGATACTAGTATTTCGATCTAGTTAGAGATCTCATCAGAACCCGATGTTTTAGAAAAGTTAGAGCCTCCATAATAGGCAGAACTTTAACAAAAACCCGATTAATCATTAATCCGATTAATCTTGTCTTCTTAGTAAAAAATTTACTTGAGCCAGAGTAAAAACTAAAATTTTTTTAACTGAAGTCGTTAAAAAATTAAAACATTTGTATTTTTTGGTCGCTAGTAGCTAATTTTCAAAATGAACTGAATGTCAATATGTTTCCAGACATTTGTAGTCGTTGCTGGAATTTTATCCATTCCACACTGGTCTGCAAATGTGGAAAGAGTTTTTTTCTTTTCAAAATATAATAAAAACTAAGGAAAGAAACAGACTACATTAGCCAACATTACCAAGTCTCACACAGACTAAGGATTGGTTAAGATCGACAAATTCATGCTGCTATGATGTAAAATTCCAAATAGTTTATTAACTAAACAAATAATTCCATGATTTGGTCTCATATATTCATAAGACTTTTTTATGCCTTATTTTATTCATACATATAATGTATGTTATTGGAAGGTTTTGTTTTTTTTTTCTGTACAAGTGAATTTTTATGTAATTTTTTTGTTGTTTTAATAAATTTGGAAAAAATGGTACCGTCAAGGTCCAAAAAGTACAATTTTTTTTGGAGGTTGGTACAAAATTGAAAACCCCATTTAACATCCCTGATTTGTATATATCTATATGAATATTCTCCTACTTAACCTTAACTCAATGAGAACAATATTCTCTTTCCCTTTAATTTTGTACTAAAACTTGAGTTAATTCTCACACTAGACTCTCCTGTATTTTGCAGGTTTAAGTTTTAATTAGTGTAATTTGTTGTAGTGTAATTAATTAGTGCAATTTAAGCTAGAGGCTGTAATTTTTGTTTTAATAATCAAAGCAGCAAGAAGCTGCTGAAGTTCATTGAAATGTTTTTTTTTTCTATAAAACATTTTGAATTGGAAAGTATCCCCCATTAAATCCCTAATTAATTTCTTCACTGCTTAACTTCAGCGATAATTTTCTTTAATCCAAAATGTACTATAGGAAAAAATTTAAAATATTACACTAAACAATTTTTTTTGCATATTACAAGTTAAAATTGTTATTGAACAAAATTCTAAAAAATTTTATTAATTATTTTTTTATGAAATTATGAAAAAATCATAAAAAATGTTATGGAAAAGTTAACAATATTAATGAACAGTTAATGTAATTATTCATAAAATAAATGAACTCATTATAATGAAATCGCTTCATTAATACTATGAAGGAAATTATATCAGTATGGACAAGCTGCGACATTTATATACCGTCTTTTTATTTGTTATCCGTGCTATGGATGTGTTTATCAGGACAATTTTGGTAGCAATAAAAACTAGTTAAACGTTAGTTCGAAATTAGTTTCTAAGTAAAACAGTTTAACTGGATTCTTAATTTCTTAATTTAAAAACGATACTTCTCACGTCGAAACATTGGTGGCAGTAATGTCATGGAAAATTCAGTTCACATCATCAAGAGTAAATAGTTCTCATTATACTGCAGTATTCCAATGCAGTTTGGTTTACGAGACCACCCCAATAGAAAATAGATTTTCATGCAAGACAATGCAATATATCATACCAGCAACGAAACTAATATGTAGTTACGCTACAGAAATATTCCACTTCTTGACCGGCCTGCATGCTCACCATAAATGAACACCATACAAAATCTATGGGGTATATTGGTTCGGAAGGTTTAAGTCAATGAGAGACAATTTAACACAATTGTAAAGCAACAATTCGCCATTTCAATAGAGTGATCAAAATTAGATTTTAACTTAATAAAACGCTTAATCAGTTATATACATAAAAGATTATTTCAGTCAATAAAAATGAGTTGTGATCAAATTGTCTATAAAAACAGTTGAAAATGCGCCTTTCTCTAAAAAATATATAAATATGAAACTAAAAAACGCCTTAAAAAATACTTTTTTCCTACTGATCTTCTTGAATGGCTCTTTCCACTGAATGAACAATTGATTGTGTCGATTTATTATTTATTTCGAAAACTGAAGTACGATATTGAAATCATCGTGTCCCAGATATATAGAATTTAAAGTCACAACATCATTAATTTTTTTCAAGTCATGCCGTCACATTTTTCATAAGTCTTTTTTTTTTAGATTACCTTCTCCGCTACATTTAGCTTCTTCAAGCTGACATTTAGTAGTCAGCAGTTTACAACCGCTACCTGTTGTAGCACATATTTTGGTAGAATTTTGTGAACATGTCAATAAGTTTGGACAGCTGCAATTACGTTGTGTGTTTATATCGAAATTTAAACATTGTATATCATGAGTTATTTGAAGATCTTGAATATAAAAATTAAAAAATATTAATGTTTGCGCAAGTTTTTTTGTTTGGTTTTGTTTATATACTTACTTTTACCTTCACATTTAGCTTGTTCCAATTCGCACTCATTTCTCATTAAACGACATTGCTGTCCAGCTGTCATAACACAAATACTGGAAGAATTAGTATTGCACGTTTTCAAATTTGGACAAACACACATTCCTGAAGTATTAATTGTAAAATTTCTACAATGTATATTGTTAACTTGTTTAAAATCTTTGCCTTCACATATAGCCTCTTCCAAATCACAATTGTTTCGTAATAACAAACAAGAACCATTATTGTTATTTTCACGTACGCAAAGGCTTCCAGAGGTTTCTAAACAAT
Organism: Delia radicum; assembly: GCA_021234595.1. Taxonomy (NCBI): domain Eukaryota; kingdom Metazoa; phylum Arthropoda; class Insecta; order Diptera; family Anthomyiidae; genus Delia; species Delia radicum. The sequence goes on from CM037852.1 coordinate 109,474,138, forward strand.
TTCTTAAACGAGGACAAAAACAGTCGGCAGTTACATTTAGCGGTAAGCGACGACATAGTAGTGGATGGTTTACAGACAAAACTTAACAAAAAATAAATTAAATCTTATTTTTTGTAGGAATTTTAAAACTTACCCTCTCCCTGACATCTGGCCTTTTCTAAATCACATTGATTTCGAAACAATTTACATTGAGAACGGCTTGCAATAGTACATATGAAATCGTCACCTTCACATATACCCATACTCGGACAAGAACAATATCTTAATTGATTAAAAGTAAAATTCCGGCATTGTATATTATCGACTACAGTAAAACCTAAAAGTTAATAAATGTTTTATAATGAAATTATTATTTTAGTTTTAGGGACATTTTTAAAAATAATGAACACCAAAAACGACATTTTCAACTTATCGTTTTCTGATTTTAGTAAAACTTGGTATAAACTTTCTTCTAGGTAATATGGTGTTTACGTGTTTTCTTTATCCCGAATCTCGTTATAGTTCAAGTGATGGGTTTTTTAGCAAAAACACACTGTGGTCCCAAATATATTATTATATTTTAAGTTTTAATATAGTACTTAATTTATTTGGTGATATTCTGATTTTTGTGGACTCTCATAAGCACTCATTCTGTTTGTAGATCATAAACCAAAAAAAAGCGCTAAACTATAATTACAATTGTGGAAGTTTGCCGATAAACCCTGGCGAGATCTACATTACAACTTATTATACACACTTTGTCAAATGATTTCACGCTTAAAACTGCATGCCCATACATTCCAAGATATAATTTTTTTGTCTTCGAATAGTTTAGGTTATATTACATTAAAATCACATCACCACAACACTCAAGAATAATGACAAGGACACAATATGTATGAGATTGGAAATAATGATTTTAAACTACTTACAGTGATAGCCAATTTCTATTATTTATCCTCTCTATAAAGTCCTTTTCAACCTTTGGGATAATATAATTGTATTACTGTTTTCATGCTGACTTTAATATACGTTTTTAAACTTTGGAAGCTTGGCACACTGCCAACTTTTCTGAGTGGCTTGCTGTATTGTCAATAAGAAAATGTAGTAACCTTTTCCAATTTCTGAATATTTTTTTTAATTTCTGCCAAACAAAATCATTTCGGAACCATACTGAAATATGTAAAAAACGCACAATGTATGAATTATCATAACTTTTGAACGCGTGAAGGTGATATTTTAAAAATCAGGTCTGCTCCTTTAAACAGTGTTGCAATTTTTTTATTTTTTTTTATTTTTTGCTAAAAGTAAAACAAAATTCAAAAATGTCCTTAATTCGCGAATATCTCAAAAACCCATAATTGCTTTTTATGAATTTTTTTGCATTGTATCACTTCCAACATATAAAAATTTCAAGTTGGGAATCAGCGGGGTAAAAAATAAACGGAAATACTTTACATAATTTGTTTTTTCGGAATTTTAATAAAACATCAATTGATATTTTCTTAATTTAAAAAATCTGAATTTTAATTTATATATTCTGAATTACAGTTGTAAGAAATTGGGTTTTAAGAATAGCCCGGGTAACAATTTTAATATGGAGTCTTGTATAATTATATCTCATTTGATAAGTTCCCATATATAAACACAGTCAAATTGATCCGAAAAATCGGTCATCCATATGTATCTAATTATATCAAATTAGATATCATTTTATACAATTTTATCCAAGATTTGTACATATCTGGGACATTTAATTATATCTAATTGGATATAAATATATGTGATTTTATATAACTTTAGGCGATAGTAGGTATGTCTTTTGTGACATGTAGTTAAGCTTAAAAGTATTTAAGTTGAAAATTGAAATTTCCAGAAACCAGTATTTTAACAGACCCATTTTTGATAAAATTATACAATGAAATGTTTAAAAATTTTCAAAAAAGAATTTATTGTTTAGTCTTATAAAATGTACGCATTTTGTATTTGAAATTATATAAAGAAATCACTTGAAAATGATTTCCATATAAATTAATATGGTTATATGTGAAGCCATATGTAATAAAGACTTAAGTTGCGGATAACTTAATTTGATATTGAACTTTACGAAAATATTTGAGGAATAATATATAAAGCTATATAAAATTATAAAAAAAATTGTTCAGTATGACTGGACATTAGGCCGGGTCGATTTGTATGGAGGCAAAAAATTGCTCAACGATCAAGGAAAATCGTATGCCACGGATCAAAATAAGAAACTTTGCCGAAGGAACCATACCTCTAAAACGAATTCTGATGTCCCGACTTTTGACCCGTAGGGTCAAATTTTGAAAAAGCCCACTTTGATATTTCAGAAAGTAGGAGGAATCTCTCCAAGATTATGGGAGATACTTCTTCTCCCGGAGACGCGCTAGCAGATAAATGCATAAATCATCATTCCAGGGGTTAAAATTTAAGTTAAAGAGGGCCTTTTTAGCCGTGTTTTTTTTTTAGCAAAATGTACAAATTTCGGGATAGAGATATTTCAGAAAGTAGGAGGAGTCTTTCCAAGATTAGGGTCTCTATTTCTTCTCCTGAAGAAATAGAGTATAAATATAGTTACAAATACCCTATTTAGCCTGCACCCAAGAAGGCTATACACATGGATATGACCACAGGACAGTAGAGGTAGAGTTGTGAGAAACCAAATTGACTATATATTAATAAACAGTTGACATTGTTCCTGTGTCACAAAATGTTTAACATATCCGGGAGCAGACGTGCCATCTGATCATAACCTCCTGGTATCAAATATCCGCACCAAACTTTCTGCTGTTCGAAAGCTGAATCGAATACCAAACTTTTTACCTTGATAAACTTAATAATCCATCTATTAAAAAAGATGTCAAGGAACGTATAAACAATAAACTTATAGAAGTTGATAAAGATGATGTAGAAAATGTGTGGAACAATGTTAAGAATATTATAAGCACGACCACGAAGGACACCCTAGGGTACTGCAAAACAAAGAGGGAAGAATAATGGATGACTGATGAAATTCGTGAACTTCGAATAGAACGAAGCAAGTACAGAAACGTAAATTATGAAATGTACTGGGAAATAAACAAAGAGATCCGAGCTGCAACCCGAGCTGCAAAAAACGTATTACTTCATCGTCAATGCCAAGAAATTGAACAACTGCAAAACCTTCACGACGACTTTAATCTCCATAAAAAACTGAAAGAAGCTGCCGGAGTATATAGAAGGACGTCTCCAGCAGTTTTGTACGATGATAATAACGAAGTTGTGTTCGAGATGACAAAAAAAACGTATTTGGAGAGACTATGTAGCCGAATTATTTACTGACGAAGAAAGGTCGACTTATGACTGTTATATAGAGCTTCCAATGACTGGAACACCAATCACTAGATGTGAAGTGGAATACGCAATCAACTCACTAAAGGATAAAAAGGTAACCGGGCCAGATGAAGTTCCCTCCGAAGTTCTGAAGCTAATAGACGGTGAGAATACGATACTGCTTGTAAAGCTTTTTAATCACATTTATGATACAGGCCTCTACCCAACCGAATGCCTTAAATCAATTTTCATTACTATACCGAAGAAAAATAATGCAAAGAAATGCAATGATTATCGGCTGATCTTAAAATATTTCTTAGAATAATACACAAGAGAATATATTCAAAATGTGAAGCCGCAATGAGAGAATCACAATTTGGTTTCAAAGAAGGAATGGGTACTAGAGAAGCACTTCTTAGTGTTCAGATACTCATTCAAAACTGTCGAGACGTCCGAAAAGATATTTTCCTCTGCTTTACATACTATGAGAAAGCCTTTGATACAGTTAAACATGAGAAACAGATGGATATTTTAACATCCCTTGGAATAGACGAAAATGAAATAAGATGTATTAAAAACCTATACTAGAACCAGCTAGCTCGAATTGACGTAATATCGAAAGGAGTCAGACAGGGGTGTATACTATCGCCCTTGTTATTTAACATTTATTCGGAGAAAATATTCAAAGAAACAGTTGAAGGAGAACGAATAGGAATAAAAATAAACGGAATGTTTATCAATAACATACGATATGCTGACGACACTACGTTACTGACAAGCAGCATATCTGGTCTACAGAAGCTCATAAACAAACTCGCAAGAATAAGTGAATCATATGGTCTAAAAATCAACACTAAGAAAACAAAATACATGGTTATCAGCAGGAAAAACTCTCACGACAATACAACGCTTAAAATAGGAAACTTAGAAATAGAACGAGTAAAGACTTTTAAATATCTTGGAGTTTTGTTGAATGACCAATGGGATGCATCAAAAGAAATAAGATGTCGTATAGAGAGACGCTTATATGTACAGTAAGGTGCTTACAAGTCATGATATTAGTCTCACAACGAAGCCTAGATTCATCAAATGCTATGTGTGGTCCGTTTTATTATATGCGACTGAAGTATGGACAATCAAATCGACAGATGAGAAACGATTAGAAGCTTTTGAAATGTGGATCCATCGGCGCATATTGAAGATACCATGGACTAACCGCGTTACAAATGAGGAAGTTTTAAGGAGAATGAACCTTGGCCGACAACTGATAGGAACTGTCAAAAATAGAAAAATAGCGTATTTGGGGCACGTAATGAGAAATAATAAATATAAATTTATTCAAAAGATCCTCCAAGGAAAAATTGAAGGAAGACGAGCAAGAGGCAGAAGAGAACTTTCTTGGCTGAAAAATATCCAGGAGTGGACAGACTATCAAGATGAACGAAACCTCCTAAATGCTGGCAGAAATAGAGAACTAAATGTTATTTAAAATTTGTATAAAATTGTATGTGTATGATCGCTAACATCCGAATAACGGATAGGCAAATAAAGAAGAAGATAAATATATTCGATTGGGTTGGATTCGATTGGGGCACTCTAAATGGGTCAAAGTGGGATTTTTCAAAACTTCACCCTACGTGTCAAAAGTCGGGACATCAGAATTCGTTTTAGAGGTATGGTTCCTTCGGCAAAGTTTCTTATTTTGATCCCTAGAATACGAGTTTCCTTGAACGTTGAGCGATTTTTAAATCGACCTGCCCTACTGGACATATACTTTAATAAAACTAAGCATCGGAGCATATAATATCATATCGACCAATATTTGCATTATTATATTGCATATGTTATATGTTATATATGGAGTAAGATTTGGGCACATATAATAATATTAGGTACCATATAAAAAATTTTCTCAATAAAAATTATAAGATATATTTCTTTATAAATGATATAAGCCGTAATATAACTCCATTTAAAGTCAGATATGTCTAATCATATTATATATGATTACAGAACTAACCGGGAATGTATTAAAAACTAATTTTCGTCATTGACTATAGCATTTATTGCGTTTGTTCGCAACCAAAAAAAAAAATTTTATTTCATACAAGCTTATGAATTGGCATCATCATATTAATAAATCATCTTATAACATCTATGAAACAGCTATGAAAATTCTTAATATTTATGCAACATTTCATAAATATGATGACGCTTGTCTTCAATTTGAAGTATTGTGAAACAGCTTCATCATATATATGAAGTGTTCCATTGGACAAAAATCAATGAAGTTTTTCATCATATTTGTGAAGTTTTTCATAAAAATGACGAAGCTTTTTCTTTGAGGGTATTTGAGATATTCGCGAATTGGGGCCATTTTTCCATTTCGACAAACTTTTTTGGAAAAAAAAACGTATTTTTGTGCAACATTATTAAAAACAGCGATTTTTAAATCTTAAAAATGACACAAACAATTTAATTTTCTGTGGACACGTTCAAAAGTTATTATAGTTTAAACATTGTATATTTCTTACACATTTGTTAAAAACACCCAACTTTGAGCAACGACTAAACGCGAACTATAATGAATTTTGCAAAAAGAAAATAAATAAGTAAACTCCACATTTACTAGAAGAATATAAATACCATGTTTAATAAATTTGAAAGACCATTATCTGAAAGTTGTGTCGAAAGTTTTTAAGAGCTCCCATTAAAAGTTTAGTTATATATTGCTAATCATTAAAGTGCACTATTGACCTGCCTTTAAATTTTTATTATAACTTACGCTCTCCTTCACATGTTGATTGTTCCAAATCACATTCGTTTCTTAATAACATGCAACCTCCCCTTTCAGTCATAACGCATATATTTGTATTAGTTCGAGAACAGGTATTTAAACGGGGACAAGCACAGGCTCTACCTTCTCCTGGCTGAAATCCTGTACATTGTACTCTGGAAACTCTGGTCATAACTGTAATAAAGCATTTGTTAAAAATGTATTTTCTTTTTTAAAGCGAAGTAACACTCATGAAATTCTTCCTATTTGTTAATGTGTTGCTTTCTTTGGAAAGGGAATAGTTTAGAGATGATAGGTAGGGAAATATGAAGGGCTTAAAACATGGCAACACTGTAATTGATCGAGATGATAAGTCTTAGAAGAGTTGTTGCTCGCCACCTGATGGAGAGTTGGCGAACTTATTGAAGCTTTTTGTTTCATAGCCCTCATTCATTATTTTACTTATTATTCATTATTTTACTTATTTCTTATTTTAAAAAGAGAATTAACAATAATTTGACAATTCTTATGTGAAGCGATCCTAAAAGATAAATTTAGTTAAGTTTTCTTTACAAAATAATTATTTAAATATACACTATTTAAATTGTATTTCAGAAATTGCCGACCAGAGTAGAAACGAGCATATACAGTCATATCTTATTTAATATAAGATTACACAAAAACATATAGCTTTTTATAGTAATATGGATATATGTAATAGCGCATATTACTATATATAATTTTATATTGGATTTGGTTTTTCAAAAACTTTTTATATGGTCTCACACATATTAATATCTTAATACATATCGATTGATATATACATAGATGTTACATATATTAAAAGAAATGCATAATTAATTTATGACTTCTTTAATTACAAATGGAAATTTTCAATATCAATTACAAATGTTTTGCATTTCAAACAGAATACTTTATAATTTATTTGAAATTTTATTGATATCGATGGAAATTGTAGATACAACAAACTCGTTTGTAGCTTGAAAACTATAATAAATTTGACCTTATATTAATGTTTTGAAAATAGGAAGGAATGATATTTATATTCATTATATTGAATTATATATAATCTTATTGTATAACGTATCATTTGATTAGAATTGTACATAAATAAATCAAATATGATACAATTGGCTCTAATGTGACACAATTTAAGCTGGCCATTTTTTGGATGAAACTTTAAATATCAAAGTGTTAATAGATAAAACTATATAAAACTTCATTTCAGTTTTTTTTTTTTATTTTTCATAAAAAGAATGTTATATCACAAATATAATATCATATCTCAATTGATATTGATTGATATATAATTTGATCTAAGTTCAAAATTCAGGTATCCAATTAGTTCTCTTAAATGTATTACTGGAATAAATTATATCAAAATTGATCTCAAAATTTTCGGAGTCAATTAATATTAATATCCTGATAGAACCCAAAATATCCCATGGTATTAATCTATATCAAATTTGATATTAACCTTGCTGTATCACAATAATTTTTTGTTACACGCAATTCACACTGTTGTTGAGGACGAAAGGTTAATTAGGTCCAAAAATATAAGTAATTTTTCTTGGATTGAACGATACATTTTGAGATCAAATTAAATCTATTTAAATCCAATGAAATATCTAGTTTTGAACAAAATTGAAAACAAATACACAATTGTTTCTAAAATACGTGATTTACAAAAATTGATATGGTGCTTTAAGTAATCACAGCAATTTCTTTATGAAGCGATATGCAATCTTATAAAAATTTATCCGAAATTTTGCCTCACATAACCTGATGCAATTAGATAAATGTTTAACATAACAATGTAAGAATTATGGCCCGATAGAATTATATTAGATTGTAACAGTTATTTATCTAATTGTACAAGTTTAGATCTAAACTGATACAAATAGAAGCAATTATATACTAAAAAGATATGATTGTTTCCGGATTTGAACCTGATGTAATTGTATAATTACAATTGGATCAGAATTTTGGTCTGAGAACGTTGCACTAACTAAATGTTATATGTTTGTATATAACTACCCAGCAAAAAATTGTGCTTACCAAGAAGCGCTTCCGGAAGGCAGTATTTAATCACGAAGCGCTTCCAAAGAAAAATCCAGAAATCATGATTTTTTGTTCGCGTTGTCCCACTTGTTATGTCTCTTTTAAGCAGGTGAAAAGCGCTTCTTGTATGAGCTCTTAGAAGCAATAAATTCATGCCTTCTTAGACAATTAGAATCGTTTTTTTTTTTTTTTTTTTTTGGATGTTGACAACATTAATGTTTCATGGTAAGCATTCTTTATTGCTTCATTATAGGCATTATTTTTCTGCTTCAAAAAAGGCAGTTTGGAAAGCACAACAGAATGCCTTCCCTAATTGAGGCAGACCAAAACTACTATATGTAAATTTCAAAAATATATTTCCCATAATATGCTCATCATTTCCAAATTCAAAACCCATATTGTATTCAAAAACTCGAAAAAAATATTTTAAAAAAATTCACTACAAAGGCAAACGCGGGTATCGAAGTCGACTTTTTGTATGTTCCACTTAAACAGATCAATAATACCTATTGCTTCAGTGGCATTATGTGACGAAATTCATAATTTTTTTAAATTTGTGACAGTCGATAAACACAGCCATTAGACTAAAAATGCGGCACCAGGCACGTAGCTAGGAATTTGTTTCGGGGGGGGGGGGGGGGGGCTTTTCGATTTTTTTTTTTTTGATTATATATTTTTTTTTTTGCGCACTAGAGTAACAGCTTTTTTTTTTTTTGTTTCCTAAATTGTTGTTAAATTGTTACCTACACGTAATGGGCAATCATGTATTAATAATAGAAATCGCTTTCTCAGGTCATTTTGCAACAAAAACCTCCCGCATAAAGTGCATTTCCTTAAAATGCATTTTTTTCATTTTTTACTTATTGTGTTCATTATTTTGCGAATTTTGATGTCCATATCTGTTTGATCACAATCCGCGAAACACGTCAAATTTGAAAACGCTTGTGTACTTTAAGTTGGATATGCATCGTTATTGTCTAATTACGTTAAATTTTTAGCTAAATATTAATTTTTAGTTTAATTAAATAAAAAAAGGATTATGCGGAAAACTTTTTGAAAACCGCGAAAAATAAAATTTCGTTACTTTATATTTGTATGTGCTAATATACGTCTAGGGTAGCTAAAACTTGATAAATGTAAAAAAAGTAAAAAAGTTTCAACTTCTAATAACCCGATTAAAATTAATATAATGCTTTATATAATCATACGAAATTTAATATGAGTCTTAATACAGTTTTATCCGAGAAATGGGCATAATAATTAAATAACATCCGAATAATGACGCGATACAATTAAATACGATTTTATATAGCGGTATAAATTTATATCTGAACTGATACTGATATTTACAAAATAAGCTTTAGTTGTATCCGGTTTTTGATTTTAAAACGTCATGAAAATCCGAAATATCTATTAATCCTTTTAGACTTTAGCCACTTGCAAAAGGTTTACAACTTTATAATTTGTTACAAATATTATTTGGAAATTTTATTATATTCAAAAATAGAAATAATATAATGAAAATGAAAATTTTGTGGAATTTATTAATTTACATCATTGAATAACAAACACGGAAAAAACGTTGAAACTAAATTTAGAGTTTTAGATTAAAAAAAATCTTAGACTAAATTAAGAACTCATAATGTTACAAATGAAACAAATTCTTTTTTTAGGGTTAAGAACCAGAAAGAAATTGATTCAAAGACAAAAATTGGGGTAAATTTTGTGTATGCAATTATACACAAAATGATGCAATTAATTGTACTATTGTATTGATGTAATACATATTTACATCCAAAATATAATTGACAAATTTTCTAGTGTGACTCTGCATGGGGTAATATACAATTTTATCTAAAATAAAATTGTGTTTTTTAAAATATGATATAATATCAAAATATATATTATTTTGCAATGTCTAGGTATATAAATATAACGTAATTATTAATTGGATTAGTTTTAGCGTATTCTAAATGCAATATACAATTATACGCAACTATATATGACATCATATTAAATTTTTTCTACAAATTTAATTTTATATATGAATTTATATAATTATGTCCGGTTAAATGCACTGGCAGACAAAACCTTATAAGTGTATATAAAATAATGTATTATTTTATGCAAACGTTTTAACTCGGGAAATTAAAGATTTATAACTGTCTAAAAAACAAATTAAAAGTAAATATCGTATATAATTTGCCTGACACTTATAAGAATGCTTTTCCGATGGGTTCCCTTTGAAATTAATGAAATTCGGATAGGTGATAAAGCAGCAAAAATATATGAAAAACGTATCTTTTTTATAAAATTGGTTGTGAAATTTGACACATCTTTGTATGAAAATATGTTTAAAGTTTAGGAAATTTAGACTTATTTAAAAACAGCGTTTAAATGCTCGAGAAAACACACATTTTGAAAACCATTTTGACACTATGTCGTGGATCCCGGCTGCCACTTGTTTGAATTATTTTAACAATTTATTCACTATTTTTCCCCTTTTTCATATATCCGACTTCATGTCTTGTATTAAAAAAATCGTAAATTTTACAAATTGTTTACATTTAGTCTAAAAAAAAAATTGAGAAAATTTGAGTCACATTGGACCACGTTAACACATTATGCATATCGATCAAAGTTTGAGGCTTAAAATTGTTTCAAAAAATTAAAAAAATATATGAGATATCGTAGTATATATCGTAAAAAAAATACTCAAAACTATGTTATCAGATCCGTGCATAGCAAACCAAATTTAAATAAAAAGATTGCACTGTAAGTAAAGTAACGACTTTTACGGCACAAGTAAACTTAACTTTGAGTCTTAGTGGTACCTCCATTTTAAAAGATTTGGTATAAAAAAAATTTTCAGTTTTTATAACGTATAATAACAACATTGAAACAATTTTAAAAAGTCGCCAAAATTAAAAATATCGTTTTAAGTTGAAAATTCGCGTTTCTTTAATTTTGGTGATTTTTTTTTAAATTTTTTTGCGATTTTTTCAAATGGTCTCGATTTTATTAAATTTTGGCGATTTTTTTTACAATTTTGGTGATTTTTTTTTAAATTTTGTAATTTTTCCCAAAAGTAAACAATATTCAATTAAATTTTTAATAGATGTGAATAAAACTATATGTAATTGAAAATAATATTAATTAAATAGATACAAATGATTTTAATTGTTACTACAATTGCATCAACACGACCGAATTCAGTTTAACTTTTGCTGAATCAACAAATATTTTAATTAAAACTCAATTTTAGTTTTTTCTGTGTAGACATATTTAATTTTTAGTTTGTATTGTCTCAAACAATTTTTTGATTATATTTTAAGTCAAAGACTTCGAAATCTCTTATGAAAAGATTTTATTTATTGCTTTTTGTCGAAAATCAACTCTAACAATGATAGCCGCCCATTTGCAGGTGATGTTTTCTAACGAAATTTTAAGATTCGAATCATATAAAACTATTTCCTATTTGATCCAAGTCAAAAATAAATATTTTCATATTAAATTTATCAATAACATTGTTACTTTCTAACGAATTGTATTAAGTTTTTAAATTTGTCAAATCATTTCGGGGGGGGCTCTAGCCCCCAAGCCCCCCCCCCCCCCCCCCTAGCTACGTGCCTGTGCGGCACTGTATAGTTTTATTCATAAGATGGTAATTTTTTTCAAGCATTGCAGGACATATCCATACATATAACTATGAATAGGTTAATATATGGTTTTCCCCAAATTAAATATTTTTTTTTGATTATTACACTATATGTGCGGTGTCGTATAGAAAAATGTATAGGAAAATATTTATGTTTTTTCGACCTTTAATTGTGCAATAAAAATGAAAATTATTATATACTCTATATTTCTTTATTAGGATTTTCCTTACAAATAATCCATAGAGTTTTAGTTTCCAAATTTATTATTTGACCACTTTTAGGAATGTGTTGATAGATCTATTTCGGGAATTTTCTAGGTTCACATCATAAGAACACGTTTTGAAAGAGGGTAACAATTCCATGCAAAACATCAAACATTCATATAAACTAGTTATCTCACTACATGAGAACTAATTAATATATGAGTTCGAAGTTAAAGATTATCAAAAATAAATTGGAAACTTGTTTGTTATGTGCAAGGTCCACCTTTGTTAGATATTCAATACGCGTTTTATGTTTTTTCCTCCTTTTTATTTCTTTGTTTTGTTTAAAACAAAAACAAATATAAAAATTATATCAAACTAGTATAAAAGACAAAGTACGGTCTTGTTTTTGTTTGTGACATTAGCGCAAGTATGCAAATAAATAAGAAATGTATCATTATCATTTTGTAAATCAAGCCATTCGGTTATATAGCCAAAACGGTCAACCGAAACACCGTTTTTTTTTATCCAAAGTTCTGTCGTTTAATCGTTTTCATTTCTAGATAAATAGGAAAGATAAATAATTTTATTATTTTTTTTTAAAAAAAGGTGGAACAGGGAATTGGTCCCGTGTCGTCAGATTAACACGCGACTGCTTTATACCCTAAGCCATCAAGGCATTTCATAGCTTAAAACATAAACGGATTTTTCTTTTATGTAAATGTCTTTCAGATATACCAAAACTAGCACATTAAGCAAAGACGAATTATTATGAGTCTAAAGACAGATTTTCCGGAAATAATTGTATCGTTATATTTTGCCTGGAAGTAATAAGAACAATAACCTATCCTTGTTTACCAATTATTTTTTTATGAGAGTAATGTATAATGAGTTTGTTATTGATAACCCATTATTTTAATATTAAAAGTAATGCAGAAGGTAATAAGTACTGATTACAAAGAAATGTCTACAATAATAAAAGATTATTACCATGTTTTTGTTGCGTAGTTTGTTTTGACTTAATCAAAATGTTTGAATACCCGATTAAAAAAATTAATATGATATAACAAAGAAATGTATCAATTTTAATATAGTCTAATATATAATTAAAATACAATTTGATCCGAAAAATAGTGGATCGTACTGTATATAAATGGAATATATTACATATAGCTAGATATAATTTCATACGATTCAATCCAGTGAAAATGCACTTGTTAAATGTGGGCTAGATATAATGGTCCGATAATTACGAGCCCAATTTAAATTTAACGTACATTTAAATTTAAATTTTATATGCTTAACAATCAAATATTTTAAAGTCAAACAAAAATTGTTTGAATTTGATATTTTAAATTGTGATGCTGATTTAACCTTCGCCTTACTAATGCCCACCCGGGTGGTTTTTTGGATTTTGATTTCTTAATAACTTCCTGTATTTTGATCGAAACTAACTAGGGTTTCGACTCACTGAACAAATTTAAGAGTGTTTTTGTATAGTCTACGCAAAATAATTATTTTCAAGTATTTTAATCTTTTTTTTCTAATTTTGTAATTTTTTCTTCGCGGTTTACGAATACCCACCCGGGTGTGCCTGTTCAGCTTCTCTCATATTTATATTATTGAATCTTAGCAAATGAAACAAACACGTTAAGAATTGTTTTTTGTTTTAATTACTATATGTTCTACATATTTTTATTAATATTTTTTATTATTTATTATTTCTGTAATGATGTAGATGGACCGACGTAACAGTTTTTACATTTTGTTTGGCAGATGCTATGTTCTGCGCATATTGGCTTTTTACACTTTATGCAAAGTTGACGCGTGTTTCTTCTTTGCTGATCCATATAGCACATATAGTATCTAACCTTTTGTTTTATGCGGCCAGATGTATCCCGTTCTAGGATGGGATCCGCTTCAAAATCGTCATCCGCGCAAGTTCTGTCAAAAGGCTTTCCTACAGTAGAACAAAACATTATAAGTTTTTATAATGAAATGTCATAGAATAAATACATACATAAAATGCATTCAATAGCAGATATAATTCTACCAATAATATTTGGGTTTTTGGATCTCTCCAAGATTAGTCGCCCAGGCTCTCGAGGAATCTCTTTCTTTGCGACCGCTTTTTTGACATTTCTGCATTATTCTCCTGGTATATTATAAATGCTGCAAGGGCGGCCGTATCCAAAATATTAAAAAACATAGCCAAAGGCCAACGCAATGTTGCGCGTTTGGTTGTATATTGTGAAAGCATTTTATCCATTGTATCCACACCTCCTTTAGTGTGGTTGTAGTAGTGAATAATATCTGGTTTACTTTGTGGGCCTGAAACGGCGTTGTTGTTGTGCATTGTAGACAACAACACAACAGACCGATTTTTGACTGGCACATACGAGCAGAGTGTCACACTTTCAGCAAAGCCAAACAAACTTGATCCCACTTCACGGGATGGTGATGGCTTGAATTCACAAGGAACATACCTTTTGTTTTTTTTAACAGTTCCTACAACGGATATTTTCCAATTGGCCAACTCTTTGGCCAATGGCAGCGTTGTGAAAAAGTTGTCCATTGTAACGTTTCTTCCTGTGTTTTTGTACTCACAAACTAATTCTTTGACCACACGGTCGCCTTTGTTGACATCACGTACATTACCAACTTTTCCAGTACAAATTTGGCCTTGCAGTGGGTAGAAAGTAGCCGAATCACAAGCCCACCAGATTTTTATACCATACTTGGCTGGCTTGGATGGCATATATTGAGTGAATCGTGTACGGCCCCTGTATCCAAACAACTGCTCATCTACTGTAATGGACTCGAGTGGCCGATAATTATCTCGCAAATTTGAATTCACCATGTCGAAAACGTCTCTTATTGGTGCTGCCTTATCTTGTGCTTGTCGGACGATTCTGGTAGCGTGCCAGTCAAATCGTAGAAATTTTAAAATTTCCATAAACCTGTCACGTGACATGGTTGCACGATACAGTGGGTATGCATTTTTTTGACAAAGTTGATATAGTTGCTCTTGGTTTGACTTTTGACAGCCCATTATCAGAGAAATTCCTAAAAATGCAGACAATTCTACGTCTGTAATTGGCTTCCAGGTACGGCGATCCTTGTCAGGATGATAGCCATTCCATTTTGCTGAATAAACTAATTTTTTTGCTTTCCCCTTTTCAGCAGACTTTTCTGCTGTGTCTACTAACAAATTTTTTTGAGTGTATTTGAAATTGGCAAACACAAATCAAATATGTTTATATGTAAACGAATGTATGTATATTTATGTTTATATGTGAATATATATATATGCATTTGTATAAAGAATCATATGGGCCACCCGGGTGGGTTTCAGTAAACGATGCACACAAAATTGTTCCGTAAGGCGAAGGTTAAGCAAGCCTTTTCTTTTCCTCTTATCAAAGAAGCTGAACTGTTTTTTGAAAGTTTTTGTAGAAAATGTTAAAAATTTGTTAACAGTGGACTTTTAATTTAATATTTTTCCAGTGGTTTCAATTGAATTTTAAAGTTAATTTGTGTTTTTCAATATATTGTTTGCATTATTAATGCATAACTAAGCATTACAAACAGCTCTTTTTACAGTTTTTATCAGACCCAGTTAGTATACAAAATTTAACTAGGTATATTGGTTCCATTATATCTAAATGCTCGCTGATGTAAGATTTCGTTAATTTAAGATTTCGTAGATTTAAAACTTCCTTGATTTCAATGAAAATTTTCTAGTTATTTTAAGAAAATTTTCGAGTTGTTTAAAAAAAAAATATATGTTGATGTACATGGGACAATAAATTGTTTTATTAAGTCCCATATATTATTCTATTTCTGCCAATTCAGTTATGTATTGATGCAGTTATTTATTGAAAATTTATTAAGGTATAATTTTTTTAAAAAGTTTTTTGCAAGCAAGCATCTTCCTAAAACGTTGCTGACTCATCAAACTTTTTTCACTGATTTTCCAAACATTTTTTTAAGTGTATTATACAGGCACATACGTACCTTCTCCATTACAGCGAGCTCTAGCTAAATCACATTTAGTTCTAAATAAACGGCAATCATGTCCAACTCCATGTGCACATATACCAGTTGTTGTTGGTTGATTTGAACAAGTTCTTAAGGCTGGACAAGCACATACACCTGATGCACTAGAGCGTAGATGTACACACTGTATTGTATCCGTACGATTCCATACTATGTAAAGTGCAAATACATAAGTTTTCGTTAGAATTTATGCAAAAAAAAAAAAACGAAAGGATTTTCTTACCTGTTGCTAATGTGGTATTACAATTATCACTTTGTAAGGCACATTCGTTGGAAAATCGTTTACACTGTTGACCATTTGTGGCACATATTTCAACATTTGTTCTATTGCAGGTATTCGAATTACAAATTGGTCTAACACTTACTGAGTTGCTATACAAAGGATAAAGGCATGTGTAAACCAAGACAAATATATAAAATATTTTCATTTTTAAATTTTAAAAAATGGAAAAAATTTAATAAAATAAAATACGCAATAAAACTTTTGTGAAACTCGGTGATTTATATATGAATATTTATTTCGCTGTGCCTTAACTTCAAAAAATATAAATATTACAAAATATTTCTCTACTTAATGGCAAAATAGCCTTTTATATGGGTTTTATATTTATCTTTTTAAAGCAACCCATAACAGTTATATACATCTTTTTTTTATTTTTTTATTATATTATTTGCTGTCACCGTCATCTACCACAACACATGCCAATTGTATTCGATTTCCAATATGCAATATTTATTTACATACACACTGTTATTCATGCAACGCACAGTGGTTTCAAAAAAAAAAAAAAAAAAATTTATGTTTTAAAAAAAATATTTATTTATATTTTCGCGGTGATGCTACCAGTCGTAGGTGATGCTACCAGTCGTAGACTGGTGTATGGCTGTGAGTTTAAAACTCACTACGAAACAAAGTAAACAGTTTTTTATATACAGCAATTTAACAATATAAACTACTTTGTTCAATTGACACATAAATTAACCACTGACGAGTCCTTGGAGGGGACCAAACTGCGGCAGTCTGGCATATACGCTGTGTCCGTTAAATTTTTCAATAAAATGTTTTCTTTTTTTTCTTCTTCCTGTAAAAATCAAAATACATTTTTTTAATTTATTGCACAGTTCAGCAATATCAAAAAATGTTATGCTTCGGGCTTGTGACCCTTTATTTCTAAAACATAACGAATATGGGCATAGATTTTTAAAGTTAACTAAGAAATATATGCAAAATACATTTTTTAGACAATTAAATTTTTTTGATAAATTTTATAATAAAAAAATTTCAAATAATAACACAACTTTTTTGCATCATTCAAATTGGGCGCTGTGATGTAATGGTTATCGCGATGGACTGTTTCACAGATGGTCCCGGGTTCGATTCCCGGTGACGGAAACATCATCATATCTACCCTCATATTTATCGCAGCGAACACCTCCGGTGTTCCCATAGCACTTAACCCCACCGAAGTAAAATATTGAATCAGGGCTATGAACAAAGAAGCTTCAATAAGTTCGCCAACTCTCCATCAGGTGACAAGCAACAACTGTTCTATGACTAATTATATCGCGCAATTAGAGTGTTGCCATGTTTGAAGCCCTTCATTTTTCTCCATCTTTAATCTCGCCACTATCCAATTTTCACAGAAAGCAACACATTACTAAATAGGAAAAGTTTCCTGAGTGTTGCTTCTCTTTTATAAAATAAAAAGTATCAAATATTCCCTTTAATTTCATATAGTACAAGTTTTGAAATGTGCTATAATATTCTCTATGCATCTATTAAAAGTTGAAATTTCTTATTTTTCATGATTTCGTTAATAAAATATCTTAAACGAAAAGCAGACCAAAGACCTTAAGACGTACCTTTATCGAACACACATGCTATTTAATTTATAAAAAAAAGCTTGTTTAAACTTAAAAAATCTGATATACACCTATCCCTCGATTTACACGATATTTTTTTTTACACGATTTCACTTTTACACGATTTTTTTATTTCTCGTGTAAATCGAGGAATATGGAAATTACCTCGAATTACACGATTTTTTTTTTTTTTGATTATTTAATTAAAGAAACTTTTGTATACATATTCACGTTATTAAATTTTTAATATACAAGTTAACTTCTTTTTTTTTTACTTCTTTAATTGATTTTTTCAAATATCGGAATAAAACACACAAGTTCATTGACAATAAAATTAAAAAGGGAATTATCCATTTATGCACGTACATTAGAGCACCCATGAAATATATGAAAATTGCAAAGTTATTTTTTTTCTCACTCCCCGCGTATTTTATGATAGGTTGGGTGTACAAAATAATATGTGCGAAAAAAACTTTTTTCTATCGCGCAAACAGGCCAAGAGATTTTGAATTTTGACCTCAAAAATGAACTAAAAATGGTTGATATCTTTGTTGTTCTACAGCTTTTTCAATAATTGGTTTTTGTTAAAAAGTGTTTAAGTGTTATTATGGAAAATAACACAAAAATTATTTTTCTCATATATACTTTTTACCTAGATATGAAAAATCGTGATGTTTTTCGCGGTCAAAATCAAAATTTCGGATTTTTTTTTTTTAACCGCTCTTATTAATTTTCATTAGGCGATATTTTTATTTGCTATACATCAGCTAATAGAATATTAACTGTAGTTTTCGGAAAAGTTTGGTTTTTTTTTTTAAATATATCGTCTATTCCATGACAAAATAACAAACACCGTACCTCAGTTTCTGAAAATTCTAAAAAGTCTCAATTATATTTCCATTTTATTTTAGATGAATATATAGGCAAAGATTTAACCGAGGACTTATACTTAGAATGGAGACATGTAAAGATTTCTATATTTGGTTCCCCGAAATTGCAAACTAAGAGGGTTTTGAAAAATAAAAAAATTAGATAAAATTAGTGTAAATACCGCGAAGCATAAACATTTTTTATATAAATAAACGATTTTTTTGCAATTTAATTTTTGAAATGCAAAATCGTTATTTTTCTCAATATACATACCTTAAGTTATTTAAAAACCGAAATCAACATAGTTAACATAGAGCTGTCAATTTAAATAACTTAAATTTTCAAACTTTCATAACTTGTTTTAATCGGTATCAATTTAAGAACATATTTCAATTTAATAACATATTTCGCATTAGAAAAAAGTTTGTAATATGGAAAGTGGTTTATCAAAAAGTGTCCATAGTAAGTATTTAAAAATCATTTACTTTTGTAAATTTCAATGTTAAATGGTTTATGCTTGTAGGAGAAAAAAAAAATAAGTAGATTCGATGAGCGAGTGAGAGTAAGATATGTACTTGGTAGACTTTTTCGCTTATTGCAAGACGAAAATAAATGTTAAAAACAGTACTGATATTGTTCCAAGTGAATTACTTTTGAATTATACAAAATTTCAAATTCCAATTAAACGGAAAGATGGTATTAAAAAATTTATTTTACGAAATTATATTATTATATTATGAAGAAATAATAAATATTGATAAACAATTTTTGATGAGCGATCCTTATACTTGGGGAATAAATGAAAGTTTTATTGCGGCGAAGGCAATTGTAAAACCCAATTAGTTGTAAATGACATAGCAGAACGTGGAATAGCACTCATTACGCGATTTAATGCTGTTTTGACGCACCAGGAAGAGCAGATCCAGTTTATCATCCATATAATGGAAAATCACCATCAAACAATTTTTCAAAAAAGAAATTCATAGAATATTTAAATCAAACTGTGATGAGTGATAAACAACTAGTAATAAGTTAAATAATTATAAAAATCTTAAATAATATATCAAAATAAATTTATATTTACAAAAGAAAAATTTTGAAGTCGAGTAAAGCAAATTGTTTCTTTTTTTTACTTATTCCTTATTTTAAATAACGTTTTAGCTAAAATTAATTTTAAGTAACAAATATATAAAACAAATTTGAAATGTGTATGGTCATAAGTGAACACTTTGTTAGTGTCTGTATAGCATTCTAGAGAATAAAAATAGAAAAAAGATTTTTTTTTATCCATAGTATGGTTTTTGTCATTTTGTCATGGAATAGACTATAGAGCAATTCCATATGAAAACGATCAAAATTGGCAAATTTTTGGACGACCCCTCTCCGATTTTAAAATAAATAGTCTCAATCGATTGCCCAGTAAAAATAATGTACCTACATATTTTTTTTTTTTTTTATACTGACTGGTTTAGTGGTGGTGTGCACCACTGTCATGTGACAAAATTGAAGAATTCTTCATAAGGGACCTCATTGAAAGTTGTTTTAAAAAACTACTAAAGCGATCGCAACGAGTGATAGCTCGTTGGAAAGGCATTGAATCAGGCTTTAATTGAAAAATAAAATTTTCCTAATTTTTCTCAGAAATTTACCTTTTTTCCCATGAAAATTAAATTTTCCCATGAAAATTAAATTTTCCGATTTTCCACAGAAGCTCCTAAATTTTCCGGCTAATTTTATTTTTTTTGGATTCCTCATAATTTTTGCTTTAAGAATCAGCAATAAAAAATGGGCCCCGACTCCTTGTTTGGACAGGAGAAGAGCATTTAAGAGACCACCTTGTTCTCATTGTTTTTATATTTTTTATAATTGAATTATTTTTAATTATTTAACAAGAAAAATTAGGAAAATTTTATTTTTCAATTAAAGCCTGATTCAATACCTTTCCAACGAGCTATCACTCGTTGCGATCGCTTTAGTAGTTTTTTTAAAACAACTTTCAATGAGGTCCCTTATGAAGAATTCTTCCAATTGACACTAATGTTTTTACAAATAAGGCATTTCGGATTTACGAAAAAATTAAGGATGAGCTCCCATCAACATCCTCAGCAGCAAAAAAATCTCTTACATTCTTTACTTAATTTAAAACTAAAAGGGAACAAGCATCTACTGATGTTGATGCTGCAGAAGAATATCCAAAAAAGTTCGCCGAAATTATTTCATATACTCCTCATCAAGTCTTCAATGCTGGCGAGTCGGGTTTATTTTGGAAAAAAATGCCTGAGAGAACTTTATTGTCAAAGGGTATTATATAATGAAATCATTGGTTTTAAATAAATAATAATAATGACTCAGAAGAATACGAGTAAGAAATGGTTGCACTGATAACTAAAATTATTTGGGAAGGCCTTGAATTAGGACGAAAATTAGAAAATCACTTTGTCCAACATGAACAAAATGTTGAAAGAGCTCTAAAGTGCCAGAGATATATTTCTCATGGCCTGGCACAATATCGGGAGGTAAATAATGAATTGAACAATAATACGTCACAAGTTCTTTTAACAAAATGTATAGTTCCAAATCTCTGCGGGCTGAAGTTATTTTCAACATCGAAACAGTAAATTTTAAAATACTATCGAGTGATGAGAGTGATTCGTCACCAACCAGAAAGATAAGATAAGTTGGCACCACTAGTTTGAAATGAACTGATCTTTTAATGAACTGATCTCTTTTAATGAACTGAATTATTATTTTTTATTAATAAATAGTAGAATGATTTTATTGATTTTTTGCTTAATTTATAGTATCTGGTTTTATGGATTTTTGATGTTATTCCAGGCTTCATAATTTATTTTTTGGTTTTATGAATTTTATAACTAAATTTTGTTTATAAATTAACTCATTTTGTTAGTTTTTTTTTTTATTTACGTTTTTTGAATTAAAGCAAAAATATACATATATATATTAAAAAATTGCTTTATATCCCATTCCTGCCAAGAAAATGTTGACATTAAAAAAATTTTAGAGCGGCCAGGTGAGAGATATCACGGTAATTTTTTTTTATATAACAAAGAAGGAAGATGGGCCTTAAATAAAAAAAATGTAACCGAATATTTTTTTGGGGCTTACCTTTATATTTTTACAGGTCAAAATAGCGGTTTTTTCACTGTCGGAAAATGGAGAGGAAAAGTGCCTCCAAACATAGAAAAATGGCAATTACGAAAAACGTGTACCCTTACCGGATAGCTATTGGTATCCTCTATTTAATAGAGAAAGCCGAACAGAAATAAGTTTATACACCTGGCCGTGAGTTCAGTTCTAACGAAATTGGGTATTTAAATACCCAACAGTCCATGGTGTGTACTAAAAATAAAAATTTTTTGCAATAAGGAAATATTTATTTTATTTTGAATAAAACTCACATTTAAATCAAAAAGTTTGTGTTTTTATTTAGAAAACGTGATATTTGTTAAAAATAAATTATTTAGCTTTAGCAATTTTCTTCTCATCTGGCTCAACACCAATGTGGTAATCCAGGAAGCAGGGAGCAGAATGCAAGTTCACCTGGCACTTCAAGCAACCATATTCAGTTTTGCCACCACATTGAGAGCAACGATGACGAGAATTGAGTTTTCCAATGAAGTGATCCATACGGTCGTAACACATTACCTGTTGTGACCCGGAAGCGGGCGTTCTACCCTTACGACGACAATTTGACTTTATCATAATCGATTCGCACACCTCTACTCGAAATTGGTCCGATTATCACGGACAGTTCCCAAAGCAAAAAATCCATCGTTCGACAAACGAGTCATTAGTTTGTGAATTGTAAAAAAATTATCAAAAGTAACCGTGTGCTTATCGCGGGACTCCAGATGGGACAGAAGAGAAAGGACAACTCTTTCTCGCAACCCAAAATCTGAGTCCGTCTTTTCCGATGCACCAGCATATGGAATGAGCTGATACAATTAGCCTTCCGCCGAAGCCAGACACCAATACTTGTACCCGAAACGAATGGGCTTGCATTTAATGAATATTTTACAAGAATGACGGCCGTAGTATGCTGTAGTATGCATTTGCTCATCGATCGAAAGGTTGTGAGAGAATAAACCAAATTGTAGGAATTATTTTTTCATTAAATCATTCAATGGTGCGACTTTTGCAAATTTATTTTTCGTGTCCAATGCTGAGTTGTCACAAACGTGAAAAAAACTGTTTGATTCGTTTGAATCTGTCTCTCGAAATACATTTTTTTATAAGTGCCCATACCAAAGATTCTCGATTTGACCAATAACTATGTTTTTGTGGCAAGGTGTGGTAACCAGTGATATACAATACGCCCAAAAACGTTTTCATTTCACTACTTGATGTAATAAATGATGGGCAATTGTTGGTCACAGCATATTGGTTGGTGGAAGTGACCAAGAGGTTGAAGACCTCCTCATCAATGAATTTTTCCCAAATCTGCACTGGATTCAAAGCTGCAATTTGTTCATACAACGTTTTGTATGAAGTTGCCGTATCATCAAATGGAATTTTATCGAATTGATAATTTTGCTACCGAGACCATCTTGGTTTCATTTCTTGATCAATTCTGGGTCGCTTCGGCGCATTTCTTGATTTCAGAGTTGATTTACGACCACGGCCACTAGATGTTGAGGCCACCGGCGCATCAGTTTCTTCTTCAATTTCGGGTTCATTTACGTTATCCATATCATTATCACCACTCGATGGCATGTGCTCATTACTGTCATCGTAAACACATTCAATTTCAAACTGTCCGGCAATCTCCCGAGGCAACTCCTGTTCATCGCGCAACAATTGAACATTGTCGTCCAATTACTCATTATCACTTAGATTGTCGACAACATCGGGTGGCGTTATTATGACGTCAACAGTGTCTGCGTGTTCTACAAAATTCTCTTCTCCATCACTATCTTCATCAGACCAACTATCAAAAATAGCTTGCATTTCGATAGCAGTCAGAACTTTCGGTCGACGAATCATTTTAAATCCAAATATTCCGTTTTAGATAACGAAAATTTGAAAATGGATGAATATATTCATAATTAAACGATGAAAATATTTGTCAAATATAATATAAAAAATTATTGTACTTACAACTGTTATAGGCAGCAAGCTTATAATTTTTTTCTATTTTATTACACCTTCATGTGGGATGATAATGCATAAAAATGACACTAAGCGAATGAAAACAGTATACAAAATGTCATAACAATAGCATGTTGATTTTTGGCAGAGATGGCAAAGTGAAAGTAAAACTATTACACCAATGCCTGTTGGGTATTTAAATACCCATGTCATATCTCAGGTGTGTGTACAGGTCTCACATTGAATTTTGATAGGATTTTGATAGGAAACCGATGATTATTTTGCTGAAATTATTTAAGTGTAATATAAATTAACATCATGTACTAAAATATTGCAAATTCGATTAATGGATTTTATATTTACAAGGAAGAAAAATTAGTGAAGTTCACATTGTGTAAAAAGTTCATATTAATATTGTGCATACTTTTGAGTTAGAGGAGAATTGATTTTATTATTATTTAATATTATTTTAAAGCGCTTATTACCATGTTATGTCACTTCATCACAAAAAATTGACATTGTTTGATCATAACTATCATGTTTACTTTTGCTTCTCTGTTTAGAAAGTGGAAATTTTAATTACGACCTTTCACACTTTAGCTGACGATATAAAGTTAGTTTAATAAACCTCTGTTATAAGCTACAAATGTCGCTTTCAACCTTAAATTTAAACTTAAATTTCGCTTTCAACTTGTTAAATATTAAAATTAAATTGTGTATGCCATTCAAAATTCGGACAATGTTATTTAGTTAAACAACATTTAAAAACTATTTTTATTTGTAATTTTCTATTTAAATTTGTAAATAAATATTTAGTTTATTTGTTACTTCTTTAACTACAAATGAAAATTTTATAATAGCAATTTTAAATTTCATCCATTTCAAAGAGAAAAGCTTAATTTTTTTAAATTTTCTTGATTTTGACTGAAACTTTAAACAAATGTAACAAACTCGTTTGTATCTTGAAAAATGTAATAAATTTTATGTTTTTCATAGTTTTACAATATTAACAAGTTACATGCGGTTTGTTATGTGAACAGCTAATATAAATGTTTTTAAAATTCAAAAACCATACGATATTTAATTTTATATTTAAAATGATAATGATATTTTATCCCAATATATTCAATTAGATATAACGTTATAGTATAAAGTATAATTTTATTAAGTTGAATGAAAATAAAATAGTCTAATACAATTAAATGTAATGTGATACAATTTAATCGGCTAATATTACGGATGAAGATGTTTCACTTAGGACACTACAAGATAAAAAATGTATCTCAAATATAAAATAATATAACATATTATGTAGCTCTATATTTAAACTCATCCAAGTTAATCTCAAAATTGGGATATCAAATAACATCCCACACAAATATTTCTGTATTAAATTAGCTCAAAATTTATCTAAAAATTGATCTTTAATAATATGTTATTTAAAATCCTGATATATCCTTAATTATCTCATGGGATATTTTTATACCTAGTTATATCTTATTTAATCCAAAGATATAAGTAATTTTTGGTAAATCGAATAAGACGTTTTGAGATTTAATTGTATCTACCTAAATCCCATGAAATGTATAATTTTGAAAAAAAAAGTCTTGTAAATAGTCTCATATATAAATATATATGGACTTTAATACAACAATACATAATTATATCCAATGAGCATGGAAAATGTTAATCACGTTGGGCCATAATCATATCTCAAACTAAATTGTTAATCTTGTGTCACATATGGATTCTTACATAATTATATCCTACATCATTTAATGTCATATATAATTATATCTTGAATTGCATTATACATATGGCACCACATATAAGCAAAAATATTTTTTATGAGACAGTATATATAATTATATCTTAAATTATATTGCATGTATGTAACCATATATGATTACATATTGTGTTATATAGGAGAATGTATTATATATGAAAATACATATCATATCTCATTATGTATATTATATATGTTTAATATCTAATTTTATAAAGGTCAATATATATAATATATCGTTATATATCTTACCACATAAGCAGCATATAATAACATATGCCCAATTATGACATCATATATTATAATATATTTTAAGCTGAAAAAATATAAGATCACATATATTTCTTTTTTACTCGGGTAATTTCAAATTATACGACATATCTACATTCTGTTCTAAATATCGCTTAAACGACACAAGATTTCGAAATGCTTCAAATTAAGTTTAATAGTGCTAGAAATCTAGGTTATATTGCTGCTTAAACCAAAATCATCGGACGAAAGACGTATTTTGAATGTTTTTTTTTTCATTCTTGTGTTAAAATTTAAAAACTTTATCAAAAATAGATTTGAATCATGCCAGCGCTTTCTTCTGAAAACCTGAAGTGATTTTTTGAGAGTTTTTTTTTTTAGATAATGTTAAAGATTTGGCAACAGTGGGCTCTTAATTAAATAAATAAGTTTTTAATACGGTTTAATTAAATTGTAAAGTTAATTTGTGTTCTTTAGTATATTCTCTGCACTATTAATGCATAATTAATAAAAACTTTTAATTATTTATATTGCAAAATTAACCATTATAAGCAAACTATTAACACTTTTTTTCCAGACCCGCTTCAAATAAAAAATTTTACAGCAACTGAGTATATTGGTTGCTCTTTATCTGAATGCCCATTGTTTTAAGTAAATACGGCACATTCTACTGAAATGTCAGCTAATTTTTGTATCTAAATTAAATGATAATTTATTATCGCATGTTTGTTTTGAAACCACTGTGCAACGCACATTATTCTATTGAATAAAACAGTACGGTAAACAACAAAACAAAAAAATCTTTAAAATTCCCATAAAGATTTGCTTTTATTTATATGATGTTGTACAAAAGAAAAGAACTCTTTTGATTTCCATATCAATACACCTGTTAAATATTTGTGTGGCAATAAAAATATGGGAAATATATTGAAATAAATAAGTAACAATATAAAATACTACAGAAAAATGTCAATACTTGGTTAACTTCCTGATATTATAAAAGTGAAATATAAAAAGACCACTTCATGTTTTCATATTCATTTTATTACAGGTATTTATAGGAAAAAATACTCTTTTATATTATCAAATTTAAAATATACACACATCAAATATCAAAGATTTTTTAAATTAAAAAAGGTATCCATGGTATACCATGTGATTGGGTCATTAACACATTTCCTTTTTATAGATAGAATTATCCTCAAATAGAGGAAATTTATTTTAAAAAAATCAGTTAAGGTTTGAAAAAAGCCATTACAAAGGCAATCCACGGATTTTTTGGCAGGCATAGATTTTTTGCTAACTTTTTGACAACATTTGGTTGGAGTTTGATTTCTCAATAATCATTTTCATTGAATTTTTTAGTATAATCGTGCCCATTTGTGTTGATGTAAATAATTAAAATTGAAACTTGACTCTTTGCACGCACTTAAAAGGTTAATATTTTTTTAATCTACCCCTCAAATTGGCCTAAACTTTTTTTGCAATAAAAATTTATAGCACGTTTTCGACACGAAAAGTAAAAAATATGCTCTTAACCAAATTTTTGAATACTTTGAGCCAAAATAGGCTTAAAGCGAATCTCAAAAACTAATCACTAAAAATTAGTTTAGATATAAATTATTTATCTCGCCAAGATATAACTCCATTCTAAAAATATAATTTTGTGATATTACTTAAGTAGATATGATAATTTTCGTGTTGCGAAAACCTCAATATATATTGATCAAACTTAAAGGCTTTGCAACTACTGCTAAATATAATCTTTTTGGCAAAAATTATAAAAATCCGCACATTCATTTTCATGTTAAGGTAATGTCCTTTTTAAGGTATCCTATGAATTCTCAAAAAAATAAGAGATTTTTTAAAAGCTTAATCTTCAATCTTACTTTGTGTTTACTATCAACGGTTTATATTTAAAATTACTTCGCAAAATATTCCGAAAACTTGGTTTCCCATTGAAATATCTAAATTTCTTATTATTAAACACTTATTTGTTACATTTAGGGACAATTAAAAATGCTCCGCCATGTCAAATGTCTATTAAAAAATTGCTAAAAAAATGTTGATTGTTGACCATAAAAATTTCTTAGAACAAGTTACCTCTGAATCTATTCCTGGCCACACTGAAAGTCAAGCCACTAGCAGTGCTTCGCCCACTCTGTCATTAGTCGGCTGCCACAGGCATTGAATGGTGTTGTTTGATTTATCGCGCTTGTGGACAGTTTAAAAAAAGTTAGTGAGTAAAATTTACTTATCGGTACCCTTTACGTACTAAATTGTGTGAGTCAAATTTACTCATCAGTACCCTTTACGTACTAATTTGGGTGAGTCATATTTACTTATCAGTAACTTACTACGTGTCTAAAAAATATATTTTGTGCTGAATTATTACAATTATATTTTTGTTTTGTATTATGTTACCGTAAAGAAAACTTTAGAGCATACAGATGGAAGGTCGCGGGCTATCAGAACAAAATATTTTGAATGCAATACTTGAACTAGAATCTGAGGAAGGAGACAATTTGGAGTTGGAGCTTTGTAACTTTGATGAGGATTCTTGGGACAGTATTGCAGATCCGGAATATCAACCACAAACGGAAGAATTAAATGATGTCGAAGAAAATTTGATACACGGAATCATAATTGCAGAAGAAGCTGAAAAGGAAGAAAGGGAGGAAGCACCTGGAAGCAGAAAACGTAAAAAACAGAAACTTAGTGAGGGGAGAAGAAATGAAAGATCAGCTGCTCAAGAAATTCGTGAAACAGAAGAAACAATTATTACACCTAGTACCAACAATCTGATCGGAAAGGATGAACATTTTATTTGGAGTAAGGAACCAGTTGCTGGGCTAGGTCAAAAAACTCCCTCAAAAAATATTGTTCAGATTCGCCCTGGCCCAACAGCAAATGCAAAAAAATTCGTTGTGTGCTTCAAACTGTTTTTTTACCGCAGACATATTGGAAGAGATTTTGGTTTATACAAATAAAGAAATAAACATTCAAAGGGAGAACTATAACGATAAATCTCACGCGGTTTTGTCAAATTTGGAAATGGACGAACTTGAAGCATTGCTTGGTTTGTTAGTCTTGTCCGCTGCTCTCAAAGATAATCACTTGGCAACACATATGATGTTTGACACTACCTACAGTGGGGAAAGGTACAAGGCAACCATGCCTGAGAGAAGGTTGAAATTTTTCAAATTATATTTCATGAGGATTTGACAGTTGTATCATACAAGCCCAATAATAAAAAACTTGTATTGCTGGCGTTTAGTATGCACAGTACGGGTATTATTCATGAGACCACTGGAAAACCAGAAATAGTGCATGTGTATAACTTAACAAAAGGAGGAGTTGACAGTTCTGATTAGATGTGCCAAAACAGTAACCATGGCAGGAAAACCAGAAGGTGGCCTCTAGCATTTTTCCAAAATATGATGAACATAGCTGCAATAAACACATACATCGCACAGTGGTTCCAAACACAAAAACATGGTAATAAATATAGATGTTTTAAACTACTGGTCCAATCGGGAAATGGTGTTCCCAAAAATTGAAAAGCGGGAGCTAACCTTTAAGGAAAATGTTTCTGTGGTCACCCTGTTTTAACACAGGGTGTGCTACAGGGTGTCAAAGTTGACCATCTCGAGTATGAAAGAGCTTTAAAGGGGTATAACTTCTATAACCATGCATCGATTTTAGTGTTTTTTGGACTTTTTTAAATCTAGGTTACGAGACAAAGCAAAAACATGCTTCATGTACCATAGTAACTCTTACAGTTAAAAAAATATTTCACTTTGAATTTCAAAATCTTCATTTTTCGCCTTGACTTTTTTAATAGTTTTGCCAATAGATTATTCATTTTTCAAAGAAAATGCTCAAAATTTTTTCAAGTCATTCTAATGACCTTTCTTAAACTCCTAAAGAAAACTTTTTTGAATTATCTTAAGCCGTTTCGCAGTGATACTATTTTAAACTCAAAAATTAAAAGTGTGTTCTGAAAAATGGGGTTTTTTGGTCAGATAAGGGGTAACTTCACACACCTTTATATATATTTTGCTGATATTTTTTGGATTAGTTTTTTACATAGTTTGATAGAGTAGACTTCAAAAATGCTTAATGGTATAGTTTAAAGCATTTTTGGATATGCACCCTACGTCCAGCATTGGTCGAAAATGATGAATTTTTGAACGGAATTCTATGTTTATGACCGTGATAAAAAAAAGTCACGCCACTTAGACACGATTTGAAATTTTTATACTGTAAAGAGATTTATTCTAATGAGTTTGCCACTTCATTTGCCGCCGCCCGCTCAAAAACGTAGCCTGGAGAGCAAATTTTGTGGAAAAAGTCATTTTTTCAAAAGCCTTTTTTTGATTTATAAAAAAAGCGTACTTATATTATCAATTTCAGCAACATTTTATTTTATTTTTAATAAAACGTAAATAATTGTCCTACATTCCAAAAATATTTTCGATATTGCTTATGGTTATTTTTACATAAAACATCAAAGTTCAATGTAGTATATCTAACTATAATTAATTGTACATTTATTGGCTTTTGCTTTCGGTAATGTTAAAAAATTTAAATAATTTCAGAAATTTTTTTACATATTATTAAATTAGACTTAGTTATCAATTCAACGATGCATAAATCGTTTATCTAGTGTAATAAATGAATTCAAACTATTGCGCTTAAATCAGGCATTTCAGGTCAAATTGCAGTATTTAACAAATTTATATATTCAGGTATACAGAGCGTGTTGCATTATATTTCTCTAAAAGGGTTACGGGTTTTTTTATTTTTTTAATACTATTTCAAAAACCTAATAAGATATAAATGCAGGTAGAAAATGCGTTTTATGATGTAACATTTGCATAACATATTGTTTTAATGGGCTAATATAATGCGTGTTTTTTTATTTTACCTATTTCAGTTTTTTGTTTTTACAAATCCAGTACCTGCTCGATTTTTTGTTTATAAAAAAACAAATATTTGTAATATATAAGCGTAGTAATTTTAAAAGGAGGTTATTTGAGTTAAGCAGTCATGGAGGTTACAATAAAATATAGCTCCCTTTGTAAAGTAATTTGGGATACTCTTGCCAATACTGATATACGATCGGAAAAAATAGGAAAACTGATTGATACCATTGTCTACTCGTATGGCTTAAATATAAAGCCAGATGAAATTGAAAATTTTTACAAAATTTATGAAAAAAGGATTAAAGATTCCGATTATTCTATACAAAAATTTATGAAGAAGAGTCAAGATTGGCTTAATAAGGAGATGTCAGTAGTTATTGAACAGAAAAAAAGGGGCCGCCCTAAAAAAGATTATGAAGAGGTCCAGATTAGGACTAAGAAGGTAAAACAGGAAGAAATGATTAACACACACTCCGCTAATGAAATAAAGGATTCTTTTAAAGCAGCTTTGACACGTATACAGCCTAAAGAAACAGGGAAAATTGTCGACGTCCTACCAACTGCGTCTCCTAAGCGTTTGAAGCGCATGATACAAAGTATTCCAACACCAAAATCATCAACTTCCTTTACCAGTGAAGATGCATTAGCTCTTTTTCTAAATTTGGGGTTAACGAGAAATAAATATGGTATTTTAAGAAAAGCTCTCATTGAAAAAGGATATGATATTTTTCCTAGCAGTAAAGCAATAAAAGAAACAAAAGAAAATATTTTAAAACCAATAACATCCCCAGTGCATGCCTCTATTGAAGGCGCAAAAGTTGAACTATCACAGTTAATTGACAATACTGTTTCTAGAATTATGTCCACATTTAGCAGCAAAGATATTGAAAGATGCAAGCAATCTGATGTCGTGTTAATGTTCAAATGGGGCTGTGATGGCACATCTGGGTTTTCCGAATACAAACAACCATCTGGAAGCAGCAAAGAAAAAGTTTTTCATCAATTTTTATGGCTTCTTTTGTGCCGTTAAGAATGCGGTTGTATAATAAATTACCTTCAACCTCGTCTGCAAATGATATATGGACGAATTTAACCCCTGGATCTAAATTTTTATGTCGTCCAATACGATTTGAATATGTAAAAGAAGACATGATTTCAACACAAAGTTTAGTAGATTCAATAGAAAGGGAAATTTCGAGCTTGTCTCCACTTTACGTGGAAATATCTGGACAAGTTATTAAAGTTTCATTTCAACCACAACTTACAATGATTGATGGAAAAGTTGCAAATGCAATTACAGACACAACATCTACTTGGAAATGTAATATATGTGGAAAATTAAGTTCACAGTTTCATGAAGATAGTGATACAATTTCTATGAACGAAAACGCTCTGAGGTTTGGGATATCGCCACTTCATGCCAGAATAAGATTTATGGAATATTGTTTACACCTCGCATACGATCTCAAATACCGCCTTATTCCAGGAAACCTAAGCCTTTCCGTAAACAAAAACACTGATCTACACAACATGAGAAAAGAAGAGAAGAAAAGAATTCAAGATGAATTTAAATTAAGACTTGGATTAATCATTTATACGCCCCTTCAGGGGTTTGGAAGTTCCAATGACGGAAATACAGCAAGGCGTTTTTTCGAAGATCCAGAAACTACCTCCTCAATTACGGGTCTCGATAAAAACCTACTAAAACGTTTTTAAAGTTATATTAGCAGTCATTAACAGTAAAAAACCTATTAATGTGGCTAAATTTAAACTCTTTGCCAATGAAACAAAATACATTATACTCACCATGTACTCTTGGAGGCCAATGACACCAACAGTACATAAAGTATTAGCTCATGCCAAAGAAATAATAGAAAACAGTATGTTGCCTTTAGGCGAACTGACTGAAGAAGCCCAGGAGGCCAGAAATAGAGACGTCAAACATTTTAGGCTTTTTAACACACGTAAGTGCTCCAGAATAGCTCAAAATTCCGATTTGATGGAATTTTTATTAATATCATC
Source organism: Delia radicum (assembly GCA_021234595.1). Lineage (NCBI taxonomy): Eukaryota > Metazoa > Arthropoda > Insecta > Diptera > Anthomyiidae > Delia > Delia radicum. The sequence goes on from CM037852.1 coordinate 109,507,059, forward strand.
GGATCCAGTACTTTACTCCATAAGAACAAAATGGTTACCAAAAATAAGCATAGACATTGAAAAGGAAGATTCTGAATCTATGCATATAAACGACCTTTTAACTTTTGATACTTCAGACTACTTTGTAGAAAATGTGTAGTCCTTAGGAATATATTCATATTTTTAGCACAATTACTACTGTACCAGTTAAATTTAATAAAACCTTATCTTTAGAACAAAAAAAAAACATTATTTTGTCTTTCAAATAAATGAATATATGGTAGTTATTTACCTGTTTTATATGGAAAATTAGAACAATATATTATGCAAATGTTACATCATAAAACGCATTTTCTACCTGCATTTATATCTTATTAGGTTTTTGAAATAGTATTAAAAAAATAAAAAAACCCGTAACCCTTTTAGAGAAATATAATGCAACACGCTCTGTATACCTGAATATATAAATTTGTTAAATACTGCAATTTGACCTGAAATGCCTGATTTAAGCGCAATAGTTTGAATTCATTTATTACACTAGATAAACGATTTATGCATCGTTGAATTGATAACTAAGTCTAATTTAATAATATGTAAAAAAATTTCTGAAATTATTTAAATTTTTTAACATTACCGAAAGCAAAAGCCAATAAATGTACAATTAATTATAGTTAGATATACTACATTGAACTTTGATGTTTTATGTAAAAATAACCATAAGCAATATCGAAAAGATTTTTGGAATGTAGGACAATTATTTACGTTTTATTAAAAATAAAATAAAATGTTGCTGAAATTGATAATATAAGTACGCTTTTTTTATAAATCAAAAAAAGGCTTTTGAAAAAATGACTTTTTCCACAAAATTTGCTCTCCAGGCTACGTTTTTGAGCGGGCGGCGGCAAATGAAGTGGCAAACTCATTAGAATAAATCTCTTTACAGTATAAAAATTTCAAATCGTGTCTAAGTGGCGTGACTTTTTTTTATCACGGTCATAAACATAGAATTCCGTTCAAAAATTCATCATTTTCGACCAATGCTGGACGTAGGGTGCATATCCAAAAATGCTTTAAACTATACCATTAAGCATTTTTGAAGTCTACTCTATCAAACTATGTAAAAAACTAATCCAAAAAATATCAGCAAAATATATATAAAGGTGTGTGAAGTTACCCCTTATCTGACCAAAAAACCCCATTTTTCAGAACACACTTTTAATTTTTGAGTTTAAAATAGTATCACTGCGAAACGGCTTAAGATAATTCAAAAAAGTTTTCTTTAGGAGTTTAAGAAAGGTCATTAGAATGACTTGAAAAAATTTTGAGCATTTTCTTTGAAAAATGAATAATCTATTGGCAAAACTATTAAAAAGTCAAGGCGAAAAATGAAGATTTTGAAATTCAAAGTGAAATATTTTTTTAACTGTAAGAGTTACTATGGTACATGAAGCATGTTTTTGCTTTGTCTCGTAACCTAGATTTAAAAAAGTCCAAAAAACACTAAAATCGATGCATGGTTATAGAAGTTATACCCCTTTAAAGCTCTTTCATACTCGAGATGGTCAACTTTGACACCCTGTAGCACACCCTGTGTTAAAACAGGGTGACCACAGAAACATTTTCCTTAAAGGTTAGCTCCCGCTTTTCAATTTTTGGGAACACCATTTCCCGATTGGACCAGTAGTTTAAAACATCTATATTTATTACCATGTTTTTTGTGTTTGGAACCACTGTGCATCGTTTACCCGCACAACATGTGTAGCCGTGGGCAAAAGCCAGAATCCCGACTTAATTTTATGTTATCTCTACACAAGGAGTTAACGGAAGGATTTCAAAGGAAAAGCTTAGCAACTTATACAAACATGACCCTGGCGTTGAAAAAATCCATTCAAAATATAGTAGGCGCAAGCCAAGAGGCCCATAGTGCCGGAGAAGACCAAAAGGGGCCAAGAAAGTACTGTAATTTTTGCAGTTATACCAAACGTAGATACACCACCACTTATTGCTATTATGAATTAGCTATTTTCGGTGAACATGCACAAAAAAAGTGCCCTGACTGTGCTTGAAAAACAATTTTTATGTATTCATAATCGTCAAAAATCAATAATAAAGTATTATTTTTGCTTATTTTATATGTTTTAATAAAAAATTACACTTATATTATATGCTGGCTTTAAATTTTTTTCATTTAAAACTACTACTTTACAAAATAAATCAGATAATAACGTAAAAATTCTGAAGTGAGTAAAATTTACTCATCGGTACCTATAACCGCCTATAATTTAACCGTACCCTTCTAGGGTTAAAGAGTTACGCAAAACGGATTTAAAGTCAATAAATAGTAGTTTATTATCGTCGAAAATTCTATTAATGTGCCATAAAGTCAACACAAAAAATTTAAAACCAATTTTAAATAATTTTTAGAATAAGTATAAGCTTACCCAGCAAAAACTAGAGCTTACCCAGAAGCGCTTCCGGAAGGTATTATTTGATAACGAGGCGCTTCCAAAGCAAATAAAGAAGGCTTGATTTTTGTTCGCGATGTCCCACTTGGTATTTCTCTTTTAAAGCGCTTCTTTCATGTGCTCTTAGAAGCAATAAATTCATGCCTTCTTAGGCACTAAGAAGCGCTTTTTTTTTATGTTGACAACATTGGTGCTTCATGGTATGCATACTTTATTGCTTTATTGTAAGCATTATTCACTGCTTCAAAGAAGTTATTCTGGGAAGCACAACAGAATGCTTTCCCAAATTGCTTTATAGTATGCATGGCGGTGAAGCGATATTTTGAAAGCAGACATATGTAGTTACTGCTTACCAAATCCAGGTAATTTTTTGCTGGGTAATTATTATTATGATTAAATATTAAATCTATCGGATAATCATTTCACATATGACTTGAACGGTGGATGTCATCATTACTATTATTATATGAAAGCGCTAAGTAAATCAGATGTAGAGTACCCAAAAAACTTACGTATTCAGAAAACATTCCTTCGGTTTGTTCGAAGAATACAATAAAAAAACAAGTGGAAGCATTAAAGTCCGATGTGCCGAATTTGGTATAAAAAAGATTAAATTCGGCTGTGACGAATTTTTGGATACCCTCCATCTCGGTGTTTTTAGTAACCAGGGAAAGTGCAAACAATATTAATATCTATATTCTTTGTAAAAATTACAAAAATAATGTTGTTTTTATAAGTAAAACAAAATATGACTGATTGTTTAATGTATTTGGGATGTTTCAAAAGAAAAAATATTTAATTAAAGTTTACTAAATGAAATTGTGAATGCTTATAACAGTGGGTCTTCAAAGGTGAAATGGTTATTCTGATTACCTAAAGAAGAACGTGTCGTGAAAAATAGATATATTTTTAAAGTTTAATTTAAGTGAACGAAAATACGGTTGCGGAGACATACATAATGAAATAATTATTAAATACACGTTTACATTACAACACATGTGTTTATACTATTCATCACATAAGTAAAACGGAAAGTGTGATAAAATAAAGTATGTCAAAAATTATAACAGAAAATCTTTCGAGTGTTTAGGGTGTTTTCGAGACACAAAAAGTTAAAGAAACTGGTATTTCAAATTATTGTTTTTCAGCTTAATTGCTTGTGCAATTCTCGTTTACGACTCCTATTGATTGGTTTTTACACATCGATACTTTAATTTAGATTATTTTTGTATATATCAAATAAAAATTAGGGTTTTTAAGGAAAAAAAATGCATATAATCAAAAGATTTTAAGATGAAGTATGCACCTTATATGTCTTAAATAAAAAAGTTCTGAAAGTGAATGTAATTTAAATTGAATGGGGTTTTTAATAAATGTAATTAGAGTGTAAGAGTTTCCTTGCAAATTTATTAAAGGTTGAGAATGAAAATAAGTAAAAATAGTGTACGAAAAAAAGTTATGAATTTACATTGTTGGATTCGGGGATTTTGTTCCTGGATATTTTTTTGATCTGATAACGATTAATGTGTCTGGCAACTCCGGTTAGTGCAGTCAAATAAATAAAGAATTTTAGCTAAACTATTTTGTTCTGCCTTTTTTCTTATTGGTGATTTTTTGATTTGTTGGGGTTAACAAAAAAAGTTATATGGCAAGCCTGGTTTCTGGAAAACAAAAGAATACTTTATAAATTTGCTTAAACATTTTTCGAGGTCTTCTCACATTTGCACTCATAACCAGTGATGCCAGGTTTGCAGAACATAAAAACGTCAAATTTTCTAGAAAAAATCGTCATCATATTTTGAAAAATCGTCAAAAAAAAATAAATTTGTTAGAAGAGGGATAAAGTTTTAATAAAAAATAAAATACAATAATGCAATTCACATTTCAAATGTTAACGTGTTATCGTTGTAATATAACACGATTTTTGACACTTCTCTTTGGTTTAAACTTCGAAAATCATTATATTTTACAACTATATTCATTTTATAAAATGTTGAAACTGTGTGCCCCAGTAGGCTAGTTGGTAGCACAACTTTTGAAATCTTAAATTCTTTTACAAAATTTGGAAATTCTTTAACAATAAGTCTGTTCGATTACTTTTCCTGTAAAGTTCAGTAAAAACTACTCAGTAACAAAATTACAAATAGTAAGACAAATTTACAAAAAAGTTAACGAACAGAAAATTTGTAGGAATTATTAAATTAGATAAAACAGCTTGTTTTAAATATTAAAAAAAATCAACTGGTCATTATAGAAAAGGAAAAAGTTAATTGAGATTATCGACCAAAAATAATTTAAATGTTTTTTAACTTCTTCCATAGTTAATTATTTAATATTTTTCACTGTCAATCCATAAACAATTAAAATTTAATTTAATTTTTGTTTTTGTTTACTAAAAATACAAGCATATTTTGTTAGTCATATGTTTTTTTCATCTTACAAATTCTTACTGGCAAAAATGTATCCAGTAAAAACTTGTAAGTTCTTTGGCATCAAACTGTCACTTTACTCTCTCTTTTTACCAGTTTTTACTGAGTATTTGTCTAAACGAATTTTTGTGTTATCGAACAAACTTAATGTTTTAGTTTTTAATTATTAAATTTTGCCACTTTATTTATATTATTAGGCCTGTTTTTTTAACCACCGGATTTATTTTTGGATTTATTTTATTTCATTTAAAGTTGTATATATATCATCTTTCAACATGAAATATATTCGGGCTAGAGATCTGTTTGTTTCGCAAAAAAGTCCATGTCTTGTTTTTTAACATAAATTTTTTTTATTTTTTATTTAAATCTAACACCAATTAAATTTTATAAAAATTAAAAATATGTTCTTAATATATAAACACAGAAACTAAATTAAGCTAAACCCGTAATGAATTTAAAAAAAAAATAAATGCGGTTTGGATTATTGGGGATTTTTGAATTTTATTCATCGTCTTCTTAGACAGTGTGCAATTAATACTATAATTAATATGCACATATTTTCAATTGTTTGAGATAGGCGTGGTAGAGAAGATTAAGCATACTTTTCTAAAAATCATAACTACATTGTACATTTTTAATTGAATTAGACAGCGCAGTTTCTGGTAACACAACCTTCATCAGTAATCCTTTTGACAATACTGTAATTATTTGTTATGGTTTTTATTGTTTGATTGCATCTATATGAAATGCTTATTTATTAAATGCAATCCTGACCGTGGCTTGAACCTGTTTTGGATTAAGTTTTATTCAATTCTAGGATTTGCATTTTTGCAAAATTGTATTTCACATCATATTAGCAAATAAAGGATAGCTTTCAATAAAAAAACAATGTTTTTTTTTTTAATTTTTAACGAAATAATATAAATTTAATAATCGAGCCGGCGATTTTATGAGAATGATAAATAAATAGTTCTTGCTGACATATTAAACTATTGTCAAAAAATCGTCATTTTTGAAGAAAAATCGTCCAATAGTCATTTAGTTATTTTGGATATTAAATATCGTTAACATGACGATAAATCGTCAAACCTGGCAGCACTGCATGCAATTGCTACTAATTCATACGTACATACATACTGTATTACAAAACAAAACAAAAAAACAACAACAATATTTTGTGGTTTTTTTTTTGTTGATCATGGCCATGGATGGTAACCGATTCTATGTGGTTATTGGTTTGGTTAACGCTATCTTCTTTTATTTCGGTAACGGTATTTTAGGGGTAACGATACTTCAGTTATTTCGGTAACGGGATTTTAGCGTTAACGGTATTTTAGCTTTAACGGTATTTTATTTATTTCGCTAACGGTATTTTAGCGGTAACGTTATTTTAGATATTTCGGTAACTTTATTTTAGGGAAAAAGACTTTTCAATTATTTTGGTAACGGCATTTTAAGAGTAACGTTATTTTAGTTATTCAGGTAATGTTAATGCACACCACAATTTTTAACCGCATTATGCCCGAGTTTAAATGACTGTCTAGTTTATGATCATACTTTGGGAAAATATATCTATTTACAAAAGTTTTTTTGTTCAGATCTTGTTAGATTATTTCGGTAACGGTATTTTAAGGTAACGGTATTTTACGGAAAACGGTATTTCAAGAATATCGGCAACGGTATTTAAGCGATAACGACAGTCAGTTGAAAGGTGTTAGAATCGGGGACGGTATTTCAGCCATATTGACAGCCATCCCTGCTTGCGTATATTCTTGTGTATAAGCATTGAATGTACGTATGTATGTATGTATGATGAAATAAATAGTATAATTTAAAATTTGCTTCAAAATTTTTAGAGGTCTTCCCACATTTTCACTCATAACTTTTGAACGCGTTAACCGATTTTGATCATTTTCACTAGAAAACTGCTCATGATATCAACAAACAATTTGACTGAAAATTAGCAACACCTCTTCTGTATTGGCGGAGTATTTTGTACTTCCACAGACAGACGGACGGACAGACGGACAGACGGACATGGCTATATCGACTTCTCTATTCACGCTGATCAAGAATATATATAGTTTATGGGGTCCCAGAATTTTTTTAAAAGAATTACAAACATTTGACAAAGTGAATATACCCTCCTGCACTATGGGATGGAGGGTCTAAAAAAATCGGTTTCCGTTACGGTTTTTGTTAAAAATCCGTTTTTGGTTTTTTGTTTATGCATGGTATTTTGTAACATTTCGAGTTTAAAACCCTAATGTAATTCATATAACACATTACATCAAAAAGTATCCAATTTTAACCAAACTGGGTATGGAAGATAAGTGTCATATAGATATATAAGCGTACAATTTTTGGGTTGTTAGCTTAACGGTTGTGGAAACATCGCGTTTTAAATTAGGAAATAAAAAATCGAAACTTCAACAAAAGGAATTGTACTTAATCGCCCAAATCGTTTTTACGGCTAAAGCTACATGATTCATTGATACCCCATGTTAAAGCCACTGTCGTTTACTGTCATGCTTTAAATAAAAAAAGCAAAAAAATATATTTTTTAAGGTAAATGCTGTTTTTACAAAATCTGCCGATTAAACCGCTGTAGTTCAAAAAACTGGTTTATATAAAGTTTCAAAAAAAATATATGTTAATTATAATTTAAATATGCCATTGCCAAATTAACTTGTGGAGCTCTAAAATCTAAATCTAAAAATATACTAAATAATAATAAAGATTTACATAAAAAAATAGTTTATTGCAAAAAATAAAAGTTTTGCAAAAATTGTTGCACACAAGCGTCATTGATTCATCATTGTAAAGGTACTTAAATCGTGTTCAAAATCCATAGTTTAAACTGGTGTATTTTAAAAAACTGGTTTTCTACAATTTTTAAAAAATATATGTTTATTAAATGGTGTTTTTATACAGGCGTATAACTTTAAGTTGGCAACACCTTTTTAACTGGCGGGCATTTTGTCGTCTGTCAAGTGATTTATGTTTAGTTTCATTTGGCATTTCAACATCAATAGACTGATGCCTGAACACCGCTTCAAAATTGTGCATATTTATTGTGAAAATCATGGTTCTGTTCGAAATATGTATAGCGCACTGCGTCCATTTTACGGTCAACATAATTGTCCATCAGAGCAACTAATTCGATTAACCATGGAACGTTTTTGCATCATATATACTCTAAATGATAATATGCATCTACAGAGACTTCGTACAGTGCGAGCAGAAGAAGTCATTGCTGCTGTAGAGCGTAGCATAGAGGAATACCCCAATCAGTCTATCCAGAACGTCACGGTCAATGATGACCACTATAGAGCTATGATTAGTGACTTTTTCGTTCATAAATTGAACAACCATGATGTGCAGGAACTCTGGTTTCAACAAGATGGCGCAATATATCTTACACCTCGGGAAACAATTGATTTATTGAAGGAAACGTTTGGTAGCCGCATAGTGTTCCATTTCGGACCCGTGAAATGGCCTCCAAGATTGTGATTTTTTGTAAGCTGGAAAGTAATGAGACTTTATGCAATCAAATCATTTATTTTTTATCTAAAAAATTTGAATTAAGAAATAATAATTGCACTACTCAACAAATTTCAACTGTTTGCAAAAATTGTCTTTTTATTTTTTTTATTTTAAAAAAAGAGAGGCAGCACTCAGGAAATACTTCCTATATTTAGTGTGTTGCTTTCTTTGGAATGGGATAGTATAAAGATGAAAGGTGGGGAAAGATGAGGGGCTTCAGACATGGCAACACTGTAATTGCGCGAGAGGATAAGTCATAGAAGAGTTGTTAAAGCTTTTGGGTTCATAGCCCTGATTCATTATTTTACTTCGGTGGGGTTAATTGCTATGGGAACACCGAAGGTGGACATTGCGATACGTATGAGGGATAGAAAAAACTCATACATATTATTTTGATGTTGCCGGCACCGGGGATCGAACCCGGGGCCTTCTGTGTAAAAGTCCAACGCGCTAACCATTACACCACAACTCCGACAAACAACGTTCTCCCTTTTTCGAATAGTTTGCTTAATTTTTCATTACATTTTTGTTTTCAAAATAAATGCATGCAAAATAATGTTGGATTTAAGTATAATCATATCCGTTTTTGTTTCAAAATATCTTACATGTATTTCAACGAATTTGAAATTTTTTTTTATAAAGTTTATGTAGTAAGGCTAAAAAAATTTAAAATATTATCACCATGTGTAAACTAAAAATTTCCTGAACTCATTTTTGTATTAAAAATTCAAATCCACTAATAATATACTGAAGTAATGTCCGTTTCATATTTATAACCCATGTATGAAATTATAATTTGCAGCTCCGGGAAATTAAAACTAATTAAGTTATCTAAAATTTTTTAATTGGGTATGAATTGTCAGAATGTCTTTTATTAAAATATTTATTTGATATATATTCAGTATTATCTGAAGGCCCTTTTCCCTCGACCTTTTTAATTGCAACTCTGGTAAGATTAAAAAAAAAAATTCACCATTTTTAGCAACTTTTTTTTGTAATCTGTAAAATGTCAAAGGAAACCGCACAGTCTGTCTTGAAAAAAGGACAAATTATGGTGTTTTGAAACTAAAAACTATCAAAAAACTTCGCGATTAATTTTCCATATTAGCAGGGTAATCACCAATTTTTTTAATGACATGACAAATTATGCAACAAAGAAGAGAAGGGAAAGCAAATCCCAGTTATCGAATCGCGATAAGCTGGAGAGACCTCAGTGGCGTAATTTTCCTTTCTATGAGCAAATAAATAGCTTGGAGAATTCTAAATACATACGAAAATATTGTACTAAGTAAAATGAAAGAAAATAGTTTCACTATATGCCAGACACGGTATGCCAAAATATATAATTTGTTCATAAATAAGTCCTTTTTTTAACCCAATGTGACAGTTTCGGGCAAAAAAAATGGAATTAAGAAGGACCTGAAAAAATACCCACTGTTGGCGTGACAGTTTTGGTGGCGACAATGTCATGATGTGGGTTGCGTTTTATTCAGAATGTAAGCTGGAAATTCAGTTCACATCATCAATAATAAATAGTTCTGATTGTTCTGCAGCATTGCAATGAAGTTTGATGCGATTTCTACGAAACCACTTCATTGGATACTTGATTTTCATGCAAAACAACGCAAGAGTTCTTACCAGCAACGAATCTAAAATTTGGTTTCTTAAAAGAAGTATTCCACTTCTTGAATGGCCTGCATACTCAACAGATCTGAACCCCATAGAAAATCTATGGGGAATATTGGTTCGTAAAGTTTACCCCAATGAAAGCCAATTGTGATAATATTTTGTTGTTGTTTTTGTTTTTTTCTTTGATATTTTAAATTTTGAATCTCGCTCCTAGACGAGGACAAGAAATTCTCATTGAGTTTGTGATTTAACATAACAAATATCTCTAGAAATTCTAATAACAAAGTCCCCTGAAGATTTCCTTGGGCAGGAATGAAATCCGGATAGGGACACGCCTACAGCAGATTGTTTTTCACAATTTGTTAAATAAGTTTTGGGACTTTAGCACATTTAATTACTATAAATGAAATTTAACAGTGTTGAAGAACTAAAAGCCACCGTTTTAACAGAGTGGTCAAATTTGGACTTAAACTTATAACAAAATTTAATCAGTTCTTTGCATAAAATATTATTGAAGCTAATAAAAAATAATGGTTCATAAATTGACTACTAAAAAGTTAAAAACTCGCTTTTCCTTAAACAAATGTTCACCTGGCTTATTAATTTTCTTTCGCGATATACGAGTAGTTCTTATACTTTTCGGATTTTGTAAATACGATGTGTAGCCAACAGAATAAACAGTTATTACCAACTGTCAAAATAAAATAAATGGATTAGTTTAAATATTATAGAGCTATGGGTTATAATTAACAAACTCACCTTGGTTAAAATAGAAGCAACGTTTTATATAAAAAGATAAAGATAAATTTGTGTAGATGTATAATGTGAATTTTAAAAAATAAATCAACATATAATAAAATTATGAAGTGAATGATGTAAATTTAAAATCAGCGGTGTATTAAAATCCGCGAACGTGATAAAACATGTTTGCCAGTGTTTTACAATAAATCCAGCAGATTATAGATATTTAAATTTATATGTAAATATAATGAAATCATTGATATTGATTAAAAAAAAAAAAAATCAAAAATCATTTTTTTACATAGAATGAAAAAAGCCACCCTAATGCATTTATTTATTTATTTATATTTGTTTCTTTCAAAAATTGTATTTATGTTTGATTTTTATATCTTTAAAACAGTGTAGTATTTATTTATTGTTTCCGATAGTACTTCACTTTTTACACAGAACATTAGCATTAACATTTTCACATTTTCAATCAAAAATAAATTCATACAGATACTAATACTGCTATTAAATATCAACATTTTTTACAGTGCAATTCTAATTTTCTCACCAAATCAAATGCTTGTGTACTTTTGAACAGAACTGATATAAAGCAATGTTAAGTGGTGATACACGTCGTATAAGTGATATTGAAAAAATATATATTACTCATACGCTGTGTGGTACGGCGAATAGATCATTGGAAATCCGAAAATCCTCATATAAATCGCATATTTAAGCGATTGTTGCATATTTGTTTAAAAAATATATTATTAATCTATTACCGAGCACTGCCCCCATATAAGGACACCTTCGTTTATTTGTTGCCGTCAAAAGTTTCTTTAGGTAAAAAGAAATTATTTTCTACAGTGAACGAAATTCGTTAGAATTTTAAAAATGAAATGAAAAAGTAAGCTACAACTTTAAAACGCACAATAGTGCCTATTTATATTAGTTATCAACAATATCGCTTTCGTTTTAAATCGATTAATATATTTGATTTAAATTAGACAAAAGATTTCAAATTCGGGCGAAATTAAATTGGACGCACTTATTTAATGTTTATTGTTTCTGCTATTTGACAAAAACAATTTAGTTTCTTTCTCTGTTTCAGAGGCAGTTTTTTTTTTTTTTTGCCGTCGAGTAGTCTTATATGTAATGTAATAAATAAAATAAATCAATGTGTCAAAAGTTCTCATATTCTTTCCAGAAAAATACATATTACCAAATAATGGGTAAAGTAATATATCGCCATATGGTTCCACGTATTACAACACACCTTACATCATTGAGGAATTTGACAGAAGGTGAGCCTAAAAGTCATTACCTAGTAAGGGGTAAAATAATTGGCTACTTATTATTGAGAAAAATAATATATCTATAAATAAATTTTCATAAAAAATATTACAAATATTTTTTTTTATATAATAAATTATTCGAACCTGCGGTCTCTGGTTGTTAAAAGAGAACTCTACCAGCTTAGCTATCGTTACATATAATAACGGGTTGCTTAAAATTAAATGGTGTGCTTTGAGTTTACGTTGTTGACGTTTAAACTATATTGCCCTAATGTTTACAAAAAATCACAAAGCAATAAGTCTAAATATCAGGGACCGTAATAATTATTCCTTTTTTCATAAAAGTCAGATGATAACAGTTATTTTTTTATTTTTATTTATTCTGGCAAAAATAACAGTTATTTTTTGATTTTTATTTTTTCGAGCAAAAATAAAAGTTATTTTTTGATTTTTATTCTTTCGGGCAAAAATAACAGTTATTTTTTGATTTTTATTTTTTCGAGCAATAGTAAAAGTTATTTTTTGATTATTCTTTAATGTTAAGTTGCTTCGAAAAGTCAAAGTCAAGAAAGAAAAATATATATTTTTTTTTAATTTTAAATTCAATTTGTATTGTTTTTTTTTTTTGTGTTAAAATCAATTAAAAAAACAAGATTAAATTTAAAGTTTTCAACAAATGCAATAAAAATTTGCATTAAAAGTAAAATAAAAAAATTATGCAATCAAATTATGCATCTAAAGCAAAATATGATAACATATGCACTAACAAATCGATGACATTTTATTTAACAAAAATATAATTTTCTTTGTCCAGTTCTCAGACTTAAGGCAAAAAATATGCATTTGCATGAACTTCCGGAGACTGGTAATGAAGACTGAAGATAGCTATTTTTGATTGAATACCACCAGCTGTCTACCTAAAATATCAAACTGATTTATATGTGATATTATTTAAAATTAATACGATTTCATATGAAACCATTGTTATTGCAATCGGTCAAAATGCGTTTCTGCAAATGGAAAAATACTGAGTTTTTTACACTTTTTACACGCCCACTCAATTAGTATCAAAGTAGAATATAGCCTTTAGCTATCTACACTAGGGTGGTCTTTCGTTGTATGGGCGAAAAATAAAAATGAGATTTTGACTGTACCCCCCTTTAAAATATTTGTCAGGGTGTCAAAATACGCCACGCAAAAAATTAGAGTTCTAGCAAAACGGGAAGATGTCCCGCATCGCCCTTAAAAATCGGGCCCCTTGGAAAAATGGTCAGAATTTAAAAAAAAATTCAAATTTTTTTTCTTCAAAATTAAAAAAATATAAAATAATTTTTGTGTTGGGTTTAATTATAACTACTCAGATAAAAAATATTACTTACCCAGAAAATCGCTAACTTACCCTAACTTTGTGTCAAAAAAAATAATAAATATTTTGAGGGTACCTCAAAGTACCTTTTTTGCAGTTTTGAAAATTTTATTCAACAAAAATCAAAAACCTAGTGTTTGCTGTCAAGTATTTTATTAAACACATCCCAAGTATTAAATAAGCCAAGTACTGTGGATATCCGTTGGCAAATTATTTTTTTAGAGCATTTTGATTCTCGGGGATTTCAAGGTTTTTTTTCTTATTTTTATACATTTTTACTTTAAAACAAGGTTTTAATAATATTTCATCAATATTATTGTATATGCACTTTTATATGATTGTAATAACTTTATTATAAAATACTATTTTTAGTTAACCCATGTTAGCCTGGGGTCAAATATGACCCACGTAAGAAAAATGCAGCTTTATGGAAAAATTTATAAATAAAATAAAAAATTAATCTAAAAAATTTTCGTTAACCGTTTCTAGTTTTCGAGTAGGTCAATTTAGTAAAAATTAGAACTTAATACTTTTCCATAATAAAAATTTTAAGGGAAAAAAAATTTACACTATTAAATTAAAAATACGTTTTTCGAAAATACTCCTCAATATGTACAAAAAAGTCAATTTTAATATGAATACAAATATCTGAATTTATACTAAATAATTAATTTTAGTTAATTTTAAAATGTAAATAAATTACAATTAGAAACATAAACAAAAATTAATTTTATGTCATCTTTGTGATTTTTGACTCTTTAAAATACGAGGGTCATTTGTGACCCCATGAAAACACAGGTTAACTATGAACACGAAAAATTATACTTTATAATAAATTTATTACAATTATATAAAATAGCATACACAATAACATTGATGAAATATTACAAAAATCTTTTAAAAAAAAGTCTATACAAATTTTAAAAAAAGTTGAAATTCGCTAGAATCAAAATGCTCTAACAAAAATTTTTGCCAACTGATATCCGTAATACTTATGTTATTTAATATTTGGGATGTGTTTAATAAAACATTTGACAGCAAGAACTAGATTTTTGGTTTTTGTTGAATAAAATTTTCAAAAATGTAAAAAAGTAACTTTTAGGTACACCCAAAATATATGTGCATTTTTTTGACTCCAAGGTAGAATAAGCTAGCGATTTTCTGGGAAGGTAATATTTTTTATCTGAGTAGTTTTTATTGAACCCAACACAAAAATTATATTACATTTTTAAATTTAGACAAAAAAAAATTTTTTTTTTTTTATATTTGGTAAATTTTTCCAAGGAGGCCTGATATTCAATTGCGATGCAGGACACATTCCCGTTATACTAGCACTTTAATTTTTTGCATGGTGAATTTTTGTATCCAAACAAATATTTTAAGAGGGGGGCAGCCCCAAAAATCGCAAGTTGAAAAATAAAGACCACCCTAATCTACACGTAATCAAAGTCTTTTTTACCACTACCAATTTCGAGAAACCAGCGTTAAAATTATTATGGCTTTGTGTACTTTTAAAGTCCTTGCACATATAAAGTTTAAAAAAGGTATTATTTTAATCAAATTAAATGTCATGGTAACGAGAGTAGACTTCTGAAGTGTTTTCTATATTTACCATAAATTTATTTGAATGCAAATAATTATATATTTTGCTAAAATCAACAAAAATATTTTCAAAAAATTGAAAATTGGATATATTTTTTTATTTTGTTAAGTTTACTAATATAAAGGAAAAGTTGTGCTGACTTAACAGATAATTGTTTACTTTCAATTATCTAAAATTTTGCTCAACTAATTCTGTTTTGTAGATTCAACAGATTTGTTTATTGCTATTTTTGTCTTACTTATATTTTGAAAAAAAAAAATTGGAAAATATTAGAAGGTTTTCCTGCAACGTCATTTTGAATTAGTTTTTAGCAGTTTTTGCTAATTTACTAATTTTACTAATTATTTTCTGTTAGTGTTTTGATAAACAAAACGATAAGGAAAGTTGAAATTCTAACAGAAATCTTTTATAGCTTTCCATCTGCTCACTACATGAAATCTAAAATACCGTGCTGAGAACTGTACAAAAGTCAAACAATTGCAATTAAAATTTTTTATAACATTGAAACAACGGTCTTAAGAAAAATTGACTGATAACACTTTCAAAATATCCTTTAAACTATGACTAGAAAAAACTGATATTATTTTAAAATTTGACGATTTAATTCCTTATAAATATCCTAAAAATAATGCATACACTCATTGAATTAAAAAAAAAAAAAATAGTAGAAAAAGCTTACTGGAAATTAGTTAGTTGTAGAAAAAACTGCTTAAATTAGCAGATTCTGGTTTGCTAAATATTAATAAAATAAGAATAGCAAAAAGAAAACTGTTAATTTTTGAATTTTTTAATTATTTGAGCTAAGGTTTGTTTTTTTTTTTTTATATAACAGTTTTTTATTTTCGATATTTCGCTACTCCTTTGTGTAGCATCTTCAGGAAAATTAATAAATTAATAAATTTTCAAAAAATTTTTAAAGTTTGAAAAAATTTTTGAAAGTTTAAAAACATATTTAAAATACTTGACAAATATTTCTAAAACAAAAAATATAAATAATTAACACTTAAAAAATCTATTGATGTAATATTTGTTATAAATTAATGTAGTATGTGTTATTTCTTTTGTAATAAATATTTATAATTCTAAAGCTAAATTTTCAACATCTATCTTAAAATTAATTCTATTTGTTAGTGGTGTATTAATTATCTGTAACATTTCTAATAAATAACGACGTTTGTAATTTTGTTCTGTATTTAAAATTGAAACATTTTCAAAGTCTGGATAGTGATTATATCTTGAACAATGAGAAGATAATGCTGTTTTTTGTGAATTAATATTCCTATATTTCTGATCTGATCTATGTCCAGCTAATCTAGTTCTCAATTTATTTTTCGTTGTACCTATATATACTTTATCACAATTTTCTGCATTATTTCCACTACATGGTATTTTATACACTATATTTGCCATGTCTAATTTCTGTATTCTATCCTTTGTCCTATTATATAATTTATTAACTGTATTGAATGATTTAAACGCTATTCTATATCTATTAGAATCGATGATATTCGATCTTTCTAAACATTCTGATAATCCCGGTACATAAATCATAGACTTGTAAATTCTCTGTTCATTCAAGTTATTTGTGCTGTTATTCCTTCTAAATTTATACTGATTTATTAATGAACAGATTAATTTTATTGGAAAATCATTATCCATTAATAAATTCTTAATAATTACCTCATTCTTCATGTGAAATTCTCTGTCACTAATAGTTAAAACCCTTTCTATTAAATTCTTTGCAGTATTAATGATTATTCTCCTATTATGTTTTGAATAAAAATTAATAATTCTACCTGATGCGGTTGGTTTTTGATACCAATCCATTATCAAATTGTTACCTCTTCTAACTACCAAAGTATCTAAATAAGAGAGTCTTGAGTCGCGTTCCTTTTCCATGGTAAATTTAATATCCGTATTAAATTCATTTAATGCAATCAACATATTATCTATTGCATTCTCAGAAATAACACAAAATATGTCGTCAACATATTTTGTTAATGTTACAAAATTTTAGTTATGTATATTCGTGTTGCATTTTAGTCATTTGGAAAAAGGAATTTTTTCTGCTGAAATAAGCAAAAACTGTAGACTAAAGGCAGCAAACACAAACTGTAATATCAACAAAATTTTCGCTACGTTTTCCTTAAATCTAGTAGAATGTAAATAACAGAATATTTTTCTAAATCAACAGCAAATGTTTCCAAACAATTGCAGATTGCTGATTTTAGAATGTTAAAAATGAAAAAAATTTAAAAAAAAACTCAAAATATAATATTTTTTATGATTTTTTTTTTTGTCTACTAATATTTACAAAACTTTTTGTTGATTTAAAATGAATCATTTGTTACTACCAATTAACCAAGACTTAGTCTAAATATAACGAAATATTTGTTTGCTCAACAGCTTTATTTTTGCAATTCATATCCTACTAATAATTAGAAAAAAAAATCTGCTAATTTAGCTGTTTTTTCTTCAACGTTATAAGTAACTAAATTTTAGTAGTTTTAGCAAAATTTTTTACTAATTTTTTTTCTATTAGGATAAAATAAAATTGTGGATAACACATGTATCTGGTCCAGTAACTTGGGTTTGTATGAATTATAATAGAGTTATACTTTGAGGGAGCTTTATTTTTTTATTTAACACCCAGTTGTATACAGCTCGTAAAGACTTCGTTTTCTTTTTTACAGCAAACATAAGTAAATTCTAGCGGAATCAATAATATAATAATAGTCAACTGAACAGTAGGACAAATCTGGTGTTAACAGTGAAATGGGTTGCATTGGTGAAAAAAGCGCTGAAGTGTTTTTATACATAATATTTTCCTTTATATATATGTAGATTTGATACGTTGTTATAAATACATTCATTATATTGAATATAAACAAAATTTCTTTTCCGTGAAATTACCATTTAAAAATGCCATTTTCCTTGTATATTTAGGCATGTAATGTGCGTTTTTATCCGCACAAAATATATTATATTTACACACACTGTGTACATGAATATTACAAACGGTATGTGTATTATTTTAAATAATAATATATAGATTATAGTCGGTAAAAAATTACCAACTAAAAGGGTAAATCTAAATAAAAATGTATAAATAATATTTCATTACTGAATTTTTAACTGAAGCTGAGATTTCCATTTTAAAATTAAGAAAAATTCAAAAAAATTGTAAATTTTAAACTGTTATTATTGAATAAAATTAAGATAACTCATTTGATTTCAAATTAATAAAGAATGATATAGTGCATGAATGGTAATTTAAAAGTTTTAAATCGTATTGAATAAATATGTTTTAAGAAAAATTCAACTGTGGTTCATATTAACGTAGGTAAAATATCTTAATTATTTTTTATAGTGTTCGGCAAAGTCTTTAAAATGCAATACTATTTGAAAAATTCTGAATCTCTTTCATTTGAATTCTCAAAAAACTGGTTGGCATTACATTTAATAGAAAATGTTTGTGTGTTCGCTTTAAAATTATTCAAATTTCAACAATATTATGGAAGAAATTTCCAGGTTTTGGAAAGTTTGTATTAAAAATGCAAAAATATATGAAGTTTGGTTTGTGGGACTGCGAGAAATAGTTAGTTTTAGCAGAAGGCATATGCCAAAACATCGCCCATTTCAATTATTTTAAATAAGACATGAATTTCTTATTTCAAATCCTTAATATGTTAAAAAATGTATATTTGAAGTAATAACAAAGGGTCCGCCAAATAACTTTTTTTTTTTTTGAACTCCTGAACCAATTGGACTTTGTATGGACCAAGGTCTTTATGCAAAATTTGTCTCAATGATGTCTCCGAAATGTTCAATTGTTGAGAACGACGGTGAATTGATGTTGATGGCGCTTCACGCACACTTTCTGCCACAGCAGCAATATTCTCGGGTGTACGCACTGTTTTTGGCTTTTCACGCTTTGGTTTGTCGATGAGGATGCCAGTTTCTTTCACTTTTTTCACAGATAACGAACATGCGGACCATATTCGTTCAGCGGAAGGATAAAACTAATTATCTGTCAAATCAGACATGAGCTAAGTGTTACCATTCGCGAAATAAGCACTAATTGAAAGAAAGAAACGTTAGATGGCGGACCCTTTAGATGTCTTAAATAAAATAAGATGGACTTTGTATGAAAATTGTTTTTCTAACAAAGAAAAAAGGCAACACTCCCTACAACTTCTTTTAAATGAATTCGGTAAGACATTTTCAAACATCTTCCAATTGAATATGGAATGTAATTGATTTCGAATAAGAAAACAATTTAAAATTGTTCATATGCAAATATGATCTACAATTTGCTTTTGGCAGATTTGATTAAATATGGTAAAATAAATGAAAAGATACATTTAGATATTGGGCATTTAGATATTTTGATAACTTGTGACATACAAACAACATATACCGAGATATAGTTGTATTAAATAATACAACATATATAACTCCTTCTATATAACTCTTGAGGTTTATGATTTGAGAAAAGCTATTTTTTTCTACAAAACCACCCTGTTTGGAGTTAAATTGTGTAAATAGAGTCATGATTTTTAAGTAAAAAAATTAAAATGGTATATATAAATTCATATAATGGCTGAGAAAAACTGGGAACTGTTTGTATAAACTATTATAGATAAATGTCGAATACTATATAAATAGATACAATTATATATAATACACAAAACTTTGTATGAAGACAAAATTCGGATGAAATTGTATCTAGTATATTTTACATAAAATTGCACAAAATTGTATTTAATTGTATCGAATAAGATCTAATTCGGTACAATTTTATTTATTTTAGATACAATTATAAGTTCTCATTTTTCGAATCAAATTTGATCTCATCGCATATCTATTTTATATATAATTAAATATAATTTGATAAAGCCCCACATACATTTATTTTTTACTTAAGTTGATGCCGCGTATAATAAGTTGTGTTGGGTAAACTACTTTGGGTAATTTTTCCTTTGTTGATATTTTTCAATATCCGTCAATACCGTTACATTACCATGGCTTTAAATATATTCACCTTTATCTAGATATCTAAAAGTATTTTATCGTACATAAATATTTTTATTAGCATTTTAGGACTTGTATGTCTGCATAATGTGTATGGAAATATGTGCCTGTATGTATTAAAGGTTGTTGATTTTTTTTTAGAATTGTTGACATATATACAGTATGTGGCCTTTGTACTATAAACATATCAAACAAAAAATTAAAATTACTTTAACCACAACTATTTCCATATAAATTTGACATTCATAACTATGGTTAAACCGTAAGCTTTGGTTATTTGGAAAAAAAGTTTTCAGACTTCCGAATAATTAACAAAACTAGTTATAGTCAATCAACCGCCAATATACCCCTCACAAAAATGCAATAAAATATAATGGAAAGCGGTCCAAAAATCTAATATCAAGAAGGTGTTTTATATAAGGACTATTTCACTAGAGCGCCACAAATCCAAAGTCTTTAAATCAAACACAATTGTATACTGATTCTGAATTTTGAGAAATTCTGAGTTTGACAGAGGGTCTTATCTAAAAAAAAATTAACTTTAAGTATGCCAAATTTTTTCTGTTTTACGGTACAAGTATTGAGTAGTCGACTGTTATAAAACTAAAAGCCGGTCATAATAAACCCGTGTACTATGAAAAGTGTTATCAATAGTAGGTAAGATGTAATTTGAATAAACTACTGAACTTTGTATCGGGAAACAAAGACATAAATGATGGAGCTCAAAAGTATATTTATTAAATACTCTGGTCCACACCAAAATCCATAAAGCTTGTAATATGAACTTAACCATTCTACGGCGTAGTCAAAGTTAAAAAGGCTTTCGTGTGTTTTGTACACTCAAAAAATAAAGTTTGTAAAGTCAGCAAAAAATTTTGCTGAGTCAGCAAAATTTTAGTCAGGAGGATGCTTGCAAAAAAATTGCTAATGTCAACAAAATCTTTTGCTGAAAATCAGCGAGTTGATTTTAAGCAACAAAATTAGTAGATTCAGCAAAAGTTTTACTAACACTTAGTGGATTAGAAATAAAAAAGCCTTGCTAAAAGTTAATAAATTTTTTGCTGAGTATTAGTAGACTGAAAAAAACTCAAAAAATTTGTAGAAAAATTGTACTTTAGTTAATTTATTTGCTGAAAATCATAAAACATATTTTTGTGATTCTTTTAAAAATAATTTACAATAATTACGAAATATAAAAATTTTCATTTTCCCACATTGACAACATGAATTAATTTAATATCTGAAAATATATAGAAATAAATATATATAACATAACAAAAAATTTCTTTCAGCTACTTACATCAATGGTTGTCTAAATGATGCTATCTTTTAAAGGACGCAATTGCCGAAGATAATTATAGAAACGAAACGAAAAAAATAAACAAAAACAAAATAAACGAAAAAAACAACCCTTTTTTAAAATAAGAAAAAGGAACCATAAAAATCTATTTAAGATGTGTGTCTTTGTCTTTTGCTTTACTCTGTCTACACGAAAAAATAAACAAAAACAAACGAATTGAAAAAAAACAACCCTTTTCTTCAATAGGAAAAAGGAACCTTAAAAATCTACCTATGATGTGTGTCTTTCGCTTTACTCTGTCTACATGTCTGTATATGTTTGTTTGCAATTTGACCACACTAGAGTATTAATCTATAAACATTTAGTTTATAAATACATATTAAATTTAAATATTTTATTTTGTCTTTTATTTAATAAATAGACAATTATTTTTGCAAGCCGGTGACAACGCAAAATTAAAGTTGTTTTAATCCTCAATTTGTTTTATGTATGAAAAACAGATACAAAAATCTTCCATGGTTGATTTTTATATGTCTTATTAGAGATGTACTTTTTAGTATAATTTTCCTCTTCTCTACTACATCTTGCCATACCGCGACATCTACTTCATTCTGCATATATCTTTCAATCTGGTTGTCGTCCACACTATTAATGTGCTTATCAGCACAATTTTTTTTTAGCAAAATTAATTGGTAAAACATTAGTATAATATTAGTAAAGCATTAGTATAAAACAGTTAATTGCTGAATAGGATATCTACTATGTACCTTACAAACAATTGTTGGTTTTTATCCATAAACAGCACATTAATAACCATCTTTTGAGTAAGTAACGAAATTGGCCAATTTTTTTTAAATTCTGGACATTTCAACATACATCCATCAGGCTGTAAATGCGGTAATATATAGTTTAATCCAACAGAACATATATATTTTTCTGGTAAAGAACGATATATTATTATGAATAAGTCAAGATGTTGTTTTATCGCAAATGAAATAAAGTTTTTTAATGTTACTCTATATGTTATTATATATAATTTTGATTTGTGTTATATCTAACACAATTAGATTAACCATATATAATATATATAAAGGCTATCATCAAAAAATATAAGAGTATTTGAATGACCCGCATGTTCTCCGGATCAAAACTCTATTGACAATATTTGGGGAGTATTAACCCATCGAGTACACGCAGAAAGCCGTCAATATGACAACTTTTTTTCATCTAAAAGAAGAAGTTAATGAGGCGTAGAAATCTATAACGGCAGAACTTCGACTTCTGGTAGACAGAATTGTAATCAAATTGTCGAGTTGATTCTTAAATTTTTGTAAATTTTGATGTATTAATTTAAGTGTATTTATAGTTATGAAACACTAGTTGATTTTGTTATTCCTTTTTAAATAGTATAATAAAAAAGAAATGAATTGTTCTTTTATTAAATATTATTACACACAGAGAAAACTTTAGCTGTTTGTCACTTCAACCCAAATTCGGTTATTACGAATTTCAGTCGGATGGAACAACTCAAAATAAGTTTTCACAACAAAGTTTAGTTAATTCAACTGAATTTTAGTTGCACCATCCAAAATATTCAGAAATCTAATGTCAATATCGTTGTACTAACTGTATTAATAAGTTGTTACTATTAAAATAGACTTTTCAATTCGGTTGGTAATTTATTTCTCTGTGTGTAGTTTTTCATTGATTTTACTTGAAGGCCGGTTAAATTCTTCTACTTTTTTTAAGTAACGAACTTTAGAGAAATTGATGTGTAATTATAGTTTTCTAACGCAGTGTATATATATATGAATATTTTTTTAATATAAGTTAAGTTCTGAAATTCTGAACATCCATTTAAATTTAGAAACATCAACTGATAGTTTGATTTTCTATTTTAATTATTTGTAACTCGGTTTATTTTGGAAACACAAAAATAATTGTAAATTCTGGAACATCAATTTAAAATCGGAAATTTCATAATAATTTTTAATGGTGTTTTCTTAATCTTAAACAGAATTTTCTAAATTAAAATGTTTTTTTTACTAAAAATAAATTTTTTTTTGAATTGTTGTTGATATTTTCTGAGTATTATTTTTTGCACATATACAAATTAAAATTTTCTGAATTTTAACTGAAATTTTAGATAGAAAATGTCAATACAAAAACTAAACAAAACTTTCCAATTGTAGTAAAAGTAATAAGGCTCCGAGTTTATAATTATTTAACTTTAGTAAATTGTTTTGTGGTTTAAAAAAAAAAAAATAAAAATAAAATTAAAAATTAAAATTTTACTTATATATAGAGTTATTCTGTATGAAATCACCAAATCGGCAAAGCTGGCATATCTTAGATTTTACTCAAACTAACTGGAAATGATATTTAGGGTCTAAAAACCCAAAATCCAAGAGGATTTAATTTTTGCACACGGCACTACCGGTTCACGCAAAATAAAAAAACTAAAAACTAGTGGTTTGAGCTGTTAAAAAAATACATACAAAAAATCAAAAAGGCTTTTCTTTAAAACCCTGTAAATCCGAGAGGAGTGAAAATAACTAAACGGGTCTTGAAGTGTTATAAAGTTAAAAGTAGGGAGTAAATACTCTGTAATTTTCAAGTTTGTATCTGCTAGCAAACATGACCAAATTGTAGCCTGAAATATGCAAATTTTCAAAATTTCCAAATTTCAAGTAACGATTATTTCATAACGAGTTGCCAGATTGAGCCAATTTTAATTTTGTATTTTTCTCCAACATGTCTAATTTGTATCTGAGAATTATTATGCTTTTATATTCATTAGCGCCGACACTGGAGTTCATTGAAAAACACAAAAAACCAATGAAATATGCTTATTTTCAATACCACGTTATTTTTCGGGTGTATGAATTAAGTCAAATTTTATATTTTTGATAGAAACTATAATCCTTCAGTTTTAAAACAATGTATTCATCATGTAGATATCTCTAGCAGAAAAATTTTAACAGCTCAAACCACTACGCACAAAAACAAGACTTTTTAGATTTTTTATTTTGCGTGAACCGGTAGTGCCGTGTTCAAAAATTAAATCCTCTTGGATTTTGGTTCTGGGAACCCTAAGGAACATTTCCACAAAATTTTAACAAAATCCAAAATGGTCCAGCAACAATTTTTCATTTTTTTCGGTGTTTTCATAGAGAATGACTCTATAGTAACAATTTTTGTTAATTTTTGTTGATTTTATCAAGACAATTTTCGTTTGTATCTGCTAGCAAACATGACCAAATTGTGGCCTGAAATATGCAAATTTTCAAAATTTCCAAATTTCAAGTAACGATTATTTCATAACGAGTTGCCAGATTGAGCCAATTTTAATTTTGTATTTTTCTCCAACATGTCTAATTTGTATCTGAGAATTATTATGCTTTTATATTTATTAGCGCCGACACTGGAGTTCATTGAAAAACACAAAAAACCAATGAAATATGCTTATTTTCAATACCACGTTATTTTTCGGGTGTATGAATTAAGTCAAATTTTATATTTTTGATAGAAACTATAATCCTTCAGTTTTAAAAACAATGTATTCATCATGTAGATATCTCTAGCAGAAAAATTTTAACAGCTCAAACCACTACGCACAAAAACAAGACTTTTTAGATTTTTTATTTTGCGTGAACCGGTAGTGCCGTGTGCAAAAATTAAATCCTCTTGGATTTTGGTTCTGGGAACCCTAAGGAACATTTCCACAAAATTTTAACAAAATCCAAAATGGTCCAGCAACAATTTTTCATTTTTTTCGGTGTTTTTCATAGAGAATGACTCTATAGTAACAATTTTTGTTAATTTTTGTTGATTTTATCAAAACAATTTTCGTTAAGTAGTAAAATTTTAGTAACTTTTACTAATTTTTACTTCTTATACTTTACTTACAAATCACAGTCACATTTTGCTAAAATGAATTAATTGTTCAAAACAAAGAACACTTTTTATTGTATATTTTTTGGTTTTTAATGCATATTTTTGGATGTTTAGTGCATATTTTTGGCTGTTTAGTGCATATTTGATATAAGTGCATAGTTTAAGAGCATATTATAATTATTTTACTGTATATGTTAAACACATATTTTCTATTTTTTAACAGTTTTAAGAGTAAAATTTTGAAATTTTTTCATTTGCAAATTGGATTTCAGACTGTTACAAAAATCAACAAAATGCGTATGAATTTGGGTGTAGGTCCATAATTAGTTCGGGTTTCTTTAAATAAGAAGCCCAGGCTTTTGTCCATAATTAAAATACCTGGTACAGTATGTCTTGTCATGCCTTTTAGTTGTATTCGAACAATATTA
Organism: Delia radicum; assembly: GCA_021234595.1. Classification (NCBI taxonomy): domain Eukaryota; kingdom Metazoa; phylum Arthropoda; class Insecta; order Diptera; family Anthomyiidae; genus Delia; species Delia radicum. The sequence continues at coordinate 109,532,759 of CM037852.1, forward strand.
TTTTGTCATCATATGTATTTTCATACCCATCGTATGTTGACAATAACAATAAGGTAGTTCACAATGGGTGTACTTAATGTTGTATGTCTTGCATAGTCATATCTTAAATATTACCATCTCTGTTTTATTTAAAAAAAATATATAATAATAAATGATAGCACGATACAACATTTGTACCTATATTTAGTGTACTATGTGCAAATGTGCTAACAGCCAGAAAACTCAATCCAAAAAACCCAAAATTTAAGTAAAATAGAAAAGAAAATGTTAATACCTCTATTTTTAAAATACCACCAAAAAATAGTGCTTACCCAGAAGCTTTTCCGGAAGCCATTATTTAATTACAAACCGCTTCCAAAGTAAATACAGAAGGCATAATTTTTGTTTGCGATGTCCCACTTGGTTTGTCTCTTTGAAGCAAGTAAAAGCGCGTTTTTCAAGTGCTCAAGCAATAAGAAGCGCTTTTTTGTATGTTGACAACATTAATGATTCATGGTATGCATTCTTTATTGCTTCATTATAAGCATTATTCACTGCTTCAAAGAAGGCATTTTGGGAAGCACAATATAATGCCTTCCCTAATTGCTTTATTGAATGCAATTCGGTGAAGCGCTATTTTGGAAGCAGACAAATGTAGTTACTGCTTACCAAATCCAGGTTATTTTTTGCTGGGATCCAACATATATATTGTATAGTACACCTTGTGAATACCTTTAATATTATTATTTTAATAAAAACGTTGTACATTGTTTCAATAGCATATTTTTTCGATGATAACATTATGAATATGTTGTGATTGTTAAGTAGAAAATGAAATTGTTATAATGCTTGTAAGATAACAATATAATCAAAGTCAGTCACCGGTATTAAGAGAAGATGGAATATGTTTAACTTGAAGGCAAAGGTAAAACATCAAAATAAAGTTGTACTAAGAATGTGTTGGTAAAAGCTCAAATCAATTTCAGAGGTTTTAAAAGGAAAAAGTAAAATTAATCTTTTATATTCTTCAGAAATATAAATAAGAACCAATTACATTTTAAAGCAATGTTTCCTAATTTGGCCCTTCACCTGGTAGTTGGGCTATATAAAAAAAGTTAAACGGAGTATTCCAAATCAAAACATCAGCTTATAGGCCAACTCCTTGGCTATTTTTCGGATATAGATAATTTTCTTGAGAAAACTAATTTAAAAATGTTATGTAACAATTTTCAAAACCACTCAGAAGGTCAATACTAGGTAACATATACCCTAAAGTTGAGTTCAATCAAAAAAAAAAAAAAAAACTCTCTAAAAGCATAAGAAAAACAAGTAAAATCGACATGAATTTATATTTAAATTAAAATTTATTTTAAAATAGTTTATTAAAACGTTTTATGTAGCGTTTAAGCTGCTTAATGTCATACGATAATTTTTTCTCAAACCAATTGGAAAACTGTCCAAAATGATAATAAAAAAAAAAGAAAACAGTTAAAGTGTTGGGTAATTATTTAAAAATACACTAAAGCTTGGGAAAAATCCAAGAATAGAAGAATATATATCAAAGGCCCACTTTAGGGAACATTATAAAATTTTCAATTTTCACACATCTGTTGTGTTTACTATAGCTTTATTCAATTTTATTGAAATGCCAACTGTCAAACATGTCGGGGTATCATGTTGATAGGTGCTATCTTCCGTGAGTTGCATAACTGAAATTGAAGGAAATATGAATATCATTAAATACTGTGTAATGCTGAAACATCAATTTAATACTAGTTGATGTGATCTTAAGTTTAAACATAATTTTTTACATATAATATGAAATGCTTATAAAACATTTCATAAACACTTATAAAACTTGCATTACATTTTGAATTGTCAGTTTTGAGATCATAAAAGAAAACACTAATTGTTAATAAATGTAAGAGACGATGAAAAAACCTTGTGGGGACCAGCGCTAGTGAGATAACAAGTTATGAAACTTCATATTGGTTATAAAACATTTTTTAAATATGAAGAAAATTGTCTTCAATTTGCCATTTTATGAACTAGCTTCATCATATTTATGAAGTTTTACACTGGACGAAAACCAATAAAGTTTTTTATCATATTTATGAAGTTTTTCATAAATATTATGGAGCTTTTTTCCATGAGTGCAGATTTTCCAATATTTAATATAAACAACATTCCAAATAAAGGGTCCGCCAATTAACTTTTTTTTTTGAAAATGCTATAAAAAGAAACTACTGAATATTTTCTCAAATTTCTTTTTTATTTAAAAGTACAATCCTTCCGGTTAATAAATGGAGCTTGATGCTAAGGCAGTGAGTTCTAATCACAGTACGACACCAAAAAATAAAAAAGTTTTTCATATAGAGCAAATTAACAATATAAATTAACCACTGACGAGTCCCAGGAGGGGGACGAAACTGCAGCAGTCTGGTGTTTCCCTTGTGTCCGTAAAATTTTTCAATAAAAATGTTGGCCATGCAGTAGCCTACACGATCGATCCAATTTTTAAGCACATTATCGATTGTGTGCAGCTGTATTTCACCAATGGCTTCACGAATATTGTCCTTAAAAGCGTCAATTGGCACCCCACAATAAATAGTCCAACGGTGTCAAATCGCAGCTCTGAGGTGGCCAAACGATATCAGCTCTGCGGCTGATAATGCGATCTTCAAAAACAGGGCGCAAAACATCGAGTGTAGCTTCGGCTGTAGCGCCATCCTGTTGAAACCAAATGTTGCCAATATCCTCCTCTTCAATTTTTGTGAACAAAAATTCGTTCAACATGGCCCGATAACGATCGCCACTGTAAAGGTCACTCCTTGCTCATTTTCGAAGAAAAATGGCCCAATTATGCCTCTGGACCAAAATCCGCAAGAAACAGTGACTCGTTTTGGGTGTATCGGCTTTTCAATGTATGCGTGCGGGTTTTCTGTGCCCCAAATGCGGCAATTTTGCTTGTTTACATACCCGCCAAGATCAAAATGAGCTTCATCTGAAAAGATGAACGCAATTTTCGCATACATTCAGCAACATTACCATGATTTTCAAAGTAATGTCGCAATATTTCCCAGCGTTGTTCAAGCGTATACACAACCATATTCGTTCAGCGGAAGGATAAAACTAATTATCTGTCAAATCAGACATGAGCTAAGTGTTACACCATTCACGAAATAAGCACTAGTTGAAAAAAAAAAACGTTAGATGGCGGACCCAAAACGAAGTCGTGTGGTATGGTAAAACTTTCTTGTTCGATTGCAAAACATATGAAACTTTTTTGTGAATATACAAGAATAAATTTGTAATTGAATGTGCCCAACTACTTGACCATTTTTGGGCTATAGACCATTTTTTTACGGCGACTAATTTAAAATAATTATATAAAAATGATGGGGTATTTTGGTTTGGCTTAAGGTCATAAATTAAAAATAGAGTTCAAGTTTTTCAGATTTTATTTTTAAATAGTTATTATCTTTTCGATGTTTCGAACAGCTTCACTGTTCATCTTCAGGAAAAAATTTAAGTATCTTTCAATAAGGCGTGGAGTTGAAAGCGTCCTTACTTGTTTGTTATCTTATTAGTTGTAATAAGTTGTAATAAGATAACAAACAAGTAAGAACGTTTTCAACTCCACGCTTAATTTAAATATATTTAAATTTATTCCTGAAGATGAAGAGCAAAGCTGTTCGAAACATCGAAAAGATAATAAACATTTAAAAATAAAATCTAAAAAATTTGAATTATATTTTTAATTTATGACCTTAAGCCAAACCAAAAAAACCCTATCAAATATTAAAACAAAATGTCAACTATAAATTTCTAACATTATATAACAATTTTAAAAAGTTCCACATTAGGGAACCTGTGCACTCAAAGGAAAAGCTTTATTATATATATGACATATCTAATAGATTTTCATCCAATGTAACGATTCATATTATTTATGAAACATTTCATAAAAATTATTTCAATTTTATAATTTTTATGAAATGCTTCACTATATATAAGACCGATATTTTGTATTAATAAGTATTTCATTATTTATCGGTAGAAAAAAGTTCAAAGAGACCATAATATGGTCATTATAATTATTGTTGTTTATGAAATATTTAATCAATATTGATTAAATTGTTACGTTGGACGAAAATTGATAAAACTTATTCCTAGTTTTCTCTGGGTGCACCCTAGAGCGGACCTAAATTAAAAAACTCACTAAAAGCATATAAAAATGTAATAACATTAATTAAGATCAATAGAAACTTCAGTTCGTTGTGATGACCGAATTTGTCACCAATCGAATTTAGGTATTTACACGTACCATCCCATTATTCTGTTACATCTGCCGACATTACCATATAAATTACGTTAATATTAAATAGAACACTATTTGCAATTTTGTATGGCTTTGATTTTTTATAGATAAAAATATAATTTTATTTTTATATATTATATTATATATTTTTTTTTTTTTTATATAAGTACAGGATAAAAAAATTTAAACAAATTTAATTGTTTAAATTAGTAAATAATAGATAAAAAAAACATACATTACTTATTTCTTACGCAAACATCTCTAAAGATATATTATAATGGAGCAAATCGTGGATTCTAAGAGATAGTCTTCGTATGTGATCCAGAGCAATTTAGTAAAACATTCGCGGATTCCTTCGAATACCTTATGGTGCTATACTTAATTCCATTCGCGGATTCCTTCGAATACCTTATGGTGCTATACTTAATTCCATATGGGTTCTCTGTTTAGGTTTCTTCAAATAAATAAAAAAGACAATTCATTTTTGTTTGAAAGTTGGAATTTTACTTATGTCTATAATTGTACTTACCTGAACTATTACTTTTCTTACTTTTTGTAAAGTTTTTTTTTTCAGCAATATCCATTGTTGAATTAGGCGTTTTTATTTATTTTTGTTTTTGTATAAAAAAAAATCTTTATTTTTTATTGTCATTTTATTAATCAGTGTAAATGGAAACTCTTTTGTTAAAACAAATTTGTAGTTTCGAATACCAATTTTAATTTATGGAACGTTTGAGTCTACATATCATTATCACAATTAGTTTATTAATTCGGTATTGGTTGGCTTCACCAATTATTGATGTATTACAAACTTTAATTTAAAAAATTAAGTTATTGCTATAAGATTTGTTGTTAGACAAATGAATATTTATATTTTCAACCGATTTCCAACTAACTTTTTTTTTGTGAAATCAATTAGTTTTATTAAAATTTCGAATAAACTTCTTACCGTTTACAAAAATCCAAATTTAAAATTCTTTAAAACGTGTTTGTTATTCACTTTTCATTTTTACGAAAAATTGTAGTTTATATTGCGTTTTTGAAATGATACAAAAAAAAAAAGAAAAAGCATATATATATGATGTTTATATCAACAAAGTTATGGCAGTTAACAGTTTTCACATATTCATGCAACAAAAACAAAAAAAAAAACGAAAGGCAACATCCCACATTCGGGAACATTCCCTTACACCTTAAATTAATGTTTGACTCATAATTAAGAGCCTCCAAAAAACACCTGAAGAATGTATAATTTCAGCGCATGTCATTTCAAACGTCCTTTAAAAAAAATCGTTCTTTGTTTAGATTAATTTTTGAATCTTTTTTGAGTGTTCAAAATTTATTCCGAAATAAGTATGTTTTCAGAGCTTAGCTTAGGAATTACTTATATTTTGGACTCCATTAAGAGTCTTTATTTATAAGCACTTAGAAAATTCTTTGCTGGGGATCAGACATGGGTGGCGTCAATTCAATTTCACAATCATTGACATGCGAAATGTTTCAATATGATTAATAATTTCAGACCTACGCTAACACTTGTGGGCATAAACGCTTCCTTATGAAATTTTTAAAATTTTAAGTACAAAATATGAGGATTATTAACAACATCTGGGTATTTAATTACAGGGCAATTGCTCAATTACACCCAATTACATGTAATTAGACGTAAAAAAGTAATTGGACTGTAATTAAATAAAGAAATATTGGTACTATGTATTGGCAAAATTGAAAAATTCCAAAGAAAGAGTTTAAGCCAACAACTGCGAGCGTAGGTCTGAAGTTATTAATAATATGAAAAATTTCATTAGTAAATGATTGTGATATGTAATTGATGTCGCCCATGTCTGCTGGGAATATACATTTTCCTGTAACTGAGTAGTTGGCTTTAAAAGCGTCATATCGAAATATTTCTTAAAAAAAAATAAACCAGCGATTGCAAATAATCCCCGAACAAGTAAAAAAAAAGTGATAATAACTCTTCAACCCGCAAGAAAAACGTTTTTCATATTACGCGTTTTCTTAACATTGTTTTGTTTCTTGCTAGGAAAAGATAAAAAACTTCAAAAAATCATATTGTGTCTTTGTTGTCATTTTGATTATTATTGTTATCCTGTTAAACACAAATGATTTTTTGTAGTTGCTGCTGGTAAAGAAGCTTATGACACAAAAAAAAAAAATAATAAATAAATTGCCACATTCACGAAAACTAAGAAAAAGCCAGAAACCCGAAGAAGGAAATAAAAATAACAATATACGCGACGAAAATAGTTCTGATATAATCATATATGATTCTATATAGTATCACATATAATTAAATATTTCAGCTGATCCTAAAAATAGCATACATAGGCTGATGATCACATGGTATCTCATGGGATCTAATCTCATATAAGGGGTGAGATCGAATAATTCCCCTTCATTATATAATATAATAACTTATAATTTCACTAAGTTATCTTTTAAAAAACCGTCATCTTTTTTGTACAAAATTCTAGTGAAATCGGTTTAGTAGTTTGTTTACAAATGAATTTTGAACAAAGAAAGAGGGCACAAAAAAGTTGTATTTTTCAAAAAAAAAAAAAATACTTGAATTTGTTAAATTGCCCAGAACAATTACAATATTGATTTGAATTATATTAAAGAATCTTTTTAAATTATTTATTACGGCTTTAAAACAATTTCCCAATACTGTCACTTTTTTTTTGTAAATCGTCGGCTCCTATCAATTAGGGCACTAAAGATGCAAAAAAAAACCATATTACTCACTTTTGTTCAGATTCCATTTGTAAGCCAAATATTTTGCACACATAATCTGACAACCTTCTCAAAGGCAACCTGATAAGAAAATAACTTCAGTGTCGTACACAAAAGTTGTTGTAAGTGAAAACGTGTCTCTGATTTTTTTCGATCTCACTCCTTAGTTCGATCCGAAAAATGGGTCTTTCAAATATGTATAATTTGATATAATTTTATCTTATAAGCTTTTAATTAAGAAATTAAAAAAAAAAGTTAGAAAATATTTTAGTTATCAGTACATTTTATTTTAACCAAATTAAGTACTACCCAGCAAGACTTTGGTAATGGGTGTGATAAAGTAATGTAATGTGTACTCCTTACCTGTATCATTATTTTCCAACAAGAAATAATGAGTTACCGATAATTTAAATCTCATGGATACCTTGTAATGATACCTCATTACATTTTACATTACTTCAAAACATGAAATAATGACTTACCGATCATCAAATACATAATGCATGAATTATAAACGTAAAGTAATTATTAATATATATTTTTTGAAAATATATTTATAGACACATTACTTGGTGATTTTTTGTAAGCATGAGGGTAAGGTGCGTATTTTTGATATTACGAACGCAAACACAAACACAACAACTCATTTACATTTTAAGCAATAAAATATTATATGTCACGATAGCTCAGTTGGTAGAGATGTCGTCTAACTAGTTGTAAATAAATAAATAGAGACCCCAGGTTCGAATCCCAGCATGACCACGTTATTAACTTAATAAAAAAAAAAGTTGTTTATTTAATTAAAAAAAGATATCTTTAAAAAAATTTTTTATACATTTTTTTTTATGAAAATCTATTTATAGACACGTTACTTTTTCCCGCCATGTAACCATGTAAGTAACCAGTTACTTTACCCACTACAAGGTAATGAGTTCACCCATTCCTTTTGGGCTCATCGCCTGTAAAATTCATCAGTGAAGTAAGGTGTAATGTGATGCGTGCAGCCCTATGTCGATACATTACTTTACCTATGATTTGGTAATGTGTGGTTTTAGCTTGGTACTTGTAATTAATTTATAAAACATATAAATAGAAATTTTTTAAATAATGTTAAATTTAAAAATGTATACTTTTTATGAAGCTGAAGTTTGAACATATAATAAATTTAAAACGCTAGCTAAAACAAAAAAAAAAAAAACACCATTTGCCGAGGAAAAAACTCAAATGTTTTTTCGCAAAATTTTGAAATAAACAGCAAACTTTACACGTCAACATACTCAAAAATAATAACTCTACGGACGGTAATATGGATCAAATCAATATTTTATTTATGACAAATCTCCCTATTTAGTACTTCAGAAATCTCAGATTGTTCAAAACAACTATTTTGTTAATCACAAAACAAGATCAGATGTAGAAAGTCTTTTGCCTATAGTGGAACTAATTAATCAACTATTTAATTTTTAAAATTGAAAATTTTGAATCCCTTACGCATGTGTCATTTGGATAAACAAACCTTTTCCAACTCCCATTTATAAAAACCTGACCTGGTTTTAAGAGAGCTTCAAAAATATGTGTTAACAGAAGTACTTGTAATTAATTAATTTTTATGCTTTTAAGCAATTTTAACTAAATTTTAAAATTAATTTGTGTAGATTAATGTGTTCTCTACATAAGTTTTGTGTAATTAACACAACATTTTGTGCATATGAACACTTACAAAATTATATAGGTAAATGCAAATGGCAGTTAAAATAACTACATTTGCAGCTGAAAACGTGTACACTTCATTAGCAATGTGTGACTATCGATTGTAGTAAAAACAACTACACTGCTTTGCATAACTATAACTACAAATGAGTTTTGCTATTTTTTTCTAATATTACAAACATTTTTTTAAAACTTATATGCTTACTGATCTTTTATTGTGTAAAATTTAAGAGATTACTTAATTGATTTAAGGGAAAAATTGTGTAATAATATTTTGCTAGTGTCACAAAACTATAATTACATACTATGAGCGACAAAAGTGAGTCAACATCGGTTATAACTTTATACTTCTTTTTATTATATAATTATTATTATTATTAAAAAGTTATTGCGTTCCCGTTTCACAACCAGCAAAAAATTTAAAAAAATACAACAACATTTTTTTTTTTGTAATTTAATACAAAAACCTTAAAAAACTACGCTGCATTAGTAAGTGTACACTTTCTTTCTCAATTTGTTTTTTTGCTAAAACTGTTAGATTTACAGCTAATTTTGAGTTGAATAAAGCCAAAACAAAATTGTTAAGTTAGTATTTTATCAACATTTGACGTGAAATAATATTTAAAGATTTGTGAAGTATTTTACTAAGATGAGAACTGAAACCTCATCAGAAACTCGATTGCCAAGGACATCAGTGCGGAATCCGAGAAAAGAGTAACCGGCCGTACCATAAGGCGCATATTGCATAAAAATGGATTTCATGGCAGACGACCGAGGAAAAACCCTTTTATTTCCAAAGTAAACAAAAAGAAATGTATGGATTACGTTAAAAAATATGGTAGTAAAGACTTTAACTTCTCGAAAACAGTTCTCTTCACCGATGAGAGTATGTTTGAGATTTTTGGTGGAGAAAAACGCAGGAAGATTTGGAGAAAAAAGAATGAGGAGCTAGCGGAGCAAAATATCCAATGCACTGTTAAGGCGGTGGACGGTTGGGGGTGTTTTGCGGCATCTGGAGTTGGAGAGCTTGACTCTATTGATTCGACAATGAATGCTCAAGGCTATAGAAAAAAATGTTATACCAAGCGTCGCCAAATTGGATTTGCCTGGACGTTGGATCTTTCAACAAGACAACGACCAAAAGCACACATCCCGTTTGGCGAAGGAATGGCTGATGTACCGGACTCCAAGTCAGCTTGATCATCCCCCACAAGCCCCAGATCTCAATCCTATTGAGAATTTTTGCGATTATTTGGACCTTTTACGGATCTGCCCTAAAAGAAGCACTCAGAGAAGAATGGACCAAAATTCCTACCGAATATACCAAAAAGTTAGTGGAGTCTGTGCCAAAAAGGATAGAATGTGTAAAAAAGACCAAGGGAGGCCAAACAAAATATTAATTTAAAAAAAATATAGAATTTTTTGTATTTATGTAAAGTTTAAATAAAGGTGTATACTAACTTCTGAGGCGATGTTTAGTGTCTTTTTTGTTTTAAAATATAAAAAAAAATTCTTGGTTAACTGAAGATATATCTTATGTTTTAATATTATAAATAATGAACAAACTGTTTTGTTTTTGTAAATAAAATTGTTAAATATCTTTTATTTTTTCATTCTGTTAAGAAAATAAAATTCTTCACTGGTGTTTACTCACTTTTGACGTTCATAGTATAACGGTAAAAAAGAAATGTAGCAAATAAAAAAAGTTAAAGAATTATTTCGTAGTGCAATTTTCAATAAAATGCCCGAATGGTTCATATCTAAGTAATTTTAGAAAAGCACATATTTCAGCCTATTTAAAAAGTGGCTTAAGTTTTCGGGAAATTGCTAGAAAAATAAGTCGTTCACAACTAGGCCAACAACACAATGAAGAGTCTCAATCAGATGATCGATGAGTGTAAAGTAAATGTGTTCAAATCAATCATAAGTAGGCTCCAAAATTATTTCCAGAGAATTACTCACCAAAAGCTGATGTATGTGCCAAGGTTATTACAGCGCCACATAACTGCTATATTTGAATTCGCTAAAAGGAATTTACAAACCTACTGGAGAAAGGAAAGTCAATAATCGCTGTTCTTGGTAGAACTGCTTAAACATAAATATTTTTTAAAGTTGATTATTTTCTGATGAGAAAAAGCTTAATCTTGGTGGTCAAGATGATTTTAACAGCTCAAAAAAAAAAAAAATGTTGGAGGCGGATCCTTAATGGTTTGAAGCGTTATTTGATTCGACGGCATGATTGATTTGACATTACAGTATTAGAAGAGAAATTGGTGCAATTTATTGAAAATAGCAACAAAGAAGAATACATTTTCCAACAAGACAATGCCTCACTACATGTAAGTCGTCAGACAATGGATTGGCTATCATCAAAAATATAAGAAGATTGGAATGGATGAAGTGTTGTCCATTGTAAACTTCAATTGAGAATATTGGGTTAGCATTAACCCGTCGAGTTTACACAGAAAACCGTCAATATCAAAGCGTTTTTCATCTAAATGAAGCAGTTATTGGTACGTGTGGGTCTACAGCAAAGGAACTTCGAATAAATCTGTTAGACAGTATGTCTGATCTAATTTTGAAGTTGATTCAAAAATGAGGCCTCACGCATTATTAAAACTGCTGCTTTAAAATGATTTTCTAAAATTTTTGTAAATTTTGATATATTAAGTTAAGTATATTTATAGTTATGAAGCAACAATTTATTTTGTGATTCCTTGTTAAATAGTTAAAAAAAAAAATAAATGAATTGTTCTTAGAAAGTTTGAGGTTACGAAGAAGAATAAACGTTTTTATCTAAAAACTTTAAACACTATTAATTTGTGTTTATAGTTTTAAGACTAGTTTCTGCCTTTTTTTGACAGGCGTCATCAGTGATTTTCCATTTAAATTGTATTATTATTTGTGTCTTATAATTGTCAGATTGTCTCTATATGATAAATTTTTCAGCAACCTGCGGCTGTATGAATCAAACCTGCGCTCTTGTTTTCTTGTTAAATACTATTAATTTTCTATTGGTTTTACGTTTATGTCGTTTACACTCTTCCACTTTTTTTAACTTACGAAATTTAGTGAAATTAATTTGTAATTATAGTTTTGTAATGCAGTGTACAAATGCAGTTAAAACAATATTACCGCTATTTTTCCAAATCATTTATGCCACATGTCTGCTTTTAAGAGATGTAATATTGTTTCTTTGGATTATTTTCGAAAAGTTTACTTAATATACAAATACTAAATAGTTTAAAGAAAAGAAATACAACATTTTGACCTGCTAACTTATCTCAAATTAACCAAATGTTTTGGCTTAACCATAGTTATGAATGTCATATTTTTATGGAAATATCTGGTTATTTATAGAAAAGCTACTTGCCCTTAAAAATATTCAAGTAAATACATTTATTTCATATTCAAAATCTTACCTTAATATTTTATCTGTTTAATAAAATGTACAGCGTTTTCATTTTATTTGTCTATCTTATTTAAATACTCATTACACTGAAGACAAAAAAATGTATAAACACGCCGCTTTTTTTGCTTTTGCATCTGTTGATACACATACACTTAGTCAAAAAGTCAAAAGACTGCATAAAAAAAATGTTACCATAATGCAGTAATTTTGGTAGATTTTTTAAAAAATCAACCCACAAAAACGTTTTAAAATAATTTTTCTAAGCAAATTAAACGCAATTGCAGTTAAAGTAACTACAAACGCATTACTAATGACTGACATGTTGTAACTGTTGAATTTTTCTGAGTGTACTTAAAAATATGCATTAACAAACCTCTAAAAAACTGTTTCTCTTAAAAACAATTTGGTTTTAAGAAAAACAGATGTTGAGTACGCTGCTTCTTCTTTAGTCTATATATTCGTTGGTTTAAAAAAAAATATTAATAATGATTAAAAAACAGAAAATCCGTAGTTTTTCATGTTTTTTTGCAGTAAATTTTGCAACTCATTTACATTCTAATTATAAAAGGGGCTAAAAAACATATATTAAACTGATAGAATTTTTTCTCTAAATTTAATTATATATATTTTATATATATGTTCATATCTAGATCTATATATATTTCATATAATACGATATACAAGATATGCGTAATGATATATATACACAGAACAATAGAGTGAGTGTCAATCGAATTGAAAAGTATATTTTAATGGAAATGAAATACATAGATATACAGGGTGTCCGCCGGGAAGGTATACTACTTTGTTTTGCCGCCATTTTGTTAAACATTAGTCTTGACAGTTCATATTATGCAGTCGTGAAGTAGACACGTGGCAAATTTATTATGGAAAAATATTCGATAAACCAACGTGTTTTAATCGTTAAAACATTTTATCAAAATCAATCATCGATTACTGTGACGATGAGAAAGTTACGTGTTATTTCAAGAAATGTTGATTGGCCTCCACGGTTGCGTGATTTGACTGCTTCGGACTTCTTTTTGTGGGAATATTTGAAAAGCAAGATTTATGCAAACAAACCAAAAACGCATGAGCAACTCAAACAAAATATTCGTGATGAAATTCATGAAATACCGCGAGAAATGTGTGAGAATGTAATGTAAAATGTGCCCAAGAGGACTAGCATTTTTGAGGCTAACAGAGGCGGACATTTATCTGATATTGTATTCCATACATAATTGCTGACACTAAATAAAACATTTATCAATATAATATCCATTGTCTTTCATTTAACCAAAATTATAAACAAACAAAGTAGTATACCTTCCCGGCGGACACCCTGTATATATATTTCATATGAGACAATATACAAGAAATGGTAACATATAACATACGATGATGATATATTACGCCATATTAAAAAAATGTTCATAAACTAAGTATAATATATGAAAATATATCGAAATATATTGCCACACATATAATGATATCAAGTTTTATATGTGCATATATAAACTTTTTTCATCGGGTACATATTTGCAACAAACAAGTTGAATTTTACTGCTGATTATCTCATCTCATGTATAACAGTAAGTTGACATCCGTTGACATGTTTTATATCCTTCATATTTGAATAAGATGATACAGCAAAATAAGGGATGCAGAAGAACAAAATTGTGCAGTATTTCTTTTTTATACATCCTCATTATGCATTAAAGTGGTTAAAAGTTTTACTTACCTAAAGATGTAAGTATATACAACTACTGTAACACATAAATATATACAAGACTTGTCTGATAAATATAAAGCTATTTGAAGGCGTCGTTTTTGATTATCATATGGAAACTAAAAACAACACGTGTCCTTTAATTTGAAAAAAAAAAATTGACTTAAAATTTTTTTTATGTCGACTTTTTCCTCCCTTTCCGATTTTAACCAATCTTGCTATTGGATAGCTAGGTATTCCTAGTGAATCTTAAATAATCTTTTTTCAAAATAAATATGAAAATTATTTGAAAATTTCACAAAAGTAGTCGTACATAAACGTCGATATATTCGAAAAAATAGCGAATTTAGCAAGAGTAGTCGTATAAAATCGATTATATCTTTTTAAAGGTGGAATCTACTCGATTCGTTGTTAATATCTTATTCTAAAGCTACTATTATCGTGCTTTAAATAATATTAGTAAACAAATAATTGTTTGAAGATATAATAAATTTTTTTAAAAATTCGAGGTTCAAACCAAAATATAATTCAAAAACCGACTTTGGAGCCCGCAAGAGTGCCATATATGAATTTTGCAACGCACTCAGAGAAAAAATATGATTGAACATGATTGGGGACAAGAAATTATCATATTATAATCCTCAAAGTCATAAACACGATTCTGATTAATCATATTGTGATCACTGAGGACGATTTTATTAACATCTAGAATCATAATATGAATATGAGGATCATATTATGATTGTTACGTGTTTCAATTATGACATGATACTCTTAAGCTTTCATAACACGATGCTCTTCTTTCTGCTTGCGGTATAGAAGAATAATTTATAATTAACATATACTGTTTTAAAGATTTTGAAAATTCAGGTATTTGAAATACAGTATTTTGAATAATGGATTTTGAAAACATGCATTTTACTTTCATAAAGTGAATAACTTGTATGTACGAGTAAAACCACGATTTAAGTAGCTTTAAAATGACTCTAGTAGCTTAAGCCGTTAAACAGATATTAACAGTTAAAAATATAAAATACGACAGGCGAAGCTGTTTATATCTCACTCTGGGGAGGGGTCGCGGAAACTCTTGCCTTATTTTTTTTAAATAATTCAACACATTTTTCACGTTAAAAGCTACAATTCAAAATAATGCATTTATTTTGGAAACATCGAATAACAACAATAATTTTTTAACTTTTAATTAATATATAATTAAATCAAAAGTTATTAAGTTTTTACGAAAAATAAATGTTCTTGTTTTGTGCTTCACATCAAATTTTGTTTCAATACACTCACAATATTTTAACAGTAACGAAAAGTAATCAGTTAACTTTTTTTTAAGGAATATACATTTAATATACATAAAAATATTTTTTTAACTTATTTGAACATTTATTAAAAAACAAACTACACATTAAAAAACAAACTTTTTACAAAAAAATCTTTATTTGAACCAAAAAGTTAATGATAGTAAAAAAAAAAACTGTTGTTTTTAATAATTTGGGAGTTTTCAAAATTATGTATTTAATTTTTAAAGGTAAAAATAAAAGAAAATCTTTATTTATACTGATTTTAGGGTAACTTTTTAAAATTTAAAAATAAATGAAAAACCATTTGATTTAAAAGAAACTCACTTTTCCGGTTTTTAACTATATCTTTAGTAGTTTTAAAGTACACATTCCTTTGATTTTAACTACTAAATATTGTGAGTGTATGACTTTATATGCTGCATGACCATACATTTTGCCATCTAACAGTAGTTCTCTTTTATGTTTTGATTTTTCGTACGTTGTTTTGGTAGTGTAGCCAAAAAATTATGAAATAGTTTTTTTAAACTTTTGTATGGAGTGTGGTAATTGCAGCTGAACAATAATGAAGTATATTTTTTTTTACTATTGTATACAACGTTTACTGCATATATTAAACCGTGGTCTATGCATCAGACCAATTCAGCTCAATTTACAATAAAAAATTTAAATGTTTATTTTTAAACTCAGATTATATTTAAAAAAAAAAACGTAGTAACCAAAACATAAATTTCAAAAATTAGTTGCGAGTTCGTGAACAAAAAGCGCTTTTATTGAATAATTTGTGTGCAGACTATTGTTGTTTTTTCGTTTAAATTGGGTTCGCGCGGGAACCCGCGGTAACGACGTCGAACAGACCTATACTCATTTCAAATATAGATTATTTTAAACTAGTACACACCTGGTTCAAAATTACTGTTTGAAAACTAGTTTGCTTTCACCAGTCTGAAAAATATTGATTTTCGGAGCTAGTTCAACCATTTACTACTGGATATCAGCATAATCCATCAATAGCTCGGTTAGGTTGTCCCAGGCCACAATACTCGGAATAATCACAATAAATCCAAAAACCTTACATCGCCCATGCCCTGCTTTGTAATCTCCCTGCCATGTTCCATTCTTTCAGACCCCGCATAGCGATTTCAAAGCAGAAGCTTTTAGGTTTGTTTCTGTTTTATATTTTGCTATCCTTAAATAGGAACAAATGAAAAAAAAGTTCTTGGTGAAACTCCCTACTGGCAAGTCCAAGCTTTTTGTCACTTTCACATCACAGCAGGATTACAGAACATATAAATCGGCCCAGCTGGCTTAAAATACTGGTTTAAAAGCCTTACTAAGAATATCACCTCCACTGTTTAGCATTATTGAATAGTGACTAAAATAAGAAAATGGGTGACTAATCGATTCTACTGTAACTACAATCGACTAGGCATCCCTTTGCCATAGTGCACTCTTATTGAAACTAAGAATAAAAAATAGATATCTGGACTGAATGTTAAGATAATGTCAGTCTTCAATCTCTAATAGTTACAAATATTCATCGCACAACCTACGCTTATTTAAATGTCAATATATGTACTACTAGGGTGATTCAAAATTCTAGACGTCAGAACTTTCCTCCAATTCAAGGCCCAATCAATGTAAATAACTAAAAATCGGTAAACAAATGGTTCCATCTTAAGATCGCTAAACAGCGATAAAGTTTCGACTATAAGTTAATAAAAATTAAAAATTATTAATATTAGATTTAATACCATAGATCACGATACATATAATCTACAAAATATTTTGGCAATAATTATAATTTTGATGTAAAATTTTTATATACAAAAAATTTTCAATTTTTAAATTTTCTTATATTATAAAACTTTTACTCATTCCGCTCTGCCTAAAAACGTTATCTATATGAAGTCTATTTTCAAAAACATATTTAAATTAAAAAATCGAAACATTATCTAAAAAAAATATTAAGAAAAAGGTAAAATAATGCATATTTTATGATAAATCCACAGGACAATGTTATTCCTCCTGCAATGGCTACGTCATTCATTTTTATTTTATGCATTACTATGCAGTTAATATATCCAATATACTAGTTTTTGGTGCACACTGGCTTTTCTTTCAAAATCACAAAAAACGCGAATACCTTGAAAACCGTTTAAAGTGATTAAAGGTTTGTTCTACAATCTTATAGGTAATAAAACTTAGAATTCATGAAGAGGTCCTGAATAATAAATTATTACAAATTTAATGTCAACTTTTTTTTTTTTATTTATATGTAAATTTCTATACAACTTAATTTTTAGCGGCCTTAAAAATAATATATATTATCGTGGTCCTTATACTACGAACCATCCCTGAAGGACACAAATCGGACTACGTCTAGTTTATTCACATTTTGAACTACCCTAATGAACTACTATCAGTGTATATGTGTTATTGTAAAGTAATAAGTGACAATGTTAGCGCAGGAAAAACTGTAATTTAAATGAACAAAAACGAAGAAAACAACACTTATGCAACATTATTAACATGGCTATAAGTATGTTACTTTATTACATTTACCCCGATGTTGATGAAATGTTGAGAGTTAAAAAAAAATAAGATAATACAGTTTTCGCAGAACTTTTTATAACAGGAAAACAACGTTGTTGTGATTCTATTAAAAAAAATGAAAAATGCAAAAAACACGCAGAGTTGTGGCAAGTTTCCGGTTTTAAGATAACGCTTTACAACATTCTTAACAATGTTCTTTGTAATAGTTTTTTCTGTTCGTTGTTGTAAAAAGCTGAAGGAAAATATTGTATCAGAAACTGTTTTTGAATAACAAGTTAGTTACTTTAACAACAAATTAAAAGTATTTAGACTAAAATACGTAGTTTGTTGATAAAAAAAATCATAAAACATAATGTAAAAATTAAAATAGTTTCTTTTGAAAAGAATCAAAAAACTTACTATGACAACAATAGCACAATTCTTAAACTGCCGCCCCCAAAAGGACAGCTCAGCCTGCTTTTGAGCAAATAGTGTGTACGGAGAGCGCTCCTACAGAAGCAAGTAACAGTCTTCCAGGATAAACTCGTATGAGCACATATAACTTTTTTTTTGGTGAAAACTTCAATAGCCGAACCTTTTATGCAATTTTGTACTGATAGTAAAAACTGTTTTTTTAAGTTAATTTGGAAAAAAAACTTTACACACCGAAACGATTTTGAAAATGCTTTAAATTTTTTATTGTTTATTTATAAAATATTTTTTTTTTCAATCTATACTAATATTATAAAGAGGTAATGTTTGTATGTTTGTTTGTTTGTTTGTAGAAAGTAATCTCCGTAACTAATCATACGATTTCTAATTTTTTTTTACCAATTTTTAATTTGGTCCTCCAGGATGGACATAGGCTATATATCGTTCCGAAATTTTTTTTTTTAAAGTTATGAGCGGAAACATAAAAATAATCTATATAATCTATATATATAAAATACAATGTTTGTATGTTTGTCCTCTATAGACTCTAAAACTATCCAAACGATTTGGCCCAAACCGGTTTCATTTGAAAGGTTATAGTCCAAATTAGGTTTTCGGATATATATATTTCAAGTGGGCGTGTCCCCTCCCACATAAATTGAATAATATCATATATCTTGACTATTGTGATAGCAAGAGTTTTGAAACATTGCAGTATCCCATATGTTACTGATTTGAATAATCAGGAAAAAAATGGGCGTGATCGAACCAGTGGACGTGTCAGCTCCCATACAAAGTAAATATTTAATATCATATATCTACAGTTCTATAATAGCCAGAGTCTTAGACATTTGTGCACGTTGATTATATTATGAATAGTCATGGGAAAATTGGGCGGGATCATACCAGTGGGCGTGGCAGCTCCCATACAAAGTGATTATTTAGCTCATATACAAAATTAATATTAATATTAAATATCTAGGGTTCTATATTAGCTATATAACCTTCAAATTTTGTACGAGTCCATCAATTACAAATATTAGTAGTCGAACTGAAAATGGGCGGAATGGGATAAATGGGCGTGGTACCGCTATATATATATAAAACAGGATGTGTGTATGTATGTAACGTATGGACTCCAAAACGGATGGGCCGATTTTGATGAAATTTTTAGGGAATCTTCAGAATATTCAGGCGGGTGACACTGTGAAGTCTGATTTTTGATTTTCTGTCTGTGGGTGGAGGGCGTGGCAAAATCCAATTTTCATATTGTTACACCAATGACATATACATATATTTATTTTTTTGCTTTTTTTTATTTTATTTTTTTTTTTTTTTTTTGAAAGCCGTTGTCATGTTTTTCAAAACGAGATACCAAACTCTTAAATCGGTTATGTAGTTCCGAAGATATTTACAAAAAACCAATGTTAATATTTACAAAAAACCTATGTTAATCTTTAAGCTATGTTACACGAACACAACAGCCTCATCCGTCTATTCAAAACAGCCCTAGACCAGATGCCGACAGATGATTATACGGTTGTGATAAGAGCTGACCAGACAGCGGCTGGTGAGCATGAGCGGTGCTTTAATGCACCGGTGATAGGTGACGTCGCAGTTGTTGTGGCAGTTGTTTTCAGCTATTCATTTTATATACTTCAGCAAATAAAGGCGATAGAAGGACAAAGAGGTGTTGGGCTTCCCATAAAATTACAAATTTTAAAATGATTTACTAATGTGAATTTATTTTTTAATTATTTATTTGCGTAAAAGAAATTTCTTGATTTGAAGAATTAATTACAACTAAAATTTTAAGGAAAAACAACGTTTGCCTGGTCAGCTAGTATAGTTATGTTTGGAAAGATGATTGAGCTTAGTGAATACCCTGCTGTTTTAAAAATTCATAAAATTGTACCAATACCCAAAGAGTGGGTTCTAATAATGTAAATATGTTTCGACCAGTGTCTGTTTTATCTATTGTAGATAAAGTACTTGAAAAAATAGTTTTTAAACAGGTATCTGAATATTTAGAAAAAAATAAATCTTATTGTTGACTATATATGTGGAGGCTTTGATGCAGGGTTTAATGGTATGGCGGGCGTTTTCTTTGATTTGTCCAAAGCTTTTGACCTAGTTAATTACGACATTTGAATTAAAAAGTTGGCATTAATTGGTGTGTCTAATAAATCTATTAAGCTATTAAAAGATTATTTGACAAAAAGAGAGCAATTCGTTCAGATTGGTGTAGCAAAAAGTTCGTTTATAGCTGTAAAATGTGGTGTACCTCAAGGTAGTGTGCTTGGGCCACTTTTGTTCAAAATTTTTATAAATGATATTGGCAACATAAACTTTAATGGTAAACTGGTCATGTTTGCGGATGATATTTGCTTGCTATATCGGTATAAGTGTTAAAAACTCATGTAGAATATGATTTAGCAATACTAGCGGAATATATAAGATTTAACAAGCTTGTTTTAAATGCAGATAAGACCAAGTTTATAAGGTTCAGACCCTACTTGTTGAAGAACGATGAAACAGTTGCAGTTCATATTGATGGTGTATTAATCCAAGAAATCAATACCATACGGTATCTAGGCATGTTGTTTTGTAGCAATTTACAATGGGATAATCATATTGAATCAATTAAATCAAAAATATCTTCTGATATTGTTGTTTTATATAAATTCAAAAATAAATTTGACGCTAAAACGAAAATGCTAATATATCAAAGTTTGATACATAGCCACTTAACTTACCTTCCTATAATATATGGGTTTAAGAATAATGCTTCGCCGAAGAGCTTATAATCGGCGCAAAACAAGTCTTTGAAGTTAGTTTTTAATCTGCCAATCAGATAGCATACCTTGGATCTTTTTAAGAATCACGCTAAAAAACGTCTTACCTGTGAGAGCATTGTATAAAATGCAAATAACGAAGTTTGTTTTTAAATCCATTAAAAGTCTTGGAAATTCGTCAGTTCAATTCCAACAGAATGTACAAATTACACATAGGATAACAAGACAAAGCCAAGATTTGTGTGTATCTAGATGTCGCCTTGAATTGTCAAAGCAGCGTATTTGTTTTGCTGGTCCAAATGAATATAATGATTTACCAATTTTTTTGAAAACCATTGAACATTTATCGACATTTAAAAGCGAATTATAAAACTTTTTTCTAACCAATCTCGGAACACTTCTTGATGTAAATAATATTAATAATTAAATTTAAATAGTTAATAGTTTTATGTAAATAATGAATTAACACTTGTTACCTTTTAGTCTCTTTAATGCCAATATTGGTGCTGAGGCTTTAAACTAGTTTTTGTAATATATATATTAGAGCTAGTTTTGAAAAATAGATTTTTGGATATTATAATTTTTTAGAAGGTTTTTGTATCAATAAAAATAATGGCGTACTTTGTTTTTTTAATTTCAACTCCTTCCCGTGCCTATAGGCGACTAAAATCGCGGATTTTGGGTCCCTTTTCCCATACAACAAAAACGGCTAAATATATGTCAAATCTGACTTCAGTATTCGATTCTACGGGAAAACTTAGGCCCATAAGCTTTTTTTAGTTTTTGGACTGCACCAGAATGCATAATTAGAGTGGTCCAAAAAATAATTTTGTAAATAAAAAATTAAAATATTTTTTTTGTTAATAT
Organism: Delia radicum; assembly: GCA_021234595.1. Taxonomy (NCBI): domain Eukaryota; kingdom Metazoa; phylum Arthropoda; class Insecta; order Diptera; family Anthomyiidae; genus Delia; species Delia radicum. The sequence goes on from CM037852.1 coordinate 109,554,600, forward strand.
ACAATGAAAAAACGCTTACATCTGAGAAAAATGGTCCAAAATTTTAATTTTGTAGTTACCCGTTCAAAAGTTATTAAAGTTTAAAAAAAGTACTCCTAGCTGAGAAAAATTGTGCAAACATTTTTATTTTATAGCAACCCGTTCAAAAGTTATATAATAAATATAATTATAAATATAATAAATGCTATATACAAAAGATTTTATAGAAGTAGAAGAGGGAGAAGAAGGGGTTAATAATGTTGTTGATGCAGCTAACAAGTTGGCATATTTTGATTCCGCTTTTAGTAAGTCACCGTTTGATTTTATTACTCTTCAATGTTTAAAAACTCTGGTTAATTTTGAAATTAACATATCCTTTATGCTTTATAACGCTGTTGAGTGGCCAGCCCAGAAAGGTTTTCGTAATGCAATCGAACAAGCTAAAAATATACAATCAACAAGTATTTACACCGAACAACTTGTTGGTAATATTTCGCGCCTGAACAACTCGTGTTTAGTTAAAAATAAAGATAATTTAAATTGTTTAGCTTTATCTGCTGTTTAAAGGAATAGAATTAATTAGAATTGTTGTTAAATAGAAATTACAAAACCAATAAATTATTCTGTATTCACTAAAAAATTAAATTTTTAAACTTTAATAACTTTTGAACGGGTAACAAAATTAAAATTTTTGGACCATTTTTGTCAGATGTAAGTATTTTTTCATTGTATGTTAACAAAATTATTTTTTTGGACCACTCTAATTATGCATTCTGGTGCATTCCAAAAACTAAAAAAAGCTTATGGGCCTAAGTTTTCCCGTAGAGTCGAATACTGAAGTCAGATTTGGCATATATTAAGCCGTTTTTGTTGTATGGGAAAAGGGACCCAAAATCTGCGATTTTAGTCGCCTATAGGCACGGGAAGTAGTTGGAATTAAAAAAAAAATACGCCATTATTTTTATTGATACAAAAACCTTCTAAAAAGTGATAATATCCAGAAATCAAAATCAAAAAAAAAAAATTGAAAACGAACTCTAATATATATATTTGAAATAAACATAAATAAAAAAAAAAAAAATTAGTATATCATTGCGTTGATATTGCAAGAACATATTTTTATGGAAGAATAATTAAAAATCACAAGGAAACTGAATCCGCAGATATTAATGAAACTTGGACATGTTGTTAAGGACAAAAAAAATATAAGACAGGTATTTCTTTTAGGTCTCAATCGCACGTTTCTGGATTCAAAAGGTGGTCAAAATTACTAATATTAATTTTCGTTCGGGTTAAGATCATATTATTATATATTATGCTGTTTCGTAGATACCAATCAGCCCATCGGATGTCTCTATGGCTCACTCTATGGTTAACTGCAGACCAATTCTAATACTTGAAATACGATTAAGGGTCGCATAACTCTTTCTGTCGACCGTAAGTAACAAAATTTGTCGCCAGTTAACCCTAGAGTGAGCCATACAGACAGCTGATGATTAGATTGGTATCTACGAAAATGCATTAATGTTACCCATTGGTTCTATGTAGTGTTTTCAAAAGTTTGTCTCTATATGTTTTAAAAAAGTAGGTAAGGATGGGGTAATTTGGGAAGTGGAGTAATTTCGGACTTTGCATTTTTTACGGCACTAATGCATTTTCAGATTTTCTAACTATTGTGTCTTGTTCTTTTAGAAATTCTTATCACTTTCAGCAATTCATATTTTGGGAGGCGCATTTTGTATTGCTTTTATGTAGCAAATAAGAAAATCATACAAAAAAGTTTTTATTTGTGTTCTTGTTATTTTTTTTTTAATACTTTCTCTTATATTTTTCATCAAATAAATATAAAACAACTATTGCTACGTTATGTATATTACGAATGACGTATTGCTTTTCGCAAATATTTAAACATTGCAAAAATTATTGCAGTTTTTTTTTTTTGGCATGGGCCATAATGGGGTAATTTGAAACGTGTGGGTGGGGTAAATTGGGACGTGAAAGTTAACCAATTTTAACGCGGGTTCATATTGTTTGTATGACATTAAGTTGGAAGCTCTTCTGAGTAAATGTGAGTAATTATTGTAGCTACAGATCCAGGCCGAAAAATATTTGGCACTACGAAATCAGGCATTCGAGCATATTAACAGGAAAAGTCTTGATTTAGATAAAAATGTTTGGATTTTTCACCTTCCGGAAAATATATTATTCATAATACTTGTAACGGCACCTCAATATTTATTATTAAACTGCGTTTTCCTATAAATAACGGTTTTAAATGATAAATTTTCAAAAATGTATTTTTTATATTTTCTCCATATTAAATTCATATATAATTAATTAAACAAAAAAATTATAAAAATTGGACATATTAAATTTTCTGAAAATCATGAGCTAAAATTTTGCAAATTCGGTTGAGCGATTTTATAATATTCATAAAATAGAACATTTAGCCCAGTTTTTACTTTGATGGCAACAATATCCTACATCCTTCAACCAAGCGCAATATATTAATATGGTTCTTAAACCTCAAAATCAATACTTCGAGGCCATTTTAAAAAGTATTCGTAGTTTTTTCAGATATACGAAGTGATAAAAATATTTAAAGAAAAAACTTGATTTTAGATAAAAGTTATATTAGCGAATATTTTGAGAAGTAGAGCTAATATTGTAATTTGATGTTCACATTTCTGATTTACGACCTAAAATATATCACAATTGATAAGTCGCATCGTCGATGCGTTTTGAATGTTTAACTGTGTTATTAATATGATTAAGTATGATTAAGTATATCAAACATACAGGATGTCAAACTTAGAGGATGGACGGTGCTTCAAATTTTTACGCTAAGAAACATCGTGCTACCAAGCCGCTTATTAAAAATCATCGACTGTCATCATCTTCCCCAGTATCTTTGGATATCAAATTTTTCATAATTGTTTTCAATGAAATTTCTCTAAAATTAATTTCTAAAAATGCAGTGAACTGCAACACATGCAAGAGGGCTGTTCACTTAAAACGTGATAAAATATGAGACAGCTTTTATACCTGAGTTCATTACAAATCAGAATATTCAGACAAAGATTAAAATCTTTTCAAGTTTGTTATAATTTTTATTAAAAATAAAAATTATGTTTCTTTTCGAACTTTAGTTGTGCAATGAAAATGAAAATTATTCAAGTTCGAGGCCATACTCTATATTTCTTCATTAGGATATTGTCCTAACAAATAATCTATAGAGTTTTTTGTCTTCAAATTTATTATTTGACCCTTTCAGGAATGTGTTGATAGACCTATTTCGGGAATTTTCTAGGTTCCCATCATCAGAACACGTTTTGAAAGCGGTAACAATCCCATGCCAAACATCAAACATACATATGAACTAGTTTACTCACATATACATATGAGTTTGAAGTTAAAGATTATAACCATTGATCAAAAAATAAATTGAAAACTTGTTTGATGTGCAAGATCCACCTCTGGTGGATATTCAATACACGTTTTTTTGTTTCTCTCTCCTTTCTATATTTTGTAAACAAAACAGGGGAAGTAAACTTGGCGGTACTCTGCCTTTTATACAAGTTTGTTATAATTTTTATTAAAAATAAAAATTATGGCTTTTTTCGACCTTTAATTGTGCAATGAAAATGAAAATTATTCAAGTTCGAGGCCATACTCTATATTTCTTCATTAGGATATTGTCCTAACAAATAATCTATAGAGTTTTTGTTTTCAAATTTATTATTTGACCCTTTCAGGAATGTGTTGATGGATCTATTTCGGGAATTTTCTAGGTTCCCATCATCAGAACACGTTTTGAAAGCGGTAACAATCCCATGCCAAACATCAAACATACATATGAACTAGTTTACTCACTACATGAGAACTAATATACAAATGAGTTTGAAGTTAAAGATTATAACCATTGATCAAAAAATAAATTGAAAACTTGTTTGATGTGCAAGATCCACCTCTGGTGGATATCCAATACACGTTTTTTGTTTCTCTCTCCTCTTTTCTATAGATTATTTGTTAGGACAATATCCTAATGAAGAAATTTAGAGTATGGCCTCGAACTCGAATAATTTTCATTTTCATTGCACAATTAAAGGTCGAAAAAAACATAATTTTTATAAAAGGCAGAGTACCGCCAAGTTTACAAACTAGTTTTGCACAATTAAAGGTCGAAAAAAACATAATTTTTATAAAAGGCAGAGTACCGCCAAGTTTACAACAAGTTTTGCTTACAAACTAAACAAAATATAAAAAGGCGAGAGAAACAAAAAACGTGTATTGAATATCCACCAGAGGTGGATCTTGCACATCAAACAAGTTTTCAATTTATTTTTTTGATCAATGGTTATAATCTTTAACTTCAAACTCATATGTATATTAGTTCTCATGTAGTGAGTAAACTAGTTCATATGTATGTTTGATGTTTGGCATGGGATTTTTACCGCTTTCAAAAAGCGAAAGACAAAGACACACATCTTAGGTAGATTTTTATGGTTCCTTTTTCTTATTGCAAAAAAGGGTTGTTTTTTTCTTTTTGTTTCGTTTGTTTTTGTTTATTTTTTCGTTGCGTTTCTATAATTATCTTCGGCAGTTGTGTCCTTTAAAAGAAAGCATCATTTAGACTACCATTGATGTAAGTAGTTGAAAGAAAATTTTTGTTATGTTACAGTACTTTTCGCTTATAGTCACATCTCTTAGTTGCACACAAGTTGTGGACTATATCGCTAATGTGACTATATCGCTAGTTTTTTTATATGCCATTTTGTTGCCTATAAATAAATTGTGATATAGTCATCATAAAATGTTACTATATGCAATTTATTTATTATTATAACAGGTGGAAAATTTGGAATATAAAAACGATGTTTGAAACGATTCAGCTCGGTTTCCTTGCTCCAATTTTCGTTTTAGCCTCTTAAATTTTTAAATAATTTTAATCCGAAAAAAATTCAAGATTTCACAATTATATTAGAAATTTTCTGTATTGTGACTATAACTTTAATTATAATTTTTATTATTTATTATATTTGCATATAAATTTACTTTTAGTAGCCAGAGTTTAGTGGCATATAAGTCAAATGTGATTATATCCTGAATGGACTATATCCTAAATATTTTGTATGCAATTTGATTTTAGATGACAGTAAAAGTGTAAAAATGGACTATATCGCTAAATGGACTATAAGCGATGTGACTGTAAACGAAAAGTACTGTATATATATTTATTTCTATACATTTTCAGATATTAAATTAATTCATGTCGTCAATGTGGGAAAATGAAAATTTTTATATTTCGTAATTATTTTTAAAAGAATCACAAAAAAATGTTTCATGATTTTCAGCAAATATATTAACTAATTTTTTACAATTTTTTTGCGTTTTTTTCAGTCTACTAAAATTCAGCAAAAAAATGTATTAATTTTTAGCAAGGCTTTTTTATTTCTATTTTAGCAAAACTTTTGCTGAATCTACTAATTTTGTTGCTAAAAATCAGCTCGCTGATTTTCAGCAAAATATTTTGCTGACATTAGCAATTTTTTTGCTAGCACCCTCCTGACTAAAATTTTGCTGACTCAGCAAAATTTTTTGCTGACTTTACAAACTTTTTTTTTGAGTGTACAGATTTTTAAAGCAGAAGTTCCCTGAGTGTATATATCTATATATTTATCATATTTACAATAATTATAATTTTTTGTTTTATATCTTTCAGTAGTTTTTCTTTATATTTTAATTATCTCGTTATTTATTATATAATAAACAAGAATTACCGTAGAACTTTTTTGAGTATATTTTATATGCAGTGAGGTGAGTGGTTTTTATGAGCTAGAAAAAAACTACTCCCAAATTACTGCACCTCCCACAAATTATCAATTAAAAAAAAAAAAATTGTAACTATGGTCGAATATGTCAAAAGGCTTAGTCGATAGCCGATTCAAGCCGATAGTGTCGGTGGAGGCGTCGGCTTGAAAAAAAAAAAACCTGTCGGTGGAGGCGACTGACCGACGGCTTGCATCACTGTTCTGCAGTTAGTTTATGGCCTAGTACATCATGCGAAACCTCTTTCTAACATTACAGCTTCTCCATCGCTGCGTTTGTGTCTTCATGAGGAATATTTATTCTTATATGTCCTGTGTCATTGGGCGATCGTTATAGATAGTTTGAACTGGCCTTTGATATATGGCACAAAAAATTCTTTTGTTACTGACGTTTACAATAGGTTTTTTAACCAATTTATTTATTTATTTAAGTCTATGGGTACAATATCCTTACAGACTAGCATATAAAAATTAAGATATTTAAAATAAATTATTTAACAAAATTTTAAATTGGGAGTGAGAAACACTTATGTCTAAATTATTACAATAAATTTTAAATAATCTCATAGATCTATTTAGTGGTTCATTTAATGCATATTCAGTTGAGTGTATATCAATATGAAAAAATTTACTTGTATTTCTAAAACTTTTTGGTGGAACATATATTGAAATTATCTATAATAGCTCAGGAGAATCAATAACACCACAAATAGTACTACGTAAAAAAGTTAAATTAGCAATAATACGACGAGTTTCCAGAGTTTTTAAAGAAATAAACTCACATTTATCTGCGTAAGAAAGGCTAGAAGAAGAAGGAATGTTTAAATGATTCGGATAGTTAAAACATGGTAGGGCAAACTTGACAAACTTTCTTTGAATTCTCTCAATACGACCAATATGAAGAGCAGCGTTAGGACTCCAAATAAATGAAGAATATTCCAATATAGATCTAACTAACGAAGTATAAACAACTTTCTTCTTTATGTGATCAAAACATTTATCCAAATTACGTCGAATAAATGCTAAAAGCGAATAAGCTTTTGGTACAATAAAATCTAAATGACTGGTGAATGATAATTTAATATCAAAAACTACACCAAGATCCAAAATTTCATCAAAAGATGACAATACATTACCATACATTCTTTAACCAGAAAATATACGTCTATGGAAAGACATACTGTAACATTTAGAAATATTAAAGGGTAAACCATTACAATTTGACCAATGAACTAGATTATTCAAGTCCTCCTGAAGGTCGAAAACGTCCCTTACAGAAAAAATTGGCTTGAAAATTTTGAGATCATCAGCATACATTAAAAATTTTGAATTTTTAAAGCAATCGCTAATGTCATTTATAAAAATATTAAATAATAAAGACCAAGGATGCTGCATTGTGGAATACCTGACGTTGGTATAAAATAGTCCGAACAAATTCCATCAACAGATACTGTTGCGATTCTGCCAATCAAATAATGACGGAACCAACTAAGCATATTTGAATGGATGCAAATCTTAGAAAGCTTATATAATAAAAGTGCATGTGGGACTCGGTCAAAAGGCGTGGCGAAATCGGTGTATATTGTGTAACAGAAAAATAATAATGTAATGATGTCCTTAGATTCATTAATATTTTTAAACTGACACAAAATGAAGAACCTTTTAAATTTTTTTTATTAAATCCTAATTTAAACAATATTAGTCTAATTTTATTTTTGTATGAGACCTCTTTTACAAATAGCAATAAATAACAAGCAACTTTAAAATAATACAAAAACCATAAGTCCTTAAATTTGTTTGTTAACAAAAACCAAAAAAAAAAACCAACACTAACATACTTAAACAAACACATACACCCACACACATGTTAATGTCAGAAGTCAAGGCATTTAGAAAAAATTAAACAACATACAAACTGACCTCACCTAAAATATTTCAAAAGCCCGGAAGTTGTCTGCATTTGAAGCAAAGTACACATATATGAGCACCAAAACATACACACAAATACATATTTAAAGCTACTTAAAATATAAAGAACACACTATTACCACTAACCTATCAACTTAAAATAATAAACGACTAGAGAAAGAATAAACGAAGAAACAACTAAATATGTATATATAAATAAAAAAAAATCCTAGTTGTCCCCTGTGTTAATTTTTCTCCACAGAAAAAAATCAGAAAAATTCCAAACTTGACTTCGAAAAGAAAATTAAGCAAATGTGTGGAATGGTCAACTTTTAATTCCTTATGTATAACTGTTGGTGACTGTAACGTTTATTCTTGTTTTTGTTTTCTTTTCCTCCTACTTTTCTAAATATCACTTTAACTTTGACTACTGCAGGGAATCTCAAATATTTTAGCATTTTCGATACAAAAAAATTCTATCGAATATTTTGTACCATTACATTTTCACTCTTAAATAGTAGCGGAAGGTGGGTTAATTTGAGACCAATTTTTTTTGTAGCTCCTAAAAATCACCCACCCCTATTTTTTCTTTGTCTTCTGATAGATCCATTTCAAAGAGTGGTAGCTTATTAATCTAAAAGAACACAACTAAGTTATTAGTTAATTTTTTTGTGTCGTCAGCTTTACATTATGGACAATTCAAAAATAAAAAATTCCGGCAGAGCTATGGCCCTGCTGCTCTCTACCGTAACTATGTCTATGTTTAATTGTTAGTAAAAAATGTTTTCATTTTATTGAGGTTTCTGTCCTTGTGTAAAAGAAAATGGGTAAAAAACAGCTACATACCTTGTATAAGTTAGTCTGACACTGATGCTGACCACTACAAAATGTTGTGTGCCTTAAGTGGTTTCTACCTCAAAATGAGTTACAAAAAACAAAGCAAAGGCATTAATTATATTAAGAAGGCTAACGAAGCATTTAATCAGTCTTTAAACCACAACAACTTAAAACAAGCACCTAAAATGTTTTTCTTACTTGGTCTAAAGAAAAATGCAAAAAATATTGGCTGAAAATATACATATAAAATCAACAGTTTAAATTTCTCCATCCTCTACGAATTACACCAAGCTTGACATGGCAGGTGTTCTTTCTATAGAAAATCCCAAGGTAAAAAATCTCAAGTTTCGGACAAATCATAAAATGTGATACAAACCGTACACAGAGAAATAAAGTGTTAACCGAATAGAAAGGTGGATTTTAGTGGTAACAAATTATAGAATCAGTTAGTATAACGACATTTTCATTAGATTTCTCAATACTTTGTTTGATTCAACTTTTTTAACCGAACTTTGTTGTGAAAACTAATGTTCTATTGTACCAACTGACTGAAATTCGATATAAGCGAATTCGAGTTGTTGCAACCGAATTTCAGTTTTCAAATAACTAAATTTTTCTCTGTGTGTACTCTTTTATAATTGTCTTTACCTTTTTAATATAATAGCTATACAAATTATTGATATCTTGTTTTAAAGATATTGAAATTACGCTTTTCATAGATCAAATCTTTATACTAGGGTGTCCTTTCTCACTTCATCTCGTTTATTTAAGTCAATGGAACAACATTTCCTTACGGACTAATATTTAAATACATAATTTATATATTAAGATATAGGGAATTTCAAACATTTTCGAAAATTTAAGGTAAAATATTTTTAAATCTGCTTTTGTATGACATGAATAACTCATAACTTAAGTTTCAGGAAACTTAAAAGTATTAAAATTTAAATTTTTGCTTAGATAAAATAAAAGCTACGTCAAAATATAGATCTCATCGCAAAATCTCACATTATCAAATAGTACACGGCCAAAAAATATAAAAATACACTCAATTTTTTTTTTGTCATATATTAGAAGTAAAAAAAACCGCTATTATTTTGAAAAACATCAATTTTGTGTTGGACTAATAATATTTCGTTGGGTGTATGGTAACTTATTTGCAGAAAATCACATTAAATACTTTCGAGTTCGCAAAATTAAAAATTTGATGGATGGAAATTGGATGTTTTTTGAAGTTATAACAATTTGGTGTACTACACAAAAATTTAAAGTCCTTAGACATGTTGATGTCTTTTCGATTTTAGTACCTACTAAGCTCATTAAAATCTTTTATTTGATTTACGTTTTGGCGGAATTGACACAGTGATTTAGTTTTTACAAAGCAAAATGGGATTAGAAAAAACTGATGCTGTAGCAGCTACTAATGAAAAAAAATGACTTTATTACACTTTTTCAATTAAATAAGGAAATTATTTTCATTATCATTTTTTTAATTAATGACAATGATTTGAGGATTTAATTTGATTGATTGATGAAAAAGGTTTTAAATTTCATTGCCACTAGTTTGTGAATCAATTAAAGAAAATAAAAAATAATTTGCAATGTAGTTATGATTTTTAGAAAATACACTCATTCTTCTCTACCACGCCTTTCACAATTTAATCTTTTCAGCAATTGTCTGAAAAAGACGTTAAAATTCAAACTCAAACGAAAATAAGTAGCATTGAAAAAAATTGTGAGAAATCGATCCTTCAGACTCATGCTAATTTGAAATAAGATGTAAATTTTCAGTCTGGTTTGTAACCAAAGAAAGTAAAGTAGTTTGTAACCAACTAACACTAAAGACAAAACGGAAAAAATGTTTTATACCCAGGAGTATTAATTAACCCTGATAATACAAATAGGCAAGGTCTAGGAAGATATCCCGAAGGATTTTTTATGTAACAACCACAGACTGTCTTAATTATTGGTTTACCCATATACGTAAGTGAGAATTCAAATTCAAACACTCCGAAATTAGAATGGAACGTTGATCCAAAATGGAACATTATGGAATGGAACGTGGCATGAGTGGAATCGGAACACTTAACACATTAGTATTATCGGTATGCGTTGTGTCCGTTTTCTGATATCTCGCATAGTTTTCGAGATACAAGCAACATTTGTATTCATTTTAACTGTAATTTTTGTCATTTCTACCTTCTTAATTTGAAAGTGTAGCTTTTGGTTTTTTATAAAATCTTGGTAAAATAACGTTTAAATAAAAAAGTTTCACCTTTAATGACCTATGCAATTAATTAACGGTAGAAATTTGGAAACCACAAAAACAGCCACTTTAAAAGGATAAACAAATTTATTAAAAAAATAAATTCTTTAAAATGTAATAAATTTAGCAGCCTAATATATTTCTATATATTAAACTATCTGTAATAAAGTACCCGGCTTTTAAGCTCGTAGAAATAAACGAAAAAAATTTATAAAAAACGGGGAAAAATATACGCGTAGTTCAAATTTTATAGCGAATCACTAAAAGTAATGAATTTAATAACGATTAGCATAAAAATGTTTTTAATTTTATCATTTGTTCATCTTTAGAAATAAGTAACCAGTTTTTGCTGGAAGAAAATTTTCGAGTATAAACTACAGAGTAAAATAGTCAAATCCAAATAACTGGTTGCTGAACAGCTTATACTGCATTATAACAGTTTCTAATTTCTGTTCTACAACTGGTTCTTTTAATATGGAGTTTGTCCTATTTGCATTAGGTTTTTACCTCCAAACAAGAACAGGTTGCTTTAGAACCGGTTCTAGAACCAGTTACAGAACTATTTCTGGGCCAGTGACACCTTACATTTCGACTCCCAATAAACTTTGTAGAACCCGTTCCATGTAACCGGTGGTAAAAGAAGTTGTTCTATAAGTTCAGAGTTCTGTTCTAAAAACTTTTGCTGGGTATAAGCACAATAATTTTTCAGTAAATTCTACTGAATATACACATTAAGTTAATCGAAAATCAGTTAAAAAAGGACTACTTACTTTTCGTTTAACCCATTTACGGCCGCCGTGCTAATTTGGAAACACTTAGTTACTGAGGGTGTATACAAAAAGTATTGATATTTATTAAAAAATATATGCATTAATAATTACTAGGAAGACCTATGGTTATTAAAAATGTGGAAGGAATTAATAGTATTTATTTTTAGTGACATAATAACCTAATTAATTTGGCCAATAATATAGATGTGGCGGTAGGTTTTGGTTAACAATAATTAAATTTTCCGTGTACAGTTTAAAGTCATAAATTCTTTTATTTGATTAAATTCAATACATAAAGAATCACACAAAATGATTTTTAATTTGATATTTTATATATATCTGATTTTATAACGCATAAAGTAGTGCTGTGCCAATTTGGGTACAATGGCTACAAGTATAATATTCTAATATACGCAAACGCACGAATGAGTAACGACTCGGAAACATCTGTTTCGACGAAGAAGTTTTTGAAATGATCGCTAATCTTAGCCAGTTGTACGCGAGTCAAAATAATCGACACAACTTTACAGTCACCGCTGCAGAGCTAAAGATTTTCTTTGGTATACTTATTCTATCTGGATACCACAAACTTCCAAGGGAAAGCATGTATTGGAGTTTAGATGAAGATATAGGAGTAGAAGTTGTGTCAAATTCTATGTCCAGGAATAGGTTTAAAGAAATAAAGAGAAATTTACACCTTATCGATAATAATGAAGCTTCAAACACCACTGACAAAATGTTAAAGTTGCGCAAGCTTTCAGATGTTCTTATCAAAAAGTTCAACCAATTTGGCGTTTTCCACGAAAATATTTCTATCGACGAGTCTATGGTTAAATATTATGGTCGTCATTCAGCAAAGCAGTTTATTAGAGGCAAACCAGTTCGTTTTGGCTATACAAATTGGGTCGCAGCAAGTTCCTCTGGAATACAACTCTCATATATGGGCAGGGGCTCCACTGTCTATTCTGAAGCTTCTGGACCGTGTTCAGGGGAGGGCGGTGAAGCTTATCAATGACAGTAGTGTATCCAACTCTATTGATTCATTGGAGCATCGTCGGAATGTGGGTTGTGTGTCACTTTTCTATCGATATTACCATGGGAGATGCTCATCTGAGATAAGTGAACTTATTCCACGAGCCCGAGTTTTTATTCGTAATACTCGCTTATCTAGTAGAGCACATCCGTTTGTAGTTGATTGTCCTGTGTTTCGCACAACGCATTACAGAGAAAATTCGTTTTTTAGTCGAACGATTCGTATGTGGAACAAACTTCCCGCAGAAGTCTTCCCTGTTACTTACAATTTAGAAAAATTTAAATCAAATATCCACAAACACTACTCCCTCTTTCCTCCTTCCCATACCTTATTTTCCTGATCAATACAATGCACTGCATGAGTAGGGGGCATCCCCTGAGTATTGGTTAAATTATAAAAAAAAAAAAAAAAAAAAAAACTAACTCCGTTTCTGAGCCATTGGGTACTAGAGTTGTCAAAATGCTGCTTGATAAATTATCGACGAACCCCGCCAATCACAAAGTCTATTTTTATAACTTTTTTACAAGTTGCGAATTGATGAATGATTTACATAATTTAGGTTACCGTGCTACAGGAACAATAAGAGATAACCGCACTAAGCGATAACCGCACATTTGTCAGGACAAATGTAAAGAAGATGACAAAAAAACCAAGAGCAGAGTTCGATTATAGGTTTGATAAAAAGAACGAGATATTATTGGTCCGCTGGAAGGATAACAGTATTTACACAATGGCTACCAATCATGATTCTTATGAACCAGCAGGATTTGTTAAAAGATGGTGTTCCCAAAAAAAGCAAAAAACTGATATGCAGATCCCATACATGTTTCAAAATTACAACAAGGGCATGGGCGGAGTTGATGAAATGGATCAATCCATATTATTATACAGAATCGGCATTCATGGTAAAAAATGGTGGTGGGGTTTATTTACACACATGAAAGATATGGCTGTGTCAAATGCTTGACGCTTGCATGCATGTAGTAAGGAAAACAGCATGGACCAGTTACTATTTCGACGAACTATAGATAGATTTTACCTAAAGCAATCAGCAAAAAAACACGCTACTGCTCGTCCTTCGTCATCAAATATTGAAGTCTTACAGCTAGACGGCGCCGATCACGTTCCCGAAAAGCTTCCAAAACGTGTACGTTGCGCCACTGCCACAATAGAAGCCGTTGGAGTTGCAAAAAATGCAAGAAAACAATTTGCATTGACAAAGGATGCTTTTCAAAATTTCACTCATAAGTGGCCACTGTGCCAATTTGGGTACACACCTTTTATGTCCTGAAAAAATTTTTTTGTTTATATTTTTTTTTTGTTTTCCTGTTTTTTATACTCCTAATTTTATATAAATAAAGAAATTTTAAAAGTTTTCCTTGTCGTTTTGGTTTGGCTTTAAATGGGTTAAAACAATTATATTTTTAAATTCATTTTTAAATGTTAAAGAATTAATTTAAATAATCGGTAAAACAATAGATTTTTTCGTTTATTTTAATATAATGTAACAACTTTTTGTTTTAAATAGAAAATTTTAACTGAATACTTTATCTAATACCGAAAGTTCGTTTTTTGCTTAATTTGTTAATTGAATAACAGACAGAAAAGCTAAACATATATTTCTGATCATATATTAACTACATATTGAATTTTAACAATTTTACGGATTAAGTCTTCAAATAACTGTCGAACTTTTTTGGAAAAGTTCTTGTGAGTGTAGTAAAATCTGCCCTTAAAATGCTTACTAGTTTTTACTCGATTCTGTGTACTCGAAAGGATTTTTGAGTAACATTAGTAGTAATGGTAAAACCGATCGGCTCATGTTTTCGAGGAGCCTATAATCTAAACGAACACATTGAACCCATCAAATTTTTCTGATTTTTTTCAACTGTGGTATAGTAAATAGTTTTTAAGGATTTTATCTTAAAAAACATAGCAACTGTTAGTTTTGCTTCATAAGAAAACAACGCAGAATATTAATAAAATTTGCTATAATCACTCACAAAAAATACTTCATATTATTCATGTATAATAATTTGGGTCTTAGAAAATCTATCTTAATAAATAAAACATATACATATTTTCAAGAGCATGAGTTGTATTCGACAAAAATTCTAACATAAAGTGTTAAGTATTTATACGCTCAAAATAGTTTGTAGTTTAAATTAAATGAAAATGTAATTTAACATAACTTAAATCCGTATTAAATCAAATGTATCTTATTGTTTATTTCTAATTATTCTTTAAATAACTAACAAATCCGTAAGATCAAATGAATATTAAATTAACAAAAAATTTTCAAATTTTAACTACAGATCCGTAAAAATAAATGTTATATTCAGTTATTTGAAATTGTTAATTTTATGCTTTTTTGTTTTTTTTTTTATTATTACAAAATGCCGACACACACACTACATATACACCTTGTTTGAATGGCTGCATTATTTGTTTCTTGTAATTTGCATTAAAATAATTTTGTATATAAACTAACCATTTGAATAAAAAAGAGACTATAATTTTTGGATTATTTTTTTTTATTTTTGAAGAAGGCAACAATAAAAATTTAAATTATAAATATTTGTAACGAAAAGAAATTAACCGTTTTTGTGATTAAATTTGCATGAAACGTGAAATAAATGGAAACAATAAATAAAACTAAAAAAAAAGGTAATTGGTAGTAAAATATTTAGAACAAATGTATAAAGAAGTTGAAAAAACTTTTATTTAAAATATAAATACATGTTCCTTTATTAGTGACTCGACTGAAAACTTTTTTTTTAACTACAAACATCAAACTACATAGCATTCTGAGTGTACAAATGTTAACTAATACATCCAAGAAAACAGTTATAATAAAGCAAGTTGAGAATTTGTAAAAATTTTGTACACATAAATAAAATTAAGGAGTCTCAAGCCTCATAATTCAAATTTCTACAACTCTAAAACTCCTGGTTTTTATAGCTATTTATATATAGTATATTATTTGGAGCAAAATGATTACAAACATAAAGCTAAATAAAACAGAATCATTTAAATTAAAAATTGTTATGAGTTGCCTTAATGTTCGATATGTATGTTTGTTCATATTTGTCGATATTTTGGTGTATGCTATTGACAGCCATTCGAGATTATTTGATAAAGTAGACCATAAAAGACTAACATGTACTTTAGAAAAATAACTTAAAAACTTGAAGTGTATAAAAAAAGGACACATGCATATAAGAGGATAACTAAAAACCTTAAGAGCATTTTCAACATGACTTTCTCTAGATTAAAAATAAAATAAATTAGAAAAAGATTACACTGTGCTATACTGCAAAATCACTTTGCTAGTGATCTAGTGTAGTTTTAAGTCGAGCTGTGTGTGTACAAAACGGGTTTTGAGAAGTTGAAACATACGAGTACTCTCAAATTTTCGAGATAACTTTAAAAGAGTATTTTTTTGCGATTGGTGCATTAGAACATTTGTAACGCAATCATTTTTCAAGTGATTTTGAATTTTTAAACGGTATTTAAATAACACAGTGTAACACGAAAAAAAAATAACCATATACGGACACCACTACGTGATAAAAGACTAAAAAAAAAAGACCCGTGTCTCCCAATTTTTCCCAAAGTCATATCCTCTTTTGTTTATGGGCCGCCGAAGATTTGGGGCCTCGGTATCATTTTCGCAAAAAAGTCATCATATTCTCAGGCTCATATCTTGCAAACCGTTCAGAATTTCGATTTACTCTCTATGGCAAAGTTGTTGCTCTTGTCATAAAGAACAAAAATTGCGAACATATAAAATCAAAAAACTTCACCTTCCAGATCAAAATCGCAAAAAACTTAAAAAAATTCGATTTTTTTTTACCTTTTTTCCCGTGTTCAGGTCCATAGGTAGCAAACCGTTCAAAATTCAAGGAAACAATCAACTACAAAAATTTACCTAAGATCTCAATAAACAAATTTCTAGAACATATAAACTTCCAAAGTCAGTACATGTAAGAGATTATTTTAATGTTGGTTTGATAGATGCTTCATCGCTTGGTAAGAAGTTATGAGACGGTTAAGTTTTGAAACCAAAAATTAAGAGTTTTTAAATTTTCCAGGTTTTTTGATCAAGGATTTCGGCCCCCTAGAGTTGGTAGCTGTTGTAATTCTTAACATCTTGGAATTAATCCCGTTAATGTGCCACCAATAGTTAAGGAGTTTCGGCAGATCAAAGTTCGGAAGAAAAAACGTATTTTTTTTAAAATACCAGTTTTTTGCGAAGCATTTCGCGGTTTCATTCGAAATTTGGTGGACTCTTGCGTAAATCGAGTTTTTTGTGAGTTTACATAAAAAAATCACTGGCGGGTTTATAAAAAATAAATTGCAAAAATTTTATGGCATTTTTGAAAAATGTGCGAAATTTACAAATCTTTTTCTAATTTTTTTTAGTAGCAATTAATGCATTTTGTTCAAATTTAAAACATCAAAAGACGTGCCTTAACGCGTAAAACCGATTTGGTTTTTCATTTTTTACTTTACGTCATTATTAGCGGTAAGCGGGATGCATTTATCTAAACTTATTTTGATCTGGCATACCCAAGGCTTTGCACCAAATCGGATGAATTTTTTTTTAAATGAAAGCCCATTCGATGCCTTATTATAAAATCAGAGGCGGTTTAAAAAATTTTGATGATTATTGATTTTTTGGACCATATTAAGTTTTCTTGTTATAAAAAAGCATCCCAGATTTTTTTTTTTAATTACTGGTGTAATCAGACGATTGTCGGTAATTTGACCACACATATCCTAAATATGCTATGAAGAATTGGAAAAAAATTTTTCATCGCAAATAATTCGCGATTTTGGATAAACACATAATTTTTAGAAAAAAAAAAATCGCAACTACTTTACATTTGTTAGTAAAAAAAAGTCATAAGATATTTTGGCTTATCTGTCATATTTTATGTGACAATTAGTCTTTTTGTTTTAAAATAAAAATTCAGTTTTATTAATTATGGATAACTTAAAAGCGGTAAAACTTTTTTTTTTTTAATTTAAGAACTGATCAGAAACAAAAATAATACTTATGCCCCTAAAAAATAAACTGTTAGTTCACAAATTTTAAGGACATGCAGTATGTAAGTGGATGCAAATAGAGACTTTCTGACGACTACGCTATTGTTACCCTAACACTCCTCTTTAATTCAAGTTTTGACACACTTCGCTAAGAACCCATTGACAAGAATACCTAGCGGTGGTCGTTAAAGGGTTAAAGATGTATCAAATAATAGAATATATATGGCCTAGCATGTTTTAATAACAAATACAAAAAAAAAATCTAAAAAAAACCAAAAAAAAAAAAATTTCAACAATTTTAAGACCGCCATATCTTTAAACCGCCATAACTTTTGACCCCCTCACGCGATTTAATTGACGCGAATGAATCTCTTATGCTAAAATAGCTCCCAACTTTCATTGATGTGCCATCAAAAAAAAATTATTTTTTTTTTTACATAGAAATTTAACTCTTAGCCGGAACTCCTCATATATCGGTTACTCGACAGAAGACCGTACAAAAGAACATATTTTGACCTTAGTTCTTCCGATTTCAATTACATTTTTGCGATCAGCAACTCTATGCAGCCATTGTTAGGCTGCATATATAGGCCACAGTTATAGGCGCGAATTAATTTTTCTGAAAATTACACTTAGAGAACTTCTGCTTTAAAAATATGTAGTTGTGTGGGTTGTGTTCTTTATTTTTAATTTAAATGTCTGTGATTTGTAGAACAAATTAAATTTTTTCCTTACCTTTTAGTTCATTTAAAAAAACAAACCACATCAAATGACTGTTTTATGATTTTTCATTAACTTTTTACAGCCGTTTTTTGTCATTTAAAAATACGATTTTGGTTAATTTTTTGAACATTCAAAACCAAATGACAATGTTAGTTGAATTTACTGAAATGTAAGTCGTCCTTTCTTTAAATGATATTTCATTTGTTTTTAACTTCATTAGCAGTGGTCTTTACCTACATAGTATTCGAAGTGTTGAAATATGCAAAAAGTGTGCTAGATTAAATGTAGGTCTTCTCTTTAATGTATATCTGATGATTTAAATTCCATTGGAATGCTACACTCCCTTACTTTTTTTGCGGAACGAAGAAATGCATTCTTAATGCACTTTCTTTTTTAAATGTAATTTTCACAATTTCGACTACTCTCTATTTGAAAAATAAAGGGATATTTGCAAAATATGGGAAATATTATTAATAAATTATTGAAAAAATTTGTATAATTTTTAAATAGAAAAACAACAATTTGTTATTTCGAAAGTTTAAATTTCCTCTAAAATTGATTTCGAAGATTCTTTAACTTTTTCAAGCCAAATGGATATTCTCGTTAAATATTTTTTCAACATTTGATAAAAATTGGCCATATCAGATAGAAACTATATATATCATTATCCAACAAAACATTCAAATTTAAGTTACTTATAAGGTTTTCTAAAGTACTAAAATTGTAAACATTCCCAGTAAAATAGTAAAATCCTAATAACTGGTTGCAGAACAACTTATACTGTATTATAACAGGTTCTTATTTCCGTTCTGCAACTGGTTCTTTTTATATGGAGTTTGTCCCATTTGCAATAGGTTCTTTTCCTCCAAACAAGAACAGGTTGCTTTAGAACCGGTTCTAGAATCAGTTATAGAACTGGTTCTGGGACAGTGACACCTTGCACTTCGACTCCCAGCTACCTGTTCTAGAACCGGTTCCATGTAATCGGTGGTAAAAGAAGTTGTTATAGAACAGGTTCAGATGTAATCTGTTCTAAAAAATTTTGCTGGGTAACACCGGTCGACAAAAAAATTGTCTTGGGTTTCTGTTTTAATGCAGAAATTCTTATTCTAGACATCGTAAAATACCATAATATACATTCTCAGCTTTAAAAGTTAATTTTTACCGGTGTACGTCTATATGTAAATTTTGGATATTTTACGATCTGCAGTGTCTAGCACTTAGATGAAAAACAAACTTTGATAAAAAAATATTTCCCTTTATTAGTCCGACCCAAAAATCATGTCTATCGGTGATATAGTTATTATGAACTTCCTCACAGACACAGTAACTAGCATATTCATAAAATTCAATTTCAACTTCTAAAGCAGTATGATGAAGAGTGGAGGCTGAAATTGGGAAAGCAGATTCAAAAAGTCTGAACTTTAGATCAGAATTAATAAAAACCTAATCTAGAAGTTTATTTAGTCTATTAAATACGTTATTTATCTGAACAAAACCAATAATAAAAGCGGAATCAGTTAAATTAATTTCAAAAGATTTATTATCTTAATAATACTTAGAAGAAATAATACTGAGTTTGGAATTTTCGACCAAAGAATTTCATTTTAATTAAAATCACGCAAAAGACATAGACCTTCTGCTAGTTAAACAATATTTGAAGAATGAGCAGCGTATAAGTCATCAGAGCTTTCTGGATATTCGAACCGGTTTTAAATTTAAAAAATCAAAACCGGTTTAAAAAAAAAATAATTGTAGAAGTCGCAAAAAATTTTGTGTAAATCCGAGTTTTTAATATTATTTATACAATAAAAACTAAAAAAGTGCTAGAAGCACTTTTGGTTATTCAAACGTGTTAGTTGTTAAAAATGTGCTGAGAAGTTTTAAAAAATCGATTTTCGGACTCATGTAAACCGTTTTCTTTATAATTTGAGGACCGTAACAGGAATATAATGTCAGAATATAAACATAACCGCAACCAAGAAGTAGGTACTAAAAGGGTTTAAAAGTCGAACATTTTTGGAAAATCCTTGCCAAAACTTGGAATATTTATTTACGGGAAATTTTTCCTATTGCTTATTTTATCAAAACAATATTCTATTTAGCAATTACTTATAAAC
Source organism: Delia radicum (assembly GCA_021234595.1). Lineage (NCBI taxonomy): Eukaryota > Metazoa > Arthropoda > Insecta > Diptera > Anthomyiidae > Delia > Delia radicum. The sequence continues at coordinate 109,575,116 of CM037852.1, forward strand.
TGGTTTGTTAAACTACATATTATAAGAAATTGAAATGTTTATACAAATACTATGGCCATTCAAACAAGATATGTATGTGGTATGTGTGTCTACATATTGCAGAACAAACAAAAACAAAAAACTGAAAGAATTTCAAATAGCTGAATCGAACATTTATTGTTATTGATCTGAAGTTAAAATTTGAACATTTCTTATAACTTACTGATCTGGTTTATTTAAACAATATTTAAAAATAAATAATATTTAAATGAAAAGTAAGTAGACCGGGTTTCATGTGAATTATCATTTATTTTAAATTATATTTTCAGTTCATTTAAACTATAGCCTATATTAAGTCTAGTAAATTGTAGTTGTAATGTAGTAATTTAAAAATCGATAAAATTTTGCTGTTGTCTTAAATTATGTCTGTAGTATATTAAAAGAAATCATTAAGTTTGATAATTTTTTTAAATTTAACGCGACTTTTAGCAAAAAGTTTGTTAGTTGACATTTTAGTCCATATGAAACAAAACTTAACATACTTATTGGTTCACTTATAATTGGGATGTGCAAATTTGGTGAAAATCGGTTGATATTAAGACAAAGTTAACCTACAAATGCTAAGTTTAATTAATGTTTTATAAGGTAAAGAACCTACTTATAATTAAAAATACATCTTTGGAGGTTGTAGTTGATAATATGTTACCAGAGGCTCTGGTCTTTTTTTTTTTTTTAAGAGAAACAAGATTCTTCTATTAAAAAGGATATAAAGGAGATATGAAAGGTGGCGAATAGTTAAATGCGTCAAATATTAAGCGCCATATGAATGAGATTTGAAGAACTCGTTGAAGTTTTTAGTACATAGCCAAGTTATGTTGTTTTACTTCGGTGGGGGTAAGTGTTATGGGAACACCGAGGAAAATTAAAAAAATTTTGGCAATGCAAACTTGTTTCCAAAGATGTATTTTGTAAAATGTTACCAGAATGGAAATATCCTTGTTAACATAATAGGATTTGTAATAGAAAAGTAACCAGTTACCGACCGAAATTTCTTATTCCCAAACTTATTACCGGGTAATAGAAACTTTTGCTGGGGAGGTGTGCAATTGTTCTATTGTGCGAATCAAATTTCCTTTATTTTTTGTATTTTGCTGCTAAAATGCTGAAAATGTAATAAACATTACATGTCCGATGGCTCTAAGCAGTCGAATGGGAACACGAGTGCGGGCGTCCATTTTTCAGGCGGAGATTTTTGCCACCTGTGTCTGCGAAGGGGAACTCGCAGATCTCGGATCTACATTCTTTCTGACAGTCAGGCTGCACTGCTGGCCTTAATGGCTTATAAGGTGTCGTCTGGGTTGGTCATGGAATGCATTCAGACTCTCAATAGGCGCGGTAGGGGCAACTCTCTAACCTTGGGGTGGATTCCTGGCCATGAGGGGCATGAGGGCAACGAGAGGGCAGATTGTCTTGCCAACCGCGGACCCCGAACGCCTTTTATTGGTCCTGAACCATTCTGTGGAATACCTGCGGGGTATGTTAGGGAAAGGCTCAGGGCATGGAGAGAGTCTGAATTCTCTGGTTACTGGGAAAACTCTCCTGGTCAGCGCCAGGCTAAAAGATTGATCTCTTTTTCCAGTAGGGGGTTGAGGCGACTCTTGTCGCTTGAAAGGGGGGGGGGGGGGGTTTGAGGACCCTGGCGTCGTACTTAACTGGACACTGTAATCTCAGATACCATCTGCACAAGAAGGGTCAATCGGACACGGATATGTGTAGGTTTTGTGAGATGGTGTCTGAGACCTCGGAGCATGTTCTCTGCGAATATCCCAGGGTTTGTGATAGGAGACTTAGGTTTCTAGGTGATCGCTTCATTTCGCCTTCCGACATCGCGAACATTTTGCCTAATAGGATAATTGGCTTTATAGGTGGCTTGAATCTGAAACTTTAGGCAGCACAAAATACCTACATTGGTCGCGGTGCATAGTGCCTTCCGATCTAATCTCTACATGTCCGATAATCCAAAGAAATTGTAGTTTTCTTAGTAGTTTTCACAACTAGCATTTAAAAATTATAAATTTCCGCCCTTAATGTCGTTTTTTAAAGTAACTGCAAATAATTTCTCTCAATAGTGAGGAGTATGAGTGTTGTGAAAATAATATAATATAAATCATACGCACTATGTTCTTTAACTCATTGACACAATGTTCATTTTCGACCCAGTACATTTAACCGGCAATATATTTTTAATGGATAAAGATAATTAAATTATTAAAAAACCTAAAAATTACTCAACACCTTGATTAAAATCGCGAATCAAAAACTCTTGCAAGATTGGCGTCTAGAGTTGACAAATAATTATTTGAAAATAATAATAAAAGACAAAAATTATTTTTTTTTGATGCACAATTTTTCAAAAATTATTTGAAAATAGCAAAAAGCCTAATCTGTTATATTTTTAAAATACAAAAAAGCAAGTCGCGACTTATATTTGGTTGAATTTATAAAAAATTTTCTATAAATTTTTAAAATTTTTAAAATGACGTTATAATTAAAAATACTTAATGATTTAATAATCAAACCAAAAACTACAACGTATAATAACAACTTTCTATGTTGCATCCATCGAAAGCTAATATAGAGGTGAGTTCATCTTCTGAAGACACTTAAGCGATCGGTTCAGTTGTTTAAGATATAATTGGAAAACAAAATGACAATATGGCTATGAAACTCAGTGTATAAGTCAAAATGAAATCATGACTAAGTTTCATTTATTTATATTTAATTTTTTTTTTCATTATTTGGAATATGAAACAAAATTGAAGCGCGGATTTCTAAAGAGTTTTATGAAAATTAAATTGTATCAAATTATATATAACTTGCTCTAACTAGATATACCCATTTTTCGGATGAAATTATATCAAATTATATCCCACGGGATCTCATAAGCTTATGTATGCCATTTTTCGGATCACCTGATATATGATGTGATATTGAATTATATATATAACTATATATACCTATATTGAAACTTTTTTCATCGGGATACCAATATTTTTTTTTCCATATTCGATACCCTGCAAAACCACACATTACCAAATAATGGGTAAAGCAATGTAGCTCCACGCTTTACAATAAATTTTACTTAACAGCTGAATTTTAAAGGCGATTTGACTACACGACGAAAAAAGTTCCGATATAATCACATATAACTAAAAAGCACATCACATCTGATCTGATCCGAAAAATGAAATACATAAGCTGATCTCGTGGTATCTCATGGGATCTAATTTCATATAGTGCGTCTATCAAATATGATGAAATTATATATAAGTTGCATACAATTTCATCTAATAATTTTTAAAATCAAAAATTAGAAAACAAATTGATAATGGTTTAGAGATCAGTGCTTTTTTATTTCAATCCAATTAAGTACTACAGGTAATTCATTTATAAAACATATAAATATTAATTTAAAAAAATAATGTTACGTCTTAAAATTTATGCTTTTTATGTATCTGAAGTTGAAACATATAATAAATTTAAAACGCTAGGTAAAAAACAACAACATTTACCGAAGAATAAAATAAGATTTTCGTTCGAAAAGTTTTCCAGTAAAAGATATTTTCAAGAGCAGAAATAAACAGAAAACTTTACATGTCCTTGTTATACAAAATAATATATAGGGTTGGTATTATGAATCTATACGATATTTTTTTATGAAGGATAAATTTCCCTATTTAGTATTTCAGCAATTTCAGATTGCTCAAAACAACTACTTTGTTACCAAAAAACAGGATCAGCATATTGCCTATAGTGGAACTGAGCAACTATTTAATTTTTAAAACTGACTTGCCGACGATTGCGTACGTTAAGCGCAGATTATAAATCAGAATTTATTTTTTTTACTACAAAAAAAAGTTATGTAATATTATACGCTTGTGTGACTTCTTCATATATTCTACACTGAAAATATGCTATAGCAATACAATAAAGCATATTTAATGACTCAAAAGAAATTGTTTTTAACAATAAATCATTTATGAGTTAAATTTCACAAGTTGCAGGCATTATAGACTTTTTATTTAAATTTATTTATTGAAACTAAATTTTAAATTTGACCACTCACCAACAAGCCAGTAACTAAAAATTTAAAAAAAATAAAAACGGTGTTAAGTTTAGCATAGCGTTGTCAAATAAATAAAATTTATTTTATTTTCAAATTCAAACTTTTAAAATTGGACTTTATGCCATCTAAATAACCGATGTGTCCCGAAGTGCAATGATTAACAATTAATATAAAAATTGGTTGAGTATAGTGAAATATAAGTTGTCCTCCTTTTAATCTGTAGTTCTACCGGAAAGCAGTTGAGCACGAAAATAAACAATATGTTCTTCTACATAATTTTTACCTAATTTAGGCGATATAAGCCAAAATAAGTTTAGTGCGAATTTAAAAAAAAAAAAAAATAACTTTACTCATAAACTATTTATTTTACCAAGACATTCCCTGAGTGTAACTTCTGCTGTAAATATTTGTAGTTGTTTGCGTATTAATACAGTATCTTTATTTTTAAATGAAAAGCCAGTCATTTGTAGAATAAATTTAATTTTTGACAATTGTTTGCTATAAACAAACCACATCAAATTACTGTATTATGATTTTACATTAATTTTATACAGTAGTTTTTTTTTTTTATTTCAAAAAATAAAACAAATAAATTTATGCTTATTTTTTGCTACATAGGTGGTTAATTTTTATTACAATTGTGGTTCATTGCTTGAACAGTAAAAAACAAATGACAATGTTAGTTGAATTTACTGAAATGTAAGTCGTCCTTTTTCCGAGTGAAGTTTTATTTGTTTTAGCAGCAAGTGTACAGTACAGAAATTATATGTTTTGATCTTTTACTTAGGGAGATATGGCAATTTTTATTTACCGAAAAACACATAATTCAGCGAAAACGCACCGTTACTATAAAACATATTGATTAAAATTAAAGGCTATGATGCTACTACTGAATATAATCTTTCTGACAAATTTCATAAAAATCTGTCTTTACGTTTACAAGTTAAGACGATATCTTTTAGATGTATCCTATTCGAGTCCTGTATGACGTTGGTCCAAAATAAGAAATTGTTTTAAAAGCTTAAGCCTCAATCTTACGTTGTATTTACTATCAACATTTTCCAGTCAACCTACATATGTTTAGAAAATTGTGTTCATTTTACAATTTTTATTTTTACGAAATTTTAACTTTAACACTCTCTCGCTTCCATTAAATTAAAGATAAATGTGTATTTGTAAATGTTTATAGTGATTATTAATGTAGTTTGGTCAAATTGGCAATTTGAAATTGCAAACAAATATATGTTCAGATAGAGAGGCTAAAGCGAAAGAGAACACATCTTAGGTATTTTTTTTTGTTTCCTTTTTCTTATTGCAAAAGAAGAGTTTTATGTGTCATATTTTGTTTTTTTTTTCCTTACGTTTCTAGAAATATCTAAGACATTTGTCTTTCTTTAAAAGATGCCATCATTTAGACAACCATTGATTATTTCTATATGTTTTCAAATATTGCATTAATTCATGTCGTCAATGTGGGAGTATGTACATTTTTATATATTGTGACTTATTGTAAATTATTTTTTAAATAATGACAAAAAAGTGTTTATGATTTTCAGCAAATAAATTAGCTAAAGTATAGGGTCCGCCGAATAACTTTTTTTTTGAAAATGCTATAAAAAAAACTACTGAATAATTTTTTGTGTAGGCTACTGCATGGCCAGCCGAGGCAGCCATTTGAATGAAATTATTTTCCATTATTAACCGGAAGGAATGTACTTTCAAAAAAAAAGAGAAATTTGAGAAAATAATCAGTAGTTTTTTTTTATAGCATTTTCAAAAAAAAAAAAACTTATTTGGAGGACCCTTTATAAGTTTTGTAAACATTTACCAAGAAAAGCTTTTGCTGATATTAGCATTTTTTTTTTCAATCACACTACTGGCTAAAATGTTATTGATAGCAAATGAAATTGATAAAAGCTAGTAGAAAAAAAATGAAATTTAAAAAGGATTTATTTATTTTTTAATGCAAATAGAAATTTTTATAGCAATTATTTCCTTTAATTTTACCGAAATGTACTGTCGGTGTCGTTCAACTAAACTTAAGGTAATTGTAGGTAAAACTTTGTTTGCCGGTTTTTGTTTACACTTATTTAGCAAACGTTTTTGTTGATTTTAGCATATCGAATATTTCAATTATTCAACTAGAATATAACAAAACATTTGTTAATTTAAAAGTTCTATTTTTTATGTTCTTATCTTACTACCCAGCAAAATATGGCAATGACAAGTCATTACCGTATATATTACCAAGTAATGATAGGTCATAACCTATTACATTACTTTAAAATACAAAATAATGACTAACTGATTATGGGCTATAGAGGTACTTATATGTATTTGCAAAATAATGAGTTACTGGTAATTTGTTACATAAGCATCGAATTCATATTTTTTATTCTAATATTGTATTAATTTGTTTTATAAATGTTTACAAGTAATTTTTTCAAGCTAAAGTTATTTAAATTATTTTTTCATGTGCGCCCCGGAAGGCTAGTTGGTAGCGTGCTGGCTTATCAGTGCGGGGGTCGTGGGTTCGATTCCCACCAGAGGCACTGGTCTGTTTTCGCTGCAACGCGCCGAAGGCCATACTAGCTAGTGCTCGGTTAGGGTAATAGGATATATATAATTATTTTTTCAAGATACCTTAAAAATAAATAACTTAAAGATAAATACTTATTTTGTAAATTCTTGATAACCACTTATTCTATAATTGGGAGTATCCACCTATTCCCAATATAAAAGTAATTACTTATTCTTTAACTATGAGTAACCAAACATTATTCTCACTTTTTTGGTAAGCGAGATGTTAAAGACCACCCATGAACTTTGGATCTCGCGAACAAAAGTAACCAAGCGAGTAAATAGCCTGGTAAATAGTGAATTCCTTTGTGCGCTACTTACACGCTTAATTACATGCGAATGTCTGCTTTTGCCGGGTAATATTTATCAAAAAAAATCGGCTTTTAAGCAGTGTTTACTGCAATACAATTATAATTAATTTTAAGTAGCTTTTTCTGCAATTTTTACCGGTTCATTTCTATGAGTTTAATATCAAACAATAACCGGTATTTAACTTGCTTCCGTCTTTATATGAACGCTAACCTATGCCAATTTAGTACATCGACAATTTTAAAACGCTTGTAATTAAAAAACTAACAATTTATTTAAGTATTTTTATTTATAACAGTATAAACTATAAATTATTAATTTACTTTTTGTAGTGAGCCAACAAACGCGATCTTCTATTTGGCGCATTTTTGGCTTGATACCTCCAATCATGCTTTGGACGACATTCAGCCAACTTTTTTGCTCTGCTTTTAAGTTTTTTCTTCAATTCGTCAGTGCATTTGGCTACTCAACCATTTTCATACACTTTTTGGCATAAAAGACCCCAAAAGTCCTCAATTGGATGTCCTTTTGGGGCGTTTGGAAGATTTGCGTATTTCGGCACAAAAGGTATGTTTTTTTCATTAAGCATTCTAACGCACTTTTGGCGTAATAAAATCCGGGCAAAATAATATGACGTCTTTAGAGTGTCTGTCCCTGATAAACTTTTCCTGTTTTAATAAACATTTATTAAATGAAAACATCCGCGTTTACAGCCATAGCTTTTGAGTTTTGGATGTCAAGTCGTGATATAGTTTTTGCCGAAATGGCTGCCCCCACTAGTACTTTTGGTTCAAACTCAGCTTTGACCGAATACCATACCTTGTAGGGATTTTTTTGGCAAGCCATCGGAATAAAATCCAGGATTAATACTTTCGTTGTTCAAAGCAAAGAAAAGTATTTTTCATCACACAAAATTATTTGAATATTTTTTTTCATGAAGTTTTTTCTCAGTTTTGTTGGTATTTCTGCCAGTTGTTTTTTACTACATTTGGAAACTGAATTCCTCTGGCAGTGTTTCACTTTCATTTGGAGTAAGTTTTTACGAATTGTTTCCGTGGAAAAGCGACAACTTACGATTTTATGCGCCAATTTAATTAACTGTCGTTTTTTTTTTTAATTGAACAAGCTCTGCAATCCATTTTTAGACCATTTGAATATGGAATATATATATAATGATGTAGCCCTTCGTTTCTAGGATACCGACCAAGCATGTCATAGATATTTTGTTTTAAACTGCTTTGTTCAACCACTTTAATTTTTAATTTTTTGACTTTTGAATATTTACAATAATGTTCATATATAAGATTTTATTGACATGCATTTAAAAAAAAAAAAAAGCATGCCTACTTAGCAATAATTTATATTTGAATTTTGTCCATTTACGTAGTTCGCATAGGTTATTGTATACCATTTACTCTTACTACTACATACGCCACTATTATTGAAATTGGTGTTAGGTGAGAGCAATTACACTGTGCAACAAGAAATTGTATACCGAACGTGTCTAAATTGGAAAGAAAACAGACAATCAATAGACCAAAACCCTTGATGGGTTTTGAAAACTTAGCTCAAATTTAAATGTTATAGCCTTTAAATTTTATAGCCTTTGCAGTATTCAGTTAGTAATTTTGCAGTATTTAGTTAACTTTCAGTTATTTAAAACAATAATATCGAGTTTTGAAAAATTGTCATTTAGTTCATATTTGTTTTTATTGATATGTTTGCAAATAATAATTAGAAAATTGTATATCTACAATGCATTAAAACGTCATAGCTGGAGTACCGGTTGGAATTTTGACTTTGCATTTTAAGAGGATGTAGGAAATACAAATTTTTATTGTAATTGAAAAAAAAAAAAAAAAAAAATTTTTTTATTAAAAAATATTTTTAAAATGCCGAAAAAATAACTGTTAAAAACAGTAGTTTTTAGTCATTTTTACAGTTGCATCAAAATGTTTGTAGTAAAGAATTGCCAGTTGTTTTTACTACATTGTTAGTTGTTTTAACTACATGGATTAGTTGTTTTCTAACAGTTAAAAACAACTAACATTTTAGTTACTTTAATAGTAATTAATTTTGTCGCCTTTAAACTGAAATTAAAGTTGTTTAACTGTCATTTTCAGTAGATTCTAACGTTAAACTTTGTTGAGTATACGGGTTTACTTGGTTATAGATGATTATATATGACCACAATAAATGCTCATAAATTTAAATTTTAGGGTATACGGCCGAAAATTATTTTACATATTTATTTATATCTGTTCATATTTGCTCATATCTGCAAATATGTGTTAATATATCATAATATATGGTCATATTTGGTTATATATGAAACTGCATATGTTCATATATGATATATATATATATATATATATATTTTAATGAAATATTTAAAAAATACACGAAAAGAATTGTCTGAAAAAAATCCATCTTCAAAAAGTAAAAAATTTTAGATGTTTTTGTTGGTGTCATTCGGGATACAACCGTTGGTTTCGTTCTGGATACAACCAGCGACTCTGATTTTGTTACACAGTGTTTTATAACTGTAAATGTGAATTATTATAAATGTGGTTAGACACATTTCCGTTTAAATTGTGATTACTTCCGCAAAAGCAAAAAATAAAAAAATACAAATGAGGAAACCTCAAATATAGGTTCATTGAAATTATTATGCCTCAAAAGTTTGGCTTTTCTTGTTTTTTTGTTGTTATTCTTTTTGTTAGATGATATGAGGTTTTGTGGTGACAAATGTAAAATCATTTTTACATGTAACTATTATTTGAATCATACTTGGGACTAGTTTATTGAATGGACCAATTATTTGATGATTTAATTGGCATTGTTTGATTTTTGTTTCAATAGGCATTCATCAATGTCAATGCCTTTAACAAGCAATTATAATTGATTTAATTGTTACAATTGTCCACAAAAAAACTTATTTGCAAATTTAGATAAAAATCTTATACTTGAATACTTTTTTTTATACATATTCGGTATTTTATCAAGTATATATTATAAAAAGCTGATCCATAATGACTAATTAGTTAGCAAACAAGACTGAATAGTGTATACTAAAGGGTGGCATGCATGTTTTGAAAAATATTCCCTTGCGTGTTTTGATGCCTGTTTGACTATTTCTATACTTAAAATATCAAAAAAACAGACTAATTCACTTAAAAAAGTATTTATTTTGTTAATGAGATACTTTAATTTTGTCCATGTTTTTATAATTTTAAAGATTTAATATTATTAGACCAAAAAAAAAAAAAAATTGCTGTTGCAAAAAAAAATGTCTTGCGAATGTCTTGCATGACATTTGTGCTACCCTTTTGTGTATACGTTATATAACTTGGAAATAATATCGAATATTTGAAAAGTTATTAGTGTTGGTCTTATCAATGGGAATTAAAAAAATGTCAATGTCATTGAAATGGTAGTGAAATTTGTTTGCTATTAGCATTGGCAGAAAGTAATGCCAGTTAAATTTGAATGCCAATGAAAAATTCCCAATTATTAGTTGAATGAATAAGTAGACTCTATATAAGATGAGTAACAAGTGCTTATGATAAGAACTGATACATGATTTATGCAACAATCACAATGATATAGGCAGTAATTGCAGTACAATTTAATTATTGTTCTATTATTAATTCATAGCCTTTAGTTTGATGTTTTATATAAAAAATTATCTCAATAAGAAAATAGAAAAAGCCATAAGATTTGTGGTTTGAGTTATATGAGGTTTATGGTTTTTCTCAAATGTAAAAAGACAAGTTTTCTACTTGAAATGTATTTGCGTTTTCAGTTTTGTATGATATGTTTGCATGCTAAAGTTTTATAATATTAATTTTATAAAAGGATTTGCAAAATAGTTAGACAGAAATATAATTTTAATAACCCGAGTAAAAAGTTCATATACCATTAAATTTTGTTTAATATAATACTATACAAAAACTAAAGCTCTCTACTTATAGCCTAATATCGATATATGTAATGGCAGATATGATCATATATAATTTTACATTGGATTTGGTTTTTCGAAAATTGTTGATATTGTCCCATACATATTAATATCTAAATATATATATATCGATTAATATGGATATCGATGGATATGGCATATATTACTTCAAATGCTATATATTAATACAATGCTATTTCAATTCACTACAATATTTTATCATTCTAGGATTAAAACTATCATGTACAGGGCCGAAAGTGATTCAACCAATTTTTAAAAATGTTAACAAAAACAAATTTTTGGAATAAGGTTTCAATATTATTTAATAAAATTAGAAATTTGTTCACAGCATCTTTTTCCTTATGAAAAAGTGGTAATTCTTCCATTTTAATTTTTTTTAACCCAGCTTTTAATTTTGCAAAATATTGAATAGTGGAAGACTTACAACTCTAAGCCGGGTTTAGCAATAAAACATTCTAATTTTGTAGGGTTTGTGATGGGCAGAGAAGATAAAAATCCAAAAACAATTACGTTTATAGCAAAAAAATATTGAAAAAATTCAACTAATAGCAAAACTGCAAAAAAGGTGCAAAATTAATTAAAGCAAAGAAAATATGAAAAAATAAATTTTACAGCTCAAATATCTTAAGTAAAAGCTGCTTTTAAGCACGAAGACTAACAATAAAAATACGCCAAAAAAAGTGCAAAAAGGCAACTTTGTCTTCTCCGGTGATGACAAAATTTATGGAAAATTAAAAATTTATATTTGAAATATGGGAAGAAACTAAATTGTCAAAATTTGTCTCGTGCAAATCAAACATATTAGCTAGGTTGATACTAGTATTTCGATTTGGCTAAATATCACATCAGAACCCGAAGTTTTAGAAAAGCTAGAGCCACAATAATAGGCAGAACTTTAACAAAAAACCTATTAATCATCAATTTTGCTCCATTCTTGTCTTCTTAGTAATCAAGCACGTGTTTAGGGTATTTTCCTAACAAGCATCATGACGTTACTAAACTTTGAAATTATAAAAAAGAGGAAACCTCATTATTTGCCATTTTGTAATATGAAGTAAATCAGAGTATTACTGAAACATTATTACCCAGTTCTAAATTTTCTGTTATCAAACTACAAATCTCAAAAGCCATTTAAAAGCTATTAAATTCTCATGATTTTCTTCTACATCGAAATTTTAAAATCTTGTATCTATAAAAAATGCTTTGGGTTCTGAATAATTGTTTTCAAATATAATATTTAAAGGACATTTATCACACAGAAATTTTTAAAAATTGCAATGGCAAAACTATGACACAAGAGACAGTAGAGGCAAGACAGCGGATTTTGGGTAGCACGCTCCATTTTTTTTTGAATATTTTCAAAAATCTTAATTTTATTAGAAAATCCTATTGAAAAGTTATCAGAGTAAATGTTTATTTTCGCTACACACAGAGAAATAATGTGCCAAACGATTTAAAAAGTGTATATTAATGTTAACAACTTATAAATTTAGTTAGGACAACGATATTAACATTAGATTTCTGAATTTTTTGAGTGCTGGAACTAAAATTCAGTTAAATTAAGCGAATTTTGTTTGTGAAAACAAATGTTCAGTTTTACCAACCGACTGAAATTCGTATTAACCGAATTTGAGTCTCAGTACCGGACTTTCAATTGGCAAATAGCTAAATTTTTCTCTGTGTGTAGTAAACAATGTGTCTTAAAACGAAAAAGTAATATTTTTCTTATCGCCTTTTGGAATAATAAAGAAAAAGTTTTAAAAATCTTAAATATTTTTTACAGAATTTTGGTAAAAAATTTGTTTTTTGACATTTTTATTATTAAGAAAGTCGTAATTCCGCCTCAAAATGTGAAAAAAAATTTGAATAGATGATATTTTATGTAATCCTTAAATATTTCTAGCAAATTTAGACTTATAGAAGTTTGAATATTTTGATGAGAAATGACTTATATTCAGAAAAATACAATCAAGAAGATTGAAAAAAATTTTAAGTCCTGTACAAAAATTGCAATTAAAAGAACCAACAAAGAAAAATTATAAAACGTTAAAGAAAAAAAAAAAAAATAATTAAAAAACAACAACGTTAAAATATAAAAACATTTTAATTCCGAAAACCTTAATAAAAATTTGGACGAGCGCAAGAAAATTTAAAATACAAAAAAGCAAAAGCTTATTTTCTAATGATGACAACAAATTTGCGGAATTTTAAAGACTGCACTTGAAACGGGCTTTAAAATTTTTTTAATTAATGTAGAAATAGTTATGTCTAGTGATATATAGTATTAATTTAGTCACATCTGACATAATGGTGTCACACTATGGCTTATATCATTTTGTACAAATACATCTAATATTTTTTTTTAGAGAACATTTTTATATACGAGGGCGTATCAATAAGTCCGTGACTTTTCGAACTTCCCTCGTAGTTATATGAAATGCAACACTGCTCCCATCAAGTACCAGCAGTACTACTGTCAAATTTTGAGAAAGTTCCGTCATTTACTTTGCGTTTAACAGCTGTTTAAAACATACAACCTCGGGGATTTTTTTAAAAATTGAAAAAAGTGAATTTAAAGTGCACATTAAACATTTTTTTTTGAGTAAAAAAAAGGTCAATCAAACCAAGGAAAAGCTTCACATATACTACGGGGATTCTGCACAATCGATTTCAATGGTAAAAAAGTGGTTTACTGACTTTCGTTGTGGTCGCACAAGTACAAATGACGCTGAACGTTCTGGACGGCCAATTGAGGTCAATACACCCGAAAATGTCGAAAAAAATCCAAAAGTGCGTGAGATTGTTGCTGTCATACTCATTTCATATGGCAGCGTGATTTCGATTTTAAATGATTAGTTATGGTTAAGAAAGCTGTCTGCAAGATGAGTGCCGCGTTTGCTCTCAATTGATCAAAAACGTAATCGTGGCCAATAATGTGATGGCAACAGTTTTTTGGGATGCACGCGGGATAATCCACATCGATTACCTTCAAAAGGGAAAAACAATAAACGGCGAATATTATGACAACTTATTGGACCGATTTAACGAGGTCCAATAAGTTGGCATAATACTCCACTAGCTACTCGGGCTTTCGGCTCATTGTAGTGAAAGCAGACCAGTGCCTCTGGTGGCAAAGCACTTTGCAGGTGGTACTGGCAAACACATACTTTTCAAAGAATATAGTCTTTTTCTAGAACAATATTAGTTATAGCTTTGATAATTTTAAACACGGTGGATTTTACAAAAGTAGCATTGGTTTGCCATTACTATTTGCTTTTGTACGGTAATTTCTCCCTTGGCACACAAACACAGAAAAACGACGACATATATAGAATAAGTTGGAATAATTAAATTTAAGAGCTTGTTGGGGACAAGCCTATGGTTAGCCACATAAAAGCGCAGCGGTTAAGATGGTGTCGTCATGATATTCACATGCCGAAAGAAGTCCTAAATAGAAGACTTCTTATGCAAAATGATCAAGGTGTAAGAACAGGGGGCAGACCTATGTCAAGGTTGGTAGATGATGTATTGAAGGATCTAAAAATTTTAAGAATTCAGAACTGTGAATCATTTACAAAAGATCGTGTTGCTTGAATGCGAATTGCAGAAGAAGCTTTGGCCCACACTGGGATGTGATTCTAAAAGTTATGATGAATGATGATATAGGTAACCAGATATTTTTTGTAATGACAATTGTAAATACTTGCCACTACCAAACTTCTACTTATATAACCACTAATCTGGCAAAGCATTTATACACTGGGATGTGTATAAAAAAAATGTCTGTATGTAACTTAGTTAATGTATTAAAAATACTAATAAATAAATATAATAACCCAGTGTAGAAAAGCATTCTACAATAATCCTCCCAGCAAAAATGCTGCTGACTTTACATACTTTTGTTTGAGTGTATCATTCCTAAACACCTAACAAAAAATAGGAACTGTGTGCTTACCAGTATGGGTAAAAAAAAATTAGTTTAAAAATAAATTTAATAAAACAAATAATTTTCTATTGATTTTTTTTTTTTTTTTAGATGTGCCACAACTGGATTCGAACTCGGGCTTCCATTTTTATTTATTTTTATTTATTTATTTATTTATTTAGCATACCATTGCCACAAGAACTAGTCTTATTAACAGCAAATGGAATAATAATGTTACAATAATGTTTCGGACAGATAAAAAATTAAAGTTGGAATTTACACATCGTTATAAAAACAAAAGGGCACAATATAAATTATACATAATTTTAATTTACCATATTAAAAAGCTAATAAAAATAAAATTTTCGTTAAAAAATAAAACTTTTAATTTATGCTAACAATTTAAACAAGAAAAAAAAAAAAAAAAAAAAAAAACAAATCAAATTTTATCAAAAAACAATATTAAAATGTTTAAAACTTAGTCAACCATAATGCTCAAAAATATAACACTTAAAATGACTTGCATTGCTTGTTGTTTGAATCCTGTGAGGCAAGTGGTTCCAAAGATCTATACTGCTTATAAAAAAATGTTTTTTGGAGAGTTCACTCTGATGACGAATTGTAATAATTTTGTTTCATCTCCTCGATATAAAAAAATTAAGTCGTTTGTATAAATAATCAGGTTGTTTTGTGTAAATTACTTTATGTAGAAATATAAGAGAACGGCATTTTAATAAGTTATCAAACGATAAGTTATATATCTGTTTTGAGTAACGTGAAATCCTGGCAAAGCGTTGAAGTCCAAATATATAACTGGCAATATTATTGTATGTTACATTTAGTTTTCGTTTGCATAATGAATCGCAATTTGCGAAAAGTTCGCAACCATACATTAATGTGGGCAACAAATATGTTTTAGCCAGTAGCATACGTATTTTAAAAGGTGTATACGATTGTGTCATCCACAAATTTCGTAACATAGAAAACGTTTTTCCACATATCATATTAATATGATCAGACCAATCAAGACGTTTGTTAAATATAACTCCTAAATTTTTCGCTGTTTCAGATATTTCAATTCTTGAGTTCCCAATTTGAATCGCGGGTAATAAACTGGGAAAAAGTTTAGGATTTCCAATTACTATGGCCTTAGATTTTTTAGCGTTTAGACAAATAATGTTATAAGACGCCCATTGAGGTATTCTTGACAGGTCTTGGTTTAAATTTTGTATGCAGCTTAATACATTAATTGGATCACAACTAATGTAAACCTGAACGTCATCCGCATACATTTGGACCTCACAGTGTTTGATTTGAGATGGTAAATCATTTGAGTATATAGCATACAATAGGGGACCAAGAATTGAACCCTGTGGTACACCTCTCGTCACTGTAAAACTATTTGACATTTTGGCACCATGATAAACAGATTGAGATCTTTCATATAAATATGAAGATATTAATTGAACAGCTGCCGATGAGAAATTACACATATATTTTAATTTAAGGCAAAGAATATTATGTTCCACGGTGTCAAAAGCCTTTGAGTGGTCAAGTAAAACTAAAAACGATATTTTCCTATTATCCATTTCACCTCTAATCTTTTCAGATACATCAATTAAGGTAGTAAGGCAACTGTGCTTTGGTCTAAACCCAGATTGTCTTTCTGTGAGTAAAGAATTGTCGTTTAGGTATTTACTCATCTGTGAGTGAACTAAACGCTCAAAAACTTTTGACAAATAAGGCAAAATTGCAATTGGGCGATAGTCTTTATCAGATTTTGGTATGGGTATTATTTTGGCATGTTTCCAGAAAGTGGGGTAGTTAGAAGTTGTAACTATCGTATTTAGTATACAAGTTATGTGTGGTAAGATAAACGGGAGAATTAGCTTTATGAATTTAGGATGAATTCCATCATGTCCAACTGAATGGGATTTTATATTCAAGAAGGATTCTAAAACATCTTCTTGGGTAAAGAGTGTGAATTTAAAATTAACATTGTTGTTGGTGTTCGTGTTGTAAGCATTGGCAAAAAGATTGGAGTAATAATTAACATTTGCCTCTGGCATTGATATGTTAACGAAATCGAGGTTTAATTGATTTACATCAATTTTGTTATCCTCATTTCTGGCATTGTTACCTACTATTCCCATATTCTTAATTTCTCGCCATTTCTATTTTGTGCAAACAGCAGATTCAAATTTTTCTTTATAAAAGTTTGATTTTGCAATTCTGATTTTAGAATTTACTTTTCTTCTTAATGCCTTAAACATTTCATGAAGTTCCGTAGTTTTGAACCTCTTCCATCGAGTATAAGCGTAATTTCTTTGGCTAATAAACGATTTAATTTCATTCGAAAACCAAGGTTGTTCACGACGTATTTGTTTAGTTTTAATTACAATGAATCTATTATATAGATATTCCATGTTGTTTTGCAGAAAAACTACCTTGTCAGTCAAACGCTCCATTATCTGAGCTTTCTCGACATGTTTTACTTGATAAATAAAAACATAAAAACTTGCTTCCACAAAATGTTATTACTTTAAAGCTTAAAAAAAATCAAAAATAGTAGTTATATTTTTTTTGTTTTTTTTTTTTTAAAAGAGAGGCAACACTCAGGAAATACTTCCTATATTTAGTGTGTTGCTTTCTTTGGAAAGGGATAGTATAGAGATGAAAGGTGGGGAAACATGAAGGGCTTCAGACATGGCAACACTGTAATTGCGCGAGATGATAAGTCTTAGAACAGTTGTTGCTCGCCACCTGATGAAGAGTTGGCGAACTTATTGGAGCTTTTTGGTTCATAGCCCTGATTCATTATTTTACTTCGGTGGGGTTAATTGCTATGGGAACACCGAAGGTGGACACTGCGATACGTATGAGGGATAGAAAAAACTCATACATATTATTTTGTTCTTGCCGGCACCGGGGATCGAACCCGGGACCTTCTGTGTAAAAGTCCAACGCGCTAACCATTACACCACAACGCCCATTTGTATCTACTAGAAGTAAAAAAATAATTGAGTCTAAAAATGGATTTTCAAAAATTTGTTCAATGGATTTTCAAAAATTTGTTTGTATTTTAAATAATGATTAAAGTAAGTATTTATGGGTTATGCATTAATTTTTGTATTGAAGTAATTGGAACATTATCTAATTATTATTAAGTCATTATTATTTGTGTTGAAGCAATGCAGAGAGTAATGTGGGGTCATTACTGGTAGTGAGAAAAGTAGTGAAATGTCGTTACCGTTTTTACACTGGGAATAATACAATATTTAATGCTTCTTAACTATAGAAAGCTAAAAAATAACTGCCATCCTAATGTACGATATCTATGTCTTTGATTCTTTCCAAAGGATATAATTTGCTTTACGCATTGCAATCTAAAATTCAAACATTTTATAACATATGTTTGCGAATGTAAGCATGTGCATCATATAAGTACATACTAGCCATCAATACAGCCGTGGAAATAAGTTAGTAATAGTAACAAAGGCAAGTAAAGATGTGTGAGAAGACAGATTAGTTGTGACATTAGAATTTATTGTACACTCACTATATTTTTGTTCGTAAAGACTGAATATACACATTAAATTAACTGAAAATCAGTTAAATACAGGACTATTTGCTTTTCGTTTGTATTTTTTAGTTTATTTTCAACTTTTGAAAAATTAATTAACAAAATACATAAAAACAATAGATTGTTTTCGTTTATTTCAATACTCAATATAATATAACAAATTTTTGTTTTAAATAGAAAAGTTTAACTGAATATTTTAACTATTATCGAAAGTCCGTTTGTTTGTTTATTTTGTTTGTTCAATAACAGACAGAATGTTAAAAAATATATTTCTTTGGTAATTTAATTGCATATTCTATTGAAACAACTTTACCCATTAAATTTTTAAGTAACTGTTAATTTTTTATGGAAAATTTCTTGTGCGTGTATTCTATGAAACAATTTTATTGAAAATTATAAGCGCAAATAGCCTCAAGAAAGGTTGGTTAGGAAAACAACACCCAAATAATCATATTAGAATGCTGCCATCATATGACAAATCAATATTAAATTCATCCATAAAATTACTACTTAGGGCTAGTAACTTTTCTATAAATGACCAGAGTTCAACTGTAACCCCAGATATTTCTATATAAATTTGACATTAATAACTATGGTTTAGCTTTAAACGTCGGTTAACTTAAGATTAGTTAGAAGCACAATTTTATATAAAACATTTTTTGCTGGAATTATAAAAGCCATGATACAAACTGTCATTTGGTTCACCTGATCTTATAATCAGCATTTATATTTATTTTCATGAGTGTATGATTTTTTTTTGTATATTTGTTAGTTATTTCCATTTCACATACGCACAAGACTTTAATATTTTCAAATTGCTATGCATCCTGTCCGCTACACATGCTAACAACCAATCAACCAACACACACAAACAAAACGCTCCTTCACTAACATTCATATGAAACGGACGTAAATGTAAATGTAAAAAAAATAATGCATTTACATTTTTATTGCAACATTTTCTTTGAGAATTTTGTAACATTAAGTTTTCATTCTTCTTGTTGTTCTAAAATGACTATTCGAAAATTATTATTGCAAATAATTTTTATGGGCATTGGATTGGTGTTGTAGTATGAGTGTATGAAAGTGCATTGCGTTTATTTGCAGTTTCCGTTTGTAGATTTACAAATGTTTCTATATGACTGCATTAATGTTCACTCGCACTTGCTTTTACTTGGTTATTGTTGATGTTATTACCGTACGTTTATTCATTTGAACAGTCGTTCATACTTAACTCCTTTAAATACTGCTCATTTGCTATTGCAATCTGTAATTTCTGAAATTTTATTTTTTTTCTTATAGGGATTTTTCTCTTTGTTAAATGTAAGTAGTTTGAATGGTATATTTACATTTTTGAAAATCTTTTAATTTTTGGGATAAAAAAAGAATTAAAATTTTGTAGTCTTGAAATACTAGATATAACGAATATAAATAAATATGTTCGCGTTCATCAATTTGAGCGAGGGCCGCGAATGTCATAGTGGGTAAAATTTTAAATTAAAAAAAAAAAATTATCAAAATTAAAATATTTGGTTAAATTAAGAAGTTGTTGAAGACATGTATTATAATCATAAGAGTCTAAAAAACTGCGACTAAATTTGTGATTTATTGCTTAAGGGAAGATATATATGAATCCCAATGTTTTTTATACCTTAAGTATTAATTTTTGGAAATAGAATAGTACACAAAAGTTCTAAAAATTTTCAAAAATATACTTAACATCTTGAGAACAATACAAAATTTGTTGCAATTTATTTGCGGGTATTACTTCAATTGGTTTGGGAATAATAATGGTTTGAATGTCATATTTTTAATATTTGGGATAAAAAAAAAAATGAAATATTTTGTTAGTGGCACATCAATGTCGCTTTGTAAACTTGAAACACTGGATATAATAAACTTAAATCTGAGCAAGGGCAGCGAAAGTTATAGTTGAAAATTAAAAAAAAATTGTCAAAATTACAATATTACATAATTTCAAAAGCGTACGCTAAGATATGAATATTTATTTTGTAAATTTCTAAGGAAAGATTTAATAATGAAATATGAAGTTGAAAAAAATGTATTATTATAATTTGTGATTTATCTATTACACACAGAGAAATAAAGTGCCAACCGAATTAAAAGGTGTAGTTTACTAGTAACAACTTATAAATTCAGTTAGTACAACGATATTTACATTATATTTCTTAAAATCTCGGGTTGTTTAACTAAAATTAAGTTGAATTAACCTAACTTTGTTGCGAAAACTAATGTTCAATTGTACCTTCCGACTGAAATTCAAAATATCCGAACTTGAGTCGTAGTAACAAAATTTCAGTTGGCAAATAGCATAACTTTTCTCTCTGTGAACGTGTAAAGAGATATATGGAACCAAACATTAGTACCTTGCGTGTCTTTTTTTGAAAATAACAAAGTGCATAAAAATTCATATTTTTTCTTTAAATATGCGTCATATTTTCCTGACAATATATAATTTTATGGCAATTTATTTGAAGGTAATATCTTTATTGGTTTAGAATTTATAAAGGTTTAAATGTCATATCTACAATATTTGGGATTAAAAAAAAATTTTAATTTGCTTGTCGGCACATGAATGAGGCTTTGCCCTCATGTACTCCTAGATATTTGTAACTTAAATCCATTCACGTCCATTGATTCTAATGAGGGCTGAACAGTTATAGCGGTTTTTAAATTTTTTAGTAGTTTGGAAACAAATCCCAATCATCATTTTAAGCTTTTAGCAAATTCTTCGACAGGAAGACATTGATGAATAAACCATTGAAAAATCCATATTTTTTCAATAAAATTTCAATTTCCGTTTATATATTTTCTTAATTTTAATTCATATTTTCTGAATGGCAAATTATGTTTTCTAAATTTCAAATTATAGTTTCTGAAGTTCTAATGCAAAATCCAAATTTCAATTCATGTTTTCTAAATTTAAAATGGAAATTCTGAAATTCAATTTGATGTTTTCTGAATTTCAAATGGAACTGGATTTCAATTGAGTTGCAAAAGGTGTAGATAAATCACTAATCAAGAGCTTCAGACTACTAAGAAATTATTCTTTGTAAAACTTATTAGTATAACCGCACTTTTATAACATGAAAATTAAAAATTCAGAATTTCAAATTATAACATCAGAAATATGCAGTGAGTGGGCGTGGTATAAATTTAGATATATATTAAGAATTCTTATAATGGACTAGGATCAAAATCTACGCAATATTTGATCATATCCGTACATGATTAATCGTAGTGGCCGTATAACTATATTTTTGCTTTTCTGAGCGCTGCAGGATATAAATATTAAGATATTTCTATGAAATTAATCACACTGACACTGGGGCCAATGACTACGGCTTATGATTTTGGTTAGGATCGGTCAATGTAAAGATGAGATCTTTACCCAGATCGAAATACTAGTATCAACCTAGCTAATATGTTTGATTTGCTTTATATTTGTAAATATACGGAGGTTGAAAGCTCGTTATAAATTGAAAATAACATAAAAATAATCTCGATGTAAAAACAAAAAACCAATAAAACTGTAAAAAAATGCTTCGTTTCTATATAAAAATGAAATTTATGTTATTTTGTATTAATCGGATAAAGAAAAGACGTGCCGAAAAGCCATTGAAAATTCGAACTGTGTTTATAGGGGAAAAAATTACTTTTTTTGTTTTTGCCAAACTTTTTAAAAAATTGTATAGTCTTTGTTCTGGACAATAATAGTCGATATAAAGATTAAATTATGTATTCAGAAAGGTATACAATTCCAAAATCGGTTAATAACTAGCCCAGTAATAAATACTACCCCATACTAATCTGCCAATTATTACTCGAGCACTCACCTTAAACATTTTTGAAATTGGTTGCTGCAATATAACTTTTTTATTCAACGGACTTAAGATATAGAGTATGGAAAAAGTTTTTTTTTTTTTTTTTTTTTTTTTTTTTTAAAAAGAGAGGCAACACTCAGGAAATACTTCCTATATTTAGCGTGTTGCTTTCTTTGGAAAGGGATAGTATAGAGATGAAAGGTGGGGAAAGATGAAGGGCTTCAGACATGGCAACACTGTAATTGCGCGAGATGATAAGTCTTAGACCAGTTGTTGCTCGCCACCTGATGGAGAGTTGGCGAACTTATTGAAGCTTTTTGGTTCATAGCCCTGATTCATTATTTTACTTCGGTGGGGTTAATTGCTATGGGAACACCGAAGGTGGACATTGCGATACGTATGAGGGATAGAAAAAACTCATACATATTATTTTGATGTTGCCGGCACCGGGGATCGAATCCGGGACCTTCTGTGTAAAAGTCCAACGCGCTAACCATTACACCACAACGCCCACAAATCTTCAAATTTAAAAAATTTCTTCAACCAAATCCAAAAAATTGAGATTGACATTTTAGAGAATACAAATAAAAATTTTTACAAATAAAGCTAAGTAGGTAAGGGATTTAATTTTTACTGATGTCGAGAAAATTGTGTTTTTTGGTAAAAACAAGGCTTATTTGTTTTCACAAAATAAAGGGTCCGCCAAATAATTTTTTTTTTTTTGAACTCCTGAACCAATTGGACTTCGTATGGCGTCATACCAAGGTCTTTATGCAAAATTCGTCTCAATGATGTTGATGGCGCTTCACGCAAACTTTCTGCCACAGCAGCAATATTCTCGGATGTACGCACTGTTTTTGGCTTTTCACGCTTTGGTTTATCGATGAGGATGCCAGTTTCTTTCAATTTTTTCACAAGATAACGATCATACGGACCATATTCGTTCAGCGGAAGGATAAAACTAATTATCTGTCAAATCAGACATGAGCTAAGTGTTATCATTGACAAAATAAGCAGTAGTTGAAAAAAAAACGTTAGATGGCGGACCCTTTACTATAAATATTCATTATTATGTCGCTTAAGTTTTTTTCTAACATTTCGTTTAATTGCTAAAATTCTAAAATATTACTGCGCTCAAAATAAATAGAAAAGAAAATAATTAATTTTTATCCAAATAAACTTCTGACGGTACAAAATATACCTTATATGGTGGCAGTGGTCTGAAATAGGTTAATAATATATTTTATAAAAAAATATGCAACAATCGCTTAAATATACTATTTATATGCGGATTTTCGGTATTTGCAATGATCTCTTTGCCGTACCACACAGCGTATGAGTAATATATATTTTTTTCAATATCACTCATACGACGTGTATCTCCACGTAACATTGCTTTACATCAGTTCTGTTCATAAGTATACATGCAGTTGATTTGGTGAGAAAATTAGAATTACACTGTAAAAAATGTTAAATGGGATAATAGAAGTGTTAGTAAATGTATGAATTTACTTTGTATTGAAAATATGAAAATGTTACTGTTCTGTGTAAAAAGTGAAGTACCATCGGAAAAAATAATTAAATAAGTACTACACTATTTTCAAGATATAAATATTAAACCAAAATACAATTTTTGAAGAAACAAAAATAAATAAATTCAGATATACATTAGGGCGGCTTTTTTCATTCTATAAAAAACAAAAAGTTTTAAGTTTCTTCGTCAATATTAATGATTTTATATATACACTGTCTCAAACAATTGTCCGTATCCAATACAACTAAAAATATATTTGAATATAGTTCGAAAAATACTTACCTGATTCGAATGAAGTAAATTTTTTTTAAAGTCCAAGAAGTAATTATAAAAATCGCTAATTAATAGTAAAATAAAAAAAGTTTCACTTTTATTTTAACAAAAAACTTAAAAATAGTTCAAAATATTAACTCAAAAAATTGTCCGTATCCTATAAAAAAATTTACATATGTATTTCTGAAATGTATATTATGATGATGTATGATGTCCTTAATATTTAGTGTGGTATCCCTTAGCAGCAATTACGTCTCTTAAGCGATTTTTCATCGATAAAGCCAGTTTTTCTGTGGTTTCTGCACCAATATTCCGACATTCTTGAACGATGACATCTTTCAGCATTTGCTTATTAGTTATTTTATGCTTGCGAATTTTTTTTCTACGGGGTCTCAATCTGGTCTCTGGGGAGGATCAGGCACCACTTCTTTAACGTTGTAGAGCAGCCATTCTCGCACAGCCATGGCAGTGTGCTTTGGGTCGTTATCGTGCAAAAAATGTGGTATTAAAAATCTTGTGGTATTTAAAAATAAATATTTCTGATGTATTTAATATTTTTATGCACAACACAATAAAGTTGTAACGTTTTTTCAACTAAGGGTAATCTTGACACCAAAAGCACATACGGGTTAATTTAAATCAGAATATTTTTCAGTAATAAATTTAAAAAAATTTAAGGTGTGGCAGTATTTATAACTGGGCAAGTTCCTTACCGATTTTGGATTTGTATATATTTTTGAATACATAATTATATCTTCATATCGATTAGTTTATCAACTAGAATAAAAATCATAGCAATATTTAAAAACATTGGCGAAAACTGGAAAAGTAATTTTTCCCCATATAAGCACTGTTTGAATTTTCAACCGATTTTCGGCACAACTTTTTTTTATACGCATGACACCGAATTTCACATATATCATTTTTATATAGTAATGAAATAAACCCGGGCTATCCTGGCCAAAAAATCGAATGTTGGTTTTATAGAACATACTTAGTATCCAATTCACGGCTCACAAAAAGCAAAAATATTTTTGTCATAAATAAGAATTTTGATTTCAATTTGAGCCAAAAACATTCCTATATATTTAAATTTCAAATGCAATATCTCGGAGATAATTGTTTCATTTAGTATATGCGGACTGATAAACATTGTCGGATAATAATTTGTATCACTAAAATATTAAATCTGTCAATTTTTAAATGCATTTTTTAGCTTTTTGTTAAGGTAGGCTCCTGTTTCAAAGTTACAGTCAAGATAGATGACCTCTAATCTGTGTTTAACTTGATTTTTATTTTAATAGTCAAAATTACTTATACACTCACAAGAACTTTTCCATAAAAAATCAACAGTTTTTTAAAAGTTTAATCGGTAAAGTTGTTTCAATGGAATATACAGTTAAATTACCAAAGAAATATATTTTTTAACGTTCTGTTTTTTATTCAATAAAAAAAAATAAACAAAAAAACGGACTTTCCGTAATAGTTAAAATATTCAGTTAAAATTTTCTTTGATATTTTAAATTTTGAATCTCGCTCCTAGACGAGGACAAGAAATTCTCATTGAGTTTGTGATTTAACATAACAAATATCTCCAGAAATTCTAATAACAAAGTCCCCTGAAGATTTCCTTAGGCAGGAATGAAATCCGGATAGGGACACGCCTACATCAGATTGCTTTTCACAATTTGTTAAATAAGTTTTGGGACTTTAGCACATTTAATTACTATAAATGCAATTAATGTTTATCCCGATGAAAATAAATTTAAAAAACAAAAAGTTGTTATATTATATTGAGTATTGAAATAAACGAAAACAATCTATTGTTCTTATGGATTTTATCAATTAATAGTCAACAGTTGAAAATAAACTAAAAAATACAATTGATTTAAACGAAAAGTAGGTAGTCCTGTTTTTAACTGATTTTCAGTTAATTCAATGTGTATATTCAGTAGTCTTTACGGAAAAAAAATTGTGAGTGTATGCATAACTTTTGCAATTATCGACAACTTTTTTTAGAGCAAAATATTGATTTATATTTTTCTGCAATGATAATGTTTTTTACTGATTAAGAAAACCCCAATAGTGAAATAAAATAAAAAGAAATTAATTTTTTTCTTGTCAAATAGCAAAAACAATAAACATTAAATAAGTGCGTCAAATTTAATTACGCACTAATTTTTAATCTTTTGTCTAATTTAAATCAAAAATATTAATCGATTAATCAACAAGGCTACACACAGAGAAAAATGTAGCTATTTGCCAACTGAAATTCGGTTACTACGACTCAAATTCGGATATTACGAATCTCAGACGGTTTGCACAACTTAACATTAGTTTTCACAACAAAGTTCTGTTATTTCAACTTAATTTTATTTGTAACACCCAAAATATTTAGAAATCTAATGAAAATATCGTTGTACTAACTGAATTTATAACTTGATACTATTAATAAACACTTTTCAATTCGGGTGGCACTTTATTTCTCTGTGTGTATATTATTGATAACTAATACAAATAATTAACATGTCGTTTTAAGGGTTTTTCTTAATTTTCCGCTTAATTGGTAAAACTCAAAAATATTGCTGCGACCAAAGAAACTTCTGTCACTGCACAAAATAATTTATTTTGATCCAAAGAATCTTTTGACGGCACAAAATATACGTAGGTGTCCTTATATGGGGGCACACAGTAGGATAAATCACAAAATTTGTGGAAATAATTAGGCCATTTGTTAACTTGTGGTCCGATTGCAATGAAATTGGGAACATGCATAAAAGACATAAAATGGAGTTTAAGTTTTGATTTGGAACCTTCCAGCCCATTTGGGGGCGGCAAAATGGCTGCCCAAAGTTGGGTAATTTTTTCATAAAAAATTTTGAGTGTTTGCCATTTTTTTTGTTTCTAATCCGATTTTCAAAAAAATTACCATATTAGTAATGAACAAAAAACATGCTTACATGTGTGGGTTACCTCCAATAGTTTCCGAGATATTCCGATTTGAAAATGTGTAATTCCAAATTTTGTCCGACTCAGGTCCAAAGTTTTTCGAATATCGGGAGAAAATTGGGACTAATTTTCGTTTTAAAATAACGGTTATTTAGCCAATAAAATTCTTGATTGAATAAAAAAAAAAATAGTTCACTATCTTGTTTCAGTCAAAAATTACATTAGTTTAAAGTAGAAATTAAAAAAAAGTAAATTTTTGGCGATATTTTCCCCAAAAAGCACCAAACTTCTTATCGCTCCAGACAACTATTTTTCTTCTGAACATATAAAGTATGTATACTTTTCTGAAAGGCATTTTTATATAAATGCGAGTTGTGGTAACAAAAATTTTGATTTGTTAATACTTTTCCGCCCATCCGCTTCCAAATTGCTATATTTTTGAGGTAAATATCAACTTTAACTCACAGTTAAAATTTGTGCACGCCTCCAATTGGGCAAAGGAAACCGGTTTTAGATACTCCAACAGATACCTAATGTAGTGTGTAAATCATTTCCAATCCCCGCTTTAAATGACATCATGGCAGCAAAAAACGAAAAAAATCGCATTTTTGGATTTTTTTTTTTATTTTTAGGAATTGTGGGATTGTTTTCAGAAAATCATAAATTCTGACATTTGTTTCGATTTTTGACTTAAAGTTTAGTTAAATCAAAAAAATCATTGGATTATGTCTATTAATAAATATTTGATTGAATAGTGAAAATTTTCATTTAAGCAAAAACTGAAATTTTTACCTTCATATTTGGATTACCCAAGTTTTTGTTTTACAAGATTGCTAAATTCAACCTTTTTAAAAAAAAATCGCAATCTACAGGTAATTTTCTTTTCAACGATACCAAAGACAGGTATGTTATGTTCATAACTTCTAAACAGAAAATCTTCAAATGTTAGCCCTAATTCATATATTTCTTCTAATTTGTCCTCGTATTCACATCTTACATAATTGGGTCAGGTAAAAAGGGTTTTTTGATGTTCTTCATTAATGATATTAAAGGTTTTGTGGGCCCACCCAAAGATACGTGTTTTATGATTGCTATTTTAAATATACCCTCTCTTTTCATATTTTATGGACCTTAGTATTTGAAGACCCAGTTACCTGGGTTATGATAGCTAATTTTTGTACCTAATATTTGTATATAAATATGAATAGGTTTAGTTTTAAGTTCATAAAAAACTCGTCAATCATGGTAATAACAGTAAATCATGAAACATTGTGCTTAACTTTGTGGCACAACTCAAAACTACAGAGATTTGAAAAGGTTAACGTTGTAGTTGCATCAATTGAATCTTCACATTACACTTAATTGGATACTGCAGAAATATCTAAAATTGACAATTTTATTAAATTATTTGATAAAAAAATGCAGTCCGTTTCCGGCTCTATTCTGAAATTTAAAAAAAAATATTATAAGTGGATGAATGATAGCCTGGAGATAAATTTTTCTGCTGTTGGTGCACCCTGTAAGCCTAATAATGATTTGTGTGCAAAATCTAAAAAAAAGAACATCGATTACTCTTTCTACGCATTCAAATACAGAAGTTTCTGACACGTTTAAGGAAATGTTAAAAAAGAAAATCGCCCTAAAGAGGCGTTGCAAATCGCAGATGTTCTTCCAACTGCATCACCAAAACGGCTTAAAAGGATTGTTAAAAGCATCCCCACCCCTTCATCGGATACAGATTTTACAGAAGAAGAAGCCATTGCTCTTATGTTGGAGTTAGGGCTAAGCAAAAATAAATATCTTATTTTGAGAAAGGCTTTGATTGATAAAGCACACAAAATTCTGCCCTCATATAACGCAATAAAGGATAGGAAGGATAGTATCTTACCAAAACCTATTGCTGTTAATGAACATGAAGCTTGCATTGAATTGTCTACTCTGCTCGAAAACACAGCATCTAGGATTGTTTCTGACTTTTCTAGAGATCAGCTGGAAAGAGTCAATAATTGCGATGTTGTACTAATGTCCAAGTGAGGAAGGATGGCTTATCAGCCCCTCCTGAATACAAACATGCTTCCGAAGGCCAGAACAAATCAGAATATAAGAGCGTATTCATGTCATCGTTAGTTCCATTAAGAATTCGTTCATATTCTACTACTGAGCCTTCAACAAGTATTGCTTTCGATGATGTATGGATCAATTCAGCACCTGGATCCAAAGATTTTTGCAGACCCATTGGTTTCGAGTTTATAAAAGAGTCAAACTCTACTACTAATAATTTGGTGGATTATATAGAAGGAGAAAAATGTACTTTGCAGCCAATTTGTATTGAGATTGGTGATTACAAGTTTAATATATCTTTTGATTTGAGCCTTACAATGATCGATGCAAAGTTTTGCAATGCCATAACAGACACGCTCTCAACTTGGGAATGCACTATATGTAATGAAAAGAAATCACAGTTTTCCAATGTTTCCAAAGAAAGGACTATTAATAAAAAAGTATTGCCTTTTGGCATATCCCCCTTACATGCCCGCATTCGGTTCATGGAACACTTCTTACACATAGCATATGATTTAAAGTATAAAAGCATAGCAGGAAATGAAACAAAATCAGTAAGAAACAGCGAAGAAATGTCAAAAATGAGGGCAGATGAAAAAAGGAGAATACAAGAAGACTTTAAAAGGCAGACAGGCTTAAACATAGATAAACCACTTGCTAGTTGCGGAAGTACAAACGATGGCAATACAGCAAGAAGGTATTTTAGAGATTTTGAAATTACTTCAATAATAACAGGAATTGACAAGGAGTTGCTTCGAAAGATCAAAATAAAGTAAACATAAACTAAATTCCTCAAAATTTGGAGTAAATACCGACGAAATAACAAAACTTCTATTATCATTATATCCCTGGAAAGAAATGGCACCGTTCATAAGGTATTGTGCCATGGAAAAATCATCATTGAATCAAACATTCTTCCTCTAGGTGAACTAACAGAAGAAGCTCAGGAAGCAACAGTTCATAAGGTATTGTGCCATGGAAAAATCATCATTGAATCAAACATTCTTCCTCTAGGTGAACTAACAGAAGAAGCTGAGGAAGCAAGGAATCGAGATTTCAAACATGCCCAATTGTTCAGTTCCAGAAAATGTTCAAGGCAATCACAGAACGAAGATATTTTCAATAACCTATTACTGTCTTCCGATCCCGTCCTGTCGTCAATGACAAAACGATGGATTTCTTATAACACATTGGCATCTGTAAATAATGAAGAATTAAAAGATTTGCTTTATCTGTTAGATATAAATAATGATGTGTCCGATTATTTTGTATTAAATAAAGAAACAACCTAATTTGTTTGTCTTTTTTTTTTCATTAATGAAGAACATCATAAAACCCTTTTTACCTGACCCAATTATGTAAGATGTGAATACGAGGACACATTAGAAGAAATATATGAATAAGATCTAACATTTGAAGATTTTCTGTTTAGAAGTTATGAACATAACATACCAGTCTTTGGTATCGTTGAAAAGAAAATTATCTGTCGATTGCGATTTTTTTAAAATAGGTTGAATTTAGCCATCTTGGTAAAACAAAAACTTGGGTAATCCAAATATGAAGGTAAAAATTATAAAATATTAATAGACATAATCCAATGATTTTTTGGATTTAACTAGACTTTAAGGTCAACAAATCGAAACAAATGTCAGAATTTATGATTTTCTGAAAACAATCCCACAATTCCTAAAAATAAAATAAAAAATTCCAAAAATGGGATTTTTTCGTTTTTTGCTGCCATGTCGTCATTTAAAGCGGGGATTGGAAATGACTTACACACTACATTAGGTATCTGTTGGAGTATCTAAAACCCGTTTCCACTACCCAATTGGAGGTGTGCACAAATTTTAACTGTGAGTTAAAGTTGATATTTACCTCAAAAATATGCCAGCTTTGAAGCGGTTGGGGGGAAAAGTATTTACAAATCAATATTTTTTTTACCACAACTCGCATTTATATAAAGACCTTTCAGAAAAGTATACATAGTTTATATGTTCAGAAGAAAAATACTTGTCTGGAGCGATAAGAAGTTTGGTGCTTTTTGGGGAAAATATCGCCAAAATTTACTTTTTTTTAATTTCTACTTCAAACTAATGTAATTTTTGACTGAAACAAGATATTGAACTAATTTTTATTTAATCAAGAATTTTATTGGCTAAATAACCGTTATTTTAAAACGAAAATTGGTCCAAATTTTCTCCCGATATATGAAAAACTTTGGACATGAGTCGGACAAAATTTGGAATTTCACATTTTCAAATCGGAATATCTCGGAAACTATTTGAGGTAACCCACACATGTAAGCATGTTTTTTGTTCATCTTTACAAGAAGATTACTAATATGGTAATTTTTTTGAAAATCGGATGAGAAACAAAAAAATGGCAAACACTCAAAATTTTTTATGAAAAAATTACCCAACTTTGGGCAGCCATTTTGCCGCCCCCAAAGGGTCTGGAAGGTTCAAAATCAAAACTTAAACTCCATTTTATGTCCTTTATGCATTTTCCAAATTTCATTGCAAAAAATGGCCGAATTATTTCCACAAATTTTGTGATTTATCTCACTGTGGGTCAGTGGTTAGTAATAGGTTAATAATATATTTTATAAAAAAATATGCAGCAATCGCTTAAATATGCGATATATATGCGGATTTTCGGTATTTGCAATGATCTCTTTGCCATACCACACAGCGTATAAGTAATATATATTTCTTCAATATCACTCATACGAATGTGTATAACCACGTAACATTGCTTTACATCAGTCCTGTTCAAAAGTATACATGTAGTTGTTTTGGTGAGAAAATTAGAATTACACTTTAAGGAAAGCACTAATGGCAGTATCTGAAAATGTTAATGTTTTGTGTGAAGAAAAGTTAAATAAATACTACAATGTTTTAAAGTTATAAAAATTAATCAAAAATAAAATTTTTGAAAGAAGCAAAAATGAATAAATACATAATACATCAGGGTGATTTTTATTATTTTATGTAAAACAAAAGGTTTGTGATTTTTTTTAATCAATATAAATGATTTAATTTTTTTATTATATAGCACTGTTTTAAAGAAATAAAAATTAAACAAAAATTAAATTTTTGAAAGGAAAAAAATAAATACGTTTATATTTTAGTCTGGCTTTTTTCATTCTATAAAGAACAAATTTCGAATACGATCCGACAACGCTAACAGGTACCACACCGGACATATAGTTAAAAACTGTATTTGTACAAAGAAAAAGTGGTGTTTTCCACTATTAATTAGATTTTTCCCAAGAAAAATTTTGCATATCAGGTTTTACTGGTCCAAAACTACAGCGCCAAAAAAAAAAGTTTAAAAAAAAATTTCGATGAACTTTTAAAAGTTTAATTTCTTAAAAGGAGGGACGCCACGAGGGTCGAGCGTACCCAGTGTAGAAAAGCATTATCATATAAGTGGTTATGTAAGTGAATATTTGGTAATGGCAAGTACTAACAAATGTCATTACAAATCTCATTAATTTTATATGGGGGTGTCGCGCAAAATAATCATATATGATTACTAAACACCTTACAAAAAAAAAAATAAAAATATATGCTTACCAGTATGAACAAAGAAAATGAGTCTAAAAATAAAATTAAAAAATAAATAAAACGTAATAGTATCATTTAATTATGATCTCAAACCTGACAATTCAAAATTAAATGCAATTAAAAAAAATCAAAAATACATACAAAATTCTCAAAAACAATAAATTTAATAAAAAAAATATTTTTATTTTTTTTTTTTTGAAAATTTGTATTAAAAAAAAATTGTGCAAACAATTTTTTTTTAGATAAATAATTGGTTACCTTGGGCTATTTGTGGTCAATAAGTTTTTATAGATTTAAATAAAACAAATATTTTCATTTATTGTCAAACTTGACGTTTTTTGGTGTTATTCCAACTTAATCAGGAGTTTTTTTTTATTTATTTTCCTAAAATTAGTTATTTTACATTGTCATACTTATTTTATGATTAAAATATAAAAACTGGACTATAACGACACAAATGTAATAATTAAAATAATAATTAATCATTACACGAACAAAAATATCACATTTTAAGCTTTAATGTTTCAATCACAGAGTTATCCCTTTTTTAATTGATTTTGTTTTTTTTTTAATTTCTTTGTAAATTCATTATTTTGTATATACTGGTAAGCATATGGGTAACAACATATTTTTATATTTTTGTTAGGTGTTTAGTAATGGTATGGTATTATTTTGCGCGACATCCCCATATAAAATTAATGCAATTTGTAATGACAATTGTAAATACTTGCCATTACCAAAAATTTACTTATATACTTGGCAAAGCAGCATTACCATATAAGTTATTTTTTAAGTACATATTTGGTAATGGCAAGTATTTACAATTCTTTGTACATATCTCAGTACTTTTATATGTGGACTTAGCGCATAATAATTGCATATGATTACTAAACACCTTACGAAAAAGAGCAATATATGTGGTTTCCTATATATACCATTTATTTAGATTTAAAATAATGAGGAAAATAAATACTTTTGGGTAACTCATTATAGTTTGTATTAAAATAATTGGTAAATTAACTAGTTATTTGTAAGTCATTATCGTTTGATCTAAAATAGTGCAGAGAGTAATCTGTTGTTATTACTTATAGTGAGGAAAGTGCATGTCATCATTTTCTACGCTGGGACTGGTACAACAAAATTACCATGTTTTATTATACCTTGAAAATATAGGGATCCAGGAACAAAAAATTCCAAATCATTTCCTGTTATTATTCTCTTTATATTAAAATTAACCTAGCTTTAGGACTTTTTACATATGTAAATATTAGAATTTTAGAAAAGCTATAATTTATATATTTTTGGTCCTATTTAGATGTTTGGTTGGACTCAGTGACTAACTTTTATTCTTTTCCATTTTAATGGAAGATACTACCAAAAAAAATTGAGTTTACCGTTATTTCTAGCGATTTAATAATTTGTTCTTCACTATCTGGCACTATATACATTTGTAAATATTTATTTATGTATGTGTTTGGAACGGCATTGCAGAAATTTTGGGAGGATTCTTGATAATATTTAAATGCCAAATTTATAAATTATGAGGAGCGGTTCTCAAGAAGTGTAAATTTTTGTGTTAAAGGCCTATAATTTGTTTTCCTTTCTGATTATTTTGCGAAAAATGTTTCGATTGCTTGTAACGCCATTATTGAAAATCTAGGATTACATTTTACAAAATTTAAAATAAATTTTACTAAGGATATAAAGTACAAATTTTTGAGAGCGGTCCTAAAAATTTAAATTTTTGAACTAAAATCATGAAATTGTTTGATAAGTTTGCAACAAAGGGGTTCGATTGCTTGGTACATCATTCTGCGAAATCTAGCACGAGTCTATGCTAGATTTAAACGCCAGATTATTGCCGGACATTTCATTAGGTGATCCTAGTATAAATTGTTAGGCGTCATGCCTGAAAAGTAAATTTTTTTTTTTAAGTTGCTACCTTTACTAACATTTACTGTAAAAAAAAATGGTTCGATTGCTTGGAACGCCATTGTGGGCAAAGGGGTCAAATGGACCATAAATGCATATAAGAATATCGGTCTAAAATCTTATAAGAACATCAAATCAAAATATTAGTCTTTAGTACAGTGTTATATTAACGTCATATAGACAGTCGCAATTAATGTTTAATTAATCTGCATTTGACAAATTTAATTTATAAATGTTGAGGTTAAGAAGAAGAATTAATGTTTTTCTCTAAAAATGATAAACGCTATTAACTTTTAAATCAGACTAGACTTGTTTCTGCCTTTTTATGGACAGGCTCATCAGTGATTTTCCATTTAAATTGTATTATTATTTGTGTCTTATAATTGTCAGATTGTCTCTATATAATAAAATTTTCAACAAGCTGCGGCTGTAAGAATCAAACCTGCGCTCATCTCACATTGCAAACGTAACAATAACGATCACACCCAAGTATGGCCTCGCTCCTAATGCAGCTAAATTGGAGTTTTCTTTCCTATTAGCTTTTTCTGTTATTGTATATTATACTCAGAAGTGACAACACTAACAACACAAATATTCTATTTTTAGATTTTTGTTTATTTTTCTAATCTCCTCCGTCTCTATTTCACAATGTTACCAGATTGACGTATGGTTTTTACGTTCAGGGTTGACAACTTTTGCGTTTTTTAAGTTGAGACATCGCCACAGGTCAAATTTTATAATGTTTTTGTACAGTGTTATATTAACGTCATATAGACAGTCGCAATTAATTTTTAATTAATATGTATTTGACAAATTTAATTTAGCAATGTTGAGGTTAAGAAGAAGAATAATCGTTTTTCTCTAAAAATTATAAACATTATTAATTTTCAAATCAGACTAGACTTTTTTTCAACAACCTGCTTTGTCAATACTTTCCACATCAAATTATGTAAAAGTAAACATATTTACACATTTAAATAATGAATAGTGGAAATAGATTCGAAGAAAATATTTGGTGCCAAAGCTCGGGTTAAGCAAAAAAAAAAAAAAAACTCTAGATTAATTTGGTTTATGTTTTCTCTATCGCATATAAAAATCTTAGTACACAGATGCATATCTATGGAGACGTTCCGTGTAAGTGACACTATAAAAACCTATTGCTCTATAAAACTGTCTGTGAGTTAATAAAATGAAGAAAAAATAATAGAAGTTATTTTTGTTTGAAAATGTAAGAAAAAAACAAAAATACATTCGATTATGGCAATCTAACAATTTGTTGAAAGAAATGGAATTTCAAAGTAAAAATTTTTTTTTTTTTTGCTATTTTAGCAAAACAAAAATGTTGAAGCAAGTAACATGACAAATGTAGCAATATAATTGCAACATCACTTTTAGTTTACCTAAGGTCTGTTTTCAACATTTCATGTCTTGTAACCAATTTAGCAAAAAAAAAGAAAAAGAAGAAAGGAATTCTTTGCAATATTTTTGCTGATGTCAGCATATGAAACATTTTTTTGTGACAATTGTTCACACCACTACTGCTGCAGCAAAAATTACTATTCCCAGTGTAGAAAGGGTTTTACGTGCCATTACTTTTCCGACTACCAGAATGACACCAGCTTACTGATACATTACTTTTACGAAAATAATAAGGTCTTATTAATAACTAGTAAATTGTCCCATTATTTTAATACAAAAAATAATGCGTTTTTTATGAATTTTTTAAATATAAGTTGATATCTAAAATTTTTTCTAAATCTATTGTTAGGCTCATTACACTCTAGATAAAATTTCAACATTTAAAATGATACATCAAAACCTCGGGACACGTAAACATAATTTTTATTCGTAGAATGAAGTGGTATAATTCGTTTTAATAGTCCGTGTAAAAATGTTTATATATAATTATATATTTTAAAGTTGTATTTATTCGACCTTTCAATATTTAATAAATAAAAATCTTCGAGCTCGAGGTCTATTTATATAATTATATATAATTACATCTTATTATATATAAACATATCTTAATATACATGAAATGAGATATGAGCATATGAGCATATCTGATTATATATAGATTTATATATGACAATATCTGGTCATATGTCAATCCATATATGATTATATATATCTATTACTATATTGGATTGGTTTAGTAAGATTATATATGACAACATATCTATCTATCTGTAAATAATGCCATATATGGCATACGTTAATCTTGTCATATGCTGATCTCGTTATATAAACCATTGAGGCCGAGTTTTTGCTACGTCAGATAATCTTGGTTTAGTTAAACCGCTAAACAATTTTGTATGCTATTTATAAGATTGTAAACAAAAAATTCTTGCAACCACTTAATGTTGTTTATAATTTTGTTTTTATTATACTAATACAAAATACGCCACATTTCGGAAGCAGTATTCCATTTAGAAACTTCGTTAACCTAAGTTTAAAGATAATCTACATCCCAAAAACTCGGCGTTAGTGATTTAATAATAAATCTAACATTACGGTTAAAAAATCTGCAAACATTTTTAATTGGTTGTCTTTTTTGTAATTTCATATTTAAACTTTTACATTTTTTTGTTTCATTTTCAATTTTGTTTCTAATTTTATTTATTTAAAAAATTTTGAAAACTTCAAAATATTTTATTTATTTTCTGTTTATAAATTATTCTAGAAATTTTAAAATATGTACTGTGCTTTTTGCTAAAAAAAAGTGAAAAAGGTAAAATTAATAAAAATATTGTTGAAAAACTAAATTTACTAATGATTTTTTTTTTTTGCAGATTCAAGAAAAAGTGAGAGATTGTAAATCAAGAAAATTAAATATTCCATTCCTGCAAAAAATTAAAAGTGTAGAATCAACTAAAAATAGCAAATAAGTTACCTAAGTTTATTGTGTAGAATACAACTTGAAAACTGTTATACAAAGTACCCACATTTATACTGTAGAAACTTTGTAAACTTTACATGTGTTGTTTTTTGTGAAATTACATTGTATACACTCTGTGAACTCTACCAAATGCATGGATCGCATTGAAAACAGTCATTAAAGGACTTTTGGGTAAAGAACGCAAAGACAACTACAGGCAATCTGTTGCAAACATGTTGGCAGCTTTCGATCAAATTGGGGGTTAATATGTCGTACAGAATTCATCTCTTGCATCAGCATCTTGATCAACTCGCTCAACAGTTGCCAACTGAATCTGATAAGCAAGGCGAACGTTATCACCAAACTGCGCTTCCATTTGAAATAAGGTAACTATAGAGTGTGCATATTTTGAATTCCTAGATTTTTCTAATATCTTTGTCAGAGTGAACAATTTAAACATGTTAGCGATTGAAAACTATTTTCGTTTCAGGTACAGAGGAAAGAAATCTCCAGCTGCAATACTCGCTAAAATTTGTTGGTGGTATAAAAACACCTTTGAAGAAGAGGAAGACGAGGAAGAAGAGGAAGAAGGGGAAGACAAAGATGAAATTCCAGAATATCTGTTGGACGAAATTATCGACCTTTCTGAAGATGATGACGATGACCAAGATATTACAGAGAGCAGTGATGTTGATCCACAGCAGCCTGCTAAACGGCAACTGGCCAAATCATAAATTTAATTTATTTAATTTTTTTACTTAAAACTTTTCATAACTAACATTTCAAAATAATATTTTTTTTACACATTTTTATAATTTATTTTTCAATGTTTTTTCAAAACCAACACTGAACAAAACTGGTACATGAAAAATGAGAAGTAAATTAATATTAAGCTGGAAAACGCAAGTTTTGTATTATGATTGTTTTCTTTTCAAATGAAATTTACTGAAGAAACTGAGAAGCATATTATAGATCAGACAGAAAGCAAAAAAGAAAATATTTTCAAAAAGCATGAAAAAAATTTTTTTTTCCAACATTTTGCTTCATAAGCACCACAAAAATTTTCTAAATCAATTTTTTAAAAAAATTTGATTGTTGGACAGGTCTCTAGCAATAATTTGGCTTTTACAGATTAAAAAAATATCAATTAGTCGACGAGTTATAGCCAAAAAACCATATAAAGATTATGCTGAAAATCGGCATTTGACTGCAAAGTTCGAAGGTCGATTAAAAAACAATTTGAACTAACATAAACAAACGCCCGATACGGGTCTTCTAATTAGCCTCTATTTTCACCCTCACTCTCAAAATCGACCTAACTTTTGCTAACCTGGATTTGTTCCACAGTGTAATGATACTGGTACCCGACATATCCAGACGACGTATTTGCATTCATTAAAATCAACGGCATTTTTTTTTTAAACAAATACATACCAATTTCAAATAGCTCCTACACCTTTTGAGTAGTAGTGTAATTTAATAAAAAATTGTAATTCTTAATTTATATTATTTTTTTTTTATTTCTAAAATGTAGACTTTATGACGTAAGAATAAAAAATATCCCCTATTCTGCTTTCTGCTTTCCGTTTTACTTTTTGTTTTTGGTAAGCAGTTAACAGTGAAGTTTAATATTTTGCTTTTGTATGTCAGTCAAGTAGCCCATTTTGGTATCTTGTTTAACTGATGCTTTGATAGTTTTACTATTTGACTTTAGAAAGTTGCAAAAAAAAACTTATGTAATGAAAGGAAATGAATTGTATACTCCCAAAGATGGACTGCAATCATTGTTAAACTTAAGTTTAAATAAATTCATTTTCAAAAAGATTTTGAAAATACACTCCAAAAATCGCTTGAGTCAATGAAAATTAAAAAAAAAAAAATTATTATTTTTAAAAATTGTTTAAATAAATAACAAATCCGTTAGACTTAAAGGAATAGTAAGTTAGAAACAAATGTTCAGATTTTACCTACAGATCAGTAAAAATAAAAGTTATATTCAGTAATTTGAAATTATTTCAGTTTTTTTTTTTGTTTATTTTTCATATTCACAAAAAGTATGCACACACATAATTATGAAAACTTTTTCAGTTTCTTGTAATTTGAATTGGAATAATTTTGTATATAAACAAAACATTTTAATAAAAAAATAGACCCGAATTTTTGGAATATTTTCTTTTGAAAAACAATTTTAATTTATAATAACTATAACGGAAACAAATAAACAACAATATTCCGTTTTTGTAGTTTTTATATTTTTAAATTAATGAAAATGCACAATTAAAGGTCGAAAAAACATAATTTTTATTTTTAATAAAAATTATAACAAACTTGTGATTTTTAAATTAATCTTTATTAAATTATCTATTATTTACATATTTATATTTTTCGAGATTTTATCCATAGATATTACAGCGAGTTATATTTTTAATCACAGATATTGAGTAATTTTATATTCTAACATTTTTAAAGCAAAAATAGGAAAACATTTGTATGAAAAAGAAAGTTATTCAAATATAATTAGAAAATATATATGGATACAATTGCATTATCTAAAGTAACAATCATTACATACATATCATTTTCAATTTGGTGATTTTCGTTTAAAGATACCCTATTACCGATTCTCTACATTCTCCTATCAGCTGATAAGATGAATTTTCTACTTTTTTCGTAATATTTACTGTTGAGTCTCTTTATGAAGTCATCAATTCGTTCATATGCCGTTTCGTAGTGAAGAAGCTGCGTAGAGTGTCTCCAGTGTTTGTTGTGTATGATCTTAAGTTATTTATTTTGAATAATCTAAAGTTTCTTCAGATGAGTTTTTGCTACTTTATACTTGCAAAAACTCATCTGCATATGTCAAAGTTGGTCTTATCACACTTTTGAATATTAAATTTTTGTTCTCTAGGCTGAGCAAAGAGCGTTTGTTCAGTATAGGCCGTTGTTGTGGCTAAATGTGCGTTCATCTTTAAAAATTAAAAATACTTAATGAAACTGAAAAAATCTGTAAATGGTGGTAATTTGTTTTGAACAATTGCAGAAAAAAGTTGAAAAAAATATTTATTTAAAAATTAATGCATGATCCTTTATTTTTAACTCAACTGAAAACTTTTTATGATGTGTTTATTAAACTATAAACAGTAAAATGCATAATATTCTGAGTGTATATGCTAACCAGTAAGTAGGGATATGAAAATAAAAAAAAAAAATCCATAACATTTTTTTTTTTTGTGAAATGTGCCTACAGAGGACTCGAACCTGGGACTGCAGGTTGTCTGTCAACCGCTCTACCATCAGGGCTAACTCAACATGTTATTCTAGACTTGATTGCACAAAATTTCGTTACTTTTCAGCTAACAAAAAATTAAAAATATATATTTATATATGTACTTATTAGAGAAGAACTCAAAGCCGCGCTCAACTCTGCTACAACTTTTGGTGAAAAATCCACTCTCCAAAGCCAATACTCCTCCCTAGATCGCGAAGTAAAACGAAGTGCTCGCATGGGCTAATGCAATTGCCCAAGAGGCTCAGTCTGCAGCTGAGACGAACCGTACCGGTGACTTATATCGACTCATTAAGAAGCTTACGAGTAACAGCTCCTCAGTATCCAGTAAACCAATAAAAAATAATTCCGGAACACTTATTACATCCAAAGACGAACAAGTTGAACTCTGGGCTACACACTTCTCCGAAATGTTCTCCTCATGCCCACAAATAATCCCACCTATATGTGATTGTATCGCCCACAATATGCAGCTTAATATCAGCACTACTCCTCCAACAATATCTGAGATTGTAGTAGCAATCAGCTTACTAAAGAACAACAAAAGTCCAGGCAGTGACAACATATCTTCAGAGCTTTTGAAGGTTAACCTCACAACGAGCGCGGAACTGCTTTTACCAGACGAGCTTAAAGAGGGAATTATAGTAAAGTTACCTAAGAATGGAGACTTAACTAACTGCAACAACTGGCGGGGTATCACTTTACTAAGTATGCTCAATAAAGTCTTAGCACACATTATAACCAAGAGGATAGCGGATGAGCTAATGCCAGTTATGAGGAAACAACAGGCTGGGTTTTGCCCCAACAAGTCGTGTGTTGACCACATCAACTCACTAAGAGTAATTGTAGAGCAGTCAGCTGAATGGAGGTCTCCTCTGTACCTTATCTTTATTGATTTTGAGAAGGCATTTGACACTCTGGCCCATAATGTCATCTGGAATGCGTTTGAATGTAAAGGCGTTCCCCGTAAATTCATTCAACTGATAAAGAGTCTATATGCTGGGGCTAGCTGCCGAGTTTTACACGATGGATTACTAAGCCGTAAAATTGATGTTGGTAATGGAGTTCGCCAAGGGTGCGTTGTGTCTCCACTACTCTTCAACATAGTGTTAGACAGCGTGATGCACCATGTAATAGCGGATAATCGAGGCATCGCATGGGGGCTGCATGAAAGATTAGAAGACCTTGAATATGCAGATGACATATGCCTTCTTTCTCATAGTTATATTGATATGGCTACGAAGTTGAAGCGGCTCACCGACATATCAGCAAAGGCTGGGCTTAAGATCAATATAAAAAAGACCAAGGTTATGCGATTAATTCCGAAAACTTAAACCCCTTTCTTTAATAATGAAACCTTGGAAGAAGTTGAAAGTTTCTGCTACCTTGGAGCTATTATAAATCAAAAAGGTGGATCTAGTGCTGACATATCTAGCCGAATAAAATAAGCCACACAATCATTTGGTCAGCTCACTAAGGTGTGGAAATCATCCTCAATATCACGTCGTGTTAAAATTAAAATATTTAATTCCAATGTCAAATCAACATTGTTATATGGTTGTGAAACTTGGAATGCTGCCTCCCGAGACATTCAATCTCTTCAAGTTTTCGTCAACAAATGTCTTCGAAGAATTCTAAGAATCTTCTGGCCACGAACCATATCAAACAATAATCTGTGGCGTGCAACACACCAAATCCCAATGGATGTAGAAATACAGAGAAGAAAGTGGAACTGGATCGGCCACACACTCCGCAAGCCGCCCACCGATATTGCCAGAAATGCTATTGAGTGGAACCCCCAGGGAAGCCGCAGAATAGGTCGACCAGCTCACACATGGAGAAGACAAATTGACATCGAATCAGGAAGAATGCGCAAAAGCTGGAGCGAAGTAAAAAATATTGCGATGGACAGATTGGAATGGAAGAAGTGTGTTGAGGCCCTATGCTCCTTATAGGAACGACGGGAATATATATATATATATATTAGAGTTGAAAAAATAATGAGTCTAAAAATATATTTTCAAAAAGTTTTGAGAGCATTACTTAATATTTATAATAATGATAACAAAAAGTACTTATGGGTAACGCATTAGTTTTTATTAAAATTATGCGAAAATGAACTAGTTAAAGTAAAGCAGACCCATGTCATTACAATTTCTACACTGGGACTGGGTTACTATTACAAGAATTGCAAATAGTTTAGTTTTTAGTTTTTATTTGCACACTTAACAAGCTGTTACTTAACAATCATACTACTTACATACAAACAAACATTTACTTGTCTACCATAAAAAAAAAACCCTAAAACGTTTTTCTGCAAGAAGAGAATAGCAATTTGTAACAAAATAAAACTAAAAAAGGAATACCTCAAATAGTGGTGGTTTTTCAAAAGATGTTAAACAAATTAATTTTCAAAAAAAAAAAAAAATTAGCAAGTCTCATTTTTCCATTTTATTGTTCATACTAATGGGAAAATTTACTAACTCTCTAATGGTTTCATAACATTTATACTTTTTTGTAAAAAAAACAAACGAAAAAAGATTAAAAATAACACGGTTAAACACTAAAGAGTCATAGATTTGAGGACGTAAATTACAAATGTGAGCACCAGATATGAAAAACTCGCGAAATTAACTTTTACCAACAATCAAGTTCTGTCTTTACCTGAATAAACTACAAATAACTTTTAATATGGTTTTAAAGTATAGACTTTGAGCATTAAAACTATATCAGTTAATTGTTGTGTGAAGAATGTAGGATATCCTTGCAACTTAATTTAAAACTTCACTTATTTTTATTTTTTGTGATTATTATAAAATAGCTTATTCCAATTTGCAAAATTTTAGCACGTTATGTTAATTATAACTTTTATTAAGTTAATTTTGTATGAGTTTACAAGGCAGCAAATATAAGAAGTAAGTGAATGTTCCCTATTGTGGCCTGTTCCCTTTCGTATAAATATGTCAAAACTGACAACTATCAACGAGTTTAATTTCACTTTTTAAAAAAGTTTCGACTTAGGGGTTATAACTTTTGATTATTTTGAAA
Organism: Delia radicum; assembly: GCA_021234595.1. Lineage (NCBI taxonomy): Eukaryota > Metazoa > Arthropoda > Insecta > Diptera > Anthomyiidae > Delia > Delia radicum. The sequence goes on from CM037852.1 coordinate 109,618,975, forward strand.
TTACAAAATTTTCCCTTTAGCAGCCGTATATTCCATAAAAAATACAGTCAAATAGTTTGTAGTTTGAATTAACTGAAAATCTAATTTAACATAAATAATAAATCACTTAAAATCCGGTCTAATTACTCTTCAAACAAACCATTTTAATAAAAAAAATCAGACACGAATTGTTGGAAAAACATTTTTTTTTTAGTTGTAATAACTGTAACGGAAACAATTAAACGACAATATTCTGTTTTTGTGGTTAAATTTGTATGAAACTTTAATAAATGAAAATAATAAATGAAAATAAAAACTCATTAAATGGTAAAATTTTTTTTTTTTTTTTATTAATTAATAATCATATAATTACAAATTATGTATATACTATTAGCCTAACCGAGCACTAGCTACTATGGGTTTCGGAGCGTTGTAGCGAAAACAGACGCCCGCACTGATAAGCCAGCACGCTACCAACTAGCCTACCGGGGAGCACTGGTATTAAATTATTTTGAACAAATGTATAATAAAGTTGAAATAAATATTTATTTGAAAAATAAAAATATCTCAACTGAAATTTGAAAATTAATGGTTGGGAGATCAACAACAACTAATTTATCGGTTTTTGTTAACTTTTGCATCTCTTGTCTTTGTCATTACTTTTTTTATTAAACTGCAAACAGTAAACTACACTCTAAAAAATGGTTGTAAATTTACTACTATAAAACGAGTAAAGTTTCATGTATTATTACGCTAATTTGGTAAATTTATACATAAAAATGCGTAAAACTATTTTGCGCTCACTTTTATATACAATAATACCCACTTTCAGTATTTTTACCAATTATGTGTTTACAATTAAACACATTATGCATAAAAGTAGTATTATTTTGTTAAATAAACTTTTTACTCACAAAGTTTGTAAATATACTAACTTATAATAGTAATAAATATTTTGACATCTTTAAATTGAAAAAAATGAAACGAATTAAAAAAAGCCAAAAAAATCTAAAAAATTTAATTTATTGAGAATTTTAATGAAAAAAAATGTATAACTGCTGTATTTGTGATAGTGGTTAGTTTATAATTTATTTCCAAGTGTTTGCAGCATAAAAATATTTTCAAAATATAATGTATGTATAGAGCTTTAAAGAATAAAATTCTTCATTCGATTTATTCAGTCGGTTGTAACTCAATCGATTTAAAAATATCGCCAATATTGAAAAAAATTGCCAAAATTGAAAAAATCGCCAAAAATAGCTAAAATTGAGAAAATATTTAAGATAAAAAAAAACACCAAAAATGAAAAAAACGTTAAAATTTATAAAAACAATCTCTGAAATTAAAAAAAAAATCTTCAAATATGAAAAAAACGCTAAAATTTAAAGATAATCGCCAAAAAATGAAAAAAATCGCTAAAATTTAAAAAAAATCGCTAAAAATTAGAAAAATTCCTAAAATTAAAAGCAAATCGGCAAAAATTAAAAAAAATTGCCAAAAATTAGAAAAATAGCTAAAAATTAAAAAAATTTCGAATTTAAAAATTTGCAAAAAAAAAAATCGCCAAAAATGAAACAAATTTTCAAATTGGAAAGAAAGCTTAAATTGAAAAAACGAAAAATATTGACGAGAAACTTAAAATAGCTGTAAATGTATCTTTATTAGTTTCCGAAACACAGGCGATGTTCCAAATAAATTTTCTTTTTGCTTTGCGATGTTTTGTTTTTGATAAAAACGCGATCTAGGAACCTAGCCAATCAGGCCGGTATTGGGGTAGAGTTTTGAACACCTGTGCAAACATTTTTCCAGTTGGTTTTTTATTTTTTGAGTTATGGACTTTTTTATTTAATCAATTTTTAAAAGGTACATATTACGAAAACTAATGGAGCTGGGGGAAAAATTGCTGCACCATTGTTCAAAACTCAACCCCATTACCCCTACAACGATCCTAAATTTCGATTTGATTGGCTGGATTCGTAAATCGCGTTTTTCTCGAAAAGTAAGCATAGCAGATAAAAAAGAGTATTTATTTGAAACATCGCCTATGTTTCAAAAATTAACAGAGATAAATAAAAGACATGGACAACTTTTTCCAATTTGAGCAATTTTTTATCAATTATGCTGATTTTTTTTTAAATTTTCGCGATTTTTTACTTTTGCCGTTTTTAAATTTTGAAGTGTTTTCATTTTGGCAATGTTTTCACTTTTAGAAATGTTTGGCTATTTCTTAATTTTGGCAAATTTTAGTAATTTATTTTTAAATTTGGCGATTTTTTTTAAATTTTGTCGGTTTTTTCAATTTAAGTAATTTTTACATTTTTGGCATTTTTTTTTCAATTGTGGATATTGTTTTAAATTTTTGGGATTTTTTTCAGTTTAACGATATTTTTTTCGATTTTAGCGATTTTTTTCAATTCTGGCGGTATTTTTCAGTTTCGCCGATTTCGGCAAATTGTAAATCGAGTAAGTTAAAAATAGATTGAACTCCCAATTATTGAATTCGCAATGATTGAGAAAAAAAATCATACGATTTAAAAAAATCCGACTTAATTCTTTTTAACTACACTCTAATTAATTTCTGTTGAAATTTACCCAACTTATAGTAGGAAACTATACTCCTACTATAAGTTGGGTAAATTTACTCTATGTGTGTAAATGAAAAAAAAAAACACATTACGTGTAAGTAGGTCAACAAAAAGTGAGTAAATGTACTATGCAAGTGCGTAAAATGTAATTAAATTTTGTAATAAATGAATAATTTTACTGAATATTTGAGTAAAAAACATGCTTTACTTGTAAATATACGAATAAAATGCGTAAAAATATGTTTTTGTATGCGTAAAAACCCCCTAAAAATGCGTATATTTACCTTGCGGTAAGAAAGAAAAATAGCCCAAAAAATGTTTCAAATAAAACAAAAAAATACTTTTTAGAGAGAGTTTTATTAATGTGTTGTATAATAATAAATTTAATAATAAAATATAAATATAAAATAAATATTTCTGTTTTGAAAAAATCAAATCGGATTTTTTTTAATCGAATGATTTTTTTCTTAATCAATCGCAAAGAATTCATTCTTTGGAATTCACTAGTGGGGAATTCAATCAATTTAGCTCATTCGATATTATCAATTATTGAATTCAATCATTTTGAATTCAATCGTTGGGAAGTCAATCCTTGGGAATTCAATCATTGCGAATCCAATAATTGTGAATTCAATCTATTTTTTACTCAATCGATTTACAATTTGCAGAAATCGGCGAAACTGAAAAACATCGCCAGAATTAAAAAAAACGCTGAAATTGAAAAAATATCGTTAAAATGAAAAAAAATCCCCAAAAATTTAAAACAATGTCCAAAATAAAGAATATCGCCAAAAATGAGAAAAATTTCTAAAAGTAAAAATATCGCCAAAATAAATATAATTCCAAATTTAAAAACGGCAAAAGTAAAAAATCTCGAAAATTTAAAAAAAAAATCACCATAATTGATAAAAAAAATAGATCAAATTGGAAAAAGTTGTCAATAGATAAATGTACATTTACAACTATTTAAATTTCTGGTCAATATTTTTCGTTTTTTTCAATTTTAGCTTTCTTTCCAATTTGAAATTTTTTTCATGTTTGGCGATTTTTTTTTTAGCAATGTTTAATTTTTAAATTTTTTTATTTGTAGCTATTTTTCTAATTTTTGGCGATTTTTTGATTTTAACAATCTTTTTTTTTAATTTTGAGCATTTTTTTTCAAATTTGGAGATTTTTTGTAATTTCAGCGATTTTTATTTATTAATTTTACCGTTTTTTTAATTTTTGGTGATTTTTTTTTTTATATTAAAGATTTTTTCAATTTTAGCGATTTTTGGCGATTTTTTCAATTTTTTCAATTTTGGCAATTTTTTTCAATATTCGCGATATTTTTAAATCGATTGAGTAAAAACCGACTGAATAAATCGAATGAAGAATTTAATTCCTTAAGCTCTGTACATATTAGGGTGATAACTTTTTGCATTTTTTGCAAATATCAAATCTCCCCAGACATAATTGTGCAGGGCATGGACAAATATTAAGAACTGCGTTTTTAGTTTTTCGCTATCGTTAAAAAAGGTTCCGCACCAAACGCGTTAAAGTTTTGAATCAAACAAAGTTAAAAAAAAAAACTTTTTTTGATGCCTCAACGTCTGACCATCACATCTATCAATAGTAAAGTCCGTTTTCGAGTCAATGGAATAGTTTTCTTCCAAATTTGCTTACTTACATATGTAAAAACCATATTTTAAAAAAATAGTTATTAAAAAAAATTAAAAAAAAAACATATTAAAGGCATTTTAGAAATCGCTGTCGGTGCGCAAGGTTTTTTTACCAAATTGAACTGAAATAGTTTTTTTTATCATTAATACAATATTTGCCATTAGAAAACCCCTGGGGAGAATGTTGTCCAAAAAAAGTTATCACCCTAGTACATATATTATATTTTGAAAATATTTTTCCACAACTATGCTGCAACACTTGAAAATTCCGGTTCTAATTATGGATGTATAAATTTTTTTGATACATTAGGAAGTTTTTTTTATTCACTATCACAAATTTTAATTATTAATTATTAATTAAAGAAAATTCTCAATAAATTTAATTTTTCGATTTTTTAGCATGTTTTATTTTTTTTTTTTTCAATTTAAAAATGTCAAATGTTATTACTATTATAAGTTAGTATATTTACAAACTTTGTACGTAAAAATTTTATTTAACAAAATAATACTACTTTTAGGCATAATGTGTTTAATTGTAAACACATAATTGGTAAAAATACTGTAAGTGTGTATTATTGTATATAAATGTGTGCGCAAAATAGTTTTACGCATTTTGATGTATAAATTTACCGAATTTGCGTAATAATACATGAAACTTTACTCGTTTTATAGTAGTAAATTTACAATCATTTTTCTTTGAAGCTCTGTATATGTATAACAACTTATATACAAATATTTATTATTAAATTTATTATTATACAACACATTAATAAAACTCTTTCTAAAAATTAATTTTTTGTTTTATTTGAAAAATTTTTTGGGCTGTTATTCTTTTTTACCGGAAAGTAAAGATACGCATTTTTAGGGGTTTTACGCTTATAAATATGTATTTTTACGCATTTTATACGTATAATTGCACGTAAATCATGTTTTTTTACACGAACATTTGGTAAAATTACTCATTTATTTATAAATTTTATCAAAATTTTACGCACTTCCATTGTAAATTTACCAACTTTGTGTTCACAAACTTACTCTCAATGTGCGTATTTTTTTTCATTTACACACATAGAGTAAATTTACCCAACTTATAGTAGGAGTACAGTTTCCTACTATAAGTTGGGTAAATTTCAACAGAAATTAATTAGAGTGTACAATGTACAATATTCTGAGTGTCCTTGTTTGATGTTAACAACATTTTTTTGTTTAATCAAGCTAAAAATTAATATTTCGCTAAAATTTAAAGGTAAATAGACTATATCTATGACTATCGACCTTAACCCTTGCACTACCCTTGTACACTACATTGTACACATTATTAAATAAATATAAACATTTTGATAATGGAATAAAACTCTATATTTGTGTTTAAATATGTTCAATTGGATATTGGTCATTGAATAAAAATCATTATATGAATAAAATGCTCATCATGGTAATATAGTCGCGATATTTGTTCAGAAAGTTCGATTTTTTAATAAACTTTTACCTCCGAAAAAGCGTTAATACCCAATTAAGACAGTTATATGGCGAAATTTGCAATTAAAAACTATATTTGGTCGGTTTTTTTTGGCATTTGGAGACAATGTGGACAAATTTTGATATTGAAAGCATAAATTTTGAGTAAAAACAGCCGAAGTTTAGCTGTAAAGTTAAATAGATGGCCTCCAAAATTTTCCCGAATTGACCGAATATTCGGCTGACGAATATTGAATTCATTGTTTACCTATTTAAATTTTAACGTTTCTTTAAAATTTACGCTCAACATCGCATTTAATAAGCCTAGTAAACATTTTTTCATTTGCAAATTTTGTCCATAGGGACATTTTAAAAATAATGAGCACAAAAGTACGACATTTTCAAGTTAATCTTCTGATTTCAATTAAACTTGGTATGAACATTCTCCTAGTAAATATGGACTTTAATTGTTCTGTATATCCAGAATTCTGTATATCCAGAATTCTGTATATCCAGAAAAACCACATATTCAGAGATAAACCACATATTCAGAGAAGTTTTATTGCAAAAAACTGTCAAGCTCTAATAACAAGCTATAAGAACACTCATTTTCTAAGGGCATTCTACTATGGAAAAACCATCAAATTTTGAAAAAATTTTCTTCTCCTCTGATTTTGAGGGCTAAGAGTTTCCTATAGGAAACTATTATCAGAATCTTTTGTTCTGAAATGATCTTCAGTGCCAAAGAAGTCCACACAATCTGAGTAGAAAGTCCTTAGAATCAGCTCCTTAAACTCTGTGTCCTCAAAAATAAAATACCTCAAAATTTTAGAGTTTTCCACAGGGACCGTAATCATTGTGAGTTTTATAATAAAAATTACACAATAATGATTATGTTATGAGTTTAAATGATTTTCTTCAATGGTAATGATTATTTTTGAGTAATAATAAAAAAATCAGCAATAATCATTATTTTTGAGCAAAAATAATAAAACTCAAAAATAATCATTATTTATGATTTTTATTTTTTTCGCTCGAAATAAAACTCACTTTCATGTAGGTGTAAATATATATACATATTAGGGTGGGGCGATTAGTATGGAAGGAAAAAAATCTTAATGGGCGTTTCGCGTTTCTGATTCTTGGGATTGTACTGAGCAAAAAAGTCCACTAGAACATACGTCTACGGTGAAAATCGAGCTTCCACATTTTGACTTTAATGCAAAAAAGCCCTATTTTGAAATTAAAAATTAACCCCTTAAAACCCACCCACAAATATGATTGATGCATTAATGTGCTAGAGAATCTTCCAAAGAAGAGATTGATACCATAATCTTTGATAAGCTCCTCCTAATTCCTGAGATATGTCAATCCCACACATTAAAAGTGAGTTTTATTTTGAGCGAAAAAAATAAAAATCATAAATAACGATTATTATGAATTTCTGTCAGTTTAACAACTGAACATTAGTTTTCACAATAAAATTTGATTAATTCAACTACATTTTAGATGCTATACCCAAGATTTTCAGAAATATAATGTTAATATCGTTGTACTTACTGAATTTATAAGTTGTTACCCTTAAAATATACTTTTCAATTCGGTTGGCACTTTACTTCTCTGTGTGTTCGGTTGCATTAAATTTGCAACCGAAGTTGCAAATTTTTAGTGGTTTAATTATTAAGCTTGGGTACTACAACCGAAAATCATTCCTACAATAATTTTCAAATTGGTACATGCAACCGTGTTACAGAAAAAAAATGAGTAGGGGATTACTAAAGAAACTTTTTAAAAGGTTGGTTGGCGCAACTGACATGTATGTAATTCATATTTGTAATTTATTTAGCAAAATCTAAAATTTTAAGGTTTGTAGGCAGTTACCACCAGCAAATGAAATTACAAAATTTTATTATTGTTTAAATTGGTCGGGGGAGCCGATTTTTGTAGTAGTTGTAACATCCTTATAGTAAAGTTTACAATTTTTATTTATTAAATCCAATTACACAAAAGCAGTTTTGTGTAATTGTAAAAAAAAAATTGTTATGGAAGTAATACAATTGTAGTGTTGGTGATATATTTTGTGCGTGTGGGAATGTTGTAACTAAGTAGGCGTTTTTGTTTTCAATTTTAAGCTTTCTTGTAAAAAGTTTATCAAAAAATTTTAGTTTCATTATTAAAATGTGTTTGCAAATATTTCTTTAAATATTGCTAACTTTAGAATTCTAATTCATTATTCGTGATCTGCGTCCTAAAGTGTTTCAGAAATAATAGGTCTCAACCGCGATGCATGATATTTTTCTGATTTTGTTGAACTGTGTAATTATTTAAAATTTTTCTAGTTTTAAATTTCACCCTTTGCCTTCTCTTCCTATGCTCTTCCTAAGAGACTATTATAAATTTGTGTGTTTAACCACTACTGTGACAAATTAATTAAACTGTCTGCTCCCTGTGGATGTTTCCATAAAAGTAGCATTTTAGTTGCTATATATAGAAATAGTTTAAGTTGCCTTCTATCTAATACTATATTCCTAGTTCTTAATCGTCTTCATTTGCAACTTCATACTCATACACATACCATATCATTTGTTTTGGTTTCGTTGGTATTTGTAAACGGTATTCGTAGCAAATCACTTGCAATTAGCAATGTAAGCTTAATGTGGCTTTTAACTAAATTATTTGGTTTTATCAATTTTATATATGAAATACTTCAATTGAAGTTTTACTTTTCAATTATTTACATTTTATATAAATAAGAATAATTTAAAACATTTTTAAATTCTAATTTCATATGATGGGCAGTGGCATGCATATTATCAGAAGTATGAGTAATATTAATGAATACTATTATGTTAATCATACGTACTGTAGTTCTTAAGAGATTACATATAACTTAAGACATGGAGAGTATTTCTGTTTCATTCCGCTTTTAATGAAATCTAAACAATTTTTTGGATTTAGTCAATCAAGGAGTCTCTATTGGGGGTTCCCCTTAATTTCGATCAACTCCATGTTTTGACCCAATATCATATTTAAATGGTTTAAAGACGGGGAAACAGAGACGTAATCATTAGGATATCCCCCAAAAATATGATTTGACGATTTTTTTTCATCACACCGCTCCAGTTTCGTTCCAAATGTTAGAAATGGAATTTTTTCCTACAATGGAATTTTTTATTTAAAATAAAATTTTTATATATAAATTTTTTATTTATTTACATCCCGAGTAAAATCTGTACATAATTATATCAATTAATATATAAAATTATTTTTGTCAAAAATGTTATTATCATGTTATATAAAGTTGAGTCTTATCTTATCTCGAGATCAGTACACACTTGTATATTGAATTTAGAAAATGGGTGGCAAGCACTAACATTTCATTATAACAGTAGTTGCCTACCAAGCCCACATTAATTTCAATTTGAAAATTTTAAAACTACGTTTCCAATCGTGTCAAATGTCTTCTAATATCACAGGTTTAATTTCAAAATATTGCCCCTTAAAATGTGTTATAAATTGCTGTTATAAATTGCCGTGTTGGTATTTTAGAATTATTTTAACATCAGTCCAAGATATTTAAAATCGGACCTGTAAAATAGCAAAATAAGACCAGTTATACAAGAACAGACAAGCCTTTATTGGAATCGCTTTTTTTAAATTTTCATTTGTAACAGTGGTAGCCAACACTCGTTATTACCAAAAGTTATTTAATGCCAAACGTGGACAGTGGGATATATCACAAAATTTTGAGAAATAATTCGGAAATTTCTTACTTATTGGCCCGATTGCAGTTAAATCTGGAACAGGCATATGTGCACTCAGTGAACTTCTGCTTTAAAAATACGTATTTGTTTGCGTTGAAATACAGTTTCTTAATTGTTAATGTAAACGTCAGTCATTTGTAGAACAAATTACATTTTGTACTAACCTTGTAGTTCATTAAAAACAAAAGAAAACCACATCAAATGACTCGTTTACGATTTAACATTCATTTTTTACAGTTGTTTTTTGTTATTTAAAAAAATAAAATAATAAATGTTTGTTTATTTTTTACTAACATGTAGTAAATTGTTAGTTATTTTTTGAACATTAAAAAACAAATAACAATGTTAGTTGAATTTAAGTCGTCCTTTCTTTAAGTGAAATTTCACTTGTTTTTAACTTAGATAGTATTCGAAGTCTTATCGAGCTTAAGTTTTGATTCTTAACCTTCCAAACTACCCGGGGTGGCAATATGACCATCTAAAATAGGGAACTTTTGAAATATATAATTTGAGTGCTTGTCAGTTTTTTGGTTCTTATCCGATTTCCAAAGACTAACAAAAAACATGCATACATGTGAGAATGTGAAATTTTAAATTCGGTCCCAGTCAGGTGAAGTTTTTTGTGAATAGCGGGACGAAATCGGGGCCAATTTGTTTTTTTTTTAAATATTGGTTATTAAATTATATAAATAAAAATTAATACAATATCTCGGTAAACTCAAAAAATACATTCTAGAAATAAAAAAAAAAAAAAAATGTTTGCGATTTTTTCCCCAAAAAGCAGCAATAGTCTTTTAGCTCCAAAAAAATATTTTCATTATGAATAATAAAGTGTACATACTATTCTGAAAAGCGAGTAGTGTTAAACCTTAAACTTGATATTACCTGAATTTTGTCACTTAGATGGTGCAGAAGTTAGCATGATAGTTGCAGTTGACTGTTTTTCCTTTTTGAAGATAATCAATAAAAACTGTCCCACTCGCATCCCAAAAAACAGACGCCATGACCTCGCCTACAGATAGAACTGTCTTCGCCTCCTTTAGAAACAATTCTCCCATTCCAGTCCACTGCTTTCACTATTGCTTTGTCTCGGGTGTGAAGAGGGTCACCCATATCTTATGGATTTTTACGAATCTACGCAAAATTTGGCTTTATTGAGGCCAATCACTCTTTTGAAAATATTCCACGGCGCTGTTTTTGTTCTATTGCGAGCAAAACGCGGCACACAGCTTTTCAGTCTCCAAACTTTTGGTCAATATGCGATTTAGTCGAAATGACTATCATTTCAGCTAGATCACGCAACCGCATTCGACGATCATCCAATACCATTTTGTGGATTTTCTTAACCGTTTCTGGCGTGGATACTTCAATTTTTCGTCCACTACGTTGTTCGTCATGGCATCTAGTACAGCCTCGTTTAAACTCTGCCATTCAATATTTTGTAGCCGTAAACGAAGGAGTAGTCTTCACCAGAGTAGAATTTAGCGTGGCTTTAATAATGATTGGACAGAGAGCTTTCAAATAAAATAATTAAATTACAAAGCGATGATTATTTTTAATGACTCCAAAAAAAATATTACAAAAGGTGGCGCCTTGAAACTTAAAACATATGTTCAAAAATGTTTTACTTTTTGTACTAAAAATATAAAAATTGTGTTTTCGGACTTTCTATATTTTCATATACCACAAGTTCAAAAATTTAATATGATACTGTTATATAAGATTTTATTTGTTGCTTTTCAAAAGTTGGATTAAGCCAATTATATTTTTCTATTGCAGACAACTGAAGATTTGGGTGATGCCAATGAAACAATTTTGTGTGGTAGTAATCACCCTGTGTAAGCACAGGGTGTCTCAAATGACAATATTCCAAAAGTCAAGTTGCTCCCCTATAACTCCTAAAGTTTTTATGTGGCCAATAATATAAAAGTTCCATACTTATTACCCCTTTTTTTAAACACCACTGTGCGTTGTAAGCGCCTTAACAAAAAGCTTTCATATGATGCTAATTGTGTACACTTTGTCTTTAGATAAACTACAAAACGGAATTAACTTTAAAAACGGTACAACTTATGGGATCTTAATAATAGACACGGCATTTTTTGGTAATCATCATAAAACAAACCAAGGAACATTTTGAGGGGTTGACAAAAACACTTTTTTTTTCCATACAATGTGAGTCGGTCTAATGTATAATACAACTATTCTAAATTTTTTGCTTTTAATAATGTTTATAATAAAATATTCGTAATTAAAAAAAAAAAAAAAACAAGAAATGATAACTAGCGTTTGAGGTGACTCGTTTAAAATATAAAGATTTTTAGGTTTCACTACACAAACCGTGTACTTTCGTTTTTTTTTTTTTTGGAAATATCCGCCTCCAATGTATATTCCCTTCTATCAGGTTAAGTGAAATTCTAAATTATTTTGAATCACTAAAAGTACATTACTTATAATAAATATTATGTTGTATTGCCATACAACGCAATATAAACAAGTGCAATAAAATCAAACACATACAACTATAGACCACTTTTATAATGATTCTAACTAGTCCATTTAATCGAGTTTAATGGATTTCTCTATTTCTTTTTCAATGGCTGGCTAAACTTACAAAACTCATAGTAGTAGAACAAAAGCAACCAACAAAATTAAGAGAAAAAAAAACACAAAAAGGAGTAATTCAAAGAAAAGTCAAAGTGCATTACAAGTTGTATTTTATTTTAACAAGTTTTAATGATCCACATGGGTATTGGGACTCTTATTTTTTTTAGTTTGCTGTATAATATTTAACATACACACACATAAACAGATTGCAGTTTACCAAATTACATACAAACAACAATACTACTACAACTTTACATTGTAATAAAGATGTTGTTTAACACTTTTTAGTTTTCATTTACTTTTTGACTAACAATTACTGCTAGTGGTTCAATACTGGAACTAACAAAATGAAAAAAATTGCAAACATCTTCTTACTAGCGAAACTTTTCATTTAAGAAATACGAAATACCAACTCCTTGATAAACTGCAAACTTTGAGAATAATCAAGTATTGCAATTAATTCGTTGCAATGCTAAAGTGCAGACATTTGTTTCGCCACATATAACATGTACAACAGCGTAAATGGGTAGAATTTTGAGAAGTTTTCAGTCAATGTTTAATGCAGGGTTAACTTTTTCTTCCAGAGTTTCTTTTTTGGCTTCTTTCTTTAACAATTTTCTATTTTTATAGGTTTAAGTCAGCGTTGGCAACCGTTTCATATGGTTATCGGTGTTGGATAACGGTACTATTTTATGCATATTTGGTTAGGGTATTTTAAGGTTAACGATATTTTAAGTTCCATTGTTATGTTATTTTAAGGTTAACGTTATTTGACATTTTACAAATGTATGGTATCAGCATTTTTGAGGCAACGAAATTGACCAGGCGAACATCATAAATTTTAATGTTTATACTGTTAATGTGCTCTACTCAATTAAAAACGATCTTAATTTACTCTAATTTTGCTTGTTACTTTTAAAAGTTTTTTAACTCTTTAAGGAATAACTTTTTCAGCATAAAAGGAAATAGCCTAAATCCTTTGCCGGATGATAAGTCTGATGTTGCAAAATCTCCTACATGTTGAAAAAAATATGTGCCCTCAGTTAGGAATAAATGGTAGCTCTCAAAAACTGTAACTCTGTTTTTTCTATAAATATAAATTTCACTGATTTCGATTTTTGAGCTTTTAGCGTCAATGTAATTGCAATATTTTTTATATTGACATATAAACTAATAGAATGAGAACAAATCGATTAGTGTGCCTTAAGGAATAAAGAAAATCTCATCATGTCTATGCTTGAAGATCTTCAAATTTTATATTTTTTTGGGGCACAACCGCAGTTTGAGAAGTAATAAGTTGCAGTCTTGCGTAAACGGTAAATATCAGTACCATTATTATTGTGTGTAAGTGCTAAAGGGATCATATTATTATTTTGGTATCCAGTGCCATTTAAGGTTAAATTTTGTAGCTTTTCATAGATTTTTGGAGTGATTTTTGGAAAAGTGATGTAGAAACAAAAGGGAAAGGGGGGGTACTTACAAAGAACAATCATAATGGTAGTCTCTATCCTATAAGCCATCCAAACAAAAAAAATTGCTTACCCAGAAATGCTTTCGGAACTCTTTATTTAATTACGAAGCGCGTATAAAGCATGGTATGTCTCTCCATTTGGTATGTCTCATTTAAGCAGGTGCTTCATTCATGTGCTCTTAGAGGCAATAAATGAATTCTTTCTTAGGCAATAAGAACCGCTTTTTTTGTATGTTGACAACATTAATGCTTCATGGTATGCATTCTGTATTGCTTCATTTTAATCATTATTTACTGCTTCAAAGAAGGCATTTTGAGAAGCACTACAAAACGCCTTCTCTAATTGCTTTATAGTATGCAAGGCGATAAAGCGCTATTTTGGAAGCATACAAATGCAGTAACTGCTAACATAATCCAGATTATTTTTTGCTGGTATTTCAACCCATGCGAATGTGCCAATCAATTAAATGTAATGATGATGATGATATGATATGATATGATTTATTGAAAAAAATATACAATTTTAGTACATATATAGAATGCAATACATTTTTTTTTTCTTTAAATTAAATCATAATAAGACATAACAGAATTGTTGTGTGTCTGATTGACTACAATTAGTAAATAAATGTTATAATTATATTAGTTTTCATATACATAATAAAACAAGGGGATTTAAATGAGCAAATGATCAAAACTTATTTAAATTTAGTGGAATTCATTTATAATAAGTTCTCTATATTTTAAACAGTTTAATAAAAATTTATATAAACGCATAAAATCTTTGCCATTAAATATTTCATGGATCTCTTCATCTAATTAAATGTTGTATTTCCAGCGTACTGTGGAGCTAAGAGTGATGTAAAATCAAAAAAAATACAATCCGATCTATTTACCACTTTTACATAATAATTGTTATGATAACATGTACAATTCAAGATATATTGGGCCCCATATTTCTTGAAGGCGCGGCTGTGCCTTCAATTTAAAGTTAGCCTTTAACGATTTTTGGACAACAAATTTTTGTAGAGAATTCAAAGTTTATCCGATCCATTTAGCTCATTGACATAATAAGTGTAACGACGATTTCTACCATTCAAAAAATATTTGACCATATATTTCTGTGCTGCATTTTTTTTTTTTTTTTTACTTTTTATCTATTTTGAAGAACAAATCATACAGAGACAAAAAATATTATTTATTTATTTATTTTATTTAGTTATCTTTTATCATGTTACAGTATACAGTATGTTAAAATCTAAATTAATGAGTTGCTACCTTGGGAATAAGATATTTCAGCATATGAATCGTACATAAAAATTAAAAACACAAATATATTAAAATGTTTTATAAAGGAAAAATGATTTAAAAACCTTTGTATATTATCTTGAATTGAGCTGTATCAGGGAAACATTATATCGGTTGTCCTTATCATTGACACTTTGCTAGTTTACATAAGTAAACTTTCAAGTATCCTCTGATAAAGCTCTTATTAAATCGTACTCAGAAATCCTGCATCTATTGGTTAATGCGAGATTCTGAGTGTCTATTACCGCTCTTATTGTTTGATGTGAGTATCTTGAATGTAGATCTCGAGTACGATACAAACGTGGTAGATTGTGAATTATCTTAAGAGCTTTGTTCTGTAGCACTTGAATTCTCTTAATATGCGTTTTTGCTGCTATGCCCCATACATAACACCCATAGAGCAATATAGGTCTAATAACTGTTTTGTATATAATTATCTTATTGTTCGGGTTAAGTTGTGACTTTTTATTAAGCAATGGATAAAGAGCTCTACAGCATTTCGTAGCTTTATCGACAATGTGTTCAATATGTTTTGCAAATGTCAATTTGTTGTCCATATACACGCCCAGGTATTTGACAGTATCACTAAATGGTATAACAGTGTTCTCATTTTGAAGTGGTATGGAAGGAACACGTTTTGGAGACTTGTTAAAAGGGAATAGAATTGCCTGTGTTTTATATGTATTTATTTTAATTTTCCACTTTTCATAATACGTTATACATGACTGAAGGCTTTTTTTAAGTTTCTGAACAATAACATTTGAGAGTTTACCTTTAACGATCATAGCCATATCGTCGGCATAAAGCGCAATTTCTGTACCTCTTCTGGGAACAAAGTCTGAAACATACAGCGAATACAGCGTAGATGAAAGACGTTGATAAAGTGTTATTTATGCAAACTTTAAAAGATCTATTTGCTAGGAATGACTTAATTATTTTTACAATGTATAAAGGAAACCCGTAATTTTTTAATTTAAAAATCAATCCATCATGCCAAATACTATCAAATGCTTTTTCAATATCCATAAGCACAACGCCTGTTGATAGCCTGTGTCGTTTATTTATATTTATCATGTTTGTTATTCTCTTAATTTGGTGCACTGTCGAGTGTTGCTGCCGGAAACCAAATTGTTCTTTGTTGATTAAATTGTTGTTCTCAATAAAAACATTTATTCTGGAAAGAATTATTTTTTCAAAAATTTTATCAACACAACTTAATAAACTTATTGGTCTGTAACTGCTGGTTATTCTAGGATCTTTTCCTCGTTTGTGTATGGCTACTACTTTTGCACATTTAAAACTATTGGGAAAGAATCCTAATTTTAAACACGCATTAAATATGTTTTTCAAAAAATCGTATGCTATGTCCGGTAATTTCTTCAAAAACACATTTAGAATTCCATCGAAACCCGGCGCTTTATTGTTTCTTAAATGAGTTGCTTGTTGTTTAACTTCATCAAATGTTATAAGACTTTCTGTGTCGAGATTTAGAATTTGTTCGTGATCCAGCGTTTTTATGGTTTTAAGTACATTTTTCTCAACACTATGTTGCATATTTGCTGTTAAAATATGGGCTTTCTCGAATTGATCAGCAATTAGACGAACCTTGTCAGCGTCTGAATCGAAATTTTGATCATTATGTTTAAGAGACGATTTACTGTTATAAGTCTTTCCTCTAAAAGCTTTGGTGATACACCAAAATCTTTTCGATCCAGTTGGGAGCTTTGAGAGAAACTGATTCCAATTTTCGTTTCTGTCCTTACTTATATTTTTATCAATGAGTTTGTTTAATTGTTTAACAACAGACTGAAGCGTAATTTTAAGGTTGGTATCATTTGTTCTCTGTGACTGTCGTTTCAGTTTGTTTCTCATTCGTATACAAAGTTTAGTTTTGTCAGATATAGTTAACAAATAAGGGGAGGAACATTTTTTTGGTATTGAAGATTTTGCTATGTTAATAATATGATTAAACGTTTTAAGAGCGTTCTCTATGTGTTGTGTTGACGAAATGTTATTGATATTAACTTGTGAGAGTAATTGTTCTATATTTTGATGAAACTGGTTAAAGTCTGCTTTTTTTAAATCAAGTTTTGTTGTTTCTTCCATTTCTGCTTGGGCTTCTAGTGAAAATGTGACAGGGCAGTGGTCTGACGGGAGAATGCTGTTATGTGCTAAAAGTGGTGTTATAAACAAATCAGTATTCGTCAGCATCAAATCGATTGTAGTCGGTTGGCCTATAGCTCCCTGTGGATAACGAGTTGGTCCACTTGGATAATATATGAAAAAATTGGATCTTAATTGTAAATTAAAAAGAACATTTCCGGCTGTATTTGCATCAGAGCAGTTCCAGCTTGAGTGCTTCGCATTTAAATCTCCACAAACAATGAATTCTTTGTTTGACGGTGTTACCTTAGTGATGTCATTTTTAGAGTTATTATCATATTTAGGAGAGTAAATTGACGTGAGTATTAACGAACGATTTGTAGAAAGAGTTCCACTGATACATGTTCAATTCCAGATGTTTGATAATTAGGATAAATTTGAGTTTTTAAATTGTTTTTAACTGCTATAGCTACTCCTCCTCCTTGCGTAGCTCTATCTCGCCTGTAAATTCGATAACCTGGGAGATTAAAACTAGATTTTTCATTTAAAACAGTTTCACAAAGGAAGATTATATCAATATACTTAGCTTTTAAAACCTGTTGTAACTGAACTTTTTGGATAATGAACTGATGCCTTGCGCATTCCAATACATGATTCTTAACTGAGGATTAGACTCATTATGATGTTAAGTTGATCTAACTTAGTTGAACATTTCTTTAATTCTATTGTGGCATTTTGAAATATTGTAAACAGCTGATCCATTGAGAATAAATCATTTTGATTAACGTTGTTTTGTTTAAAATTATTGGCATATGATGTTTTGTCGTTAACATTTAGAACTTGTGGCACTTTTGAATGCGGCAAGTTTGGGAAATTTTGGTTACTCAAATTAAATGCTGGTGGTTCTGCTTGTCTTCGTTGATTAGCACTGTTTTTATTTGTGGCTCTTTTACGAGCTTCTAAATAGTTAGCTCTGCATGGGCAATTCGGGTCGTCAGCTTTGTGAGAAACGTTATCGTAGCCCTTGGAAACACAGTTAAAACATTTATATATTTTACCACCGGAGGTGTTATTCATTATGCATTTGCTAGATTCGTGCAATGTGCTAGAGCATAAGAAACAAACAGCTTGCCTAAAACAATTTTCAGTGCCATGACCATATACACCACACTTTTGACATTGAGTTGGTCCTCTATTTGGGGCCGATTTTTGATTTTGCCACTTAATAGAAATATTTTGAATATATTTGATTTTATAAAGAATTTTTTTATGAACTTCCTTTCGATTAAAGGTAAGTAAATATAAAGCATCATTTTGTGAAGACTTTTGGGTTATTATTTCCTTGATTTCGGTACACTTTACACCATGATAATGCAGTAGTTCATTTTTTATTTTGCCAGTTGGGACCTTATGAAGACCATTTTATAACTTGAGCTATCAACAACTTTGTGTGTATGTTATCTAAAATCAGTAAATTTTAATTCCCGAAGGAGTTTTGAATAGTTTTCCATGCTATCCGAGAAAACTTTTGTTCCCATTGAAGTTCTTCGAAAGAAATGACCATCATTTCCTATTGTTTCCACAGCTTTTGTAAACTCCACAGACGAGTCAACTATTACAGGTGGCGCTTTCTGAGGTTTTTGAGGAACAGCAGCAGCACCTTGTTTACTGGTTGAAGCTTGATGATCAACATTCATTTGATCAAATTTTGATAAACATCAAATCTATTTTGTCTCTGATTATTCAGATGTATATCAATTGAATTGGTACTTATAGGCGACCTGGTGCCTTTAGTTTTTCTTTTCCTTGCCATGTTCACCAATAATGGTGCACGTGGGTTTTTTTTAATACAATATTCACTTGTTATATTAATAAACAAATGAAGACAACACAAATAACAAAAGAGAATAGAGAAACTAACTGTTTTCACTAGCTCACACTAATTAAACAGAATTTGATGTTTACTTGATGAGATAAAGTATACGACAAAAAATATTATCCGATTGATTTAATATTTATATATAATAATAGTTATGCTAGTTAATATCTATCATTAAAAAAAGATTTGACGCCGTAACTCTCTAAACCGCGCATGTGCGACTCAATTATAAGTTGAACTTTTATTAATTTTGACCTCAATTTCCGAAAAAACAGATTTGTTAGAAAAATTTGGAAACCAAATTCGGACTTAGCATGGAATTGTTACTCGAGAACGTGTGGTCGCATCCCCGAAAAATCCAAAATATTTTAAAATTCTATAAGCGAAAATTTTTGTGGTCTTCTGTTTAAAACTTTTTCAACCCTTTTTCAAATGTATTCACGCGAACGCATTATTGGTTTTTAAATAATTTTAAAAAAGCTAATTCAAAAAGAATTGTGTGCCACTAATTTGAAGTTTTTCATTTTTAAAATCTGAAATCGTACGGTTTCGTAGATTTTGCCATATATCAACGAAGAAAATGCTTTTTGTAGGTATTCGGTCCTTTAAAGCATTATGGACAATTTTGATACATGTAAACATGTTTATTGGGCTTATTAGATGCGATTTTGAGCGTCAAACCTAAAGAAAATTCCATAGTCAAGCAATGAATTCAATAACCGGCCGCAATCAACCAAATCGGAAAAACTTCGGCGGCCGATTATTTAACTTTATAGCTAAACTTCGGGTTTTTCCTTCGGTCGACCGCTATATAGAGCAATATTAGGCACACATAAATTAAAAATTGGAAAATACATCCAAAAATTGCAACAACAGTAATAATGCATTTTTAGAAAGAATGAGTGATTTTTGGATTACGAAGCTTTTTCAACTTTTGAAATAGCCAGTTTAAAAAACTGCAGGTCATTAAAGTTCACTAGTTCTTCATGTTTTTAAAAAATCATAAAACAGAATAATATCGCGAGTTTTTTAAATTTTGAAGAACAAAGAACGTAAGTGTCTATATGTTCCCATAGTCTTCCTGTTTACAATATGAAGAAAGTCGGATAAAATGAGGTAAAAACATTCTAATTTTTATTAATAATTTTATTATTTATGATTAACAAAATTGACCCTTATGAACTTTTTTTTGTTAATTTCGAAATAAAGATGTTTTTGAGAAAAAAAAAATTATGTATTTCGATGGGATATTTTAAGCTCATCGATATTTTTGAATTATTTCGTTAGGATATTTTAAGGTTAACGATATTTTAAGATATTTCATTAGATTATTTTATGCACTTAGTGAAATAAATTGCCAAACGAATTGAAAAGTGTATTTGAATGGTAAATAAATTCAGTTCGTACAACGATATTTACGTTAGATTTCTGAATATTTTGTGTGTTTCCAATCAAATTCTGAATGAACCGAACTTTCTTGTGAAAATTAATGTTGAGTTGTTCCAACCGACTGAAAATCGCAATAAAAGAATTCGAGTAGAAGTAACCAAATTTTAGTTGGCAAACAGCTAAATATTTCTCTGTGTGTGGTTATCGGTATTTTAAGCTGTATTATTGGTGTTATTTTTAGGTTAAAAGTAGCTTATTGAAACAGTATTTAGTCGTTATCGGTATTTGAGTGTTAGTGTTTGCCAACCATGGTTTTAATTTGAAATGTTTTATTCCTTTTTTTTTCTCAGAAATTTAGGTATAATTGTTTGTATTTTTATTTGGAACATTTCAAGTTTTACAAAAATACATACATATGACTTACAATGGAGGTATCCTGATGCGGACACTTAGATCTGCAACGACTTTGGATGTGTTGTAGAGAAAAGAAATCTAATGGACACGTATTTTGTTTAAGCTGGCCACTATCATATGCAGAGGTTACTTATTTGGTATTAAATATATGCTTTTGTGAAGGCAGATTCACGGCATGTTTCAATGTTACGAGTACTTAAAATGTATTTAAGTAACATTAAAACTGGTGCTTTATAAAGGAACTGTAGTTGGATTATGCAAAAAAATGGAGGCATTAACTATTTAATTCAACCAAATGGTTGTCTAAGGTTTTCTCGATATTCGTAATTTTTCGGTTTCTATGCGAATTTTTTTTTTCACGAAGAGCCTTTTTCTATACTTGGCAAATCTAGTTCGTTTTATTTGAGCACTCTTTCAAGTTCAATAAATCTCAATGATCTAGGTCGCTGTTTAAGTTCAACCGATATTTGATAATTTTGTTCAATCGTTCGTAAGATCGCTTGTTAAATAATTTTTAACAAAACCTTTTAACTACCCAGCAAAAAAAAACTCGATTTGGTAAGCAGTTTCTGCCTTTATATGCTTCCAAAATAGCGCTTTACCGTCATGCATACTATAAAGCAATTATTTAAGGCATTCTGTAGTGTTTCCCAAATGCCTTCTTTGAAGCAATAAAGTATGCATACAATGAAGCAATAAAGAATGCATACAATGAAGCAATGAAGAATGCATACAATGAAGCAATAAAGTATCAATAAATCAATTTAATTTATTTAGTAAAAACGTTATTAACTGTATGAATATTAAATTTTTTGTCAATTTTTTTCATAAAAATTAATGATTTTTTGTTAGTGCTTTCAAAGAACATTCAAAGTTCTAATATGCAAAGAAATTCGTTTAACTCATTAAAGGCAAGTCGTAGACACGCTAAACATTTTAAAACCAAATTTTGCAAAATGCAATGAAAAATGCAATTTTTTAATTTTTTTTAGAAAAATTTTGTTGAAAGATGGACAACTTTTATATTTTGCCATATTGCAAACCTGACATTAAAATTTTAATAAAAACCAGCTTTATTTATGTTTTTTAGTTCTTATTTTAAAATATTAAAGATTTTTTTAAAAAAATTTTTAAAAAATCTTAACAAAACTATATTATAATGAATAGACTTTTTGTTTTATATTAAAAAGTAATTAAAATATTTAAATCATTTTATTTTTATAAAATGTAAATTATTGAATTGTTAGTTAAGTACATTTTTGTTAGAAATTTTATTTTATATTCGGTACGAAAGTGGTTTAGATAAATTTGATTAACAGTTTTGGTCTTACAATGAAGGTGTCTCCGTGTTCAAAAATCGATTTCGCTTATATTTGGATGTGCGGTCTTAAAATATTTCTAGCAAGAAAAGGAGCTAAAACTTAAATTTATTTGTATAGGAACACGTCTGCAATTTCCGAAATTCAAATTAAGAAATTTGAAAAAAATGGTTTAGGGGTTAAAAAGGGGAATTAATAAATATCATTCTTTTTTGAAAGCATGTCTGAAATTTAAAAAATTTGAAGTACTCAAGAAAACAGGTATTTTTGTTCTCATACTGTCTATGTTATGGAGCCATGATTTACACTTATCAGAAATATTTAAAATACGTTTTAAAAAAGTACCCAGTACCCGAAAAAGTACCCAGCCAGAAATTCATGATGGTTCAAAAAACTAAGTACTATCAAAGCATACAATATACCAAATCCAAAACGTTCTGAGAGCGTTTGAAAAAAAACATATTTAAATTACTTTAATAGCACTTTTTAACAAACTTTACTGATGTTTATTAAAATAAAAATGATATCTGTGGAATTGTGATAAAATAGTGTAGTCAATAAAACTTTTAAATGTGGATACACTCAAAAAAGTTTTACAGTTACTACATGACAGTTGTTTGTGTAGTAATCAGTAGTAGTTGTTTTTAACTGTAATTACAGTTGTTTTTGTATGAAATAATGCAAAACAACTATTTTGACAGTTGTTTTCAAAACGAAAACTACTAAAATTTTTAACAGTTGTTTAAAGCAGTTGTTTTAAAATTTTTGTAAACAGGTACCAAACAGTAATTTTGAGGTAAACAGTTCAATTTTGTTAGTTATTTTAAAATAAAAAAATATATTTTGAAAAACTATGTTTTGAAAAATTCTCGTTTAGTTTATATTAATATGTTTAGAGTTTGCAAATAATAATTAGATAATTTAATTGTATCTCCAATGCATTAAAACGTCATAACTGGAGTACCGTTTGGAATGTTGACTTGAGACTTTAAGTAAGATGCTGGAAATACTAAATTTTGTTGTAATTGAATGAAGAAAAAAAAATTTAAATTTTTTATAAAATACCAAAAAAAAAATAACCTTCAAAAACAGTAGTTTTTACTAATTTTTACAGTTGTTTCAAAATGTTTGTATTAAAAAATTGTCAGTTGTTTTTAAGACATTGGTAGTTGTTTTTACCACATTTGTTAGATGTTTTTTAACAGTTAAAAACAACTACATTTTTAGTTGTTTTTACTGTAATTACCTTTGTCGCCTTTTAAACTGAAATTACAGTCTTTTTCAGTAGATTCTACTGTAAAACTTTTGTTAGTGTATTTTAGTCTAGTCCGCACATTTCTACTATTATATTTTAAGAACCAGACGTTTTTCAAAACAACTTATTTCAACATTTTTAAAGCACTTATTTTCACTTGTAACTTGCCGCAGTTTTACTGCAGTAATTGAAAAAATGGAAAGTTTTTATAAAAATACTAAGTAGTACTACCACCGTCCTCATCAGTTGAATCTATATCTTCCTCTACTACTACTTCCTCCAACTCTTCTTTAAAACATGGCATAACTATGTCATTGTTTTCCACTTCGCCTTCATCTTCCCCAAAATTCATATCATGTTCTTCGACAGCTAGTATGTAAAATTAAAGCTATTTTATAATGTTTAACATAAATTCTGAAAATATACTACTCACATTCTTGAGAATTTTTTAGTTTTTGCATTAAATGCACTTTAAAATCATTATACTTTTGGGTTTTCAAATGTTTTGGAAGCGTTTTAAAAACAAAAGACGTAGCGCTTTACAACTACTTTATGTTTGGTTTTTGTAACGTTTTAAGAATACTCTAAAATACCAACATGAGACCGTAAATCTGGGTTATCATTTGAGCGCCCTGAGAACACTATAATCATTAAAAACATGTTGCTTTGGTAACGTTTCAACTACCATACGTAGTGCTTTCAGAATACTTCTATGTTTGTTAATTTCTGGCTGGGTAGTTTCAAAGTAGTTTCAAAATTTAAACTAATTTTCCACATGCCTCTAATATCAAAGTAAAAAAACCTCTCTCCCAAAAAAAAAATATTATCAAGATTACTACTAAAGAACTTACAACTTTTGGCAGAACATTGTAATTCATACTTTTTGTTTAATTTGTAGTTTTTAAAATATCGCGGTTTCATATTTACGTTGCATACTCCATTTTTCATTTTCATTATACTCCATTTTTTAGTCTAAAAATATTCTTGTCTAAATATTTCAGAATATTTTTAATTTTTAATACAAAAATGTGTTCAGTGGCATGTTTAGTTTACGCATAGTGATCGTTATTGATTATATATATATATAATCAATAACGATCAAAAATTTAAAAAAAAAAAAACTAAAATTTAAATAAGTAGGGAATATTCTCTATTGTGGCCTGTGCCCTTTCGCATTTTTCTCGTATTGTTGCACGAATATGTCAAAACTGTGGAGTTTAGTTTCCGCTATCACTATCTTAAGAAAGTTTTGAGTTGAATATACACATTTTCTTGGTTTTATTGTGTCGTTGCAAAAAAGTATAATTTTTTATTAATATAAAAAATGAACAACATACAAGTTTTGTAGAATTTTCCAAGTCGGATTGTTGTAAGGGGTAAGAATTCACAATAGCGGTATTCATTCTTGATAGCATTTATGCTAGGGTTGCATTAATACTATGATTTTATGCTACAAAGCGTGAGCGTCTTTTTTTTGTGTGTATTGTATGTTTACAACCCAAGCATTTCAATGTTGACAATACAGCTAATTTATAACGAAAATATATTTTCTAGCGACTTTTAAGTAGACTTTAGCGATTTTTTCAAATAAAAAAGGTTGACATTATTCTTCGTGCTAAGTGGATTTTTAACTCTTTGTTATCTTGTGTGAATATCAACTTTAAGGAAGAAGATCCATTTTTATATTAATATCGTATTTTTCTTTTATTTAAGTTTGTTTTTTGATAAAAAATTTGTGTTAAAATCAGTTGTTTTTTTTTTTTACACGAAAATTAAATGTTTTTTTGTAAATATTTCTGTTTTTTTTTTGTTTTCCGGCAAAAATAAAAGATGTTAAGTATTGTAAGTTTGAAAGGTTTGAAAGACCCAGAATATGTAATAGGTTTTCGTCTTGCATATAAATAAAAGTCTTGCATATTTTTATTTCATGTATTTTGTTGTTGTGGTCTTGCATACTCTTGTATTTATACAAGATCTGCAAGCTTTGAAAGGTCTGCAAGGGTAGTTTGCTACCAAGAGCGAATACCGCTAATATATATAAAACTAATTGATTCTAACATACATACAGGGTGGCTGTGAATATTGCTACATTAAGAAAATGAAATAACTTTTTTTTTAGTTCATATAAGTTAGTTTTTCTTTTTGCATTTGAAAAACAATACATTTTTATTAAGTATTTTTAAATGCTTTTAAAAAATTTTGAATTTAACTGACTCTCGCACTCATTGAAGTAAATTCCCAGCAAAGTTCCAGGATATGCATCTTGTTTTTTTTACGACTCACGACAATGGAATTACACCTAATTAATTATTGTTTAAACAATAATTTTAGCAAAACGTGACTGTAATTTTTTTGTAAAGTAAAAGTAGTAAGCAAATTAGTAAAAATTACTAATATTTAGTAAAATTTTAGTAAACTTGTAATGGAAATCGATTTGTTGAAATCAACTAAATTTTATACTAAATATTAGTAAAATTCATTTTGGTGTTGCAACTAAAATTCAGTTGTATTAACCAAATTTTGTTGTTAAAATCCATATTCAGTTGCATCAACAGATTTCAGTGGTAGTAATCATATTTTAGTTGGCAAATGGCAAAATATTTTTTGTGTGTATGAAAAGCTTCATAAATATGATGAACAACTTCATTGCTTTTGGTCCAATGTTACACTTTATAAATATGGTAAAGCTATTAAATGAAAGTGCAAATTGATGACTAGCTTCTTCATATTTATGAAATTTTTAATAAATATGATGAAAAAGTTTCATAACATTTTACGAAGTGAAATTTGACATAAATATGAAGAAACGTTTCATAAATATAATAAAAAAGGTTTATAAACTATTAAACAATGTTTAATTTTTTATTATTTTTTTTTTTATTTCCTATAAAATATCGCTATTTTACATAAAAACAACAAATTGTAATGTTGCACATTTGATTTTTGGAATGGAATTTAAAAACTTATGTGCATATGTAGAATTTTTATACATCAATTGAAGTTAAGGATATAAAATTAAAGTTGAAAACTTCCATTTGAAATTATAAAATATAATTTTAAATCGAAATTTTATATTATATTACAAATGTTTCATTTAAATTTAAAAACATATCATATTATATATGATTGATGTTTTAGAGTTTAAAATAATACTTTGATAGTCGAAAAAATGAACTTCGATGAATCCTTTCCGAACATTTGGGGTTGGAGTCCCCTGAGTACGAAAGTACATTTGGAAGTGTCAGATTGGCTCCAGTTTTTGAGAAATCGGTATATATCCATTTTTCATGGATATAGCAATTTACTGCATTAGTTTTTTTTCCTTCTTAGCTTTCTTTTACGGAATGTTTTGACTTTTTTTCAAAATTTCACGTAATTTAAACCATTAATGTCGATCAAAAGTGACGATTTTTGACCATTTTTAGCCATTTTTTAGGTTTTTAGGTCGTCTTACCAAAATGTTCCTAACATAGGCCTCAAGTTAAGCTTCAAAGTCAAAATCCTTGTTATTTTCTTTCGTCGTGAATTTTTAAGCCTTCTTAGCAGCAAAGTTTTAAATCTGGTGTCTTTTTTTGGCCTTCTTATAAGTTGTTTAGTAGTTTAAATGATATTTAAAAAAAATTTTATTCAAAAAGTGGTGCAAAATTGAGATAAATTCATTATATTATTAATGATAAATTCAAAGAAATGAAAAATTTGAAAAAAATAACCGTTACATAAACATAATGCTAATCTTCATCATACAACTCGGATTGCAAATTCCAGCAAAGGTCTGCTAAAAGAGAATTTAATCTTTTTCCACTATACCAATGCTCTAACTGAGCTGCACCTTGATGAAATCGTTTACCATGTTCATCTGATTCCGATGGCAATTGGCGGTCGAAGTAATCTTGGTGATAATGAAGAAAATGTATTTTTAATGACATGTTGACATTAATTTTTTCAAAGGATTGAAGCATGTTGTCTTAGACTTAGACTTAGTTATATCCTTGAAAAATGGATATAAACCGATTTCTCAAAAATTGGAGCCAATCTGACACTTCCAAATATACTTTCGCACTCAGGGGACTCCCCCCTAATAGTTCGAAAAGGATTCATCGAAGTTCATTTTTTTTCGGCTCAAAAACTATCACAGTGTAATTGCTGGTAACTAGTTTTCAGTTTTAAAAATATATTTTCTAAATTTTAAAGAAAAACTAAAAATTTCAGTAAAACTCTAAAATCTATTTTCTTAAAGATTATGAAAGTTTTTTATGAAATTATGAAGGTCTATGAAACATTTGTCATAAATTTGTTTAATTAAAGTAATATGATGAATAATTTATGACAAATATTTGTGTAAGAATATCAATAATATGATGAAACTTTTTTCCATTGCAATAAGGTCTTTTATTATTTATTTTTTTAAAGTTATATTAAATTGAACTAATAACATTGCCATTTGCTTTTTACTGTTCAACAAATAAACCTCAAATGTAGCAAAAATCAAACAAATAGTTATTTGTGTTATATTTTTAAATAAAAAGCTACTGTATAAATTGAATATAAAATCATAATATAGTAATTTGATCAGGTTTGTTATTTTAAAAGATCTACAAATGTAGTCATAAATAAAAATTCTTCAACAAATTACTGTTTTTTTCACTTAAAGATAACGAAACTGTATTATAAGGTGGCGCAAAAGTAATCCTCCTATAAGAAAATGCTATACATAATAAATACATAATAAAAAAAAAACATCGGAAGGTTATTTTTGCGCCAGCTTATACTTACTAGTCAAACATCAGAGGTTTCCTGAATGTATATTTTTAAGACCGAAAATTGTTTCTCTCAGCTCTTTAGAACGCATTGCTTGCTTAAGCTAATTCCTAAAAACAACCTCTTTCGGGACAGCCTGATATTTGTTTAATCCTCTAACCGGCCAGACCGTAAAAATGATCGGATCAAGCCAATATTTTTTTTTCAAGTAGATATAGTCAAAAGAAACTAAAGTTTTAATTTTTAGGTAAAAACAATATTCTGAACGAACGCTAGGTAAAAAATAGTGAAGACCGTCTGTAGACGGTCTTGCCGGTTTGCGTGTAATAAAACATCACAGGTAAATTTTATATACAAAAAAGTTTTATTGAAATAAAGGAGGAAAATTAGCTAAATTATTTATTATTTACGATGGTGGTAGTCCCAAAAACAATTCTTATCGACTTGACCGCATAAATGCAGGTTGCATTTGGAACAAACGACTTGGGAGTCAGATTTCTTGCAATGTTTACATTTTTTTTTGCATTTCCATCCAAACATTAAAATGCTCGACACCATCGAACCGAACATCAGCAACTTGATGAACAGCTCTTTTCCCAACACTTGATATACCAGGCTGTTGTCATAAAGGCTCATCGAGATTTTGAGCATATGATGGTCGCCCTACAGGCCCTACGAACTACCACATTTGATGTAGCTCCAAGGTCCGGTGTATCGGGTAAGATGATATTATCTCCGCGCCATTGTAGATTTCAAAACGGTAGGCGAAACCGTTTGAGTCACAAAGCACGAACAATTTGATCCCCCACTTTTGCGGCTTATTGGGCATGTATTGGCGGAGATGGTGTTTTGTCTTTGTGCTGCACACCTGTTTCGACGCATAATCTACCCGTTTTTGGTATTGAATCCAATCGGTCGTTTATTTTGTTGGCCAACGTGCGGATGCGGAACAATGGATCATAGCCCGGTTCACCTTTCTTCATTCGCTGTGATTCATCTTGAAATGATAGATATTTCTTGATAGAAAGAAATCGTTTGGACTTCATACACTTTTGAATCGGCAAGAAGGCATTTTTCCCCCAATAGCTTTCTAAATTAGGAAAGCGGTATAATGACATGTATAACATTATGCCGATATAATGTATTATTTCTATGGAATTTGTGCTAAACGTTGTGTTTATATTTTCATCCACACCACAACGGTTTGTCTCTACAACAATCAATTCAATAATATCATCAGTGAAAAAGTAATTAAAAAATTCCATTGGTGTTTTGAGCTCTTCCAAGGCCAATAAAAGTGACGAATCGCCTCGAAAGGCTACCTCGTGTACATGTAAACACATCGAGCGTTTGCGCCATACCAATTTTGACATCCCTTTCGAGTTTTTAGATATTGCATTCAGAGCTAATTATAAAAAAGAGAAAATAAATACTTATAAAATAAGCTAGTTAGTGTCATACCTCCAATGAACCCTCCAGGACATGGTTGAACTGATGGTCCAGTAGCCTCAGCTGTTGGCAATGGGGATCTGGCTCTTTTGCATTTGGTGGTTACTTTCGTTGCAGTTGATGCCGATGGTTCTTGTGTCAGAACAATTTCTACCGCTGCTTCATCTTCAACTAAAGTTGAATAAGCCGATGGTATGTCCATTGTGCTGAAATTCAGAGAAAAATTTATTCCCTCTGCAAATGTATCCGTGGTCTCAGCTACACCCATATTGTGAAAGCATTCTGCTATGGCCTGTTCTGTATTCTCTGGCAGTGTTTCTGCATCGATATTATCCAAAACATATGTGCGATCACCAACACTGTCATCGCTATCAAAACTTTCATCTGTGCTCTCTACAGAACTCTCTACAGAATTCATGAACTCGAGCAATTGCTCATCAGACATATCCTCCAAATTGATATTTTTCTTATAAGAACGTTTAGAAAGATCCATCTCTAACACGAGTTAAATAAAAGGATGAAATTAATAAATTAATAAAGAAACAATAATGATTTTATTGACAAAGGGTGAAACCAACAATTAAAAGAGAGGGAAATTTTTGTTCACACAAACCGGCAAGACAGTCTTAAGACGGCCTTCACTATTAAGTTTAGAAAGCACAATTTTTTTTTTCTTTTTCACTTCAAATGCATAATAAAACTCAAATATAATATGTTATCTACTTACCATAAAATTTTTGAGTCGATCACTTTTTTTTAAATGTGGTTTTTTAGTAGTTGCGAAAAATTAATTTTGCGAAATAATTTTCAATGATAATTTGTTGACTTTTTGCACTTGTTTGATAACAGCTGACAAACTACTTGTCAGTGAGTGTTGGGGAGTATAACAAATGTAAAACAATGTTGTCTAATGATATTTTTCACTTTTTTGGAGCGATAAAATTTATAGTACAGCAGTGGAGCCCAAAACCGGAAGACCGTCTTAAGACGGTCTTGCCGGTTAGAGGGTTAAATGAAGAAAATTAAAACTGTTGACTATTTTCAATGTAGTTTAATATCCTGTCTAAATATTCTTTATGACTGCCCTTACAATAGAAAGTCATATTTTATATGCATAAAAAATTGTTTATTATTTCTAAAACCAATATCGAAAAACCACTATTGTTATATTTGCACAATGTACCATTGTCCAATAAACTATAATTAAAATTAAGATATAAAAATATAAATTTACATCGAACATAAAATATTTCAATATCTTTTATATTAAATATTCTTTAGTCATAAAAACAAAAAAAGCAAATCTACAAATACCAACTAAATGCATGAAATGAAACTATAAAAAGAAAACAATAAATACTTGATATTTACCAAAACCACTAAACTCAATTACGATAAAACGAAGAGAAAAGTATTGTTTGAATTAAATCTATAGAACACAAATCCCCATATTTCCTTCCGTAATAGTATTTGTGAAACAAATTTGAATATTTGTGCAGCAGAACATGTTTTACATACAAAAATACAAATATCATAACAAAATGTGTTGGTTACCAAGCTCTTGAGTACTTAAGCACAACGTAGTTTTTAACGTACCTTTAGATCCAAATGCAATATCACTTTTCTAAACACCACAACAATATACTATATGAAACCAAAGTTGAAAATGCAAAAGTGTTGTTAGAAGTAACAAAAATATATAACAAAAAAAAAATAAAAAAATAAAAATGAATACTAACAGCATCATCAGTTTTTTTTTATTTTTTTCTACGAGGGCGGCTTAATAAGTTCGCGACTTTTCGAACTTCCCTCGTAGTTACATGAACTGCAACACTGCTCCCTTCAAGTATCGTCAGTTAATAGATAACTGTCAAGCAAGTTTTGAACAAGTTCTGTTAGGTTAGGTTTGCATTTAACAGCTGTTCAAAGCATGTAACCTCGTGGATTTTTGTAGAAATGAAAAAAAGATGTAATTTAATTTATTTTTAATAAAAATTATAACAAACTTGTAAAAAAGGCAAAGTACCGCCAAGTTTACTTCCCCTGTTTTGTTTACAAACTAAACAAAATATAAAAAGGACAGAAAAAACAAAAAAACGTGTATTGAATATCCACCAGAGGTGGATCTTGCACATCAAACAAGTTTTCAATTTATTTTTTGATCAATGGTTATAATCTTTAACTTCAAACTCATATGTATATTAGTTCTCATGTAGTGAGTAAACTAGTTCATATGAATGTTTGATGTTTGGCATGGGATTGTTACCGCTTTCAAAACGTGTTCTGATGATGGGAACCTAGAAAATTCCCGAAATAGATCTATCAACACATTCCTGAAGGGGCCAAATAATAAATTTGAAAACAAAAAACTCTATAGATTATTTGTTAGAACAATATCATAATGAAGAAATATAGAGTGTGGCCTCGAACTTGAATAATTTTCATTTTCATTGCACAATTAAAGGTCGAAAAAACATAATTTTTATTTTTACTAAAAATTTTAACAAACTTGTGCTCATAAAATAATATTTTTTTTGAACAAAACCGTCATTAAAACCAAGAAAAAGCTTCACTGGTGGTCTACTGACATAGTTAAACCTGACAGTGGTACAAAAAAATCAATGACTTTAATACCAATGGCTAACCGAGGAATTATGATTAAATTACTGGCAGCACACTTGTTTAAGATGACTTTACCAGTATTTCCAAAAAGTGTTTTCCCAGTATTTGTTTTACAATAATTTCAGTGGTCTACAAAAAAATCTGGCAAAGAATTGACAGAGACCACTAGCCAAAGTTAGCAAAAAAGTTTTCGCAGTGCTATTCAGTCAGAAATTACCAACAGTACATAAGTCTAACCACTGGTAGAGCATTTATTTTATAAAAATGATAATTGCTTTATTTTAAAAAAATTTTTAGTCAGTAACTTTCGAGTTCGATCCCTGTCAAAGCCATGCATTTCTTTTGTGATTTTTTTTAAACATTTTAATATTTTTTATATAAGTTATGGTTACAATAATCAATTAAATAAGTGGTCTACTAATTGCACACTTTGAGTGCAATAAGCTTTATTTGGTTGTAACATTTTTTTTATTGCTTTTTAATTTTTGGCTAATTTTCAAATAAGCAAATAAACCAATATCAAATTACCAATTCTTATTTTTTGTTACGAAAAATATATGAAGAAAAATACTTTAGTAAGCAAACCTAAAAAATCAATTAAAATAACTTTTTTGTATCATTATTTGCATCAACATATTTTTATTTAAAAATATATATAAAGTCGGTTACTCTTCAGTCTGTAACTAGACAATAAATACACTAGTGCTTAATTAAAACAAAATAACATTCAGAATATTTTACTTTTAAGTTTTAATAAATTAAAACCAAAAGTTTATTTTTCGATCTTTTATCATAAATTATGATGTGAGCAAGATTATTCAAGTTCAAGATCATTTGTTTTTTGTTAAACAAAAAACCGTGCAACGATATTTATTAATCAAAAAATTCTTCATCCGCAACTTAATGCAGATTTTAATCCACTGACAGGTCCTTACATGTTTCATGTAGCGTCACCTACAATCATCAGAGAACCAATGTGGACGGGGTAGAAGATTTACCCAAAGCTATAATTTTCTGATGACAAAAGATGAACACTTTACCCGTAGTGTTTTTTAAACTTCATGAGAAGTTTAAAAAACAAAGCACGGAAGCATCCAACTAATTCAAAAAATTAAAACCTTTTTTTCTTTAACTAACAAATATCGTTGTTTGTGTAAAGGCTAGAATCTCTAGCCATAGTACACAGTGTTGTTAGTGTTTAGTAATAAACAATAACAGTTTCTGACTATAGAATTAGGACCATAGATCAGTTTTTGCCGTACTTTGCAATTTTCAAATATTTTACTTTTAAGTTTTAATAAATTAAAACCAAAAGTTTATTTTTCGATCTTTTATCATAAATTATGATGTGAGCAAGATTATTCAAGTTCAAGATCATTTGTTTTTTGTTAAACAAAAAACCGTGCAACGATATTTATTAATCAAAAAATTCTTCATCCGCAACTTAATGCAGATTTTAATCCACTGACAGGTCCTTACATGTTTCATGTAGCGTCACCTACAATCATCAGAGAACCAATGTGGACGGGGTAGAAGATTTACCCAAAGCTATAATTTTCTGATGACAAAAGATGAACACTTTACCCGTAGTGTTTTTTAAACTTCATGAGAAGTTTAAAAAACAAAGCAGTTGGATGCTTCCGTGCTTTGTTTTTTAAACTTCTCATGAAGTTTAAAAAACACTACGGGTAAAGTGTTCATCTTTTGTCATCAGAAAATTATAGCTTTGGGTAAATCTTCTACCCCGTCCACATTGGTTCTCTGATGATTGTAGGTGACGCTACATGAAACATGTAAGGA
Organism: Delia radicum; assembly: GCA_021234595.1. Classification (NCBI taxonomy): domain Eukaryota; kingdom Metazoa; phylum Arthropoda; class Insecta; order Diptera; family Anthomyiidae; genus Delia; species Delia radicum. Next base: position 109,652,796 of record CM037852.1, read on the forward strand.
CCTGTCAGTGGATTAAAATCTGCATTAAGTTGCGGATGAAGAATTTTTTGATTAATAAATATCGTTGCACGGTTTTTTGTTTAACAAAAAACAAATGATCTTGAACTTGAATAATCTTGCTCACATCATAATTTATGATAAAAGATCGAAAAATAAACTTTTGGTTTTAATTTATTAAAACTTAAAAGTAAAATATTTGAAAATTGCAAAGTACGGCAAAAACTGATCTATGGTCCTAATTCTATAGTCAGAAACTGTTATTGTTTATTACTAAACACTAACAACACTGTGTACTATGGCTAGAGATTCTAGCCTTTACACAAACAACGATATTTGTTAGTTAAAGAAAAAAAGGTTTTAATTTTTTGAATTAGTTGGATGCTTCCGTGCTTTGTTTTTTAAACTTCTCATGAAGTTTAAAAAACACTACGGGTAAAGTGTTCATCTTTTGTCATCAGAAAATTATAGCTTTGGGTAAATCTTCTACCCCGTCCACATTGGTTCTCTGATGATTGTAGGTGACGCTACATGAAACATGTAAGGACCTGTCAGTGGATTAAAATCTGCATTAAGTTGCGGATGAAGAATTTTTTGATTAATAAATATCGTTGCACGGTTTTTTGTTTAACAAAAAACAAATGATCTTGAACTTGAATAATCTTGCTCACATCATAATTTATGATAAAAGATCGAAAAATAAACTTTTGGTTTTAATTTATTAAAACTTAAAAGTAAAATATTTGAAAATTGCAAAGTACGGCAAAAACTGATCTATGGTCCTAATTCTATAGTCAGAAACTGTTATTGTTTATTACTAAACACTAACAACACTGTGTACTATGGCTAGAGATTCTAGCCTTTACACAAACAACGATATTTGTTAGTTAAAGAAAAAAAGGTTTTAATTTTTTGAATTAGTTGGATGCTTCCGTGCTTTGTTTTTTAAACTTCTCATGAAGTTTAAAAAACACTACGGGTAAAGTGTTCATCTTTTGTCGTCAGAAAATTATAGCTTTGGGTAAATCTTCTACCCCGTCCACATTGGTTCTCTGATGATTTTCGGTGACGCGAAATGAAACATGTAAGGACCTGTCAGTAGATAAAGTCTGCTATAAGTTAGCGGGCAAAAACTTTTTTGAGTAACAAATAAACATTGCACGGTTTTTTGTTTAACAAAAAACAAATGATCTTGAACTTGAATAATCTTGCTCACATCATAATTTATGATAAAAGATCGAAAAATAAACTTTTGGTTTTAATTTATTAAAACTTAAAAGTAAAATATTTGAAAATTGCAAAGTACGGCAAAAACTGATCTATGGTCCTAATTCTATAGTCAGAAACTGTTATTGTTTATTACTAAACACTAACAACACTGTGTACTATGGCTAGAGATTCTAGCCTTTACACAAACAACGATATTTGTTAGTTAAAGAAAAAAAGGTTTTAATTTTTTGAATTAGTTGGATGCTTCCGTGCTTTGTTTTTTAAACTTCTCATGAAGTTTAAAAAACACTACGGGTAAAGTGTTCATCTTTTGTCATCAGAAAATTATAGCTTTGGGTAAATCTTCTACCCCGTCCACATTGGTTCTCTGATGATTGTAGGTGACGCTACATGAAACATGTAAGGACCTGTCAGTGGATTAAAATCTGCATTAAGTTGCGGATGAAGAATTTTTTGATTAATAAATATCGTTGCACGGTTTTTTGTTTAACAAAAAACAAATGATCTTGAACTTGAATAATCTTGCTCACATCATAATTTATGATAAAAGATCGAAAAATAAACTTTTGGTTTTAATTTATTAAAACTTAAAAGTAAAATATTTGAAAATTGCAAAGTACGGCAAAAACTGATCTATGGTCCTAATTCTATAGTCAGAAACTGTTATTGTTTATTACTAAACACTAACAACACTGTGTACTATGGCTAGAGATTCTAGCCTTTACACAAACAACGATATTTGTTAGTTAAAGAAAAAAAGGTTTTAATTTTTTGAATTAGTTGGATGCTTCCGTGCTTTGTTTTTTAAACTTCTCATGAAGTTTAAAAAACACTACGGGTAAAGTGTTCATCTTTTGTCGTCAGAAAATTATAGCTTTGGGTAAATCTTCTACCCCGTCCACATTGGTTCTCTGATGATTGTAGGTGACGCTACATGAAACATGTAAGGACCTGTCAGTGGATTAAAATCTGCATTAAGTTGCGGATGAAGAATTTTTTGATTAATAAATATCGTTGCACGGTTTTTTGTTTAACAAAAAACAAATGATCTTGAACTTGAATAATCTTGCTCACATCATAATTAATGATAAAAGATCGAAAAATAAACTTTTGGTTTTAATTTATTAAAACTTAAAAGTAAAATATTTGAAAATTGCAAAGTACGGCAAAAACTGATCTATGGTCCTAATTCTATAGTCAGAAACTGTTATTGTTTATTACTAAACACTAACAACACTGTGTACTATGGCTAGAGATTCTAGCCTTTACACAAACAACGATATTTGTTAGTTAAAGAAAAAAAGGTTTTAATTTTTTGAATTAGTTGGATGCTTCCGTGCTTTGTTTTTTAAACTTCTCATGAAGTTTAAAAAACACTACGGGTAAAGTGTTCATCTTTTGTCATCAGAAAATTATAGCTTTGGGTAAATCTTCTACCCCGTCCACATTGGTTCTCTGATGATTGTAGGTGACGCTACATGAAACATGTAAGGACCTGTCAGTGGATTAAAATCTGCATTAAGTTGCGGATGAAGAATTTTTTGATTAATAAATATCGTTGCACGGTTTTTTGTTTAACAAAAAACAAATGATCTTGAACTTGAATAATCTTGCTCACATCATAACATTCAGAATATTAACTGGCGCCCGAGCAAAGTGACATTTAAAAGAATTATAAAAACAAAAAGAACGTAATAATAAAAAACTTACCGTGAAAAGTGAAAAAAACACGCTTAAAAATAAAATCCGAATTAACTCGAAAATTTGTAAAAAATTAGTGCGTTTCGGACATTTAAAAAATAAAAACACGCTTAGCAAAGCAAAAAAAAAAGCCCATGAATACGGAGTAAGTGTGAAAAAAGTGCCTGAGTATCAAAGGGAAAAGGGACGTAGCTTTCAGCACCACGTGCTTAAAAATAAAACTTTTTACCACTGCTTTCTAAACTTGTTCTGAAGATGGGGACCTAGAAAATCACTGAAATGGAACCATCAACAAATTCTTGAAAGTGGTCAATTAATAAATTGAAAACAAAAAACTCTATAGATTATTTGTTAGGACAATATCCCAATAAAGAAATACAGAGTATGGCCTTGAACTTGAATACATTTTCATTTTCATAGCGGAATTATAGGTCGAAAAAACATAATTTTTATTTTTTAAATCATAATTATAACAAACTTTTTATAAAAAAAAAAAACTTTAATAGAAAATTGCCACAAATATTAGTGCGGCCAAAGCCTAAACCCGGTTAAAATCCAAAATCAGCAATCAAATAACTGAGAGAAGCTTTAAAAATCAAAATCAACAATCAATCAACTAAAGGAAGCCGTAAGAGTTAAAAACAAAATCAACATTTAAACAACTGAAAGAAGCTGTAAAGCATAATCAACATTTAAAACAACTGGGAGAAGGTGTTTAGCACGAAATCGACAACATGATTATGTAAGTTAGAATTTAAGATATTCTATTAAAACTTATAATTGCCAAAAGTAGAAGGAATAAATTTTTACAAATACTTGGCTAGAGAAAAAAGAGATTAGTAAACTATTTTATAAGAAAATTAAAGATCGAAAATTAAAAAAAAAAAAATAGTTTCGTCTCTAAAATTTGCCCTCTAACTGGCAAACGATGTTTTGCAACGAAATTCATGCCATGTGCGAAAATTAAGAAAAAACTATTTTTTCGTATCTAAAATTAAAGGGACATATTTAAATTTTTTATCTTTGTTATAATCAATATTATCAGACCTCCTGTCCTTAACCCTCAAAATCCGAAAAATCACACAATCCCCTTTTCTCTATCCTTAAAGAAGAGTCCGATAAAAACCCGTCAATTATTGCTTAGTTTAAAATCTCTAGCATATAATAGAAATAAGAGATCAATTTATGCACTGGGAACAGTTTGGAAATATTTAGCTGGATCGCCAGATCATGATGATTTACATAAAATAACAAGAAATCTAGACAAGCTAAATAAGAGCAATAACGAACAGATAATACTAGGGCGGATCAATAAGTCCGTGACTTTTCGAACTTCTCTCGTAGCTATATGAAATGCAACACTGCTCCCATCAAGTACCACCTGTTAATAGACTACTGTCAAATTTTGAGCAAGTTCTGTCACTTACTTTGCGTTTACCAGCCGTTCAAAACATGCAACCTCGTGGATTTTTTAAAAATGCAAAAAAGTGAATTTCTAGTCCTCATTAAACATTTTTTTTTGCAAAAAAAAAACGTCAATCAAACCAAGGAAATTCTTTATAAATACTATGGGGACTATGCACCATTGATTTCAATGGTAAAAAAGTGGTTTACGGACTTTCGTTGTGGTCGCACAAGTACAAATGGCACTGAACGTTCTGGACGGCCAATTGAAGTCAATACACCCGAAAATGTCGAAAAATCCCCGATATGGTGTTGGCCGATCGAAGAGTAAAACTGCGTGAGATTGTTGATGCCACAGGCATTTCATATGGCAGTGTAGTTTTGATTTTAAATGATCAGTTGGGTTTAAGAATGCTGTCTGCAAGGTGGATGCCACGTTTGCTCTCAATTGACCATAAGCGTAATCGTGTGACAACTTCAAAGGATTGTTTAGAGTTGTTTAATCACAATTTGAATGAGTTTTTGTGGCGTTTTGAAAATACGGATGAAGAATGTATCCATTGCAACACTCCGGAGACCAAGCAGCAGTCTAAACAATGGGTTTCTCCGGGTGAACCGGCTCCGAAGAAGGCCAAGGTAAGTTTGTCGACCAATAAGGTGATGACAACGGTTTTTTTAGATGCACGCGGGATAATCCACATCGATTACCTTCAAAAGCGAAAAGCAATAAACGGCTAATATTATGCCAACTTATTGAAACCACCCCATATGGCCAAGAAAAAAGTTCTTTTTAATTAAGATAATGCACGAGTGCACACGTGTTCAGTGTTAATGGCAAAATTCCATGAATTGGGCTATGAATTGGTACCTAATCCGCCATATTCTCCGGATTTAGCTCCAAGTGACTATTTCCTATTTCCAAACCTAAAGAAATGGCTCGGTAAAAAGGGATTTAGCACCAACGATGAAATTATTGATCAAACAAATGCCTATTTTATGCACCTCGAAAAATCCTATTTTTTGGAAGGGATACCAAAATTGGAGAGAAACGTTGGAGTTAGTGTACTGAGCTAAAAGGAGATTATATTGAAAAATAATTTTTTTTTTTTTGCAAAAAAAAACTGCGTTTCATTCAAAAAGTCACGGATTTATTGATTCGCCCTCGTAATTAATAATTCATTTGAGAATAGGTTAAACAGTATAACAGAGTTAACTAATTTTTTAACAAATAATATCAAGAATAGTAGTATTTTAAGTTAAGAATTAATGATTTCAAATGAAAATAAGCTACAATTAATTAAGGAGGAAATCCTCAATATCAAGTATGCCATTCAGTGGTCGAAATTTGGAATTATAAATTTCTACATTTTGAATGAAATCAAAATAAAAGTTGCATTAGAAGAATTAAAAAATGAAAATTGAAAATTTGCTAATGTTAAAATAGTACATAGCTCAACGCTGATGCTCTGCATAGTAGAAATTCCGTTGACATCAAAAATAATTTACAATGTGATGAAATTATCACATTTGAAAACGAAATTTATGGAATAAAGAATAATTGTAAAAGCTTTATTAATTTGAAAATTTGCATTTCAAAAACGGAATTCCAATGAAAGAATTTGCAACTGGAACAATATTGCTAAACGATTTTTCTGGAACAATAAAGTCAAAAAATCAAACCCAAATTGTTTCTGGAAGTTATATTATAAATTTTAAAAATGAAAGAATTTACATAAACGATGAAATTTTTGAAAATCTTGAAGCACAACGCTCAAAAATAATAGAACCCATGTTACAACCAACACCAAATGAAATCGAACGTCTTAACTACTCAGAAAGTCTGCAAGGACTGCACATAAAGAACACAAAACAAATAAATAATTTTAGAAAGACAACAGAGATAAGAAAAATATCCATGGCATCGGTAGTATCAATAGCAATATTATCAATGCTACCAATAATAGCTATTTTACGCAAGAAGAAAAAGAAAACAATGTTTATAACCCAGATACCAAACTCAATAGAAGAAGTCATTCTAAAACCCATTTCCCAACCGGAACAGCAAATTGCACCAAAATTTAAAAACTTCATGTTGAACAATATTTCATATTTATATTTGATTGAGGACAATCGATTTTAAGAGGGGAGGGGAGTTATGGTTACAATATTCAATTAAATAAGTGGTATACTAATTGCATACTTTGAGTGCAATAAGCTTTATTTGGTTGTAACCTTTTTTTATTGCTTTTTAATTGTTGCTTAATTTTCAAATAAGCAAATAAACAAATATCAAATTACCAATTTTTATTTTTTGTTACGAAGAATTTATGAAGAAAAATACTTTAGTGAGCACAACCTAAAAAAATCAATTAAAATAACTTTTATGTATCAGCATATTTTTATTTAAAATTATTAATAAAAGTACAGACAAAGTGGGTTGCTCTTCAGTCAGTAACTAGACCAAAAATCTAAAGTGTTTAATGAAAACAAACTAATATTCTTATCAGAATATTAACTTACATAAAATTAATTTTTTTGTGCCTGGAAAAGATCTATTAAGACTAGCATTTATTTTGTTTTTCCAACGTTTTTTCCAGCAAATATTATGCTTGTGCAACCATCGGTTACCCAGCAGCTATCATGCACTTACGTTGTAAGCTATCAATTAATATATGTCTTGTTAGATCAGTGGGATATAGGCTGCCAATCTAGCGTCCAGCGTTCGAATCCCAGCAGGACAAAACAAAGTATAAATGAACTTTTTTGTAATTTTATTTTGGAAAATCTATTTTTAGGCCACCTTTTTTATGGTATTACCAACTTTTTGCAAACATTGGAAATTTTGTTCACACATTGCTTTTTCGACACTTTTAAAACAGACGGACCATTTGTCTAATGATGTTCTCATTTTGGTATTGGGAAAGCACTTCTTCCACACAGAGAAATATTTTGTTATTTTCCAACTGAAATTCCGCTACTACGACTCAAATTCAGTTTTTACGATAATCAGACGGTTTGTAAAACTTAACTTTAGTTTTCACAACAAAGTTCGGTTAATTCAACTAAATTTTTGCTGCAACGCCCAAAATATTCTGAAATCTAATGTAAGAAACGTTACACTAACTTAATTTACAAGTTGTTACCATTAATATTCACCCTTCAATTCAGTTGGCACTTTATTTCTCTGTGTGTGCCAGCACTTTTATCACCTCTTAAAGTGCCTTGCCATCGATGGCACGTTTGTGTTTTTCTGACTGGAGAGTTTCGTTGCGTCCACACAAGCACTAGTGATGCTGAACGTTCTGAACAACCCGAAAATGTCTAAAAACTTCATGATATGATATGTGCTATTGTTGGTGTCATAGGCATTTCATACGCCCTTGTAGTTTCGAGTTTTAATGATCAGTTGGGTTTAATAAACCTATCCGCAAAATGGGTGCCCCATTTGCTCTAAATTGACCACAAACGCATGATTGTATTATGTGTGGTCTCAATGGAAAAATTTCATGAACTGGGATTCGAATTTGTGCCTCATCCACCATATTCTCCGGATTTAGCCGAAAGTGACTATTTTCTACTTCGAAACCTAAAGAAATGGCTCGTTGGAAAGAGATTTAGCTCCAGCGATGAAATTATTGCTCAAACAAATGGCTGTTTTGATTTTCTCGATAAATCTAATTGTTTTGGGCTAAGAGCAGACTATGTTGAATACTAAAAATTTTTTTTTTTTTTTTAAAAAATGTGTTTCATTCGAAAAGTCACAGACTTAATGATCCACCCACGTATATTGTGTTTGTATCGTTGTTGGTAAAAATTTTCTTTTCGTATACATATATTGGTAAAAGTACTGACTGGTAAACATAAACATTATAATAGAGTTTGTATAAAACCAACAAATATCAATATGTTTGTTAATAACACTTTAACACACATACGGATTGAAAACTTTTATATAAAAACCTAGTAAAAGAGTTTATTATAAGTAAGAAAATTGTTAAGTTTGTTCAAGTAAACTAAATTACAAATATTTCATATGCAGGCATGAAAACTCTTTCTCTTTTTCTAAATATTAAATATGAGTTCTTTAAAAAAAACATCTTTAAAGTCTTAGCATTGTTTTGGATTTGATTTTGTCAAACCACTTAACAATCTGACTACTTAAAATGTTTTGAAAAAAAAAATATCATCAAAGAGTAATTCCAAAATTTGTCGATACTGTCTACGGATATGTGACTACTAGGGAAATATGACTCTATCAAAATATTATTTGATGGAGAATTTGAGAAACATGAAATTCCGAACTAGTTCCGCATTTCTAAAGTATTAAAAAGCTCAATATATCTAAAAATCGGGAATTTATTAATTTATTTTTTGATCAATGGTTCTAATCTTTAACTTCAAGCTCATATATTAGTTCTTATGGAGTGAGTAAACTAGTTTGTATGAATGTTTGATGTTTGCCATGGGATTGTTACCACTTTCAAAACGTGTTCTGATGATAGAAACCTAGAAAATTCCCGAAATAGATATATCAACACATTCCTGAAAGGGTCAAAGAATAAATTTTGAAAACAAAAACTCTATAGATTATTTGTTAGGACAATATCCTAATAAAGAAATATAGAGTATTTATAGAGTAGAAAATCTTCATTGACTTTCGTCCAATGTTACACTTCATAAATATGACGAAGTTGTGTCATAAAAGAGCGAATTGATGACAGGCTTCTTGAAGTTTCACAACTTTTGCTTCATAAGCTTTTATGAAATGTTTCAGAAATATGAAGAAGCGTTTCATAAATATTATGAAAAATGTTCGCAAATTATGTCTAACATTTTAGCCTAAATTTCTTTTTATTAATTTCGAAAGCGATGCGATCTGTTTTTTTTTTATAATTCTTACTCTAAAAAATACAAAAGTCCAAGAGTAAAATAAATACAATTTTACAATTTTTACTTTTTTTATTCGCAAAATATATTATTTTAAAAATTTTATTTTTCATAAAACAGATCTTCTAAAGTTTGAAAATTGGAGTCAAAATATAAAAAATTTTAAATTTTTAAAATCAATTTCTATCGTAAAAGGTTTAACTTATTGAATCAATTATACTATGTATCTTCCAAACTTTTGATTTTTAATTTTAGATGATGGTGGTTGATTTTTAATGCAGTTAATTTTAATTTCTAATGAAGATTGATTAAGTTTATTAGACACTAGCTAATGGTAGGAAGAAAAACACGTCACTTTTGTTTAAAGGATTTGATGAGTTTTTTGTTGAAAATTTTTTATTTTTTGTCTGAAAAGAGTTTAATCATTTATACCTATTTTTTTTTTTTTTTTTTATCTTTATTATTATATTTTCGATACACTTTGATGGCTTCTTATAACATTTCTGAAAGTAGTTTTTCAACAACAAGGTAGGTCGTGGTTTATTTAAATGGATTTAAAATTTGCAAACCACATTACAGAACGAACCACTTTTTGCTTTATTGACAAAAAAAAAAAATGCGTACAGCCTGTACAAAAGCAATATATAAATTTTTATATCACGCGCGATCACTCGGATACAACTTCTTTAAAGAGTAAACAAAATACCAATAGAGTACCAGTCGTTCTCTCGTCAAATGTGCCTCGCTCTTCACCCCATTTTTTTTTTTTTTACATAGTTTTTAAAGGCAACAAGCTGAAAAGTGTTGATGTTGAATTTGGCGAAGAACACGACTGATACTCTTATACGTACTTCATTTCTGCTATGTTCTATAAAACAAGCAAAACTGATATTTTCTTCCTTTGCTTAAAAACTGGTTTATATATACATATATATAGCTAAGAATTTAGCTTAATACAATTTGTTCGATTTTGTTTTATTACTATTAGATTCCGATATATAGCCTTATTTATGATTACATAAAAAATGATGCGAAAATAACGCTATCTGCACTAGGGTTATAACTTTTTGTATTTTTAGAAAAAAAAAAAATACATGTCTACTATTTTCGCTCCGTTCACACATGCTTTGTTTATACTATTTAAAATAAATACTTGAATGAAAATGCTTTTAAAAATTGGAAGTGGAAGATTTTTGTTCCGAATCGACTTAAAAACCATATTTATTATTAGTACAATATTGTCCATAATGTGGTGCCCTGTAATTTGTTCGCAACAAAAAGGTTATAACCCTAGTAAACATGTTGACTCAAAGGATGCAATTTTGTTTTCAAGTAACTGGCAAACTGGTTAGTTTGAAAATCATGAATTACTAAATATTAGATTGAAAAATTAGTTAAAATGCGAATGAATTTCGTGCTTGTGGTGAAATAAGGTAATAAATACCCAGGAAAAAATTACACATTGCAAAAAGAAGGTGATGCCCACACTTGCTTACATATCTCATAGCCAAATTTAGTAACTGCAATACCAAAATCATTCCAACGATAGAGTTAAAAAAGCAAGTAGTATTGTAATCAATTCTTTAAATTTAAACCAGAAAGCATGAACTCAATAACAAAGTAATTATATACTTAAAAGAAAATAACAATTTTATTAACTTCTATGTATAACTTTTTGTACTCAAGAAGTAATCATATACCCAGGAAAAAATTACACATTCCAAAAAGAAGGTGATGCCCACACTTGCTTACATATCTCATTGCCAAATTTAGTAACTGCAATACCAAACTCATTCCAACGATAGAGTCAAAAAAGCAAGTAGTATTGTAATCAATTCTTTAAATTTAAACCAGAAAGCATGAACTCAATAACAAAGTAATTATTTACTTAAAAGAAAATAACAATTTTATTAACTTATATGTATAACTTTTTGTACTCAAGAAGTAATCATATACTTTTTCTTAATAAAAGGACGTTATTGAAAGTAGTTCCTAATTTTGAAAAAAGAAGTTATGCAATTTAAAAGAATTTATCTCATATATTTTTTCAAACAAATTTTTACTTGCAGGAAAATAATACTAAAAACAGAAATTGCATGTTGCCTCAATTTTGTTAAACTGCGGTTAGGGATAAATTAGGGAAGCGCACGTGAGCAGAAAATTGTGAGTGGAAGTTGAAATTACTGACGTTATCGTGAGTGAGTGTAAAAAAAATTTTCGAGGGTGATTTTGCGTGAGTCATATTTTTGTTTTTCAATTTTGAATTGTTCTTTTTTTTTTGAAAAATTTATATTTTCGAGGTTTATAGCTCCAAAATTATGAGCTATAAACCTCGTTTGAGTTTTGATCGTTATATTTGAGTGACGTAGGCGAATTACGTGTGAGTAAAAGTTGATTTTACTTATGAAACAACTTCTTTTGCTGGGTATCTTTAGCTAAAAAACTGATTTTAAAGTAAACAACAAAAAAAATTAGTTCAACTGAATAAGAACCTTTTTAGTAGACTTATATACTAACATTTTTGATGCGTGCACTACTAACATATTTTTTTTTTCTTTATTTAAACAATATTATAAAAGTAATACAGTTTAAGGTTGTACTACGACTAGTCTATATAGACTAACTAGTAGTTTATTTCTAATTGCTAAATTAACAATAATCAGGTACATAAAAATTACAAATATAAAAGTTTAGTTATAAAACTTAATCTGGTGCAAATCCACCAATTAGGTCATGTGGTTTATAGCGATTAAGCCTACTAGGTAATCCCGAGATGTTTAATATATTCGGAATTCCTTCGTTGGGATGACTCAATAATCGAAGATTATGAGCCTCAGCGTTACGCCTTATCTCTTCATTTATTGTACTTATTTTTAAGTCATGATGAATGTCGGCATTTCGAACATACCATGGGGCATTAACAATATTTCTAAGGATTTATTTTGGAATTTTTGAATTTGTTGTATTGTAGAATTTTTTGCGCTTCCCCAGACTTGGATTCCATAAGTCCACACTGGTTTTAAAAGCTGTTTGTACAGCATAAGTTTGTTGTGTATAGAGAGTTTGGCTCTTCTTCCTAATAGCCAACTCATTTTTCTGTATTTTATCTCTAGTTCATTTTTTATAATTTTGACGTGATCTTTCCAATGAAGTTTTGTATCCAGCGTCATACCTAAGTATTTAGCCGAGTTTGCAAATGGCACTTCAATGCTGTTGATAAAATTTGGTAAATGAGCTGTTTTTTTGTAGGTAAAGTTGATATGGATGGATTTGGAACTATTTAATTGTATGCCCCATTTTTTTGTCCATAGTTGTACATCATCAATAGCTTTCTGTAGTTTTTCGGTTGCAATTATGTTGTTCGGGCCTGTTGACAATATTACCGTGTCATCCGCAAAAGTGCCGACTACACAATTTCTGTTTACTAGCATATCATAGGTATACAAAAGATACAAAATAGAGCCCAGTATACTACCCTGTGGTACGCCTGACCTAATAGGATAAAGATTTGAGTACTTGTCTTCTAGCTTTACTCGGAAAACTCTTTCTTCTAAATATGATTTTAATAATTCGCAGTAGTGCTTGGGTAAAAGTAAATTTAGCTTGTAAATCAATCCGTCATGCCATACACCATCGAACGCCTTTGCAACATCTAAGAATACGGCTGAACAAATTTCTTTTTTTTCTAAGGCGATTTCAATAGAATGAGTTATTCTATGTATCTGTTCGATTGTCGAATGTTTCTCGCGAAATCCGATTTGGTGAGGAGGTATTAGACCTTTAGTGTGAATTATTAATTTTAATCTTTTGCAGATTAATTTCTCAAACAATTTACCAATTAATGGCAATAATGAAATAGGTCTATAAGAACTAACATCTTCAGGGTTTTTTCCTGGCTTCTGTATCATTATGATCTCAGCCACTTTCCATATGCTTGGAAAATAACTTAGTTTTATAGCTGCATTAAATATTGTTGCAAGATATGCAATTGCCTTATGCGGTAAGTGTTTCAGTAGATCTGCTGTTATTAAATCATAACCGGGAGACTTTTTAGATTTAAGGGATTTGACTTCTAACATATGCCGTAGTTTTATATGAGCAAATTTATTGGCTGTATATTAACATACCGAATATGATGGAAAATCTAATTTTTTGCATTTGTAGGTTAGAATATCAGAAAAACCTAATAACTTGGATACGTTCTGAATTCAGATTCGGATGGGTATTGAGTTTGGCAAATCTTAAATACGTGTGCATTGAAAAAATTTAAAAATGCACATGGCAGCTATCGGCCGTAGGCCATGATTAAGCTAAGCCATGAAGAAGAAAATTGCTGCTCTGCCCCACTGCTGATACCAGTCGTCGTCGTCGTCGTCGTCATAATGTTTTATTATTTTTACCATGCATAGTTCACGTGTAAAAATAAATTTTAAAGTATAAATACTCTTGTTTTCCTTTTTTAGTTTTTAAATGCATTCAGATAGTGATTGTGAATCTACAACTTGCTCTTATAAATATTCTCCTTATAATTCACCTTATAATGGCACCCAAGAAAGTGACGATTCGCGAACCAGTGATTTTGGACGACGACTCTCCAATAATGTCCGAAAACGAAGAGGAAGTATCGAATCAATTGGAAATTACTTTAAACGATTCCGAGAAACAGATGATGATCAACACTCAGGCAGTGGAAGCGACAATTTCGAAAGAAAAGAAGAAGAAGAAACGAAAGATGGAGGACAACAACGAGATGTCCAAGAAGAAGAAATGGGATATCGAAGCGGAAATGAAGAGGGCGAGTATTCTTCCAGAGAACGCGAGTCATATCTCTCTTTTATCCCTTCTTTTAGTGATTTGGACGAAGGAATTTCTCCTTCATACGATTTCAACATTGGAGATTTTGATATCTCTCTCCTTGAAGGAGAAACAATACGAAGCCAAACGGTATCTACATTTGTTGATGGACTCCCTTCTATACACCCAGAAAAGTTTAATTGCCCAAAAGAAAGAATTAAACAAGTGTTCCTTGAAGAGTTTAGTAACAATCCTGTTAAACAGCGAGTGGTGCACGACATTTTTGGATGTAATTATGACAGTGGAAACATCAGAATGGATAACGAACAAATATGCAGAAAATTTTCAGGGGCCATCCTCATCATCTCACACCATGGCAACCACATCCACATCATCCATGACTGTACCTACTCCAACAACTCTTGTCGATGTGCCTTTACAAAATGCTTCCAATCTAAAATCAATAGAAGATTTGCTAGAAGAGTCATTCCAAGTTGGAAATTCACGATGCAGCACTGGGTCAATATCGCAATCTATTTGCAGAAAGATTCAAGGGAGTACCTCTACTTTAACATCACCGGGAGAACGTGGCTACCAAGTAGTGAAGCTAGATGTATTCGATTTTTCCAAGATATCAAAAAAGCCGAAGACGGAATGGTGGAAGGAAGCCAATTATCGATCGACTTTCATAATCCAATCTCCTTTGGATCCCAATCATCATTTGGTAATGAAATTGCTTCTATCTGTGACGAACCAAATCAATCAAATTCCGGGAGTAAAAAGAGAGGAAAGGGAGACAAAGTGATCGAATTTTTAAAACAACACCCAACTGCTCCAATAAATCATATACTTAATACATCTATGTGGTTATCATCAGAATTTAGATTTTGGGACATTAATTCAACTTTAATAAAAAATTGTTTAAGAATAACAAATAATTATATAAATAATTTAAATTTTCAAGAAATATTTATATATTTAAAATCTATTGAACCACAAAATTTAATTTTTAATGCACCAATAGGTAATTTATATGATTATTATTTTCCTATTGATGAATCAGTAGATATTTTAGACGATTTATTGAAATTTCAATTTTATAATAATGATGAACAAATTTTACAATTTTTAACTGATTTATATAATGTAATTGACAAAATAGTACCAAAAAAAAATACTATGTTTGTATTATCACCACCAAATGCTGGTAAAAATTTTTTTTTTGATACATTTATTCATTTTTGTTTAAATTTTGGACAGGTTGGCAATTTTAATCGTTACTGTTCTTTTCCTCTAATGGAGTGTGTCGATAAAAGAATAATTCTTTGGAATGAACCAGTTTTGGAACCTTCAGCTACAGAAACTTTAAAAATGCTTTTTGGTGGAGATACTGTAGCTGCTAAAGTGAAATATGCTAGTGATGCTGTTATTATGAGGACACCAATAATTGTGTTAACAAATAATGATGTTTTTCCTAATGATACTGCTTTTAGATCAAGAATGTTTAGTTATAAATGGAGATCATATAAAAAACTTAAATATTATAAAAAAAAACCACATCCATTGTCATCATATCTTTTATTAAATAAATATAAAATTATTAATACATTATAATTGTAAATGTTTTGTTTTGTTTATTACTATATATTCTTCTTCTTCTTCTTCATCGTCTTCTTGTTGTTGAATTGAAATTTTTCCATTGTCGTCATCAGTAACTCCAAATAATGTTTGACCATCTGTATAAGCTCTATCATAATTAGCACAAAATGAAGCTTCTAATGGCCAACTTACACTAAATCCTTTACCAAACGCTGAAGTTATATTACATTGTATTTCAATAGAACATTCTACTTTCCAATAACATGCGCTATTTAAATAGCTTACACTATTTTCTGTTGGTTTTAATTGTGGAGTTGCTACTATTCCAACATGTAATTGAGGTTGAGTATCATATCCAAAACCTCCCTTTAATGGATGATATGTACCATATGATTCTATAGTTCTAGCATATACATCATTTATATTATTGATTATAATAGGAGTAGTTGCAGTTTTACCAAGTCCTATATCACCAGATATGGGTTTATTACCAGCTTTAAAAAATTGAAGAGGATGACTATGTGGTCTTGTCTTTATAGAATGTACTTTATATTTTTGTCTTGTATATGGAACAAAATGTTCTTTTCCTCGTTTAATAAAACCACTTTTTGGCTTATATTCATAATTTGCAATAGGAATTCCAACTGCTTGATTTATTAAAAATTGATGTACTTTTTCATCCATTCTAACACTACCCTTATCGTGAACAATATAATCGGGATATTTACTTGAATCAGGTGTTTTTTCTCTATTCCATTCATGAACAAAATATTGTTCTATTGGAGTAGGAACACATAAAGCATTTGATGGTATATGTTTATAATATTTTTCATACATTTCTTTAATATTAATAGATTCTACTCCAGTTACTTTCATTGGATCAGTTCCCGCAGATGTATATTTAACATTTTTTCCATAAAATTTTTTATTTAAACCTTCAGCTACTAAACCTATTGGAACATATTCGGATGTTGCTGTTCCACTAATAGTTGAACCTACGTCAAAAGCTGTTCTTGTTCCTAAAGGAGTGATTTGACAAGATACTTTTATGACTTTTGCAGTAGTAGGTAACATATCAAATTCAGCTTCACTTAAATAAAATGGTAAAAAATCAACCGGGATTAATGCTAAAGGAGTACTTATTTGATCAATAGTATCAGATGTTTGAATATTTTCAGTACTATAACCATAACTCATTAATATTTTTGTTTTCGAAAATTCATGTAATTATTTGCACATGGTGTACTTGGTCTTATCCATGTGATACCTGAAGTAGTGGAATCTCCACTTCCTGTCGCACCACTTCTCGCGCCCGTATTCGGTCCACGACCTGAACCACTTTGTTGATTAATATTTTCTTGATCAACATCCATATTAGTATTAGAATTATTATTATGATTTGGTTTTTCAATGAATGTAGGATCTTGTTCAATATTGTCATCAGCTTCACTATCTTCTGCAGGTCTTCTTCGCTTGGCGGAGGGTTCGTTATCGGTTCGGGAGCTTCCTTGTACGGATGCATCAAAATCTCTTTTTAGAGCTGTATAGTAATATCCACCTTCTTTATAACTACTATATATTTGTTTAGCTGTTGACGAATTAGTTTTAAAGTCTAAATAATTTCTATAACCACCTTTTTCTGGTGTATCTTTTATTCTTCCCCACTCTTGCGCTAAATGTTGTTCTCTATTAGCATATATTAATTGAGGAAAAGTTTTCTTTGTAGACATATTAGGATATACAACACCAAAAGTACTTTCGAAACCATATTTAACAGATAATCCAATTATTCCAGATAATTCAGCTAAAGATCCGTTCTTATGATAATCACTTATAAAAGATTTTATTGCCTCTCTATCTGCTTCTCTTATTTCTTCTTTTTTTGTTGATAATTCATATTTTAAATCATGTATAAAAGCATCAAAATCAACATCATCTGTAGGTTCGTCGTCTTTATAGATTGTATTACCAGGTCCTAAGTAGTTATGACCAGGAAATGTATAACCGTCACGAAATACTTTTAACACCATACTAATAATTTTATTAAAATACGGGTTTATATTAACTACGCATTTGCATATTAATATCAGCAACAATGTATGATATCAAACAAGTTCGATCACATGCACCGATCACATGTAAATGATGTCATTTTTGCGTGGTAAAAATAATAAAACATTATGACGACGACGACGACGACGACTGGTATCAGCAGTGGGGCAGAGCAGCAATTTTCATTCGGCAGCTATCGGCCGTAGGCCATGATTAAGCTAAGCCATGAAGTTGAATATCAATGCTCTCCATCTCATTTTATTGCAAGAACATCCATTAAAAAAACTAATATAATTGAATCAAATATCAATGCTCTCTTTCTCAATTTATTGCAAGAACATCCAGTCCAAAAACTACTACAATCGAATCCAAATTTTTTGAAATGATTCCAATATCTACATCTAACTAACATATAGCAGCATATTAGAAAAAGCATATAATTTGTATATGTATATACAAAAGCAAAAAGTGTTTCACAGAAATAAACGCATTACAATAGATATAACCACCAATTGATATGCAATGCTCTCACCCTCTGTTAACACATTGTGCCTGGAAACAGGAAACCGTCCAATTTTAAGGAAAACTCAAGCCAAATTAAAAAAAATGTTGCTTAAACGATAGGAAATACGTTAAAAATGTATAAATTGAAAGTCGCGAGAAAATGGTCAGTTTCCTATTGTAGCCACATATTATATATTTGTTCGCTGTAACTGAGAGTATTGCAATCTCTTTATTTTCTAAACTCTTTGTAACCAGTACTACAGCAGCAACAACAAAAATATTAAGAATTTCCCAAGCAACAACAATATCAACTATACATACCAAAAATCCCTTGATTATCAAAGTGCATCATTGCTTTACGAGTTAAAGCAGTAAAATCATACAATACACTCAAATAAAAATATTCGTAGAAACACTTTTAAAACGTTTTGATTTCCAAATTACATTTTATTGATAAAATCGCAAAATAGAAAAACTTTACTCATCGAAGCCACTAAACTGCCTATCACATAGGAGAAAACCCCTCAGCCCGACCGAAGACCGGTCACGCAGGAAAACTTTACTCAGCGATGCCGGGCTTTACACGGACTGAAGGAGGAAACCCTTAAGCCAATAAATTAATGCCAAGGATATCAAATAAATAACTAAACTAAAAAGACTTCTGCACTTAAAATATACTCAAAATATCTTTAGAGGGATGATGGATCATAAAAATAATATAACATATGAAGTCTTGAGGAAATTTCTTTTAATTTGAGTATACGCACATTTATGTTTCTACGCATACCGGTTTCTGTGTACGGGCCCCTGAGGCCCCAGAGTGCGCCATATTTATTCGCCACATAAAGTGCAGTTTTGCCAAATATTTTACTAATTTTTGAAGCAATTTGTAGCTTAAATTAGCAAACATTTTAATATTTTTTTTTTCTTCAATAAAATATAAGTTTTTTATCTTAGTTGATAATATTTATAATATAAATTAAAAAAAAATCAATAAAAAAAATATTATCTCTGTTCCATACTATGGAATATATTTCTATAAATTCGTTGTGATTGTGTACGATTTAAAAAAAACTGTATATATGGCCTATTTCAACATTTTTCGCCACCTGCTGAAACTGTCTTCAGATGCCTCTTATATTTCTAAGTTTTGTGTATTGAGAAAAATTATAGATAGTGTTAGGTTGACTAAACTTAAAAGCTATGACGTGCAAAGCACATTGCAAAGTTTTCACCAAGAAAATTGATGGCCATTTAAAAGTCGAAAAATTAAAAAAAATACATTAAACTTACAAGAGTTTTTTTTTCCTTTAATTTTTTGCTCAGAGTTTTTAACTTTCTAATACAAACCAATACTCACTATTCAATATTCACTAGACTTGGGAGATATACTAACTGAAAAAGCAATTTCCATATCCATAAGATAATTAAGATAATTTTAAAATCTTTCCTGAAGTTTGTTCTGAATGTGTTAGTAATCTTACAGATTTATTTTTTTTGTTTTGGCTTGGATTGGTAACCAACAAGATATTGGTCAAAAACAAAAAAAGTCAAAGCAAAAAATTAACATTTTAGTTTTTAACATCAAATATCGTTTTAGTTATAAGATATATCTTACCACCATAAGCATGTCTTTTGTTTATCTTGTATCGGAGATTGTTTCAGTCAAGTTTTCACAAATCGGTTCACATTTGCCAAAGTAGTAATCACTTAAAGATCTTCTATAGGCGAGGTGGTCAATTTTGAAGTCATAGCAAGCACCCTCTGTAAGCACAGGGTGTCGCAAATGACAATATTGTAACAACCTAGGTCCTCCCCTATAAATCCTCCAATTTTTATATGGATTGGGCCAGTAGTATAAAAGTTCTATATCTATTACCAATTTTTTTTTTTTTGAAAACACACCACTGTACATACAAAAAAAAATGTCGACAGTTTTTGAAGTTCCCCATATTCGTATGCATAAAAACAATTGAAGACAATATATTTACTAATTATATATAGTCGGTTCTTCGTTTTTGTCTTCTTATTACTTTGTGTTCTTATTACTTTAAATAATCGCTAAAGTTGAAAAATATGGTTCTATGCAATAAGTCCCAGGTGCAAAAAGTCCCAGCGCAAAAGCTTCCAATGAAATAAATGCTAAAAAAATGAAATAAGTCCCTTCTCGAAAAAGTGAAATAAATTCTAAAAAAATGAAATAATTTCCAAAAAAAAAAAAATGAAACAAATCCTAGATTTTGGTTGTTATTTCATTATGAAATAATTTCCAAAGAATAAAAATTAAATAACTCCCAAAAATAATCCATGCAACACAAATGAAGTAAGGGCGAACCGTTATATTCTCCAAAGTCGTATTGCCCAAAAACCAAAATGACATATTGCCCAAATGCCGCATGCCCCCCAAAATTGTGGATGTTAATATGTTATAACGTCCAACTCAATGACAGAAAATCTTAAATTTTTTTTGGGTGCTATGGCATTTTATTTTGAAAAAACTTTTTCTTTTTGGGCGCTATGACGGTAAAAAAAGAAGTTATTGACCAAAATCATTATTTATTTTTTTTTAAATGTCATAAGACATAATGTCTTTTGTGTCGCACGCAGAAAAAACTTTATTTCGCGAAGCCACCTGCCATCCTGTTCTACGGAGGAAAGGCCTCCACCAAGAAGAACTTGTTTTTCAAATCAGATGTCGAAGCCGTTGAAATCTTATATTTCTAAGACATCAAGTAACATTTATTTGACCTGTCATAAATTTTTATGTACCAAAATACCAACCAACACCAAGATTTATTGTTTGTTAATGATTATTTTTTTAAAAGTCTATTTTATTAAAAATTTTACGTATATAGTAGTTTATAAACGTTAAATAAACAGAAGGCCATTGCTCTACTCTTTTATTTAAGATAAAAAACAATACATTAGCTGTTTAAATGACAAAGCTGTCACTTGTCAAATTATATTACTTATTGTCTTAAAAATCAGATTTCAACGGAATCGACATTAGATTTGTAAAAACAAGTTTATTTGTGTGGCGGCCTTTGGCCGCTCTTAGGGTTTTTTTCCTTCGTAGAACGCGGCAGGCGGCTACGCGAAATAAAGTTTTTTCTGCGTGCGACACAAAACAATAAAATTGAAGCAATTTTTTTAAGTTTCCTTAAGACTCTTTCGTTTGATTTCATGAATCAGCCTTGACATTTAAGGTCTTATGACATTAAAAAAAATAAATAAATTATGATTTTGGGCAATAACTTCTTTTTTTATTTTGGCAAACAAAAAACCGTCATAGCGCCCAAAAACAAGAAAATTTTTACAACAACGATTTACATATCATTTTTTTGGGCGCTATGTCGTTTTTTTCTTGGGCAATATGACTTTGGGGTATATAACGTTACGCCTTCAAAATATGTTAAAGAACATATTAAGTTAGGTCAATTTAAGAAGATCGTCAAAATATTTTGAAAGATCCCGTTATAGGAACCGTTTAGAATATTAATAATATTAAAAAATAATGAATTTTTGAAAATGAAATAACTACCACAGCAAATGAAATAACACCGAACAAGAAAATAAAATGAAATAAGTCCCACGCTAAGTTCTGTTGGGACTTATTTCATTTCGGAATTACTGCATTATGAAATAACACCTAATAACAAAAATGAAATAACTTTTAAAAAAATGAAATAAATGCAAAAGAACTGCCCAGGAAAAAATTACACATTCCAAAAAGAAGGTGATGCCCACACTTGCTTACATATCTCATTGCCAAATTTAGTAACTGCAATACCAAACTCATTCCAACGATAGAGTCAAAAAAGCAAGTAGTATTGTAATCAATTCTTTAAATTTAAACCAGAAAGCATGAACTCAATAACAAAGTAATTATTTACTTAAAAGAAAATAACAATTTTATTAACTTATATGTATAACTTTTTGTACTCAAGAAGTAATCATATACTTTTTCTTAATAAAAGGACGTTATTGAAAGTAGTTCCTAATTTTGAAAAAAGAAGTTATGCAATTTAAAAGAATTTATCTCATATATTTTTTCAAACAAATTTTTACTTGCAGGAAAATAATACTAAAAACAGAAATTGCATGTTGCCTCAATTTTGTTAAACTGCGGTTAGGGATAAATTAGGGAAGCGCACGTGAGCAGAAAATTGTGAGTGGAAGTTGAAATTACTGACGTTATCGTGAGTGAGTGTAAAAAAAATTTTCGAGGGTGATTTTGCGTGAGTCATATTTTTGTTTTTCAATTTTGAATTGTTCTTTTTTTTTTGAAAAATTTATATTTTCGAGGTTTATAGCTCCAAAATTATGAGCTATAAACCTCGTTTGAGTTTTGATCGTTATATTTGAGTGACGTAGGCGAATTACGTGTGAGTAAAAGTTGATTTTACTTATGAAACAACTTCTTTTGCTGGGTATCTTTAGCTAAAAAACTGATTTTAAAGTAAACAACAAAAAAATTAGTTCAACTGAATAAGAACCTTTTTAGTAGACTTATATACTAACATTTATGATGCGTGCACTACTAACATATTTTTTTTTTCTTTATTTAAACAATATTATAAAAGTAATACAGTTTAAGGTTGTACTACGACTAGTCTATATAGACTAACTAGTAGTTTATTTCTAATTGCTAAATTAACAATAATCAGGTACATAAAAATTACAAATATAAAAGTTTAGTTATAAAACTTAATCTGGTGCAAATCCACCAATTAGGTCATGTGGTTTATAGCGATTAAGCCTACTAGGTAATCCCGAGATGTTTAATATATTCGGAATTCCTTCGTTGGGATGACTCAATAATCGAAGATTATGAGCCTCAGCGTTACGCCTTATCTCTTCATTTATTGTACTTATTTTTAAGTCATGATGAATGTCGGCATTTCGAACATACCATGGGGCATTAACAATATTTCTAAGGATTTATTTTGGAATTTTTGAATTTGTTGTATTGTAGAATTTTTTGCGCTTCCCCAGACTTGGATTCCATAAGTCCACACTGGTTTTAAAAGCTGTTTGTACAGCATAAGTTTGTTGTGTATAGAGAGTTTGGCTCTTCTTCCTAATAGCCAACTCATTTTTCTGTATTTATCTCTAGTTCATTTTTTATAATTTTGACGTGATCTTTCCATAGAAGTTTTGTATCCAGCGTCATACCTAAGTATTTAGCCGAGTTTGCAAATGGCACTTCAATGCTGTTGATAAAATTTGGTAAATGAGCTGTTTTTTTGTAGGTAAAGTTGATATGGATGGATTTGGAACTATTTAATTGTATGCCCCATTTTTTTGTCCATAGTTGTACATCATCAATAGCTTTCTGTAGTTTTTCGGTTGCAATTATGTTGTTCGGGCCTGTTGACAATATTACCGTGTCATCCGCAAAAGTGCCGACTACACAATTTCTGTTTACTAGCATATCATAGGTATACAAAAGATACAAAATAGAGCCCAGTATACTACCCTGTGGTACGCCTGACCTAATAGGATAAAGATTTGAGTACTTGTCTTCTAGCTTTACTCGGAAAACTCTTTCTTCTAAATATGATTTTAATAATTCGCAGTAGTGCTTGGGTAAAAGTAAATTTAGCTTGTAAATCAATCCGTCATGCCATACACCATCGAACGCCTTTGCAACATCTAAGAATACGGCTGAACAAATTTCTTTTTTTTCTAAGGCGATTTCAATAGAATGAGTTATTCTATGTATCTGTTCGATTGTCGAATGTTTCTCGCGAAATCCGATTTGGTGAGGAGGTATTAGACCTTTAGTGTGAATTATTAATTTTAATCTTTTGCAGATTAATTTCTCAAACAATTTACCAATTAATGGCAATAATGAAATAGGTCTATAAGAACTAACATCTTCAGGGTTTTTTCCTGGCTTCTGTATCATTATGATCTCAGCCACTTTCCATATGCTTGGAAAATAACTTAGTTTTATAGCTGCATTAAATATTGTTGCAAGATATGCAATTGCCTTATGCGGTAAGTGTTTCAGTAGATCTGCTGTTATTAAATCATAACCGGGAGACTTTTTAGATTTAAGGGATTTGACTTCTAACATATGCCGTAGTTTTATATGAGCAAATTTATTGGCTGTATATTAACATACCGAATATGATGGAAAATCTAATTTTTTGCATTTGTAGGTTAGAATATCAGAAAAACCTAATAACTTGGATACGTTCTGAATTCAGATTCG
The DNA here is from genome assembly GCA_021234595.1 of Delia radicum. Classification (NCBI taxonomy): domain Eukaryota; kingdom Metazoa; phylum Arthropoda; class Insecta; order Diptera; family Anthomyiidae; genus Delia; species Delia radicum. Next base: position 109,677,184 of record CM037852.1, read on the forward strand.
GATGGGTATTGAGTTTGGCAAATCTTAAATACGTGTGCATTGAAAAAATTTAAAATGCACATGGCAGCTATCGGCCGTAGGCCATGATTAAGCTAAGCCATGAAGAAGAAAATTGCTGCTCTGCCCCACTGCTGATACCAGTCGTCGTCGTCGTCGTCGTCATAATGTTTATTATTTTTACCATGCATAGTTCACGTGTAAAATAAATTTTAAAGTATAAATACTCTTGTTTTCCTTTTTTAGTTTTTAAATGCATTCAGATAGTGATTGTGAATCTACAACTTGCTCTTATAAATATTCTCCTTATAATTCACCTTATAATGGCACCCAAGAAAGTGACGATTCGCGAACCAGTGATTTTGGACGACGACTCTCCAATAATGTCCGAAAACGAAGAGGAAGTATCGAATCAATTGCAAAATGAAGCTTCTAATGGCCAACTTACACTAAATCCTTTACCAAACGCTGAAGTTATATTACATTGTATTTCAATAGAACATTCTACTTTCCAATAACATGCGCTATTTAAATAGCTTACACTATTTTCTGTTGGTTTTAATTGTGGAGTTGCTTACTATTCCAACATGTAATTGAGGTTGAGTATCATATCCAAAACCTCCCTTTAATGGATGATATGTACCATATGATTCTATAGTTCTAGCATATACATCATTTATATTATTGATTATAATAGGAGTAGTTGCAGTTTTACCAAGTCCTATATCACCAGATATGGGTTTATTACCAGCTTTAAAAAATTGAAGAGGATGACTATGTGGTCTTGTCTTTATAGAATGTACTTTATATTTTGTCTTGTATATGGAACAAAATGTTCTTTTCCTCGTTTAATAAAACCACTTTTTGGCTTATATTCATAATTTGCAATAGGAATTCCAACTGCTTGATTTATTAAAAATTGATGTACTTTTTCATCCATTCTAACACTACCCCTTATCGTGAACAATATAATCGGGATATTTACTTGAATCAGGTGTTTTTTCTCTATTCCATTCATGAACAAAATATTGTTCTATTGGAGTAGGAACACATAAAGCATTTGATGGTATATGTTTATAATATTTTTCATACATTTCTTTAATATTAATAGATTCTACTCCAGTTACTTTCATTGGATCAGTTCCCGCAGATGTATATTTAACATTTTTTCCATAAAATTTTTTATTTAAACCTTCAGCTACTAAACCTATTGGAACATATTCGGATGTTGCTGTTCCACTAATAGTTGAACCTACGTCAAAAGCTGTTCTTGTTCCTAAAGGAGTGATTTGACAAGATACTTTTATGACTTTTGCAGTAGTAGGTAACATATCAAATTCAGCTTCACTTAAATAAAATGGTAAAAAATCAACCGGGATTAATGCTAAAGGAGTACTTATTTGATCAATAGTATCAGATGTTTGAATATTTTCAGTACTATAACCATAACTCATTAATATTTTTGTTTTCGAAAAATTCATGTAATTATTTGCACATGGTGTACTTGGTCTTATCCATGTGATACCTGAAGTAGTGGAATCTCCACTTCCTGTCGCACCACTTCTCGCGCCCGTATTCGGTCCACGACCTGAACCACTTTGTTGATTAATATTTTCTTGATCAACATCCATATTAGTATTAGAATTATTATTATGATTTGGTTTTTCAATGAATGTAGGATCTTGTTCAATATTGTCATCAGCTTCACTATCTTCTGCAGGTCTTCTTCGCTTGGCGGAGGGTTCGTTATCGGTTCGGGAGCTTCCTTGTACGGATGCATCAAAATCTCTTTTTAGAGCTGTATAGTAATATCCACCTTCTTTATAACTACTATATATTTGTTTAGCTGTTGACGAATTAGTTTTAAAGTCTAAATAATTTCTATAACCACCTTTTTCTGGTGTATCTTTTATTCTTCCCCACTCTTGCGCTAAATGTTGTTCTCTATTAGCATATATTAATTGAGGAAAAGTTTTCTTTGTAGACATATTAGGATATACAACACCAAAAGTACTTTCGAAACCATATTTAACAGATAATCCAATTATTCCAGATAATTCAGCTAAAGATCCGTTCTTATGATAATCACTTATAAAAGATTTTATTGCCTCTCTATCTGCTTCTCTTATTTCTTCTTTTTTTGTTGATAATTCATATTTTAAATCATGTATAAAAGCATCAAAATCAACATCATCTGTAGGTTCGTCGTCTTTATAGATTGTATTACCAGGTCCTAAGTAGTTATGACCAGGAAATGTATAACCGTCACGAAATACTTTTAACACCATACTAATAATTTTATTAAAATACGGGTTTATATTAACTACGCATTTGCATATTAATATCAGCAACAATGTATGATATCAAACAAGTTCGATCACATGCACCGATCACATGTAAATGATGTCATTTTTGCGTGGTAAAAATAATAAAACATTATGACGACGACGACGACGACGACTGGTATCAGCAGTGGGGCAGAGCAGCAATTTTCATTCGGCAGCTATCGGCCGTAGGCCATGATTAAGCTAAGCCATGAAGTTGAATATCAATGCTCTCCATCTCATTTTATTGCAAGAACATCCATTAAAAAAACTAATATAATTGAATCAAATATCAATGCTCTCTTTCTCAATTTATTGCAAGAACATCCAGTCCAAAAACTACTACAATCGAATCCAAATTTTTTGAAATGATTCCAATATCTACATCTAACTAACATATAGCAGCATATTAGAAAAAGCATATAATTTGTATATGTATATACAAAAGCAAAAAGTGTTTCACAGAAATAAACGCATTACAATAGATATAACCACCAATTGATATGCAATGCTCTCACCCTCTGTTAACACATTGTGCCTGGAAACAGGAAACCGTCCAATTTTAAGGAAAACTCAAGCCAAATTAAAAAAAATGTTGCTTAAACGATAGGAAATACGTTAAAAATGTATAAATTGAAAGTCGCGAGAAAATGGTCAGTTTCCTATTGTAGCCACATATTATATATTTGTTCGCTGTAACTGAGAGTATTGCAATCTCTTTATTTTCTAAACTCTTTGTAACCAGTACTACAGCAGCAACAACAAAAATATTAAGAATTTCCCAAGCAACAACAATATCAACTATACATACCAAAAATCCCTTGATTATCAAAGTGCATCATTGCTTTACGAGTTAAAGCAGTAAAATCATACAATACACTCAAATAAAAATATTCGTAGAAACACTTTTAAAACGTTTTGAATACCAAATTACATTTTATTGATAAAATCGCAAAATAGAAAAACTTTACTCATCGAAGCCACTAAACTGCCTATCACATAGGAGAAAACCCCTCAGCCCGACCGAAGACCGGTCACGCAGGAAAACTTTACTCAGCGATGCCGGGCTTTACACGGACTGAAGGAGGAAACCCTTAAGCCAATAAATTAATGCCAAGGATATCAAATAAAATAACTAAACTAAAAAGACTTCTGCACTTAAAATATACTCAAAATATCTTTAGAGGGATGATGGATCATAAAAATAATATAACATATGAAGTCTTGAGGAAATTTCTTTTAATTTGAGTATACGCACATTTATGTTTCTACGCATACCGGTTTCTGTGTACGGGCCCCTGAGGCCCCAGAGTGCGCCATATTTATTCGCCACATAAAGTGCAGTTTTGCCAAATATTTTACTAATTTTTGAAGCAATTTGTAGCTTAAATTAGCAAACATTTTAATATTTTTTTTTTCTTCAATAAAATATAAGTTTTTTATCTTAGTTGATAATATTTATAATATAAATTAAAAAAAAAATCAATAAAAAAAATATTATCTCTGTTCCATACTATGGAATATATTTCTATAAATTCGTTGTGATTGTGTACGATTTAAAAAAAACTGTATATATGGCCTATTTCAACATTTTTCGCCACCTGCTGAAACTGTCTTCAGATGCCTCTTATATTTCTAAGTTTTGTGTATTGAGAAAAATTATAGATAGTGTTAGGTTGACTAAACTTAAAAGCTATGACGTGCAAAGCACATTGCAAAGTTTTCACCAAGAAAATTGATGGCCATTTAAAAGTCGAAAAATTAAAAAAAATACATTAAACTTACAAGAGTTTTTTTTTCCTTTAATTTTTTTGCTCAGAGTTTTTAACTTTCTAATACAAACCAATACTCACTATTCAATATTCACTAGACTTGGGAGATATACTAACTGAAAAAGCAATTTCCATATCCATAAGATAATTAAGATAATTTTAAAATCTTTCCTGAAGTTTGTTCTGAATGTGTTAGTAATCTTACAGATTTATTTTTTTTGTTTTGGCTTGGATTGGTAACCAACAAGATATTGGTCAAAAACAAAAAAAGTCAAAGCAAAAAATTAACATTTTAGTTTTTAACATCAAATATCGTTTTAGTTATAAGATATATCTTACCACCATAAGCATGTCTTTTGTTTATCTTGTATCGGAGATTGTTTCAGTCAAGTTTTCACAAATCGGTTCACATTTGCCAAAGTAGTAATCACTTAAAGATCTTCTATAGGCGAGGTGGTCAATTTTGAAGTCATAGCAAGCACCCTCTGTAAGCACAGGGTGTCGCAAATGACAATATTGTAACAACCTAGGTCCTCCCCTATAAATCCTCCAATTTTTATATGGATTGGGCCAGTAGTATAAAAGTTCTATATCTATTACCAATTTTTTTTTTTTTGAAAACACACCACTGTACATACAAAAAAAAAATGTCGACAGTTTTTGAAGTTCCCCATATTCGTATGCATAAAAACAATTGAAGACAATATATTTACTAATTATATATAGTCGGTTCTTCGTTTTGTCTTCTTATTACTTTGTGTTCTTATTACTTTAAATAATCGCTAAAGTTGAAAAATATGGTTCTATGCAATAAGTCCCAGGTGCAAAAAGTCCCAGCGCAAAAGCTTCCAATGAAATAAATGCTAAAAAATGAAATAAGTCCCTTCTCGAAAAAGTGAAATAAATTCTAAAAAAATGAAATAATTTCCAAAAAAAAAAAAATGAAACAAATCCTAGATTTTGGTTGTTATTTCATTATGAAATAATTTCCAAAGAATAAAAATTAAATAACTCCCAAAAATAATCCATGCAACACAAATGAAGTAAGGGCGAACCGTTATATTCTCCAAAGTCGTATTGCCCAAAAACCAAAATGACATATTGCCCAAATGCCGCATGCCCCCCAAAATTGTGGATGTTAATATGTTATAACGTCCAACTCAATGACAGAAAATCTTAAATTTTTTTGGGTGCTATGGCATTTTATTTTGAAAAAACTTTTTCTTTTTGGGCGCTATGACGGTAAAAAAAGAAGTTATTGACCAAAATCATTATTTATTTTTTTTTAAATGTCATAAGACATAATGTCTTTTGTGTCGCACGCAGAAAAAACTTTATTTCGCGAAGCCACCTGCCATCCTGTTCTACGGAGGAAAGGCCTCCACCAAGAAGAACTTGTTTTTCAAATCAGATGTCGAAGCCGTTGAAATCTTATATTTCTAAGACATCAAGTAACATTTATTTGACCTGTCATAAATTTTTATGTACCAAAATACCAACCAACACCAAGATTTATTGTTTGTTAATGATTATTTTTTTAAAAGTCTATTTTATTAAAAATTTTACGTATATAGTAGTTTATAAACGTTAAATAAACAGAAGGCCATTGCTCTACTCTTTTATTTAAGATAAAAAACAATACATTAGCTGTTTAAATGACAAAGCTGTCACTTGTCAAATTATATTACTTATTGTCTTAAAAATCAGATTTCAACGGAATCGACATTAGATTTGTAAAAACAAGTTTATTTGTGTGGCGGCCTTTGGCCGCTCTTAGGGTTTTTTTCCTTCGTAGAACGCGGCAGGCGGCTACGCGAAATAAAGTTTTTTCTGCGTGCGACACAAAACAATAAAATTGAAGCAATTTTTTTAAGTTTCCTTAAGACTCTTTCGTTTGATTTCATGAATCAGCCTTGACATTTAAGGTCTTATGACATTAAAAAAAATAAATAAATTATGATTTTGGGCAATAACTTCTTTTTTTATTTTGGCAAACAAAAAACCGTCATAGCGCCCAAAAACAAGAAAATTTTTACAACAACGATTTACATATCATTTTTTTGGGCGCTATGTCGTTTTTTTCTTGGGCAATATGACTTTGGGGTATATAACGTTACGCCTTCAAAATATGTTAAAGAACATATTAAGTTAGGTCAATTTAAGAAGATCGTCAAAATATTTTGAAAGATCCCGTTATAGGAACCGTTTAGAATATTAATAATATTAAAAAATAATGAATTTTTGAAAATGAAATAACTACCACAGCAAATGAAATAACACCGAACAAGAAAATAAATGAAATAAGTCCCACGCTAAGTTCTGTTGGGACTTATTTCATTTCGGAATTACTGCATTATGAAATAACACATAATAACAAAAATGAAATAACTTTTAAAAAAATGAAATAAATGCAAAAGAACTGCCCAGGAAAAAATTACACATTCCAAAAAGAAGGTGATGCCCACACTTGCTTACATATCTCATTGCCAAATTTAGTAACTGCAATACCAAACTCATTCCAACGATAGAGTCAAAAAAGCAAGTAGTATTGTAATCAATTCTTTAAATTTAAACCAGAAAGCATGAACTCAATAACAAAGTAATTATTTACTTAAAAGAAAATAACAATATTATTAACTTATATTTTTAACTTTTGTAATCAAGAGTAATCATATACTTTTTCTGAATAAGAGGACGTCATTGGAAGTAGTTCCACATTTTGAAAAAAGAAGTTATGCAACTTTAAAGAATTTATCTTATATATTTTTTCAAACAAATTTTTATTTGCATTAAAATAATACTAAAAACAGAAATTGCATGTTGGCTTAATTTTGTTAAACTGTGGTTAGGTATAAATTAGGGAAGCGCACGTGAGCAGAAAATTGTGAGTGGAAGTTGAAAAATTTATATTTTCATGGTTTATAGCTCCAAAATTATGACAAACCCATGTTATCATAACAATTCGATGTTTCACTTTTTAAGATTTTATTTGCGTATGAGTTTTGATCGTTATATTTGAGTGACTTAAGAGAATCACGTGTGAGTAAAAGTTGAATTTACTTATGGAACTACTTCTTTTTTTTTTTTAAATGTCAGTACTTCTTATTTTTTCTAGTGAACTATTTTATTTTTTTTTTTTTTGTGTAAGTACTTCGTAGTTTTACAATGCAACTATTTCTTTATTAAAAAATGTATGTAGTTCTTAAAAATATAAAGTAAATGGTTCTTCGGTAAAAAAATAATCAATTCTAAAGAATCAATTATTTTAGTCTCACGCCCTGTTAAAAGAATCGAGTAGGTAATCTAGTAAGGAATGCGTTCTGCCTAAAATGCTTGATTACAAACCCGCTTACCTTTTTGGAAATTTTTTGCTGGGTGGGTATTATTTCATTTGAAATGACTGCCAAATTTGTATGAAAATTTTTTGGGACTTATTTAATTTTTTTTTGGGACTTTTTCACCTGGGAGTTATTGCACAGAGCTGAAAAATATTTTGGTAATTTTTCCTGGACAAACATTTATTTTTTTTAATTTACCAGCTTGCAGGAGCAAATTTCCTATTTCTTATAAAAACAACCATATCTATGTTGAAGATGATAATGCAAAACTACACCCAAAAATAACCGAAACTATTGATGATTTGATTAAATGTGTTGAAAGTGAATTTAAAGTGAATTTAGTTCAGAAAAACGGATAGTGTTTTTTTACTTTGCAACCTTGTATGAAGTCAATAATGACCCCCAACGGTGACAAAAATTACAAAATTCAGCACATAAATAAAGAAAGTCTTCGCCGAATTGGTAATTTGCTAGTTTCCATAAGGTGGTTTATTTTTGTTATATTTATTATTTAAAAATGTTACCTATCCCAAAAGTTTACATATATGTAAACATATATGTTTCAAAATACGCAGAACATTTTTTTTTTTAATTTTAAAATATTACACAGCTAGAGCCAGCGAATTGAAGTTTTCAACATTTTCGAGTGTAAATTTATGTCTCATTTATTAATAAATGTTTATGAAAGCGACCAGCTGAAATTCGCAGACTATGTTATAAGCATTTTTTAAAAACAGCTTATCATGAAAGCTTTATTCAAAAAATATCGCTATTCAACTTAAAATGCAAGAAAATGAAGAGAAATTTACAATTTTTTTCGTTTCAAAGACTCTATAAGTCTTTAAAAATAAACACAAAAATATCTGAAAAAATCACGTGGTATTTGCCAAGGTATAACCTTTAAAATTGGACAAAAATTATTAAAAATCTTAATTTTTTAGTAAGTTATGCTCAAAAATGTCTGCCCATGTTTAAAAATATACCAACAATACTCTAAACCCCTTTTGTGACTGTAATTCAGAAAATATCAATTACAATTTAGTAAATATAAATTGAATTTCAGAAACTGCATTTGAAATTGAGAAAAGATCAACTAAATTTCATAATTTCCATTTGAAATAAGGAAAACAATAATTTAAATTAGATTTTCCATTTGAAATATAGAAAATATCAACAGAAATTCTGAAAACATTAATTGAAATTCAGAAGATATCAATTTAAATTCAGAAAATATCATTTGAAATTCAGAAAATAAAGGGTCCGCCATCTAACGTTTTTTGAATGGTAACACTTAGCTCATGTCTGATTTGACAGATAATTAGTTTTATCCTTCCGCTGAACGTATATGGTCGTATGCTCGTTATCTTGTGAAAAAAGTGAAAGAAACTGGCATCCTCATCGATAAACCAAAGCGTGAAAAGCCAAAAACAGTGCGTACACCCGAGAATATTGCTGCTGTGGCAGAAAGTGTGCGTGAAGCGCCATCAACATCAATTCACCGTCGTTCTCAACAATTGAACATTTCGGAGACATCATTGAGACGAATTTTGCATAAAGATCTTGGTATGACGCCATACAAAATCCAATTGGTTCAGGAGTTCAAAAAAAAAGTTATTTGGCGGACCCTTTACTAATTGAAATTCAGAAACACATCAATTGAAATTCAGAATAAATCAATTAATATTTAGAAAATATTAATTGAAATTCAGGAAATTTCAATTGAAATTCAGAAAATATCATTTGAAATTCAGTAAATTTGAATGAAATTGATGTGAAATGTTTTCTGAATTTCAATTGATGTATTCTGAATTACAATTGATATTTTATGATTATCTGCATTTCAATTGATATTTTTTGAATTTCTAATGATGTTTTCTGAATTACAATTGATATTTTTTGAATGACAAACAATATTTTCTGAATTTCAAATGGATGTTCTGAATTGTAATTGATATTTTCTGAATTTCAAATGGAAAATCTGATTTTCAATTGATATTTTCTGAATTTCAAATGGAAATTTTGAATTTCAATTGATATTTTCTGAATTTTAAATGGAAATTTAGAATAATTTTTTCTGAATTGCAATTATTGTAGTAGTATGGGATTCACAAGGTGTACTAAGTGGTGTATATGTTGTTTTTGTATTGTAAAAATAGAGCTGGTAGAATTTTATATTCAATTTGACGAATAATTTGTGCTAAGGTTTCACGTTGTTAGCAGACTGGAACATATTACACTAAACGTAGGTACAAATGTTGTATCATCTATTGCTGTATATTTTAAAATAAAATTTTAACATCTCTAATTTCGATATGACCATACAACATTTAGACAACCCTTGTAAACAACCTTATTGATTTCTACATATAAAAATAATTTTGTAAAAAAATTTATTTTTCTATTGTTTTTTATTACACGGGTACACGTTTTTCATCACAACTCACTGACAAATTAAGTTTTTTTATATTTTTATCTCAATTTTAAGTTTATATCTTAAGAAATAACATGTGATTTTTTAAGATTTTTGTAATTTTTTCTAAAGCCTCAAAGGCTGTTTAAAACAAAAAATTCGTAATTGTTTTTTGCATTTTTGCTTGAGTTGCGAAGTTTTTTTTTAATTAAGATTTTATTGTTCCCATTTTTTATATATTAATATTAAATAACATATGCTGGAAATTTCAACTGGTAACGGGCATAAACATTTATTAATAAATGAGATGTAAAACAAAATTTACAACCGAAAATATTGAAAATATCAATTCGCTTGCGCTAGCTGGGTAATTTTTTTTACCGGGCTCACATATTCATCATATGCATTTCGAAACAAATGCAAACTTTTGGGCCTGGTTCCAATTTAAAATCCAAAACTTATATTTTTTTTAATGGAAATATTTTTTTCTTCTATACTTAGCATCTTTTTTCAAATGTTTATGGTGTTAGGTAATAGCGCCCAAAACCATAAAGCCCTAAAATAAAATGTCATATTGCCCCAAAAACACTGTGAATAATTTATTGTTGTTAAATCTTTTAATTTTTTGGGCAATATGGCATCGAGTTTGGTCAATATGAAATTTTTTTTAAATTGACTCCCAAATTTTTAGCCAAACGTTAAATAAAACCTTTAAATGCCCAAAAATTAAGGAAAATTAATTAAATGCTTTAAGAATAAAGTAAACGAAACATTTGTTCTCTTTTATTTTAAAAATTTTTATTTTTATTTTTATTTCCGAAAAAAATTGACTTATTTTAGAAAATTGATCTTCATTAAAGGTTTACTAAACTTTTGTTACACCTAAGTAATATTAACTAATATTTTCTACCATTTTATCTTTACATATAATTATATACACAATTTTGCTAAAATTAGCTAAACAGTAGTTAATTTTTCTGGAAAATCTCAGATTTTTCTGTAACTTTTACAGATTTTTTTTCTGAGTGTGCCATCCTTGTTAGATTCACCCATTATGTTTCTCTTTGAATATTGGTTTCAAGCGATATTTACGACTCATGTCATAAGCACTAAATATTATGATGTTGTTGTTGCTGTTATTAAGGAATATGTATATAAAGTGATATATATGTGTACTAAAACTTTGTAAAGGATTCTGTGTATATTTGATTTAATGTTGAAGTTTGTATATTATGTCCTGATATTGAAGAGATTTCGTTTACAGAGGCTTTTCTAATCATATTAGTTTTTCAAAATGTTTCGTTTTTCTATAGTTTTTTTGGTTGTTATAAGAAAAACACAGTCTTTGTTAAGATAAAACTCACATTAAAACAGTAGTTTAATGAAAAACCTGATAGTAATATCTGTGATTATAAAAAAAAATAGAAAAGAAAACAAAATTCTAAATGCTGTTTTTGCAAATGTGATTTAGGTATCTAAAACAGTGTCGTGTATTTCATAGGACAATCGTCCCTGCTCAACTCACATGTATTCTTAAGGCTTCATTAGTTTGTATGTATCGTAAAGTATTGTGTCAGCTGTTTACTTTTTATTGTTGATAGTACACACAACTGTTTTGTTTGGAAGTAGATTTGACGTAATAGATTTCTACTCCATGTTACCTCATTTCGCCGCCCTTTACTACCAAACCAGTTTGGGCTTTACTCTCTTGCTAAAACAGCGACTAATGAATATATTTTGCGAATGTACTGAACAGCGACGAATGAAGAATATATGTTGTGAATGTACTTAAAAAAAAAAAATTAAAATATTTTATGATTACAAATGCGTTGGGGAGCCTTATGTGTTATAAAAGATTTAAGGGAAATAATAATAAATTTCATTACGACATTAAGTCTGTTCGCTTACGCAAAAGGTGTTCGTTTACTGAAAGGTGATCGTTTACACAAATACTCAGTAAAATAAAGTAAAATGACAAAGAAAAGTGACAGTTTGATGCCAAAGAACTTTTTAGAACTTTTCAAAGAAGTTTTTATTGAATACATTTTTGCCAGCAAAAATTTGTAAGAGGAAAAAAAACATATGACTGAAAAAATATGCTTGTATTGTCAGTAAACAAAAAAAAAAAAAAACAAATATTAAATTAAATTATAATTGTTTATTGATTTATAGTGAAATATATTTAAAGAATTAACTATGGCAGAAGTTAAAAACATTCTAAATTGTTTCTGGTCGACAATTTCAATTAACTTTTATCTTTTCCATAATGATCAGTTGATTTTTTTTTATTTGGTATTTCAAATCAGTTGTTTTATCTACGAGGGCGGATCAATAAGTCCGTGACTTTTCGAACTTCCTTCGTAGTTATATGAAATGCAGTACTGCTACCATCAAGTACCACCTGTTAATAGACTACTGTCAAATTTTGAGAACGTTCCGTCATTTACTTTTCGTTTAACAGCTGTTCAAAACATACAGCCTCGTGGAATTTTAAAAAAATGGAAAAAAGTGAATTTCGAGTGGTCATTAAACATTATTTTTTGAGAAAAAAACCAACAATCAAACCAAGGAAAAGCTTGATAAATACTATGGGGACTCGGCACCATCGATTTCAATGGTAAAAAAAAGGTGTTTACTGACTTTCGTTGTGGTCGCTCAAGTACAAATGACGCTGAACGTTCTGGACTGCCAATTGAGGTCAATACACCCGAAAATGTCGAAAAAAAACCACGATACGGTGTTGGCCGATCGAAGAGTAAAAGTGCGTGATATTGTTGAAGTCATAGGCATTTCATTTGGCAGTGTGGTTTCGATTTTAAATGATCAATTGGGTTTAAGAAAGCTGTCTGCAAAATTTTTGCCGCGTTTGCTCTCAATTGACCATAAACGTAATCGTGGCCAATAAGGTGATGGCAACAGTTTTTTGGGTTTCACGCGGGATAATCCACATCGATTACCTTCAAAAGGGAAAAACAATAAACGGCGAATATTATGCCAACTTATTGGATCGATTTAACGAGGATAAAAAAGCGACCCCATATTTCAAAGAAATGCCTATTTTATGGACCTCGAAAAGTCATATTTTTTGAAAGGGATACAAAAATTGCAGAAACGTTGGACTAAGTGTATTGAGCTAAAAGGAGATTATGTTGAAAAGTAATTTTTTTTTTTTGCAAAAATAACTGTCTTTCGTTCAAAAAGTCACGGACTTATTGATCCGCCCCCGTATTTTACCAATTCGAACAAGTTTCCCGTTTTTGTAAATTTGTCTTACTCTCTGTAATTTTGTTACTGAGTAATTTTTACCAGACTTTACTGGGAAAGTAATCGAATAGACTTATTAATAAATTAAATGAAAATGAGAAAGGAAAGGAAAGGAAAGGAAAGCTGTTTGGTTCAAGGAAACAAATTTTAGTTGAACAATTTAAAGAATGGCTGGTCAATGTGGAAATCAATAAAAAAAAATGGACAAATAACAAAATCGACAAATAAGAATATATAAAGCTTAACAAGCTTTGATATAGTTGAACAAAGCAGACCATTTACTGATGGAAAATTTGTTAAACAAATTTTAGAAAAAGTTTTTGAAAAGCCTAATTACAATTTAAGTTTAATAAAATCCCTTTCCTTGTCCAGTTTCACCACTCCCTCAAATACGAGTTTATGTCGAGTCTGTCATTAGGCAAACTCTTTAGAACTCTGTTTTTCTGTAATAACCTCGCCAACTCTGCATCAGGTGGCGAGCAACAACTGTTATAAGACTTATCATCTCTTCGCAATTACAGTGTTGCTCTGTTTGAAGGCCTTCTCCTTTTCCCCACCTTTCATCTCTCCACTATCCCCGTTCCAAAGAAAGCAGCACATTAATAAATTTGAAGAATTTCCTGAGTGTTGCTTCCCTTTAAAAAAAATTAAATATTGAAAAGACATGGATTCGCAGTTCAAACTTTTCACTGCATTATTCACCAAGCCGCTCTTACGTTAAAATTTCTATCTGAGTGCTCTACAATGAAAATTGTCGAGCAAATAATAAAAAGATACGCGGTGGACATCACTCACCCACAGTAAGTTTAAAAAATTTTTAAAAATAGCCCTGTGATTTAAAAATGTTTACCGACGTGCGTGGATATTGCAATAACAGACTTTTTGACATAAAAGAAGAAATTTCAGAGTCTTTAGCAACTGAAAACATTCAAGAGTGTTAACTCTTAAAAGACGACGCTTTTTTTTTAGATCTTGCGTTTTTAGCATACACAACTTAATTTCTTAATGAATTTAATTTGGAACTTCAAGGAAAGGGAAAAAAATATATATGAATTGTATAAAACCCTTATCAATTTTAAAACAAAATTATATTTGATATTGCTGCACATCCTTTCCGACACTTTTTAAAATTTTCCTTAAACTTTACAAATATGTGGTAATAAAAATAACTTTAGAAAATATGAACATTAATTTATATGTGCAACCCTTTTTTTTATCATTCTGGGGATAGGTTTAAAGATCTTCAAAATAAAAAACCATTGCTGGATCTTGTCGAGATCCATTTTCATGTGAAGTTACCAACTAAAAGTATCAAGTACAAGTAGAACTGATAATAATTCGAAGTGAAGTGTCAAGCAGAAACGAAATTGTAGATGTTTGGAAAAATTTAATTAATATGGATTGAAAAGATGTTAAACTTTTTGTTTTTAATAGAATGAAAAACATCAACCTAATGTTTATATGAGAGGCTTGTTGTAAAAACTTGGTAATCTACAATTTAGATTCAGTTTTTTTAAGCCTGTTAAAGGTTAAAAAATCCAAAAAAATATGTGACATTTGCAGGACGTTTATACTCTAGGTACTTGCAGTAAGTGTTTAAGCAATACTTCTATTAAATTTTAGACAATCGATGTCTATAACACAGAGATATTCACAAAAAATAAATGTGGCTTATACAGTTTTTACAATAAACCCTTCATACATATTTATTTTTTTCCTTTAAAAATTAAAATTTTTTAAATTTTTATTTCTTTAAAAAGGTGTTTTATATTGTAATAAATCCAGCAAATTAAAGATATTTTATAAATATGTAAATACAATAAACTGATATTGATTTTATAAAAATCTAAAACCTTTTGTTTTCATAGAATGAAAAAAGCCACCCTAATGTATATACGTATTTATACATTTTTTCTTTGAAACATTTAATTTTTGTTTAATTATTTTATCTTTAAAACAGTATATTATTTATTTATTTTTTCCGATAGTACTTAAATTTTGACACAAAACATTAATATTTTCATATCTCCAATAAAAAATAAATTCATACAAATACTAATAGCATTCAAAATTTCTTACACTGCAATTCTAATTTTCTCACCAAAACAACTTCATGTATATCTCTGAACAGAACTGATCTAAAGCAATGTTGCGTGGTGATACACGTCGTATGAGTGATATTGAAAATATATATATAACTCATACGCTGTGTGGTATGGCCAATATATAATTAAAAATCCCGAAAATTCAGGAATTAATTCGCATATATAAGCGATTGTTGCATATGTTTTTATAAAATATATTATTAACCTATTACCGACCACTGCCCCATATATGGGCACCTACTTATATTTTGTTCCGTCTACGAAAGTGAACGAAATTGCTTTGGGCGCAGCAGTATTTTTGAATTTTGCCAATTAAACGGGAAGGCATGAAAAAAGTTTAACACGCCAAAATAATGCATATTTATATTAATAAACAATAATATATCTTTGTTTTTTAATCGATAAATATTTTTTTCTTTATATTAGACAAAAGATTTAAAATTAGTGCGAAATTCAGTTGCAAGCTCTTATTTAGTGTTTATTGTTTTTGCTATTTGACTAAACCAAATCTAATTTATTTTCATTTTATTTCCCTATTTACTCTTTAAAAAACATTATTGTCTAACTTGATTAATATAATCACTAAAAAGTATAAATCAATATTTTGCTTTAAAAATGTTGTCGATACCAGCAAAAGTTATGAATATAAGTTATTTTGACTATTAAAAGAAAAATTAAGTAGAATAACTGGTAAGATGTTATATATCCTGAATCTGTAACTTTGTAACTGGAGTCTGCCTTAACAAAGAGTTAAAAAATGCATTACAGTTGGACAGCTTTACAAAAGTTCAAATTATTATCATACAATCAGTCCAGTCCGCACACACTAAATGTAACAAATATCTCCGCCAAATTCTTTGAAAGAACTGCGAATTGAATAAAAAAATTTAATTTTTTATGAACATGCATTGAAAATGATCTGATTATAAACATTTTACATAAATATTGTATTTTAGAAGAAAAACAATTTGTAATTAAAATTAAAAATTATAATCATAATCATAATCAAAAGAAATTCAATACGTGTCTTCATACAGTTTTTTGCAAGAGTTGGCGCTTATAATATGACGTCTGAAAACTATAAATCCTTTAAAACTAAATTTATTTTTCAACAACTTCCGGAATTTTTTTACATTAGAATAGATGTTTTAAATGTGGATGAACAATACTTTAACTCGTATATACAGAGAAAAAAGTAGCTATTTGTCAAATGAAATTCGGTTACTACGACTAAAATTTGGTTATTACGAATTGCAGTCGATTGGTACAACTGAACATTAGTTTTCTCAACAAAGTTCGGTTAATTCAACTGAAATTTAAGTGCAACACCCAAAATATCTAGGACATCTAATGTAAATGTAACTTAATTTACGAGTTGTTACCATTCAAATACACTGTTCAATTCGGTTGGCCCTTTATTTCTCTGTGTGTAGTCGTTATACATTTTTGGGCCATATGTCTATTGTTTTAGTTGTTATCGTTGCGAAAATTTAAAAAATTAAAAAAAAATTTTTGAAACTAGTTCACTTTTTTTTGTTCTTTTTATTTATAGTTTGGGGTTTTCAACTTTTGGATTTCATTTGGTATCACTCAATCTCCCAACACACAGTAGGATATATTACAAAATTTTTGGAAATAATTCGTAAATTTCTTACCTAGTGGTCCGATTGCAATGACATTTTGGAACAGGTATATGTGACGTAATATCGAATTTAAGTTTTGATGTTGAATATCCCAGACCCCCGGGGCGGAAATATGGTGCTTTTTAAATAACAAATTTTGAGAGCTCGACATTTTAATGTTTCGCGTTCGATAACAAAAAGTTAATATATTTGTAAGCTGCCAGTAGATACTATCTTGCGCAATAGTTCCCGAGATATTCCCGTTTGAAAATGTGAAATTTCATTTGCTACAACTTTTTAAATCTTTAGATTTACAGAATCCCAACAATTTGTGTATACTCGCAGGAGACCTGAACTGTAGACATACTTATTGGGGTAATAGCTCATGCAACACGAAGGGAAATATGTTAAAAGAATGATTATTATATAACGAGACTAACTTTAGATGCAGTTTTTATGCTTCTACATCACCATCTTCTCCACGTTGTGGATCTTATATGTATAGCAGATTCTCGTTAGAATATTCATAGAGAAAACAACACAATGAATTGTCTAAAAACATTAGACTTCGACAGCGTTCATAATGCAATCCATATACAGATTTTAAATAACGAAAACGACCATCCTTTTGCCTATTTCAAAGAGTTACCAAATCTACAGTTAAATTATAAAGGAACTAAACTGGACAAGGTTCATAAGTAGTATTTTAAATGAGGTTACTAATAATGATAGTATCCCAAACAACAGGAATCTTACCAATTCAGAAATCTATTTTTATTTGCTTAAATTAAGTACCCAGCCAGAAAAATACGAATGGCAAAGCATTTGCCCAGTACTTTCAATGGTGATATGAGCGTTGGTAGAGCGTTAGATATCTGAAGAGTTAAGTGCTTTGCCAACCCCAAAATGATAACACCGGGCAGGGCTTGGCCGTACCTTTTTGTAAAACGTTGGCAAAGCACTGGCGATGAGCGCTTTGCCAGTACCAAAACCATAATTTTAAAACGTTGGCAAAGCATTGGTAGAACAACCAATAAAGTGCTTTTTTAATAATATAATAAGTGCTTTGCCAACCCCAAAATGATAACACCGGGCAGGGCTTGGCTTATGGTTTCTTTTTTAAAACGTTGGCAAAGCACTGGTAATAAGCGCTTTACCAGTACCAGTACCAACACCAAAAACGACCAATAAAGTCCTACTTAGTAATTCACTTCAGTAAAGAGTTGTAATATTTCTTATTGAATGATTTTGATAATTTGAATAGAAATAACAATAGGCTTGCTTCAGCTAAGTTAATTACAAAATAACTGAATATTTTATTTATTAAATTATTTTTGTGATAAGTTAGCACAATTTTTTACTACAAATTTACTAAAGAAAGAAATTTGAAAATAAATTTCTTAAGTAAAATTTTAGTACAAAAACTTTGTGCTGACTATAATAGGAGACCTTAATATTCTTAACTTCAAATCATAAATTGCAAATTAGTTTTGAATTTTTCCACTCTTGTTGTGAACAAGGTATGTGGCACTGTTTTTATTAAGTTAACGGTTGTAAATAAGTACTGGCAATGCACTTTTTACCAATGTTGGGAAAGCGTTCTAAGTCAGTACTGTGCCAGTGCTTTTTTATTTTTACGCTTGTAAATTTTGTAAGTCAGGTAATGGCAAAGTACTTTTTACGAACGTTGGCAGAGCGTTCTAAGCCAGAGCTGTGCCAGTGCTTTTATTATTTTTACCGTTGTAAATTTTGTTAATTAAGCACGTGATTGGTAATTTTAGGACAATTGACACTGCTTAACCCACTTCAGTATTAAATTATACCAGTCCCGTGATAAGTCCTTTTTAACCAGTCACTTTTAGGTCAATTGACTCCTCATTCCCCATAGGGATGTTACCGAACATAAATTTTAAAAAAATGTTTGGCTAGACTAAATTGTCAGCTGCAGCTCTTTACTTTTTTTTTTTTTGTTTTTATCATTTAACTACTTTTTTTATTCATACAAAATATGAAAGTATTTTTTTTTTTATTTTGCTTTAGATGAATTTATTCATATTTACTCTTTTGTTGTTTAGTACACACAATTATTTTCTCAAAAAGAATAATAAATTGATAAATGTAAATTGTACTTGAGAGCTCGAATACGGGACAGTGTACATTAAGGTATATAAGCTACTATTTGTTAATTTATTGTTTTAATACAAGAAATTTTGCAAAATACTTTTTGAACTCTTTGTTAAGGCACACTACAGTTTTAAAGTTACAGATTCAAAATAGAAGACTTCTTATCAGTTTTTCTTTTTGATCAAAACTACTTATATGAATTGCTTTTGCAATTATCGACAATTTCTTTTTTGAGCAAAATATTGAATTATTTTTTTTGCAATTGTATTAATCAAGTTATATAATAATGTTTTTTTTAAATATAAAGAAGGCCCCAATAGAGAAATAATTTTTTTAGTCAAAAAGCAAATACAATAAACATTAAATAAGTGCGTCCAATTAAATATCGTCTAATATAAATCAAAAATATTAAATGCTTACAAAACAAAGCACAGTGTGGGCGCTGTGGTGTAAAGGTTAGCGCGTTGGACTGTTACACAGATGGTCCCAGGTTCGATTCCCGGTGACGGCAACATCAATTTAGGAAAAAAATAATATGTATGAGTTTTCTATCCCTGATATGTATCGCAGGCCCAACTTCGGTGTTCCCATAGCACTTAACCCCACCGAAGTAAAATAATTAATCAGGGCTATGAAGCAAAAAGCTTCAATAAGTTCGCCAAATCTCCATCAGGTGGCGAGCAACAAGTGTTCTAAGACTTTTCAGCCAGCGAAATTACAGTGTTGCCATGTTTGAAGCCTTCCTCTTTTCCCACCTTTCATCTCTCCATTATCACCTTTCCAAAGAAAGCAACACATAAATAAATAGGAATAATTTCCTGAGTGTTGCTTCTCTTAGAAAAAAAAATAAAATTTTGGACTTTAGCACATTTAATTACTATAAATGCAATTAATGTTTATCCCGATGAAAATAAATTTAAATAAAATTTTATTATTAACTATGATAAATAGGCATTATTTTGTCGTTTTAATGTTTTTTCATGCTTTTACTTTTAATTGGTAAAATTCAAAAATATTTCTGCGCCCAAAAGAATTTCGTTCACTATAGAAAATAATTTATTTTTATCCAAATAAACTTTCGACGGCACAAAATATAGGTGTCCGGTGATAGGTTAATAATATATTTTATAAAAACATATGCAACAATAGCTTAAATATGCGAATTAGTCGCTCTTATGTATTCGCAATACCACACAGCGTATGAGTTATGTATATTTTTTCAATATCACTCATACGACGTGTATCACCACATAACAGTGCTTTAGATTAGTCCTATTCAAAAGTATACATGTAGTTGTTTTGGTGACAAAATGAGAATTGCAGTGTACGAAATTTTGAATATTATTAGTATCGGTATGAATTTATTTTTTATTGAAAATATGAAAATAATAATGTTCTGAGTAAAAATTGAATTTCTATCGGAAAAAATAAATAAAAGATACAACGATTAAACAAAAATACAATTTTTGAAAGAAAAACTTAATAAATACATATATACATTAGGGTGGATTTTATCATTCTATGTAAAACAAAAGGTTGCTGATTTTTTTTAAACCAACATCAATGTATTTACATATCTATAAAATATCTTTAATATACTGGATTTATCATATAACACTGTTTTAAAGAAATGACAACTAAACAAAAATAAAGTTTTTGAAACGAAAAAAAAAAACAAATACATATATACATTAGAGAGGCTTTTTTCATTATATAAAATTTTTTTTTGGTTTTATCAATCAATATTAATGATTTTATTGTATTTACATAAATATCTCTAATCTGTTGGATTTATTAGATTAGATTAGACTAGACTAGAGCGGCACTATGCACCGCGACCAGAAGTTAATATTTTGTTCTGCCGGCGAATTCACCCTATAGGTTCAGGCTGCCTACGAAGCCAACTATCCTACCAGGTAAACAGTTCCAAACGTCCGTCGTCACTATTCGACCACCAAAATAACGCATCCTCCTGTCGGAGAGCTTTGAATATTTGCAGACCACATGCTCTGAGGTCTCGGGTTATAATTCACAAAATCTGCACGTATCCGTAGAAGATCGTCCCATCTTGTACAATTGATACCTAAGGCCACAGTGTCCCGTGAGGTAACCCGTCACGGTCCTTAGTTCGCCCCTTGTCATAGACGAGAGTTTCCGCGACCTCTCCCCAGAGTTAGATATAAACAGCATCGCCTGTCGTTGCAAAGGCGATCTGGCCCAAAAGGCCCCAAACTCCGACTCCCTCCATCTTCTGAGCCTCTCTCTGACATACCCATTGGGTACGCCACAGAAGGGTTCAGGGCCATTTGGATTTATTATGTGATCCAGTTAAAAAAAAATTACAAATATTAAATATTTGGAAGGAAGAAATAATTCATCATATATATTTAGCGTAGCTTTTTTCATTCTATGAAAAAAAAAAATTCGATTTCTAATACAATCATTTAGCATCAAATTTAAATACCGAAATTTCGAATACGAGCCGACAACGTTAACCAGTACCACAGCAGACCTGAAATTAAAAACTAGACAAAAAAAATGGTGTTGTCCAATTTTAATTACGGTTTTCCCAGGAAAAAATATGCATAACACATTTCAACGCAATGTATTTGAAATTGGTTGAAATCTTTTACTTTATCTTTTCATATGCATTTTTAACATTAGGTATGGTGCGGCATGGGTTAAAGTTGCCGAATCTGTTTCGAATTTTTAAAATTATTTTAACGTTTATATTAAATAAATGCATTTTTTCAATAATTTTATTAAAGGGTTTTTCTTGATCTTGGGTTATAAATTTTTCAATATTTATGCTTTCGTTACAATTGCGTATGAATAAAAAAATTTTTAAATTTCATTTCGTTGTTTAGAACATATAAATTTTCAATCATGAAAAAAAAATGTTCACAAAGTTAGGTGTTGGGAAAACGATAACACTTTTAGTGAAATTGTTTTTAGTTTTCCAAAAATCTTTAATTTCAGTTCTGCTTTGTGCTTTGGTATAACGCAACATGGTATAACGCAATCTTCGAGGTCTGATCAATAAGTCCGTGACTTTTTGAATGAAACGCAGTTTTTTTTGCAAAAAAAATGTATTTTTCAACATAATCTCCTTCTAGCTCAATACACTTAGTCCAACGTTTCTCCAATTTTTGTATCGCTTCCAAAAAATAGGATTTTTCGAGGTCCATAAAATAGGCATTTCTTGGCTATATGAGGTCGTTTTTTTTTAATCCTCATTAAATCGGTCCAGTAAGTTGGCATAATTTTCGCCGTTTATTGTTTTTTCCCTTTGAAGGTAATCGATGTGGATTATCTCGCGTGCATCCCAAAAAACCGTTGCCATCTCCTTATTGGCCGACAAACTTACCTTGGCCTTCTTCGGAGCCGGTTCACCCGGAGAAACCCATTGGTTAGACTGCTGCTTGGTCTCAGGAGTGCTGTAATGGATCCATGCTTCATCCACAGTTACAAAACGCCGCAAAAACTCATTCGAATTACAGTTAAACAACTCCAAACATTCCTTTGAAGTTGTCACACGATTACGTTTATTGTCAATTGATAGCAAATGCGGCATCCATCTTGCAGACAGCTTTCTTAAACCCAACTGATCATTTAAAATCGAAAACACACTGCCATATGAAATGCCTATGGCATCAACAATCTCACGCACTTTTTCTCTTCGATCGGCCAACACCATATCGTGGATTTTTTCGACATTATCGGGTGTATTGACCTTAATTGGCCGTCCAGAACTTTCAGCGTCATTTCTATTTGTGCGAACACAACGAAGGTCAGTAAACCACCATTTTACCATTGAAATCGATGGTGCAGAGACCCCATAGTTTTTATCAAGATTTTCCTTGGTTTGATTGACGTTTTTTTCGCAAAAAATAATGTTTAATGAGCACTCGAAATTAACTTTTTTCCATTTAAAAAAAAAACCAAGAGGTTGAATGTTTTGAAGTAAATGACGGAACTTGTTCAAAATTTGACAGTAGTACTTGATGGCAGCAGTATTGCATTTCATATAACTACGTAGGAAGTTCGAAAAGTCAGACTTATTGATCCGCCGTCGTATATGAAATTATACCGCTTTTCGAAGACTGTTCTCAAAACTTGATTCCATCAACAAGCGCAGATCCCCTATCAAAAAAGCTGCGAAAGCTGCGAAAGTTTAAACCACCATACAACTTTTCACCAAGCAGCGATATGGAAATTACTTTTTAGTGAATATATCTCCCATGTCTAATGAGTCCATTATATATTGGGTTGGATCTGAAAGTTAAAAACCATTAGCGAAAAAATAAAATGCATAAATGACATTTTTTTTATTATTAAATTTAATGTGTTTTTTGGTTTTTTAATATTTCTGCCATTTTAGCCTTTACAAGATTTTTCCGGGAATAGCAGACAATATGCATATCAGACTTAGTAATTTTGAAAAAACATTAACGCTGTAACATTTTTTTTTTAGAATTTCGTTACTTCCAAATGTGCTTCCATACAAAAAGTCAAAAAAATTTGATTTTTATATGAAATATATTACTTATTATTAAATCAGGTTACGTATTTTTTATAAGCTTTACAGTATACACATATAAAATGATATATAACAGAATATACATTTTACGTTCATAAGTGAATAAAAATGGAATATTAGTTTTTTGAGTTATGCTACTTTACAAAAAAAGTACTAGGAGTAATTTAGTACTACTTTAACATGTGTGTGTGCAGTGGTAAGGCCATTTTCTTTTTTGATCATAGACAATAAGCATATCAAAATTTTTCTCTTGAATGGTACATAAATACTTAATTAAATTTAGTTTAATATTTTACGTTTAAAGCCGAAAACCTGAGACTGGTCGATCTGACAAGGGACTTCCCCCAACGCTTACAGGACGATTTGAATGAGAATCGGATATGTTGTAGAGAATTAAAACTTATGATATATGTACATGCTTTTTTATGTGCCATCTCGAAGGTTTAAGGGTTAAAAAGTTCTATTTTGTATGGGAAAGTACCAGAAAACGAAATGTTTGCTTATTTTGCTATAAGCATTCGTCTCTGGTATGTAATATTATATATCATTGGAAAGTTTATTAAAAATACACATTATTGAGTTAAAATAAGTGGACCTTTACAAATAAATAAAAAAAATTTTGACAAAAACTATTTTTTTTCATACTTTTTGTATGGGAGCATGTCTCAAATTTACGAAATAAAATGTACGTATACAATTTTAAAATACTCTTAAAAGTATGAATTTTGATATGTATATTCCCAATGTGTTTGTCAGACAACACTTAAAAATGTCCCCGAAATAATAATTCGGGAAAACAACTATCAAATCCGAAATAGCGAGAATATTGAAAAAAGAAAAAAATCTATTCACTTAAACTTAATAATGATTATTATATGTGAGGTTTGGTCGTAGTACCAGTATATAAAGTACCCTAAAATGAATAAATTTTTACAACAGCATTAAAGATAAAATTTTACAAAAACAAACTATTGGCGGGCAGCTGTGTCTCTAAAATCTCTTGCAATCAATAAAACAATTACCTATAGTTCCTATGTATGTCCGAAATTTTGACTCTCTATCCGAGTTTCATTGAAATCATATCCGAGTTTCATTCAAATCGTGGGGTTACCGTTGAGGGAATACCTTGTTAGTATTTTTTTTATTAATCGCAAAATTAATTCGTGTGCCAATCCAACGGACATGGTTCATTCCCCGGAACGACCAAAACATTGAATAAAATAACTTATTTAAATCTTAGTTTGAAAAATAAGTTTTACCAACGTTTAAAGTTTTGTTTCTCCAATGCTTTTCATAACAGTTTTTGAACATTCTGCTCATTTGTTTTTATATTGATATCGGGAAAGCACTAGATGCCAATAATAATTGTATCACCTGCTAAAGTGCCTTGCCAGCTCTTGTCCGTTCGTATTTTTCTAACTGAGATGGTCAAGCCGAATTAAAATATATTTTACACTATTTTAACTTACCCCTTCATATTAAAAAAAAAAAAAAATCATTTACCGATTCCATTATGTTTTTCATTTTCACAAGAATCATTGTAATAAATTTGTTGAAGATTTAACATTTAAAACTTTGTAATTCCACTAAATAGTAAAAAAAAAAAAATAACAAAAAATTAATAGCTCTCCACGAAAAACTTTTAAAAATAACAAAATGAAAAACAAAAAAGGGTAAATGATTGTTAAATGAAATGAAGTTGCAACTCATGCAATTCATCATAGAGTGCGAATACAAACACACACACACAAATAATTTTACTTGAAAAAGTATGTTTCATTGAGCATAAAAGTTTTACTACATGGGTTTTGTTGGTCTTTATATGAATATAAGGTCTATATGAGTTATTCCATATCCACCTAAAGATTTTTTATATCTTGATTTTTGTTTGCCTTTAAATTTATCAGACGCATTCTTAAATCGAAAATATTTGACACGTATTTTTAGGAAAAATTAAAAAATTATTTAATTATTTGTGTGTAAAATCTAAAAAAAAAAAAACCTGAAACATTTTCGGACATGTCGATATTTAAACTGATGTATTTGTTCTTTTCTGAAATATAATTTCACACAGATAAAAAAGCAAACAAAGTTCCTCTTTTTAAATCGTTCTTCTCCCAAACTCACTCCGAATTTAACCTATTATTTTTAACAAATTTAAAGTTTATTCAATTATTTCTCTGAGTGCATACTTGCAATTTAAAAATAAATAACATGTGCAAAATGTCCTACCATGTAAAAAAACACAAATTGTGAATTTTCGTACTATATATGATTATATCCGAAAAGTGAGAGTATGGAATATATGATGAGTCTTAAAATAGATTTACAAAAAATTGTGGGATCAGATCATATTAAAAATAATGATATAAATAAGAACTTATGGGTAACGCATTATTTGTTGTATTTAAATAATCGGAAAATTATATAGTTATTAGTAAGTTCTTTTTATTTATGTTAAAGTAAGCGGGTGTCATTAATGGTAGTCCGAAAAGTAATGATATTTCATTACCGTTTCTACACTGGGTTTAATACATCAATTTCAATATCGACATGTAAGTACATTTTTATTTTTTTTAATTTTCAAATGCAAATAACTTAATTAAAATTTTTGTTTTAACTTTTTAAAAAAAAAAAAAATCTAGTATTTTTGAAATACGAATACGTTTGCCAAATTTCAAAGCAAACAAAAATCGTGATGAAAAAAAATTTTTCGGTATGACATGGAATGACTCAAATGAGTGAGTTGTAAACGAGTTGTATTAAAAGTGTTTAAGCATTTATTAATTAAAGTAGTTTTTTTATTAAAATTACAAAAATAAAAACTTTTGAAACTTAAACCATAAAACTAACCAACACCATCATAAATAAAGTAATCAGTGATGACAAGCGAGCTTAAAGTAGTATATCTATAGCGACTTTTCAACTATAACCTTAAAAAATTTTTTATTTCACTTTTTTTTTTCTATCTAAAGCGTCCGCCATCTAACGTTTTTTTTTTTCAACTAGTGCTTATTTCGTGAATGGTAACACTTAGCTCATGTCTGATTTGACTGATAATTAGTTTTATCCTTCCGCTGAACGAATATGGTTGTGTATACGCTTGAACAACGCTGGGAAATATTGCGACATTACATTGAAAATCATGGCCTTTGATCGACTTACAGAAGATGCCGATTTTGCCAAAAAAAAATCATCCTTTCAGATGAAGCTCATTTTGATCTTGGCGGGTATGTAAACAAGCAAAATTGTCGCATTTGGAGGCACAGAAAAGCCGCACGCATACATTGAAAAGCCGATACACCCAAAACGAGTCACTGTTTGGTGCGGATTTTGGTCCAGAGGCATAATTGGGCCATTTTTCTTCGAAAATGAGCAATGAGTGGCCGTTACAGTCAATGGCGATCATTATCGGGCCATGTTGAACGAATTTTTGTTCACAAAAATTGAAGAGGAGGATATTGGCAACATTTGGTTTCAACAGGACGGCGCACAGTGGCGACTTTTGACCTTTTTCGTTGCAAAAATCATAACTTTTAAAGTAATAAAGATATTTTAAAAATTTAAAAATCATTTGAAAGAAGACCCGCAAGGTGATAGGCCATCCGCGGCACTGTGCACAGTGTTGTCTTTTGACGTTTTTCGTTGTAATCATTATAACTTTTAAAGTAATAAAGATATTATTAAAATTTATAAAGTATTTGAAAGATAATCCCTTTAGCTTAAGAATAATTAACCGGCATGGCCGGCACAGTGCATCGTTTTGACTTTTTTCGTTGCAAATTTCATAACTGTTGAAATTATCAGGACATACTTAATGTTTAAAACGCACTTGAATTCACAATATTTTATTGTTTTTGCTTTGTTCTCTTTGTTCTCTTTATTAAATGTATTTTATTTTAATTTATTTCCCTTTACATGATTTTTTTTTATTTGATTTTAATTTTAATGTTTTTTTAATGTTTTTTTCCACACACTTTTTTCACTTTGATTGTCACTGGCTAGATATTGAGACTTGATAACATTATAAGCACAGAATATTTGGAAATAAAGCTTTAAAAAATGTATGTGCTTGCCGATGTATGTGCTTGCAATGTTCAGTTAAGTGCAAGATGAAATACTCATTGCTTTAATTTCATTTCTTTATAATTAGCTGTAGGCTCAATTTTAACAGCTCATTCACTATGGTCCAAAAAGTTAATACTTTTTAAATTAAAAACTTACTAAAAATAAATTTAGATAATTTTTTTTGTACAAAAACCTTTGTCCGTTTAAAAAATTCTTAAAAATCCCATCATGACACATATACTTGTACTTAAGTATTTTTTTTGCAATTCATATGTTTTACATTTTTTTTTATTTAAAATCCCAAATTTAAACTTCTAAAATATCTTAATTCGTTCAGGAGATAGAGCTCATCAAAGTGGTAACTTTTCCGAAATTTTTTTCCGCTAGGGGGCGTTGTAAGCGAATGAAAAAGCATAAAAAACTAAATAATAAATTAAAGACCAATACATCTACTAAGTTTGGTATACACTTAGAGTGGATCTCAGTGCTGCCCAAAATCTGTTTGAATATTTTGAAAATATATCTTTTTGTAGTAAAAGTTGTTACAGTTTTATTGTTTTTTCATGTACACGGGCAAGTACGGGTACCCAATTTCAAGAAAATAAGTTAGAGTATTAAATACTTAACAACCTCTGTTTAATAGTTCCCGTCACAAACCGTCACTTTTTTTGTTCTATTCTATTAAGTGTGAAAAAATACCCAAATATCATGTGTTTGCAAAATTACGCCTAAAAAAAATATTGGACCGAATAACCCTTTTTTACATCGTCTCATTGGAATTAACATACCTTTCATCCGACACCAAAAAATTAATGATCAGTTGTATAGTTTGCCTGAAATTCAATTGAAAAGATGATATTTTTTTTTTATTTAAACATTTTTTGTAAGTCCGAAAAATTGTCAACTTTGATTGACTCTAGAATTCATAATTTTTATCCGATTTCAAAAATTTTTTGGATTCTTAATCAACGAGAAGTTCTCTACCAGATGTAATTATTCATTTTATCAAATTCTTCTGTCAAATTTTTGATTTTTGCAACGCTTTAAGGGAAAAGGAGCTACAGTGCGGCGCTACGTGCCACACAGCCGAAGCTATGCTCGATGTTTTGCGCCCTGTTTTTGAAGATCGCATTATCAGCTGCAGAGCTGATGTCGTTTAGCCACCTCGGAGCTGCGATTTGACACCTTTGGCCTATTATTTGTGGGGTGCCGTCAAAGATAAGTGTTACGCCAACAAGCCAGAGACAATTGACGCTTTAAAGGACAATATTCGTGTAGCCATTGGTGAAATACAGCTGCACACAATCGATAATTCGATAATGTGCTTAAAAATTGGACCGATCGTGTAGGCTACTGCATGGCCAGCCGAGGCAGCCATTTGAATGAAATTATTTTCCATTATTAACCGGAAGGATTGTACTTTCAAATAAAAAAATAAATTTGAGAAAATATTCAGTAATTTTTTTTTTATAGCATTTTCAAAAAAAAAAAAATTATTTGGCGGACCCTTTATATGATTTTAAATCTTATGAGTTTGCGCGTTTTGAAATTATAACAATTTGACAACATTGGTTTTTATAATGAACAAAGTGATGAATTGTTTTTTTTTTTATATACAATCAACATTGTTGCATATTTTATGGTCGAGCATTTGAAAAACACAAAAAAAATGTGTTAAACAAACGTGTAAACTTGTTTGATTATTCTACACTAATGGAAAAATTAGAAACTACTAAAAATTAGAATAAAATTACGTTTTAGGAAAAAGACTAAAATTTGCACATTTTTTGTGCTTAAAATTAGTAAGATAAGGACAGCAAATATATATTTGTTCAGTGCGAACCGGTAGGCTAGTTGGTAGCATGCTGGCTTATCTGTGCGGGGGTCGTGGATTCGATTCCCACCAGAGACACTTATCTGTTTTCGCTACAACGCGCCGAAGGCCATATTAGCTAGTGCTCGGTTAGGGTAATAATAATAAAAAAAAAAAAATATTTGTTCAATATAAAAAAAATTATTGTATTTGAACTTAATTTGACATAAATGAAAGTTAAAAAATAATATTCTAAAACAAGCAAAAAAAAAAATTACGAATAATTTAGTAGACAATACAAAAATCACAAAAACATGTGAAATTTTAAAAGTCTAATACTTTTTAGCAAATATGACTGTTGATTTTAGCAGGATATACTGTTGTTTGCATATAGCGAAACTAAGGGTAAATAAAACATAAAATTTTTATATTTTAAAGGTTTTTTTTTGCTATTTTTCGCATTTTATATTCAACAACTGTTTTTGCAGATTTTAGCATAGTTTATTGCTATTTGCAATTAACTAAAATTCAACTCGGTTATGGCTTACATTTTGTAATTTTGGCAGTTTTATTTCTGCTCCCAGGATGAGTTTGGGTTCGTACCCGAAGTTAGGTAAGTTGCGATAAGTTAGATGAAGATAATGGGATACATAATTAATTACTTTGTAATGAATACTCCTTAAATTCAGCATTATTTCGAAATATAATGCAATGAGTTAAATAATAAATGGTTACATAATGCTTACCTTCAACATAATTTTGAAACTCGAAGTAATGTGTTACCAATAATTGGACGTTCATGGTTTACATTGCAATAATACATTATTGCCTTTTAGATTATATTAGAACAAAAAATAATAACTTACCGAGTATCAATTACATAGTGCATGAAATAGAAATGTAAAATAATATTAAAGTTTTTTTTTTTAAGTGTATTTTAATACACATCACTTTTTGATTTTGGTAAGCATGAGGGTAAGGTACACTGAGAGAATTATCTACCTTTCAGTAATGAATTTCTGCATAGATTTAATGAAAATTGTAACCGAAACTCGTCCATTGAAGTTCTCATAAAGTCTATTAAGTAGCTTTCATTAAGGTCAATGTTTTTAAAATGTTTGTGGAATTAATGAAAATCTTCATAAAAGTAATGAATTATTCCGACAAAGAAGTGTTTATAAAATTTATGAAACAGTTTCATAAAATTTTTTAATATAAGGAAGTTCCTTGAATTAATAAAACTCCTCTTGAAAAATACTTTAGAAATAAGCAAATGAACCGATTCATATGAGTTTTTAAACAATTTCATAGAAGTACTAAATTAATACAAGTCTACATTGAAATAGTAAAGCACTTTATAAATATATTGAACACTGAAGAATGAAATCTTATATCTAAAGTTTGAAATGTATGAAATTTTATGCAAAAAAAAGTCGCATAAAAAATTTTCATTAAGTTATGAAGAGATAATTTATGAAATCGAATGAATGTTTTTATGAAACTATGATATATTATAAAAAAAAGTTTATGAAGACTTTCTTAATATTAATAAAGTTCTTGGATATAATGAAATTCGTCATTGAGTCTACGAAAAAAATTCTATGAAATTATTTCATTAATAGCATTAAGGATAATTCTTTCAGTGCATATATTTTTAACATCAAAAACGAAAAATCGAAGCACAATAATTGATTTACATTCTAAGCAATCCATTATTTTATGTGTCGAGAGCTTAGTGGTTAGAATGCCCTCCTGAAATCCATTGAGCGCAGGTTCGAATACCATCAGGACCACGTTTTTTATATAATTTAAAAAGTATTTGCAATAATTTGTTTTTTGAAAATATATATATAGACATACAACTTTTTCCAACAAGGCTATCAAATAAGTTAGCAGATTCTTTACCCGCTACTAGCTAATGAGTCCACACAATACTTTAAAGCTCATCGCCTGTTATTCATTCAGTAGTGAAGTTTGGTGTATTGCAATGAGAGGAACCCTATGGCCACACATTATTTAGCCCTTGTTTGGTAATGTGTGCTTTTGATGGGCTATTCATACCTTAATAAAATTAAGCGAAAAAAGAATTTACTAATTTTTGCAATTTTTTCTGCAGCTTCATTATTAAAATTTTTTTTTATTTTATTAATTAATAATCATATAATTACAAATTATATCCTAATACCCTAACCGAGCACTAGCTCCTATGGCCTTCGGCGTGTTGTAGCGAAAACAGACCAGTGCCTCTGGTTGGAATCGAACCCATGACCCCCGCACTGATAAGCCAGCACGCTACCAACTAGCCTACGGGAGCGCACTTAAAAAAAAAAAAAAAAGTAGCTATTTCTGTTTATTTTACACATTTATTTCTATGACTGTATGTAGTTTATAGACTGAAACAACAACAACTACATTAACAACAGCAAAACATTGTTGTTAAACTTTCACAATTTCAACAATGAATTTGAGAAACTGTGGTAATACAAACAGGAACAGAGCACACACTCAAAACAATAACAAAAATTAACAATATAATCAGCGAAAAAAAAGTTTCATCATATTGATGAAATTGTTTCATAAATCGTTTGTCATAAATTTTTCATCATATTTGTCAAGTTTTCATAAATACTATGAAGAGTGTCATAACAATTTATGACAAATATTTCATAGACCTTCATCGTTGCATAAAAAAATTTCATAAAAATAAATTTTTCCTGTTTAGCGAAAAATAGTGAAATTGATAAAATTTTTATTTTTGATTGAAATATCATTTACAATTCAATTTTTTTAAAACTCCAAATCTACGAGAAATCATTTAGTATTCTGAAAAATATTTTTTTTTTTTTTTTTATAGAGAAGCAACACTCAGGAAATTCTTCCTATTAATTAATGTGTTGCTTTCTTTGGAAATTGGAAAGTGGAGAGATGAAAGTTGGTAAAAGATGAAGGGCGTCAAACATGGCAACACTGTAATTGCGCGAGCAGATAAGTCTTAGAACAGTTGTTGCTCGCCACCTGATGTAGAGTTGGCGAATTTATTGAAGCTTTTTGTTTCATAGCCCTGATTAATTATTTTACTTCGGTGGGGTTAAGTGCTATGGGAAAACCGAAGGTGGGCGCAGCGATACATATAAGTGATAGAAAACTCATAAATATAAATACTATTTGAGTTGTTTTTAATTTTAAATATAATTAATATAATATACAATTTCAGAAATTTAATTGATGTTTTTAAATAGAAAATTATTGATGCTTTTTACTTTTATTGATGTATAAAAACATTTGTGAAACATTTCATAAAATCTTATGAAGCAGCATCATCATATTTATTAAATCTTTTATAATATTTATTAAGCACTTCATAAAAAGTTATAAAACTTCATTCATCATAATATTTATGAATCATTTCATAAATATGAAGAAATCTGTCACCAATTTGATCTTTTATGACCCAACTTCATTATATTATGAAGCGCTACATTGTAAGAAAGTTTTTATTCATATTTTTTCACAGTTTTTCATAAACAGGATTAATTTTTTTCCCCGAGTGTATTTTAAATGTTGAAATTTTAAATGTATTGTAAGTTTAATGAAGTTGATGGGTAAAATTGTATTGCATTTTTTTGATGTTATGCTCCAAATATTTGCGGTTACATTGCAATCAACTGGAATAAATATTTTTTTTTTTTTTTAAATGAGCCCTCAACTCAAGTGCCGCCAACATCATGAGTTTTTAACACTCAACAACATTTTTCGACTATACCGCACTTGTTCATACAAACACACTATGATATCCCTAAAAAAATGATTTGTCGATGTTCGTTCATTACTTACCGGAGTTTTATTAAAAATCGTTTACATTGTTTACTCTTTTTTTTAAAATGGGCCAATTTGGATCGGCTCCATAAACCCATAAAACTTTCTTTGTTATATGATCTTCTAAACAAATCCATACATATAGTAGAAAATTCAGCTATGACATAAGAAAAAAGTACGTAAATTTGCGCCATCACAATTGTAAATAAATTTGGGAATCATATTCTGCTACATTCAGGTGACCTAAATTTTAGCTAAAACATATAAAGGGTGCTTGTTATAGAGGTCTAGAACTTTGAAATTGAATAAACACAGATGAATTTTTTATATTGTCATGAAATTTACCTTAGTCGAAGGATAATCTTCTGGCATTATAATTTAAATATGATTTCTGTCGTATGACCACTGTGGAGTAAAATTAATAACAACTACATAGTTTTATGTTCGAATATGAACTGTTTGTTTATTTGTCAAACTTAAAGCTAGGTAGCTATGGAAGAGAAACCAACGTGTGTATAAAGACCGTGTGAATATTTACCTTGATAAAAATAAGGTATGAGGTGTTATTAAGTTACACCATGTGAATTTGTATGGTCAGCAAAAGGCTGGCATTTAAAATGTTTAAGTCTGTCTGGCATTTCCATAGTTGGGACTATACATATGCCATATTCACGGTTGGGAATAATCACACGTTACACCTCCCTTTTTGGAAAAAAGATTGAGCAATCTATTTGGTCAATCTTTTATATAACTTAAATTGTATTATTATTTTTAATATTATTTTATTTTTTTTTTTTCTTAAATTAAATTTTATTTTAGAAAAAATGATGATTTGTGGATTTGATCAGGATCCACAGATCAATTCTATTAATATTCTATTATATATATTTTTTTTTTTTTATAATCTTTTAAAATTTTAAAATTTGACTTAACTTATGTTTTTTTTTTTAATTCTGTCCAAATGTATTGTTCGTTTCATGTCATTTTTGTCTTTTAATATACAATTATTTCTATTATCTAAACCTATGACCTCATAAGGTCCCTTAAATAAACTATCTAACTTATGACCAACTTGGTCCACATAAACTAAGTCCCCTATTTTTACTCCTATACTATTACTATCCCTATCATATAAAAGTTTTCTTCCGTATTTGCCATTCTCAATCAACTGTCTTGCCCTTTTGTGCGCCAGTTGTAATCTAAATTTTATTTCTTTCGCATAGGCGTCCACGTTGTATAATGGATCTATCTCGCCATTGGATAGAAATTCAAATAGGTAAGGCGTCTTACCAAAACCAATTCGTAAGGACAATAATCATGTGCCAACGATGGAGTAGTGTTGTAGCAAAACGTGAAGTACTTCAGCCATTCGTCCCAATCAGTTTTGTCAACCGAAAATGTAGGATCGAACGTATTCGTTGAATGTTCTGTGGACTCTTTCCACAGTTCCAAGCGTTTGGTGATGGTACGCTGTAGAAGTAACATTCTCTATATTCAATAATTTACAAATCTCATCAAATATCTGATTCTTATATTCTGTGCCCATGTCAGTTATAATTTTCTTCATGGGTCCATAAATCAATATGCATTTATCAACAATTGCTTTTGCAATTGTTTTAGCACTTTTGTCCACAATTGGTACAGAGATTAGATACTTAGTCAGGTCACATATAATAGTGACTGCATAAGCATAGTTATCCTCTGTCTTCGGTAATGGTCCAATAGTATCTATTTGTACCACTTCGAACGCTTTTACCGGTGTTGGAGTTAAAATCATCTCCTCCTTTGTGTGTCTAAACATTTTATTAGTCTGACATTTGTTGCAATTTTTTACATATTTAGTAACGTCTTTTGTCATGCCTCGCCATGAAAATTTTTGACGTATCTTTCCTAACATACGACTGATTCCTGGGTGGCCGCCCAATATTGGATCGTCGTGATATTTTCGCAAAATCTCCTCTTTTTCATTATTATCTAATATTCTCCTTATTTTCGGCGTGAGTTTTATTGTTAATTGCTCGAGCATTCTATTTCCTTTTTCTTTATATTCATTTATCGCGATATTTTCAAATAGCGAGTCACCTAATGACTGCTGTAATTCTACTAATTCATTATCGACTGCTAATTTTTCAAGCATTGGAAAGAATTGATCTAGGTCAATCTTTCCATTATCAATAATCTTCTTCATATTTCTCGTGATCACCTTATCATCTTTATCAATATATATATAGTCGCCTTTAATTGCTAGCCTGGCGCTATTTTTATTTCCAAATTTACTCAACGCTTCGTATATCTTTATCTTATCTTCAGATTTTGCCTTTCCACTTTGTCTATTTTCGTTACTTATAGTGGCTTTTCTGCTTTGTTGTCTTGTTGTTACCTTTAATATATCAATTACATTTTCCTTTATTTTCAATATTTCCGAAAAATCTAATCGAGACAAAGCATCAGCCGCACAATTATCTTTTCCCCTCAGATACTCTACGGTAAAATCGTACTCTTCCAAGTCTAATCTCATTCGTGTTAACTTGGAAGATGGGTTTTTCATCGCAAATAAGTATGTTAATGGGCGATGATCGCTTCTAATCAAAAATTTAGTTCCATATATGTATGGTCTGAAATACATTATCGCCCAGTGAATTGCCGCCAATTCCTGCTCGATGGTAGATTTATTGCTTTCACCTCTTGTAAAGGATCTCGAAGCATATGCAACCGGGAGTTGCAAACCATCATATTCCTGGCTAAGTACCGCACCGCATGCATGTTTGCTTGCGTCTGTAGTTATACAGAATTGTTTCTGAAAATCTGGATACTTTAGTATCCTTGGACTAATAAGCTTCTTCTTTAAGTACTGGAATGCCTTTTCGCAATTCTCAGTCCATTCGAACTTTACATTTTTTCTACACAATCTTGTTAAGACAATGGAATGTTCAGCGAAATTTGGAACAAACCTTCTATAGTAATTGCAGAATGCAACGAATCTTTTTGTTTCATCGGCATTTTTGGGTGTTGGATAGTCTTTAATTATCTTGAATTTACTATCGTCTGGAAGTATGCCTTTATCTGTGCATTTGTGACCCAAATAAGTAACCTCATGTCCAAAAAATGAGCATTTTTCAGGGTGTAGTTTTATGTTATACTTGCGACATATTTCAAATACATCTGTTAAGTTCTTCAGCATGTGATTTTCAGAACGACCTAGTACGACTAGATCGTCCATATAGAGAAATGCCTGTACTGGAGATAATCCAGCGAATGCTATAGACATCATTCTCTGAAATGAGTTAGGAGCTATTTTAAGTCCATATGGTAATCGCTTAAAACGGAACGAACCTTTGTCCGTTGAAAACGATGTTATGTCCCTTGAGTTTTCATCCATCTCTATTTGGTGAAAACCTGACGTTAAGTCAAGGCAGGAAAAATATTTTGCTCTGCCTAAGTTATCAAGAATATCATCTATTCTTGGTAGTGGGAATTTATCAGCAATCAATTTCTTGTTGATTGCCCTATAATCTACAACTAATCTCCAACGTTTCTGGTCGCTTCCAGGTAGAGATTTTTTCGGTACCAAAAGAATTGGGCTATTGTATTCTGAAGCTAATGGTTCTATTATATCATCATCTAGTAGCTTGTCTACTTGTCTCGCAATTTCCTCCTTATGTTTATAAGGAATTCTATAATTTTTAACGTATGATGGCTCTGTATCTCTCAAGCGTAATTTCTGCTTGTAAAAATTATTAAGCGAAATTCTTTCCGTTTCGAGTGCAAAGACGTCAATATATTCCTTACACAGATTCTCAAGTTCGGGTCTCACAAAATCAGGAAAATTTTTAGACAACAATTGCAATTTTATCTGATCACAAAATTTGTCATTTGGAATGACTGTTTCATAATCATCTAAATTTTCAGTTTTCAGGTTTATGTTCCTGATAACAACATCGTTTGGTGTCGTGTTTATTATTCTCACTAAGGGTTTAGTACTTGTCGCAATTGTATTCGCAACAAATATTCCATCTTGAAGTTCCTGGTTTGGAATGAGAATATCCTTATCAGAGTTTTGGTTACTAATTGCCCTAATAACCTCTGACCTTGCAGGTATTGATATCGAATTTATACTCGGTGAATCAAGCATTGGAACAGTTATGTCTTCAGGATAATCGCTTGGCCGAAGTATAAGCCAATCCTGATCCGTTTGATAGTCCAACATGCAGTTGTATTTCCTAATGAAATCAAGACCGAGTATTCCATCAGATGGAATAGGAAATTCATCACTAACCACGTGAAATTCGTGTTTCACCAGCAGGTTCTTAATTCTCAACTCTGTGGTAACTTTCCCCAATGTATAGGTTATACCTGCACCGATGCCGTGTAGGCTAGTTATGTAATTTAAATTAATTGAAGTGTTGCCTACTTGACCCGTTTTAATTACAGAAATATCAGCGCCTGTGTCAACTAAAAATATCAGGACGCTGTCATTTAATGTTGTTCGCATTGAGACATATGATGTAAAATTCAGATTCATACTATAGATTTTACCGTTATAATTGGTCCCATTTACTGAGTACCGGGGGTTTGGTCGTTTTCCGGACCCTCTAGGGCTAATCGGACATTATGACCTCTGTCATCACCATGGTTATTCCGACGATTATTACCGTTATATCGTCCGTTTCCTCTATAATTTGTATTATGGTTACCACCACGATTGTAACCGTTTCTGTTATGGTAACCGCGACCATAGCCTCTACGATTGTAGTTTTCACCACGACCGCGGGCATAGGTGTGACTTCCCCCTCTGGATTTGTAGAACATGATGCCAGCTGCATTTGTATTTGCATCTGTACTTGAACTTACAAATTTAGAGATTACGTCGTTCATTGAAGCAAAGTTTCCCGACTCCATAATTAGTCGAACTCTTTCGTTTGACGCGTTCTTCGTGATCGATTTCACAGCCACTTGCGTAGAGTATTTTTCCGCCAGTGAAGCTGTCAATCCATCAGCGATGTACGCAGTTGACAACGCTTTCGTCAACTCTTCAATTTCGCACGCAAATGCGTTAGCAGACTTGTTGTTTTGCCTTACGCTTAATAGTTTAGCGGTGATTACCTCAGTGGATTCACCCTTCACTGAAGCTCTCAATTTCGTTATTATAGCCTGTATGGTGTTTTCGTCACCCACCAGGTTTCTAGCCGCCCCTTTTAACTTAGTCTTTATGACATTGACGGCTACTAATTCGTGGGTCTCTTTGATTGACTCCACTAAATTCAGAGCATCTACAAAACTTTGTAGATTTTCCGGCTTGCCATCAAAATCCGGTAGGATTTTTGTGGCCAAGCCTAAGAATTCTGTCACCGTTTGTGGCATTCTTATTTCATCATCCAAATATGGCTCATAAATTTCAATTGGAACTGGGTGTATGATTACTTTGGTTTCAATAGTTTTACCCTGTGGATTCTCAATATCCACTTCGTACGTTACCTCTTCTTGGAGTGTAACTGGTAATTTTATTTCAATTTCCCTTTTCCTTAATATGCTGTGTAACCTTTCACGAATATCCTGAAAGAAACTTTCAGCAGCTGTCTGATGGGGAGTGGTCAGACGGGGGTAGTACTCGTTAAGTATTACTCTAATTTTCTCCAAAGTGGAGCACAAAATTTTTATGTGTTTTACCACCGTTTCGTCTTTGGTTTGTCTTTCAACATTAAGACATTTATAAGACTTATCGAAGTCTTCTTTTAAAAAAAAAATTTCAGTTATGTCACATCATCCCCTATCCGTTTCCTTCAGGACAACAGATTGAGGTGGATGTGGCATAAATCAGTCACTCACTATTTGGTGACTGTAGAATTTCTGTCGCGCTGTGAGAGTGTCCCTTGAGAATCATCCCAGCCGACGGAAATTAAAAAAAAATTCTGGTTACTAATAGACTTATTTATTTTCTTTTTTTTTTTTTTAATTAATAATTGCTACTTAAGAAAGTAGTACTCTTAGTACCATAAAGTAATATGCTTTTAAAAATAAAAAAAATTATTTATTACCGTATTTACTAATTTTATTGGTGTTGTTGCTTCTGTTGTAGTTGCTGCTGTTGTTGATGCTGTTTTTGTTGTTGCTGTAGTTGTTGTCAGGTCCGATGTTGTATCGGACACACCATCCTTGGGGTTGAATGGCTGATCAACCCCGGCAATACACATCCGTATTGCTTCTTCATTGATTCTTAATTATTTGTAGGGTTGAAAGCAATTTTTGTGTGTTTTGGAGAAGCCGGTGTATGTTACTACACATTTTTAAAATTTTTGCTAACACATTGCATCTTCGTTTTTATTTTATTAAAATTAGAATTGTATATATTAGTTTAGGCACATATTTTAATATAATTATTCTTTAAGTTTCTATTTTTTTTTTTTGTATTCAATTGTTTTTTTTTTTTTAAATTGTTTTTATTTTGAATGTTTTGATTTTATATATCAAAAAAAAATTGTTTTTTTTTTATAAGTTTAAGTATCTCAAAACTTTTTTTTTTTAGTTTCACAAATAATTTCATTTTTTTTTTTTTTTTTTTGTTTCACAAATAATTTCATTTAAACGGGTAGTTTATACTGCAACTTTTTAATTAAAAAAATTTTTTTTTCAATTTTATATAATTGTGTTAGTTTTTTTTTTGATTTTATTGAGATATTTATATAAGTGTTTTCACTTTTTTCTTTGTTGTTTTTTTACTTGGTTCACTATACACTAATAGAGACAATGGCAGGATCGCCATGTGGAGTAAAATTAATAACAACTACATAGTTTTATGTTCGAATATGAACTGTTTGTTTATTTGTCAAACTTAAAGCTAGGTAGCTATGGAAGAGAGACCAACGTGTGTATAAAGACCGTGTGAATATTTACCTTGATAAAAATAAGGTATGAGGTGTTATTAAGTTACACCATGTGAATTTGTATGGTCAGCAAAAGGCTGGCATTTAAAATGTTTAAGTCTGTCTGGCATTTCCATAGTTGGGACTATACATATGCCATATTCACGGTTGGGAATAATCACACGTTACACCACCACGGCTGGCTCGGACATAGTCTAATGTGGACGTTCAATTTTTGATAACTTTTTTCTACATTTGTAGCAGTATATGGGTAATTACGCAGTGAATGTTGTCCTCCAATCGTTTCGGGCTAGCAACTTCACATATTCCCACAGAAAATAGTCGAGCGGCGTTAACTCGCACGATCTTGGAGGCAAATTCACGGGTCCGAAACGTGAAACTATGCGTTTACCAAACGTTTTCTTTAATAGCTGACAAAATGGCCGCCAGTTTAAAACAGTGTTGCCAACTTAAAGTTCTATACCTGTATGAAAAACAACCTTTATTTAAAGATTTCAACTAACTAGACTCAATACAGTGACAATATTAGCTAAATATGCTAAGAATTTAGCTAAATCAAGAGAATTTTTAACTAAAATGTATGCTTAAATCTCGCTCAAAATCCTAGTTTTGGAATTAACCGGGTCGGACCAGAGGCTGATCCATATTGGCTGCCGGAAGTAGAGGTGGATAAAAATGACTACTAAGTAGGTACGGGAAAACGATTTTCAGTATATTTTGATTTATCTCAGTCAGTTTCCGAGATATAGTTATTATACAATCCATTGCAGAACTGGGTATAATTACTCATTAAATTTGGCAAGTTAAAAAAAAATAGAACAAAAAACCCATTTTGTTAATTTGTTTTTAACTATTTAAAAAGGAATAACCTTTCTTTAAATAATCTACTAAACATTAGAGTTTTAGTTTTTTTACATAAAATAATATATACCCACATACCTGATCATCTGTACAGCAAACTTGTTATTTCAGATATAAGCAGGGGAAAAAGACTTAGATTATTTAGATACAAAAGTTTAATTTCGGAGTGGCATTTCTACATATTCGCAGTATCTCTCTGGAATTCTATACCCCACAGCTCTCAACTTTTAAGTAACGCACGAAAATTTAAAGAAAATATTTTTAAACTGTTTTCGGCATAAGAAAATCAAACATAATTATTTGATAAATTAAATTATTTAAATTTATTTAAATTTTTTATTTAGTTTTTTTTTTGTTTTGTTCATCTTGTTTAATTTAAATTGTTTTTTGTTTTCCATATAAAAATTGTAATTAGTTGTTAAGTTATTAATTAATGATCTTATAATTTTTCAAATCATCAGTTCCATACTGCAAAATAAGACTCTTAGTCTTGTGTATGGAGCAATTCAAATAAATAAATAAATAAATAAATAAATAAAATAAAAAAAATCAACTATTGTTTCATAACTATACATACATTTAAATTAATATTTCAAAATTTACAAAAATTTAGGAAAAATATTTTATAGGAACAGTATTAATGATGCATGAGGCCTCTTTATTGAATCAATTCGAAAATTCTAACTGCCGTTATAGATCTCCACGTGTCAAAAACTGCTTCTTTTAGATGAAAAACGCTTTCATATTGACGGGTTTCTGCGTATATTCGACGGATTAATACTCTTCAAATATTCTCAATAGAGTTTTGATGGAAGTACATGCGGGCCATTATAATACTCTTATATTTTTTGATGATAGCCATTCTATCTTCTGACGACTTACATGTACTGAGGCATTGTCTTGTTGGAACATGAATTCTTTTTCATTGCTATTTTCCATAAATGTCACCAATGTCTCTTTTAATACTGTAATGTACTCAGAAGGAATCATTCTAGTGGTTGGAAATTAAATCAACCATACCACCGAAACAAAAAGCGCCCCAAACCATTAATGATCCGCCTGCGAAATTTCTTTTTGAGAAATATCATGGTTCCATCTGGACCATTACGATTGAACTTTTTCTCATCAGAAAAAATCACCAACAATAATTCTGTGTTTTCTTTAAGCTAGTAGAGCCTATAATTTCCAAGGTAATTAATAAACCATTTAATACATATTTTTCCGACGTTTCGACAGTTTTAAGCTGTCTTTATCAAGGAATTCGTCTATTTAAATTAAAATTTCAAATTAGTACAATTTGTATCACCAATAAAAAAATTTAAACTTACAGAATTATGTTTTCTTACTTCACATAAGTTATAATTTGTTTAATACAATACACAAAACATTAAAGCATTTAGCATTAAATTAAATTTTAAACTTAAATTAATATCACAGCTGTTTATATTATTGCAACATTATTTATGTAATTGCACAGCTTTTTATATTATTGCAAAAGTTTTTGTTTTTTTAGACATGGTAGGTGGCGCTGTTGTTGACATATTATGAAAATATTTGTATGACTGTATTTAAGATCCGTTATGGCCCATATTGAGAATGAATGTAAAAACTTTTACCTTCAAGCGTGATGTGTATGTTTGTAATCTACCTGGTTCTTGAAATCTCGCATAAAACCTAGAATTAAAAATGTTGCTGTATTGGCTCCTGTTGAACGTTTTGTAATTACATTCGTAAGCTCTGTACTTAAACTTGACGATGCAGGAAATAGCGGATGTAGCACGTCACTTGCAACCTTTAATTTTAAACTGATTTTTCTAGGCTCCAGTTACAGAAACTGGCATGAAATTTTGCACGTTATTTTCACACGTATCTATGTATTAAAAATGGCAGGGATATGACTAAAAGGCGTGTTAACCTCCATTCAGCAACGAATAAAAAATTGTTTAAGATTGGTTTCTGTTTAATGCTTTGTAAGCACTGCACCAAAACTGGCTGATATAGAAAACGTAGCACATCCAAAGCAAACTTTAAGTTTTAGACTATTATTGCTGGGCTCCTGTTGCAAAATGACAAGAAAATTGTATGCGCTTTGGCAATAATAGGTAGGATAAAACAAGGAGAAATGGAATCCATGGTTTGAATGCCGATATGTGATTTATATACTCTTTGATGCCCTGATTCCAAACCCTGCATCTAATCATCACAATTAATCTTGCCAAAAAAACGGCTATTTTGGCTCTTTTTGAAGCATTTATCATACGATTGAATCTTTTTAATTATTCAATATAAAGATAAGTTATTCGAATACACTTTACTCTTAAAGAAACCAAAATGAAATTTCATAAATCTGAATACACATTTAAATAATAAATATACATTTATCAAATGCCTTCTACAAAAAAAATATATTTTTTATATGAAATTGAGAAAAAAGAATTATAATTTCGTACAATTTTTAAGACAGCTTATGTTTGAAATGCACTTTAAACAAAGTTGGTGTAATAATTTAACCGTTTTTCGCCGACATTAAAAAACGGGAAGTTCAAAGTTTATATAGCGACCCTAAAATCTATTAAAGATTTTCTTTGAGTAGGTTTATGTAGTACTGATGGTCCATTATTCCATCTATGAAAACTAAATTACCCACGCCTGAAGCCCCCATACATCCCCAGACCATAACACCGCCACCACCGTGCTTTACAGTAAGCACCATATTTCGCTGCTCCAACTCGGTATTAGGCTTTCTATACACCTAAGTCTAAATTTAAACTATTTGGATGTGATGGAAAGGTTCTGGTGTATATAAAGCCTAATAAAGAACGGTGGTAGCGGTGTTATGGTCTGGGGATGTATGGGGGCTTCAGGCGTGGGTAATTTAGTTTTCATTGATTGGATAATGGACCATCAGTACTACATAAACCTACTCAAATAAAATCTTAAGCCAAGTGCCGAAATTTTGGGTGCTCCAAGTGATTTTCAATATTATCAGGATAATGATCCAAAACATATGGCCCTAAATACAAGGTTGTGGATGTTTTATAACTGTCCAAAAGTGATTAAACCACCTGCACAGTCCCCAGACTTAAACCCCATCGAAAACCTATGGGCCTGCTTAGAGCAAAATATAAGGAAAATAAATTTCAGTAACAAAAACCAGCTTAAAGCAATCCTTCTGGAAGAGTGGCATAAAATTGACCAAAATTACATTTTAGATCTTGTTAAATCAATGCCAAAGCGTTTAAAAGCCGTTATTAAACAAAAAGAAAGAGCAACTAAATATTAATTATTTATTTTGAATCAATATTTTTCCCGTTAATCACAACCAGAGCAACGTTGTCGAATACTTTTTTTGCGTTGAAATATTACATCTTTTTGTTTTTGTATTTTTTTTCCAGAACATTGTTTTTTGTTGTATTTTTTGTTTCATAAATAAA
This sequence comes from Delia radicum, assembly GCA_021234595.1. Lineage (NCBI taxonomy): Eukaryota > Metazoa > Arthropoda > Insecta > Diptera > Anthomyiidae > Delia > Delia radicum. The sequence continues at coordinate 109,721,553 of CM037852.1, forward strand.
GAGATAACACTTTAAGCTAATAATCTGCATTTTTTTATATTTCATTTTGTAGAATTTTTATTTAACATATTTTTCATGATTACGAAAAACAAGCAGTTTGTCGACTACTTTTTTTGACCGCTGTAGTTTTTTACACAAAATATTGCATAAATCCTGTCAAGAGACATAACTACAAGTAACTTAAAACAAATAATTAAATATTCTTCTTATTATATTTCGGGATTTGAAACTACCGGTAGCGAAGTACCGGATTTTAAATTAAATTGACATATGAGAACATGAATGTCTTGCTTGCCCAAAAATGTAATTACTTACCAGCTAAAAAAAAATTTATAATATGTGCTTATATATTTTAAAGTTTTAATATTATTTACACAAAATCTGATGAAAATTTACTTTTTGCGACATATTGGACCCGCCATTTTGAATTTTAAATTTTTTGAGTTCATTTTTGAAATCACTCACCTCCAAAACTTCTCGGTACACAACAGACAGCTACGACTACGGGAAAGACTTTTAGCCAAAAAAAAAAACAAATTTTCTGGCCCTGTGTTTCACTGGTAATACCACTTTTGCCTTTTTACATGACACCTTAATGTGTATACAAATATTTGTTTAAACATTTATTAAATATATCTCTTAAATGCTTGAATGTTATATACACATACATAAATGCTTTTTTCAGAGGCGTGGAAATAATTCAGTTTATGCTAAACTGAATAATTACTGTCAAGGACCAATAACGACCAATCAGACAAAGATCAAATGAAGATTTTCCAAAAAAACCGACTGTTTCTGATAACTGATTTTACTTATTTGTGCTTATGTATATTAGTCCGATTTTAGATACACTCATAAAAACAGCCAGTACACTCAAAAAAAAAAAGTAAATTAAAGAGTTAGTTAATCGGGTACCAATTCAGTTGAGCTAATTTTTTCTGTTGTTATCGTTTTAAATCAGTTACATAACTAAAAGCACTTGTAATCTCATTTTACCGCAAGAACAAATTTCATACATATTTGAACAAGTTTTTCGACTTCAAATTTAGTAATTTTTGATTCTCAAATTTACAAATTTTGCCAGATAATTTAAATCACAATTGTTTATAAACCATTTTGTATCTGCGCTATCAATATCACTTGTAAATGGCGTTATTTGCTCATATTTTTTATATTATTATCGTAAACTTTATATTATTATCGTAAACTATATTATTATCGTAAACTCGGAAACTAAGCGAAATAGAGCAATATTGGCATCAAATATTTACTCTGCATATATAGTTAAGTAATTAATAACTACCTATAAACCTAGTGAAAAATATGGACCTGCCTCTTTTCAGATCTGGAAAGACCTTTTTAGCAGACATTTTTTATCAATTCAGTTAAAACTTTAGCTGAATTTGATAATTTCGTAGTTAACTTAACTACAACTGTCAACTCAAATTTTGTTCGTTTAAAATTTAGGTCACCAAAATTTAGCAGACTGTAATTCTCAACTTCTTTGAAAATTCTGCTGGTAAAAATTCAGCCACTATATTTTGTTGTCGTAGTTAAAATTTAAACTAATTGCGCGGGTTTTTTATGAGTGTTCAAATTATTGAGAATTCAACTACGAAACCAGAAAAAAGTACATTAGTTTGCGCCAGAAAATTTTTGAATGAAATAAAATTGTGGTTTATATTAAATACTTGGAAACTTTCCAAATTTAAGAATTACGAATTTGAAAATTTCGTTCAAACACAGACGAAATTTTTTCTTGTGTTGAAAAAAGACAACTAATAACATTTGGTAAATAACTGATTTAAATGTAAGGAACAGAAAAAAATATTGTAGTTCTCATGTAGTGAGTAAACTAGTTTATATGAATGTTTGATGTTTGTCATAGGATTTTTACCGCTTTCAAAACGTGTTCTAATGATGGAAACCTAGAAAATTCCCGAAATAGATCTATCAACACATTCCTGAAAGGGTCAAATAATAATAATAATAAAGAAATATAGAGTATGTCCTCGAACTTGAATAATTTTCATTTTCATTCAAGTAAAATATTTAAAAATAATTGTAAAATATATACAAGCCTAGTAAAAAATGTCTAAAACTAATATCAATCTTATGTAGTTGTATACTTACTAAGCACTTCGATAATATTCCCCCAGTTTTTTTCTGAGTGTAGCTTTAGTTACTTATTCAAATGTTAATTATTATTTATATATACTGTGTCATGTCTGATTTGACAGATAATTAGTTTTATCCTTCCGCTGAACGAATATGGTTGTGTATACTCTTCAACAACGCTGGGAAATATTGCGACATTACTTTGAAAATCATGGTAATGTTGCAGAATGTGTGCGAAAATTGCGTACCGATTTTGAAAGAAGAGAAGCACCGTCAGCTCCGTATGTTCGTTATCTTGTGAAAAATGCGAAAGAAACTGGCATCCTCATTGATAAACCAAAGCGTGAAAAGCCAAAAACAGTGCGTACACCCGAGAATATTGCTGCTGTGGCAGAAAGTGTGCGTGAAGCGCCATCAACATCAATTCACCGTCGTTCTCAACAATTGAACATTTCGGAGACATCATTGAGACGAATTTTGCATAAAGACCTTGGTATGACGCCATACAAAGTCCATACAAAGGCACTACGTGCCACACAGCCGAAGCTACACTCGATGTTTTGCGCCCTGTTTTTGAAGATCGCATTATCAACCGCAGAGCTGATGTCGTTTGGCCACCTCGGAGCTGCGATTTGACACCGTTGGACTATTATTTGTGGGGTGCCGTCAAAGATAAGTATTACGCCAACAAGCCAGAGACAATTGACGCTTTAAAGGACAATATTCGTGAAGCCATTGGTGAAATATAGCAGCACACAATCGATAATGTGCTTAAAAATTGGACCGATCGTGTAGGCTACTGCATGGTCAGCCGAGGCAGACATTTGAATGAAATTATGTTCCATTATTAACCGGAAGGATTGTACTTTCAAATAAAAAAAGAAATTTGAGAAAATATTCAGCAGTTTTTTTTATAGCATTTTCAAAAAAAAACAGTTATTTGGCGGACCCTTTATTAAAATCAGAGCTTAAAAATATATTTTTAGTTAATTCGCATAAAATTTTATCCATATTATGATACGATTTATGAGAAAAATTATTTTTATTATTATTGGATTCGCGAAAGAAAAGACGACTCAGTTTTGTTCGATATACACAAGCTTTAAATTAACTAATTTTTTGTTATGTATTAATACTTTAAATATGTTTAATTTTCTTCGATCTTCTTTTATTATATATGATTCTTCTTCGAGCTTAAGATCTTTTGTTAAAACGATTGTAAATTATTAATTTCCAATATTTCGTCTCCACATTGGGAGACTTCTTCAGGGAAATTTATTTTAATTTAATTTTTATCAATTTTAAAATTTTTGAAATAACAAATTTTAAAAAAGGCGGGAAAATAAATTTTGAAATAAATATTTGTTTTTTGTCAATATAAAAATATCCCAGAAAACAATAATAAAAAATATTTAAAAAACATCATAGTAAACAAAATTACATGAACAATATTTAAAATCTTAACTAAAATATTATAACAACATATATTATTTAACATACTAATAATTATCTTAATTCCTATTAACTAAATGTCTGTAATTCTGAGCAATATTTGCTATGTCCGTTTTATAGTTTATTCTTTGTGTTAATGGTACTTTCATAATTTGAAGCATTTCTAAAGTGTATCTGCGTCTGTAATTGTTTTCTGTATTCAAAATTAGTGTATTATCAAAATCGGGATAGTGATTTGAGTTACTGCAGTGTAATGATAATGTTGTTTTTTTGTGCAGTAGTAGTTTTATTGTATTTCTGATCAGATTTGTGTCCTGCAATTCTTGTTTTTAGTTTACCAGAAGAATTATAATCAATACAGCAAGAAACCTAATTGAAAGGGTATTAAATATTAGCGATATTCAATTTCATAAAAGTAATATAGAAAAAATTAAACAAATTTTAGATGATAACAGTTACCCAATTCAATTGACTTGTGAATTAATAAGACAATATAAAAACAGAAATATTTTAAATACAAGAATGGTTACTGAACCTAAAATTTATAAATCTTTGACTTATGTTCCTCTTCTATCTGAAAGAATAGAAAAATCTAAAATATATGATAATAAAAAGTATTCAGTAGCACATAGAACATGTAACACATTAGGTAAACTATACAGCAAAACAAAAGATAAAATAAACAAATTAGAAATCTCCAATTTAGTTTATAAAATACCATGCAAGGGAAATGATAATGAGATTTGTAACAAAGTATACGTAGGTACAACTAAAAATAAACTAAAAACAAGAATTGCAGGACACAAATCTGATCAGAAATACAATAAAACTACTACTGCACAAAAAAACAACATTATCATTACACTGCAGTAACTCAAATCACTATCCCGATTTTGATAATACACTAATTTTGAATACAGAAAACAATTACAGACGCAGATACACTTTAGAAATGCTTCAAATTATGAAAGTACCATTAACACAAAGAATAAACTATAAAACGGACATAGCAAATATTGCTCAGAATTACAGACATTTAGTTAATAGGAATTAAGATAATTATTAGTATGTTAAATAATATATGTTGTTATAATATTTTAGTTAATATTTTAAATATTGTTCATGTAATTTTGTTTACTATGATGTTTTTTAAATATTTTTTATTATTGTTTTCTGGGATATTTTTAATTGACAAAAAACAAATATTTATTTCAAAATTTATTTTCCCGCCTTTTTTAAAATTTGTTATTTCAAAAATTTTAAAATTGATTAAAATTAAATTAAAATAAATTTCCCTGAAGAAGTCTCCCAATGTGGATACGAAATATTGGAAATTAATAATTTACAATCGTTTTAACAAAAGATCTTAAGCTCGAAGAAGAATCATAAATTAATACTTTAATATTAACAATTCTGTTGAAAAGCCCAACCAAGTTTTTGTATTCAAAAAATATATTGAAATTTTAATTACTTCCTTTTGCATTTTGTCTGACGATATGATGTTAGTTTAATATACCTTTATTAAAAGCTACATAGGTAATTTTTAAATTTAAATTAAATTGTGATTTGCCTTTACAAATTTAGACAATTTCAAATGTAACTGAGCTATACAAAATTCTAAAATGATATTTTCATTTGTAATTTTTCTATTTAAAATCTCAAAACTAAAACTTCTTTAACTACAAATGAACATTCTTTTCAATATCAATTGCAAATGCAATTGATTTGCATTTCAAATAGAAAAACTTCAATATGTTAGAAATTGTTTAAATTTCAACTGAAATGGTAAATTCACATAAGAAACTCATTTACAGCTTAAAAACTATAATAAATTTTATGTTTATTATAGTTTTACCATATATACAAGTTATATTAGAGAAGACCTTATATTAATGTTCTTAAACTTGGAATAAACTATACATTATTTATATTTAAAATATCCCATTATGTATTCAGTTAGACAAAACTGTAACGAATCGCTTCTAATTGTATCTAAATTAATGTTATATGATTAAATTGGATGCAATTCCATCAAATTTAATCGGGCCATTTCTCGGATGAAATTTTATATAACTAACTATGGGGTCATATTAATTAGATTAAACTATATAAAGCTCCATGTCAGTTTTTCTTCAATCAGGCTGTTAAAAATCGACATATACATGTCCACATGTATCCATACATGATTCTTATGCGTTTATAAATGTTTATAGGTTTATATGAGGGACCATATATGTTCATGTGTGTGCATTAACTTAAATTAAGGTAATATGTACATACATAATCAGACATGTCCCTAGTTTTCCATACGCTGTCATATATGTACGTTAACGAATATTGTGGTGATATTTACATTTATGATCACATATGAACTCGTATGAGCATACAAGAATCCAATATGGTGGTAAATGAACATGTATACATCAAACGATTCATATATGAGCATGTGCATAAATGAATACATATACACGCAGAGAAAAAATACAGAAATAAATGGTTGTTTCAATTAAACTATTATTGTACCAATCATATTTCACCAAAAATGTTGGTTGCTTTTATCATGTTCCAGTTAAAATTTCTCTTTTTTTCAGTTATCATATTATTGTATTGTCTACAATCACACTATATTATTTATTATCATATTTCTCTATCTAACTGCAGCCATATTAGAGTTGCACTAACTATAAGATGATCAGTGGGTTTTTTTATGAGCGTCTTCGCTCTTTTAGTTTCAAGGGATAAGTTTGTAGATAAGTTTGTAGTCTCAACCTGATCTACTCTGAAAGTCTAAGCAAAAGTGTGATTTGTTTTGTGGAAGAAGGAATAAATTGTAGTCTCAACTCGATCTGCCCTGGAAGTCTAGGCAAAAGTTGAATTGTCGCGCACCCGTTAAATAAAGTTATTGTTTATTATAAAGAAGTGATAAAAAACTGCTTTATATTTAAATTGTTTGTAATTACGCAAAAAAATATTATTAAAGGAAAAAAATGTGAAAGAAAACTTTAAACAAAATGCACGTGCTTTTAAGTATGTAGTACGAAATAATAATAATATGTTTGCAATAATCATAACATGGTAATAAATGTTAATTCGTGTCCCTGATCATAATATGATAACTAGGACTATAATATTGTTACAATGCAAATATTGTGATTGCTACAAACATGGTTTGATAATTATAAATGTATTGTGAAATTGTATTCTTAACAATCTTTTTATGTATGATGCTCTTCGAATATGGTTCTGGCAACTATGTTTTTTCTTTGCGTGTATGTTGATCTTTAACCGGGTTATATATTTTTCTAAAATTGGCATATAATCTCCATACACAGAAAAAAAAAATTGCGCCAAGTACACATTTTGTTGAATAAAAAAAAATAATCAATTACTTTTTTAATTGATTCAATTAAAAAGTAATCAATTTTTGTTTATTTAAAGTAATCAATATTATTCAAAATATTGATTACTTTTTAATTGAGTCAAAATTTAATTGAGTAAAAAAGTAATTGATTATGTTTTTTTTATTCAACAAAATGTTTACTTGGCGCAATTTAAGAAATATTTCTTTGTGTGTATCAGAGACAGAAATATTTATTTTCAAACGAAACTACAAAATACTGTCTATTAACGGAGCCGATTTCTAAGCTGTACGCATAAACATTAATTTTGAATTGTTGTTTATATGTAAAAGCCCGTTAATATTTTTGGTTTTTAGTTACGGGTTGGGACATAGCAAAACTAGTACAAAATCTGTAGAGTCAAATATCTGGCCATTTTTTCTTTGTTTAATTTCAGAAATTTATTGCATTTAGATATTTAGCATAAAGGGCAAAATAATATGCATTACGAAGACATACTTTTAACGCGCCTCTTGTTGCAACATAATTTCAAAATTATTTGTACACTCAAATAAAAAAGTGTGTAAAAGTTACAGAAAAAACTGCAATTGTTACAGAAAATTTGCTGATATTAGGTCAACAGATCATTTTGCTAATTTTATCAAAACGTGACTGTAATTTTTTAGTAATGTAAATTAGCAAAAGTTACTAAAATTAAGTAAAGTTTTAGTAAACTCTTAATGGAAATCGGTTTGCTAAAATCAACCAAATAGAAACAACTAGTTAATATTACTAAATATTAGTAAAATTTCTTCAAAATAAAAATGTATATACAAGGGCGGATCAATAAGTCCGTGACCTTTTGCATGAAACGCAGTTTTTTTTGCAAAAAAACAAAAATATTTTTCAACATAATCTCCTTTTAGCTCAATACACTTAGTCCAACGTTTCTCCAATTTTTGTATGCCTTCCAAAAAATAGGATTTTTCGAGGTCCATAAAATAGGAATTTGTTTGATCAATAATTTCATCGAAATAGTAACTGGTGGCTAAATCCGAAGAATATGGCGGATGAGGTACCAATTCTTATCCAAATTCATGGAATTTTGCATTGAGACTGCAGACGTGTAATCCCGTGCATTATCTTGATGAAAAAGAACTTTTTTCTTGGCCATATGGGGTCGTTCTGTTGCCATCACCATATTGGTGATAAACTCGCATTGGCCTTCTTCGGAGCCGGGTCTCCCGGAGAAACCCATTGCTTAGACTGCTGATTGGGCTCCGGAGTGTTGTAATGGAACCATATTTCATCCACAGTTACAAAACGTCGCGAAAACTCATTCGAATTGCGGTAAAACAACTCCAAAAAATCCTTTGAAGTTGTGACACGATTACGTTTATTGTCAATTGAGAGCAAACGCGGCACCCATCTTGCAGACAGCTTTCTTAAACCCAACTGAAACCAAACTGCCACATGAAATGGCTATGGCATCAAAAATCTCACGCACTTTTATTTTTCGTTCGGCCAACACCATATCGTGGATTTTTGTGAAATTTTCGGGTGTATTGACCTCAATTGGCCATCCTGAACGTTCAGCGTCATTTGTTATTGTGCGACCACAACGAAAGTCAGTAAACCACTTTTTTTACCATTGAAATCGAAGATGGAGTGTCCCCATAGTATTTATCAAGATTTTCCTTGGTTTGATTGCCGGTATTTTTCGCAAAAAATAATGTTTAATGTGCACTCGAAATTCACTTTTTATATTAAAAAACAAATCCACGAGGTTGTATGATTTGAACAGCTGTCAAATGCAATTTCATATAACTACGAGGAAAGTTCGAAAAGTCACGAACTTATTAATCCGCCCTCGTAAAACTGCTAAATACGCAAAAAAGTTTACTTACTATTATTAAATGGGAGCCTTATTAGTAGCAATTTTTTACAATTTGTTGTGAATATATAAAAGGTTTTATTGAAAATTGTTTGTATGATACGGATAAAGTTAAACCATCTCAATGTTCAGAGCTTCCATTAAAAATTCCGCAAAAATTAAGTACATTATGGATTTTTCATTTAAAATTTAGAAAACATCAAACGAAGTTAAGATTTTCTATTTAAAATTAAGAAACATAATTTGAAATTAAAAAACATCAATTACAATAAAGAAAATTTATGTTTAGATATGTTCAAAAATTGAATTTAATGGAACACATAAAATAATATTCTTAGATAAAAATTAATATATATTTTTGTACATGCAATTTGATATGATAATGTATGCACCATATAAAATTTTATATTGGAGTACATATTATTTGATATTGCTTATATGGACCAGCATAAAAACGTATGTGACCACATAAAATTATGAGAGTTTCTATAGTATTGGATTAATGAGATAAATTATTTCACATAAAAACTGCTATACAATCGAGTCAAAGAGTATTTTATTTTGTTTGACCAAATATACAGAACCAATTTCAGCATCTAATTACATCTAATTTAAAATATCACTTTTAACCGGGTTCAGAAAATATCATTTGAAATTCAGAAAATTTTACTTTTTAGTAACAAAACACTAATTGTAACTCAGAAAATTCTGTTTTCGATTCAAAAAACACTAGTAAAAATTATTATGAATCTTCTGATTTTCAATTAAAGTTCCAGAATTTGAAAATATTTCTTTCAGTTTCCTAAAGAATTTTCACAAAGTTGATGAAAGTTTTTTATGAAATGATGAATATATGAAACATTTGTATTCATTATTTATGTAAAGCTTCTTAGTATATTTACAAAATTCAAAAATATGATGAATAATTAATGAGAAATGAATTAAGAAACATTTTCATCAATAAGATGAATCATTTCCCTAAGTGTAGTTAATTTTAAAATGCATAAATAAAGTTCAAGTTTTTTCGCTATCAAATAATTGTTAGCTTAAAAAAAATATATATTATTAGTAATATTGTTTGCTAGTTTTAGCAAATCGGCGTTAAAAAGTTAGTAAAATTAGATTAGCAAAAACAATATTAATAAAAAGTTTTTTAATTTATAAAATAGGAATAGAAAAACATTTTTCTAAAAAATATCTTTATACTAAAAATTAGTATAATAATAGTAAAGTTAAATTGAAAACAGTTTTACTAATTTTTTACAAACTTATTTTTTTGAGTGTAGTTATGCATTTTGAAATATATATTTGAGTATATACACTCATAGAAAAGAATCTGTAAAAGTTATAGAAAAATTTGTAATTTTACAGAGCTAATACTTGCAGAAGGTGTCTATAATTATTGGTAAATTTAAAAAGTAATAAAACTTTTACTTAACTTTTAGTAAACTTTACTAAAAATGTGTAGATCTTAAGTAAACCATTAATGGAAAGAGCTTTGCTAAAAGCATCCACCTAGATAATATAAACTTATCATTTTTATTTAACATCTTTTTTATCTTTAAGAACTTAAAAATATTAAATTAAAAAAAAAAAAAAACTTAGCTTTAAACTATGAAAAAAGAAATTTAGTAAATATGTTTGTTAATTTTAGCAACTCAGCTCTTAAAGATTGTTAAATCAGAATCAAAAATTAGTAAGCAATTTTGTAAATAGGTATACATTTTTACTAAAAAATTATATTGTAATATAAATTAGTACAAAAACTGTAAATTAAAAATTAAACATTTTGGTTATTTTTCTACTAAATTACTTTCAGTGTATGCTTGCATGCTTATATAGGTTTGCATGTTTGTGTGTGCGATTTAGTATAAAATACTTGCTGGGGTTATAAGCATCAACAACAAACTGGCATGCTGGTCAATGTGGTTAACTGCGGATGATCCTTACAATTTATGTATGTATATTAGAGTGCCTCATTGTGAGGCTTTTTAAAAAAATACCAGATGCCCCCCACTGAAAATATAGATTAAAATGTGGTATGGTACTTCTGATAACATCCTCTGAAAGTCAAATTTTGTAAAATATTTTTATATACAGCTTATCAGAAAATTACCAAAAAAAAAATCTTATTTTTGGCGTATTCAATGGACTCATACCACTTTCAAAATACAATTGTTTCTAAAACCGTTGTACATAAGCACTAGAGTTCTTCAGAAAATAATGTCTTTGCTTTTGTGATATGATAACTTGTTTAAATATTTTTGTAGCAATAAAAAAATGCGTTATTCTTTTTATACAATTCCAACTACTTTCACATGCGCGCGTCGGAGAAATACGCTGATTTAAGGCACTTTTTCCTACAGAGCAAAAATATAAATGTTGTATTTCCTAAAAACCCCATTTTTTTTATTGATTACCAACTTTTTAACTGGCTGCGATATATAGAAAATGTGTGTATCATTTTTCGTAGCTCAAAATACTTTTTTATTGTGTGCGCTTAGGGTGGTCTTTATTTTTCAAATTGCGATTTTTGGGGCTGCCCCCCTCTTAAAATATTTTTTTGGGTACAAAAATTCACCATCCAAAAAATTAGAGTTCTAGCATAACGGGAAGATGTCCCGCATCGCCCTTGAAAATAGGGCCCCTTGGAAAACTGGGCATAATTTAAAAAAAAAAATACAAATTTTTTTTCTTCAAAATTAAAAAATATAAAATAATTTTTGTGTTGGGTTTAATCATAACTACTCAGATAAAAAATATAACTTTCCCAGAAAATCGCTAACTTATCCAAACTTTGTGTCAAAAAAATTAATAAATATTTTGGGTGTACCTCAAAGTGACTTTTTTGCATTTTTGAAAATTTTATTCAACAAAAATCAAAAACCTAGTGTTTGCTGTCAAGTATTTTATTAAACACATCTCAAGTATTAAATAAGCCAAGTAATAAGTATATAGACTTTTTTTTTAACAAGAGTTTTGTAATATTTCATCAATATTATTGTGTATGCTATTTTATATAATTGTAATAACTTTATTATAAAGTATAATTTTTCGTGTTCTTAGTTAACCTGTGTTTTCATGGGGTCACAATTGACCCTCGTATTTAAAAGAGTCAAAAATCACAAAGATGACAAACTAAATTTTTGTTTATGTTTCTAATTGTAATTTATTTACATTTTAAAATTTAGTATAAATTCAGTTATTTGTATTCATATTTAAATTGATTTTTTTGTACATATTCAGGAGTATTTTTTAAAAACATATTTTTAATTTAATAGTGCAAATTTTTTTGCATCCGGGTAGTGCTTCCGATAATCGGCTACAATTTGCATTATTACTTGTTTTTCCTCCTGGTTTCGTGACAATACTTTATTGTAGTCCTCCATGAGCTTCACTGCCCGTTCTGCAGTGTCATTAACAACCTTTAATTTGTTAACGTGGTTCATATTTGACCCCAGGTTAACATGGGTTAACTATCAACAGGAAAAATAGTATTTTATAATTAAGTTATTACAATCATATAAAAGAGCGTATACAATAATATTGATGAAATATTATTAAAACCTTGTTTTAAAGTAAAAATGTATAAAAATAAAAAAAAACATTGAAATTCCCGAGAATCAAAATGCTCTAAAAAAAAATTTGCCAACGGATATCCACAGTACTTGGTTCATTTAATATTTGAGATGTGTCTAATAAAATACTTGACAGCAAACACTAGGTTTTTGATTTTTGTTGAATAAAATTTTCAAAAATGCAAAAAAGTCACTTTGAGGTACACCCAAAATATTTATTAATTTTTTTGACACAAAGTTAGGAAAAGTTAGCGATTTTCTGGGAACGTAATATTTTTTATAATTATTATTTTATATTTTTTAATTTTGAAGAAAAAAAAAATTGTATTTTTTTTTTTTAAATTATGCCTATTTTTCCAATGGGTCCGATTTTCGAGGGCGATGCGGGACATCTTCCCGTTATGCTAGAACTCTAATTTTTGCGTGGTGTATTTTGACACCCTAACAAATATTTGAAGGGGGGTGGGGGGGGGGGGTACAGTCAAAATCTCATTTTTATTTTTCGCCCATACAACGAAAGACCGCTAAGAAAAATTTTTTTTATTAATTTTTACAAAATTTTACGGTTCGCGGTATACCAAAAATTTGTGTACCATTATTCTCAGTTGGTAATGCATTTTAATTGTGTGAAATTAAAATTTAGTTTTTAAAAGTTGGTTGAAAAAGTGAGTTTTCCATCCAGTTTGACTAAATAGTGCACTTAAAAATCTAGGAAATAATTTTTTGTTTTTATAATTTTTGCGTAGAATCGAATGTCGAGTTAAAATTTCTTATAAATACATAGCTTTTTGTCGTAAAAGGGACACTAAATCATCGTTTTTGGACAACGCGCGCATTTGGAAGTAGTTGAAATTTTAGAAAAATTATTACGCCATTTTAATAAAATACCGTAAAAAAAAGTGATGATATCACAAAATCAAATAAATACATTTTTTTTTTTTTTAGTTTTATTGTACACTTTCTAAAAAATTAGAAAATTTGCGATTTTTTTCACATGAGTAGTTCATAAAAATAGAACATAATCAATAAATAAACAAATTTGCTTGAAAAAATGCATTTAAAAAGGAAATAGCGAATTTCTCGAAAATTGTATGTGGTGTAAAAATTCGCAGAGTAGATTTATAATATGGTTATAAAATCCACAATTCCGTTAAAATTTCATCGATTTTGAAAATTTTTACAAAAATTGTTATACTGTAGAGTAAGTTCTGGTAATGTGGAATATCTATTTTATTTTTGTAGTTTTACGTCAAAGTATTGACGATAAATTCACAAGGTCGGTGTTAAAATATAACTTGATTTGTTGTCGAACTGTGTTCATAACTGAAATTCATTGTCTTTTCTGTAAAAAAAGTTATACACGAAAAAGCTTAGGTACAAAAAAAGGCTACAATCACAAATATGGATTGTAAACAAACAGAAATTTCATAGCTAATTAGATTTAAAATTTATTTATTAAGTCTATATTACACGGTCAATCCAATTTATCAAGCGATTTAAAATCTAAAAAAATCTGAATATTCATTTTTTTAATATTTTGTTCAGAGTGGTTGATTTTCAAAAAATATAAAAAAAATGAGAGTATCCTACTTTAAAGGAGACAATAGTTTCACAAAAGTTAAAAACATGAAGAGAAATCTACATTCTTCTAAAACTTAATTCTACTTCACAATTATTGACAAATAAATAAAAGTAGGTAGTAATAGTAAATATAATTTAAAATTATTATATTAAGCCCTTGAGGTATTCCACATTAGCCGATATACACTTAAATTATTAAAAATTGTTAAGCGTAATATTAACACAAATTAATGGCATTAAAAAATTCAGTTGTTAACGCTGTCTCCAAAATCCCAATAATTTTATTATTTATACATCTGGCATCACCAAAATTAATTTATTTATATTGCCATAAAAATATTTTCAGATTGTAAATTTTGTATAAAACTTAACGAAAGATAAACATTTAAGGTTTACCTCAGAGCATGCGCCCTTTTGGCAGCCATTTTCTAATCTGAACTACAAGTTGGCTGTGCGCAGTGCTCGGAAGCAAAATTTATTTTTATATAAATATTTTATTTTATTTTTCCTGGTGGTTTCCATACCAAAAAGTATGTAAACAATTTATTTATTTATTATTTTTAATTATAAATTAATTCCTATCAATTTAATTTAATGTAGGAATTTTAATAGAAACGCATATAATACCTACAAACACATACAAACACATAGAAATAAATAGAAGTACAAATTGTAAAATTATATGTGTTTTATTCAAAATCCCCGTGGGAGTCACTAGGACAAACGGCTGGCGTGCCTTGGTAACACAGTAGTTTGTATTATTTCAGACACAATTGCAAAATGTAAACACACATACATATGTCAAATCTTTAAACACATGTAAAAAGTCAAGCATACCAAGTTTTACTTTTCCAATAATTAAAAACTAACGGTTATGGTTAACATCAAAATTGTAACCATGACATTAAACCATATGAATATGCAACGGTTTCACCAACAAACATTTCTCAAATAGTCCTTACTAAACATTACCCGTGCTTACTCTAAATAAATGCCTTAAATAATATAAACCCAATATTATCTTAATTTTTGTTCGAAAATGGACTCATACCACTTTTAAAATAAGTGGTTCTTATGTACTCAAATTAAAAAAGTAGCTTTTTATTTAGAAATGTACATAAATTAAAAATTATTTTTCATCAGTTGCCTTAATGTTTTCATGTGGGTACATATTTTTAGTTAATGGTATTTTGTTTCATTATTTCATGATGTTAAAAACTAACTTTTTTAAACTTTTTCTTCCAGCGTAAAATCTGATATTTAAAACATTTAACTTCTCGTTTTTTTTTTGGAAACACATAATTAAGGGAAGTAATTAAACCGTAACGAATTAATGAATTAATTTACTAAAGTTTTAATGAAAAGACGTGCAAAATCCTTGTGTTCACTTTAGATTCCATTTGTATGTGTATAAGGGTGATACTTAGTTTACGATGTTTTCAAAAATTGTTGACCGATTTTTAATATGGATTTTTTCAGAAATGAGCATAATTGAATTTTTTCTTATTATGCAGTCCCAATTGAATAGAAGAACTTTAAGGCAGCGCTGTATTTGTTAATTTACAAAAAACTTTAAAAATATAGTCCAATTATTAACATAATCTATTATAACACTACTCAAAAAGTTTAAATTTCTTGCAGAACCTGTATTTGAAATACTTTTTTAGTACACTTAGGCACTCTGAATCTATATAAGTTAAAAAAATTATTTTCTCAATTGCAGTTTTTGAAATATCGGGGTTTTTATATTCACATTATTCACCCCATATTTTCGTATGTTTTGCTTAACTTTTTGAAATTTTACCTCAAAATCAGGACATTTTTTTAAGAATCTACACAAAATTATCTGGCATTTAAGTAAATTCTTGTCGTTGTTTTTTTTTTTGTTTCATCATATCTTACCAGTATCGCAAAGAATTGAAAATTTTGCACGTTTAGTTGTATGCTTATACATTTTATGTTTGCTAAAAAAGATACATTTTATCACTATACGCAGACGGAACATTCCACTGAACTCATTTTTGTATTAAAATTGGAAATCCATTAAATATATCCTGAAATATTCAGAAAAGAAGAAAATGTTTTTATAAAAAATGAAATGTTTATATGCAAAATGTATCGAAAACATATAAACCGCTATATTAACAAAATTACAAATGGGATTTAGGATCATGACTGTTAGGATTACAATTTGATAACTTCTTGTTTCCAGTCATGTTCAATCAAATTTTTTCTCTGCGTGGTGATTTTTGTTCTGCAAAAAGTTGCAAATTCATCCGCAGTTATGTTATGTTATGTTATGTTATGTTATGTTATGTTATGTTATGTTAGTATGAAATGAGGAATCGGAAGCGAATCTACCCGAAGGTCGGCTTTTTGTGCGTTCTCGTGTCCGGTGGTCCCAGTCCCAGTCCCTATCTATTAAAGAAACAATATAATTTCTTAGCCTCATCCAGCCCATTCCACTAAGATCACGAAAGTCGTAATATTGTGAGTGAACAGGTGGTGAACCCTAATCCTTTCGAAATCGGGACAACCACAAAGATAGTGTTCTTTGATCTCGTCACTCTCCCCACAGCGTTGAATGCTCGGTGAGATTACTTACTATCCTACCAAGTTCGCTTTTACTCGTTTTCAAAAGCTCTTTAGTTTCCCCTTATCAGGTCCTACCCACAGAATTCTAGAGGTTTCACTTACTAGCGGGTTGTCCATATTACCCTATGAGCGACAATAGTCCATTGAGATCGTTCAGCTATTAAACCTTAAATGGTTTCGCTTTCTCCAAGTTGACTGTGTCCAGAGAAATTTACTTACTATTTATGAAGTATTCCTAGTTTCCCTAGCATTTATGAAAAGGTACATAAAATTCCCAGTATTATTGCAATTTATGCCAGTTTTCTTAAATATTAGGATTTTGTACATTGTCAAATTTTTTAAGTACTTTTTCATAAATATTAAGTGTTTCTATATATATGTTAAGAACCTTGCCATAATTTACGAGACACAAAATTTCCCAGTATTTTTTATGAACTGTTCATATATGTTATGAAAAAGTTCTTAAATTAGTACATTGGCAAATTTTTCATAAACTATTCATAAAAAGTATGAATTTTTTTTTGTGTGTAGCAGCCTAACTCAGTTCTTCCATACATTTTCGAACCATCGGTATAGAAGTGAATACCTGGATTGTCCCTTGAAAAGGTTCCCTCCAAACAGGAATCACTGCTCGGGAATCGTGTACTGCACCTTGCAACTACTGACCTCTCAGAGATCCTATCACAATTCAATTATGTGATGTTGTATCCCGATAGCTCGTCTAAGATTGTTTGGTGGTTGGTTTCCTGATTGCTCCAAATCCACTCACCAGTTGCATTCAGCCGCAGCATAGACAAAGCGGCTTAATATTTCAGCCGAATCTCAATAGGTTCTATCGATAAGATTATAACATAGGCGCTGTATTTTCTTAAGTATTGTATTATTACATCCTCATTGATGTAACCCAATTTACTGCCGCATACGTCAAAATGGGTCTGACTAAGCTTGAGTAGAGCCAGTGTGTCATTCTCGGGTTAAACACCCATTTAGAACCACAGCTATTCTCAGTGTGGCCCAAACTCGGTGTGTTGTTTCCAAAATAATTTCTTGTCAAGAATTAAATTCCGATATTTCACAGCTTCGGAGACACAAATAGTTTTGCACTGAATATTAATAAGAAATTTTAAAGAAAAAAAAATAAGAATTTAAGTATAAGTCAATTCTCGAATTTTTCGTGGTGTTCACATCCGTGATCTACGTCATAAAATATATCACAATTAATAAGGCCCATCGCTGATAAATTTTTAGTGTTTAAAAGTGTTATTCGTAGTTTAAGCAGGTATAAAAAATTTTTAAGAACAACTTCATTTTTGTTAAATATTAAATTCGCGAATATTTTGTAAAGTTGAGATAATATCAAGATAAAATCTATTAGAATTGAAAAGTAGCACCTGCAATGTATTTTTAGTGTTTAACTGTGTAATATCTTAAAAATAATATGAAAATTTTACAACTCCTTATTCACCGACTTTTTGGAAAAATTGTAAAAGTTCTTATATTTTTTATTTGCGTAATATACTTAGGACATTCTAAATTGTAAGTTTAACTTTTATACGATAAAATTTTTCCTGTAGCGGTTTATTTGGCTTGAATAGTCCCATATATATCATTTGACAATGAACTTTTTGTGACCACAAAAAACCACATGTGTGTAAACAATTCAACGGCAATAACCACCATTAGAATCAATGTATTTAGTTAATAACGAAATTCTATTAAAAAAGTGTATACATTATTTGCAAAAAAAAAAGAAAGCATTGAAATGATTCAGAATAAAAAATAAAATATAACTTTAAATTCCTGAAAACGACTCAATAAATTTGCCTAGGTTAATATAAAATAACTATTTTTCATGGTGCTGCAAAATTATTGTTGTGTATGGAACACACCAACAAATGTTGCAGATTTCATCAAAATCAAATGACGTTTAAGGGTAGATAAAAACTGAAATGTCTTCGAATATTTTGTATGCAAATTACATACAAATTATAAAAGTGCGACCCGGTAGGCTAGTTGGTAGCGAGCTGACTTATCAGTGCTGTGGTCGTGGGTTCGATTCCCACCAGAGGCACTGGTCTGTTTTCGCTACCACGCGCCGAAAGCCATGGTAGCTAGTGCTCGGTTAGGGTATTAGGATATAATTTGTAATTATATGATTATTAATTAATAAAATAAAAAAAAAAAAAATTATAAAAACCTTTAAATTAAATTTGTAATGAATCTCAATTTTATTACTTTTAAGATTGTAGAACAAAGCTTTTATAAATTTTTAACGTTTTTCAAGATAATCGCATTTTTGTGATTTAAAAAAAAAAAAAAATATTTTATTTTTATTTTAAGAGCCAGCGTACAATAGAAAATTGTATATACAACTTAGTAGTTTAGTCCTCTTCCTTAAAACTAAAATGAATGGCATACCAATTGCAGGAAATATAACGTTATCCTGTGGATTTTTCATAAAATATGAGTTATTTCACATTTTTCTTAACAAGTTTTTAGATAACGGACCAATTTTTTAATGTCAACACTTTACTCCTTTAAAAGTTAAAATCATGTTGGCAAAAACTTATTTAATACCAACACTCACATATTCTTCGGAAATTTTTACAGCTTGCAACTCTAAGGATATGAGTAAACTTACTACAACCTACAACAATATCATACGTTTCATTTTAATTTGAAAAAATTTGATCATATAACCCAGTATTCTTGTCGTTCATTCAACATGTCATTTCTCAACTACCTAAAGTTCAAAAACGTTATTTTATACACAAAATTATTATGACAAAGGAGCTAAAATATCTTTTTGATCGTTAACAGTTTTCAACATCTCAAAGAGGCAAAGGTTGTAACTCACGCTTCCAAATGTCAATTTTTCATATTTACAATACATCTCTGGAACGATCTTCTGAATAATTTGCAGACAACTATCAACGTAATAAGATTTCGGAAATTATTTGTTGAATATTTTACATAAATTGTACATCTATATTTATATAAAACTAATTTTGTTTTTTTAATGATGTTTTCTTTAATAATCATATTATTATTATTTTTATATTTATATTTTTATTTTTTTATTCAATACTAGACATATTATTATTGTATAACTAGTTTGATTCTAATGCTGTAATTTATAAGATACTGCGTCTTGTTGTATTAGAAAACCAAATTAAATAAACACACATGCAAAAAAAAAATACAAATACAATACGTTTTCGAAAATAAATTTCATACAGATAACGTTTTTTGACAGAGTATAAATTCTAGAGAGTATACGTTTTATAACTTAAGACGCCAAAAAAAGTTTACTTCAAAATTGTAATTATCGCCAAAATATTTAGTAGATTTCATAAATCGTGTTCAGTGGTACTAAAATTTATATTCGTCAATGTGCTGACTTTCAAGTCGTTTTCATAACGTAAATTGTTTTGAAAACGCATCATGCAGAAATTGGTGTTTTTAAAAACGATGGTTTTGGTATATTTGAAGTTTTGTTCGGAAAAAATCGTAAATGTCAAAAGCTTAAAAACATAATTATAAACATTTCTTGTATTTTATAAAAAATTGTTGTTAAAAAAAAACAATACATGCAATTTGAAGAGTTTTTGTAAATCCTAATTTTAAATTAAAAAAAAAAAATTAAAAGATTGCTATTGGACCTAAAATAAATAAAAAAACATTATAAATTTTTAATTCCAAGTATTGCTTTTATTATTTAACAAATATTTTTAAGAAAAATTCCACATTCTGTTTACTTTCGACAAGGTACAACTGCTCGATTTCAAAACGAGGAAAAAAATGGGATATTGGAATCCAGAACACCAAATACTGTAGAAGTGTTTTACTTAACGCTGTTTCTTTTTCTAGGACATGGACCATTAATATTTCAAAAAAAAAAAAAAATTGTTGGTGATTTAAACTTTTAATATGTAGTTAGATTGATTGGACCTTAAAAAGATGGGAAAATATAACGTCTAGAATTTTGAATACTCTACTCTTTGTGCCTACATTAATATTTATTTTATTAAAAGTTTGATATAATTTTTATTAAAAATAAAAATTATATTTTTTTCGACCTTTAATTGTGCACTGAAAATGAAGATTATTCAAGGTCGAGGCCATACTCTATATTTCTTTATTAGGATATTGTCCTAGCAAATAATCTATGGAGTTTTTTTTTTTTTTTTTTTTTTAATTCAGTTTATTTCCAAAAAAAGGAAATATTTTACAAAATATAGATAGTGCCTTAGCTCCACTTGGACATTATTGATGCGAGTTGGCAAAAAATATTACATAAGTTTTTATATACAACAAGATTTGTAATAAAAAAAAGAAAAAAAAAATATGTTTTTATATTATATTACATATCAAAATAAATTTTTACAATAGAAGCATTTCTAAATTTTGGAGGAGAAACTCTTTAAACTATTTTTAAAATTGAAATCCTTTCAACGTTTTTCAAATTCTGAGGAAGATTATTGAACTCAAAACTACCCATATGTTCAATTCTTTGTTTCCAAACGACATCTTGCAATTCGGAGATTCATGTTATTTCGTGTGTTAAATACGGTTTGATTCCTACCAAAACTAAATTGTATGATGGCCTATGTTATGTATCGATTTAAAAACGTACAAAAGCAACTGCATTTTATACAATCCGTAAATAGGTAGAATTGTTTTCGATATATCCTTATACAATGTTATTGTGGAATATATTAAAGGCTTATTAAAAACGATTTTCAAAGATTTATTCTGAACTCTTTGTAAAGATTTTAATTCATTGGTTTTTTTATAAGCATATATAATGGGCAAATAATTTAACTTACTATGAATTAATGACTGGTATATAATTACCTTAGTTTTCTCATTAAACTTGTTCTTAAATTTATAAAGCATACCAATAACCGATATAATCATTGCTTTCAAGGTCTCAATATGTTTATCCCACGAAAGATTGTTTTGTAGATAAATTCCAAGATATTTTGTTGAACGAACTTCAAATACTTCTTTTCCATCAATGTATATACTAAAATTTTGGTTATCTGTTCTATATGGCCTAAATCGCAACAATTTGGTTTTATCTGGATTTAAAATAAGTTTATTTAGCCTAACATACTCTGTAATTATAGCAGCATCATACTCCATATACGTCTTTAAAGCTAATTCGTGTTTATATGGGTATAACAGACAGATATCATCAGCATACATGTACAGTTTCCCAAACAATTCTAAATTTGTTATATCATTTAAATATATATTAAATAACAGAGGACCCAACACACTCCCTTGTGGTACCCCATACTCTACAGTTTCCCAAACAATTCTAAATTTGTTATATCATTTAAATATATATTAAATAACAGAGGACCCAACACACTCCCTTGTGGTACCCCATACTCTACTATACCAGTATAACTTTGACAGTTTTCAATATCTACATATTGTTTCCGGTTTGATAAATAGTTCCTCAACAAAGCCAGTGCTTTTCCATTAACCCCAAAATACTTAAGTTTTTCAATTTATATTTTATGGTCTACTAAATCAAACGCTTTAGAGAAATCGTAAAATATACCAGCCACACCACTGAACCCGTTATCCAAACCTTGACAAATATTGTTAACTACATTTACAACAGCTTCTTCTGTTCCACACCCTTTCTTAAAACGATACTGACAATTATATAATAAATATCCAAATATAACGACAACTGTTCGTAAAGAATTTTTTCAAAAATTTTATCGATTATCGGCAGCAAAGCAGTAGGGCGAAATTTTTCTACCATAGAAGCATTATTTTCCTTCGGTATTGTAACAATTTGGCAAGTTTTAGATCGTCTGGATATACGGAAGTATCAATTATTCTGTTAAATATCCTTGAGAGAAATGGAGAGATAAGATTTTTGCATTCAAATAACATCCTGGGTGATATTCCATCCCAACCAGAGCTTTTTGTTATATCTAGGTTTGAAATCATATGTTTAATTTCTAAGGAAGTAGTATATAAAAAGCTAAACGTGGTTTGACAACGTGTTAAGGTTCTTAAAGAGTTACATGAATCAGCAGGTGAATAACTGATTTGTTGCTTAAGTGTTTTTGGAATTTCAAATTTATTATTTGACCCTTTCAGGAATGTGTTGATAGATCTATTTCGGAAATTTTCTAGGTTCCCATCATCAGAACACGTTTTGAAAGCGGTAACAATCCCATGTCAAACATCAAACATTCATATAAACAGTTTACTCACTACATAGAACTAATATATATATATATTAGCTCGAAGTAAGAGATTATCGCCATTGATCAAAAAATAAATTGAAACATGTTTGTAATGTGCAAGGCCCACCTTTGGTGGATATTCAATACACGCTTTTTGCTTTTTCCTCCTTTTATTTTTTTTTGTTTTTTCTATAAACAAAAACAGGGGGAGTAAACTAGACTGTACTTTGTCTTTAATACAAGTTTGATATAATTTTTATTAAAATAAAAATTATGTTTTTTCGACCTTTAATTGTGCAATGAAAATGAAAATTATTCATATTGTTACCTCTTTCAAAACGTGTTCTGATGATGGGAACCTAGAAAATTCCCGAAATAGATCTATCAACACATTCCTGAAAGGGTCGAATAATAAATTTGAAAATAAAAAAACTCTATAGATTATTTGTTAGGACAATATCCTAATAAAGAAATATAGAGTATGGCCTCGAACTTGAATAATTTTCATTTTATTTTATTTATGAACGAATATAACAAAATTCGTAAATTTTTTTGTTAAAACTAGATAGAAATAATGATAAAATCAGAATATTTTTTTGCTAAATGTTAATAAGATATAAATAGAAAAAATATATGTATATGTTAAATATACAAAGTTATATTGGAGATAAATTTCAAATAATTGAAAGGAACAAATTAATCTGCTAAAATCAGAAGAAAATTGTATAAATATCAGCAGAAAATTTTAAGTTTTTTTTCAGATTTTTTTTAAGCCAATAAAACTCTACGCTTCTGCAGTCTACAAATTCTAGCAAATATTTCTGTTTGTTTTAACAAAATATACTGTTACTTGCATTCAACAACATTAAGGTTGAATATAGCAAAAACTTTGTTAATATTACAGTTTTTGTTTACTGTTTTTTTTGTCCACAAATATTTAGCAAAAGTTTTTGCTGATTCTAACAAAATAAATTGTTATTTTCAATTAACAAAAATTCAACTCGAATAATAATATTTTTTTTTAGATTTTACAGTATTTTTTTTTTTAATTTTTAACGAGCTTCCAACCTTCGTATATTTACAAAAATAAAGCAAATCAAACATATTAGCTAGGTTGATACTACTATTTCGATCTGGCTAAAGATCTCATCTGAACCCGAAGTTTTAGAAAAGTTAGAGCCTCCATAATAGGCAGAACTTTAACAAAAAACCTATTAATCATTAATTTTACTCCATTATTGTCTTTTGTTTGCTGTTCTTATATTATACTTAGCATAAAAAATATGATAGTCTTATCAGCTTGTTTTGCAACGTCATTTTTATTAAATTTTAGTAGTTCTTTCCGACATTTTTACAGATTTATTTCTATGGGCGTACCAATTTCAGCACCAGTTGAAATTGAGTTTACACTTCGCTACGTTAATCGTAATATTTGCAATAAATTCAACTTACATATATGAAAGACTAGATAGTTTCAGCTCTGCCGAATTGTGTATACCCTCGACAGTGTTTTGTTACATCTAAAAAATCAAAAATAAAAAAAAAATTAAATAAAAAAAAAATATTTTTAAGATGAGAAAATTAAATTGATTTTACATCGGGTTTTGCATATGAAAAAAGTGAATTATTATTAAAAATTACCAACATTTTAAGTTTGGAAAATGTATTATTTATTTCATTTATCCGTTTAATATACCCAAGATTATTGAGATATGAAATTCAGACTTCATTTATTACAAACCCACTTTAACCTGGAATCTAAAATGACCCACGATTTGTTATAAAAGTGCTAAAACGTCTTTTTTCATATTAATTTTGAAGGTTTTTTAAAATTCCTAATTTGGAGATATCAATTGCTATTTTTTATAATATAATTGTTGATATTAACGAGAAAACAATTACTGGAATTTAATAGCACAGTATAACACATGATTTTGGGACTCAATTCTGAGAATTGAACGTGAAAGTAAGCCCAAAAATAAGAACTTCTGTATCATTCGTTTTGTCAAGTTGGGTACAATAATAATTTAACTGCTATACGAATTTTTTTTTCAAGGCGGATTTTTAGCACTTTTTCTATATTTTAACACGGTTATACCTCGCTATGCCGTACGAAATATCTCTTTTGTGTCTGAAGGCAAGTTGTAGATATTGAATAGGAGAAAGCAAATGCGAAACAATCCTACCTGAAAAAAGTGCATCCGGTGCCTTAAAAATCGCAAAAATGCCCATTTTTCCCCACTTCTCACCTTTTTTGCTCAATAACAGGATTACACACCCACAAATACGCTGTGTTTTTTCAGATATAAACGTGTTAAAATATAGAAAGAGTGCTTAATGTCTGCCTTGAACCAAACAATTCGTATGACAATTAAATAATTACTGTAGCCAACTTGACAAAACGAATGATGCAGAGTTCTTATTTTGGTGCTACTTTCACGTGCAATTCTAAGAAATGAGTTCAGAATTGAAAACGATCCAGCTTACGGGATCTAAATGCTAGACACAAAATATTATGGGAATTATCATAAAACAAACCAAAGTACATTTTCAGTGCCGGGCTAATGTTCAGTTCAGTTATTAAATTATAGACAAATAAAAATATTTGGGTTAAAAACGTATGAGTTATGCGTATTCGTATTTATATTGCTCATACGTACCGTATACTTTCATAGCAAGATATTAACAATGATACTCACAAAAATATAAATAATGGTTTTACAACAACTACAAAGCTGGCTTGTTACATGTATACGTAAAAATTAATTTTTTAATTAAAATTTACAAATTTATATTTAAAAAATTAACTGATTTTAGCAAATCGATTTACATTAGGGGTTTATTAATATTTTACTTCGATTTTAATTATTAATTTATTTAATTTAGTTTAATTACACTGTACAACACAAAAAAAATTACAAGGTCCTACCTATAAAATTTGATAGAGGAGACAAAAAAAAAGACACGTGTATCGGCGTTTTGAAACTTACATCTGGGTTTCATTTTAGGGGGAGGTAAAGTATCCCCCAAATGCAAATTTTTGTGTTGTCAATCGGCATAGAAAATCGAGTAAAGCTTACTTTTAAAGTGTATAATGTTTTCAGCAAATTTATGTAAAATCTTACATAGAACATTTTTGTAGAATATGTTAACCCTCTAACTCCTAAAGCTAAGGGTCTTTTTTGTCCTTCTTTTAAAAAAGAGCAAAAAACACCATTTGCGGTGCATATATTGTGTACATAATTTGTTTTGTGATTTGAGTGCATTCAGATTTTGGTGTATTCAGGGACTTATAGTAAAATTTCACGGCGAATATTTTTGCAAAACATTTTAACAACTTAAATCCCGGTTTAAAGGTGTTTTTTGTTCTTTTTTAAAAGAAGGGCAAAAAAAACCCTTGCTTTGAGGAGTTAGAGGGTTAACATATTCTATAAAAATGTTTGATTTTGCTGTATTCAGGGAAAAAATTTTTACATTTTAACCCCTTAAATCCCTATTTTATAGGTGTTTTTTGCTCTTTTTTAAAAGAAGGACAAAAACTACCCTTACTTTGAGAAGTTAGAGGGTTAAAATATTTTAGAAAAATGTTTGATTTTGGTGTATTCAGGGACTTTTAGTAAGATTTTAGCATTTTAACCACTTTACTCTCTGTTTTAATGGTGTTGTTTGCTCTTTTTTAAAAGAAGGACAAAAGAGACCCTTACCTTGAGGAGTTAGAGGGTTAACATATTCTACAAAAATGTTCTGTATAACATTTTACATAAATTTGCTGAAAACACCATATACTTTAAAAGTAAGCTTTACTCGATTTTCTATGCCGATTGACAATACAAAAATTTGCATTTAGGGGAAAATTTACCTCCCACTAAAATGAAACCCAGATGTAAACTTTCAGAACGCCGATACACGTGTCTTTTTTTTTTGTCTCCTCTATCAAAATTTATAGGTCGGACCTTGTAATTTTGGAAAAAATTTGATTTTGTTGAACAGTGTTATTAATATTAATAACTTGTTAAAATATTCTACAAATTTGACGATTCATTAAAATAATACAAAGACAAAAATCGCAAACCTGTCTATGCATAATTAATTAGTATATTGTCCTTATTTGTTTTTATGCATAAGAAAATATATTTCTTTAAAATCCTCCATAATCCTAACGAATTTACATAAATGTATACCATAATATGGAACAGAGGTAGTCATAGTTATATCGGGTCCTTGGCTTAAATCATTTGTACCGAGTTTAATTTAAATAAATAGAATTATTAAATATTTAAAATAAAGTATACAAACAAATAGTAAAAGATTAATCACAGCTAGCTTATTAGAATGCCAATAATGAAAATACACCTCAGGCATAAAAAGTATTACGTACATTTAAAATTGAAACAAAAATAAAGTCAATTAAAATACAAATATTTAAAAATGTATAATATTTACCTAGTACTAACAATTATTCATTACAGTCTATGAATAATTAAGCCGCAGGATAATTTTAAACAATTATAAATGGAATTTATTATCTACAGTTTAAATCAAAATATATTAGAGAGAAGTATGTGTAGAGAATTTCATTTGTAATAAATAAGTGTATTTAAAAATAATCACATACAATAGGCTGGCTCGATTACTTGCTTCAAAAGAATTTCCTTATAGCTGTGATTGAAAAAAGCTGCCGATGAATTGAAACAAATTTTTGTGATCTAATCTGGTACTAAAGGGTGTTTTTTATAGAGAAGATTTTTTTAAGTTGACATGAAATTTACTTCATTCGAAAGATAAACTTCTAGCATTCTCATTTAAAAATGACTTCTGGCATATAACCGCCACGGCTGGCTTGGACGTAGTCTAATCGATGACTTTTTCCAACATTTGTGGCCGCATATTGGCAATAACGCGGCGAATGCTGTCATCTAAGTTTACAATTGTTTTGGGCTTTTTTTTTTTTTTTTTTAAAGAGAGAGAAGCAACGCTCAGGAAATTCTTCCTATTAATTAATGTGTTGCTTTCTTTTTAAAGGGGATAGTGGAGTGATGAAAGGTGGTGAAAGATTAAGTACTTCAAACATGTCAACACTGCAATTGCGCGAGATGATAAGTCTTAGAACAGTTGTTGCTCGCCGCTGATGTAGAGTTGGCGAATTTATTGAATCTTTTTGTTTCATAGCCCTGATTCATTATTGTACTTCGGTGGGGTTAAGTGCTATACACCGAAGGTGGGCGCAGCGATACATATAAGTGATAGAAAACTCATACATATTATTTTTCTAAATTGATGTTGTCGTCGTCGGGAATCGAACTCGGGACCATCTGTGCAACAGTCCAACGCGCTAAACATTACACCACAACGCCCACTTCACATAGCCACTTCACATATCCCCACACTAAATAGCCCAGCGGCGTTGAATCGCACGATCTTGGAGGCCAATTCACGGGTCCGAAACGTGAAACTATGCGGTTACCACACGTTATCTTCAATAAATCAATTGTTGCACGAACTGTGTGACATGTTGCGCCGTCTTGTTGAAACTACAGCTCGTGCACATCATGGTTGTTCAATTAATGAACGAAAAAGTTAGTAATCATGGCCCTATAGCGGTCACCAGTGACCAACATCGTTTTTAAAGTAGTACGGACCAATGATGCCACCAGCCCATAAAGCACACCAAACAGACAGGTTTTCTATATATAACGGTGTCACAACATACACTTGATGATTATCATCACTCCAAATATGGCAGTTTTGTTTACTGACGTATCCATTTAACCAAAAGTGAGCTGCATTGCTAACCAAAATTCGCTTTTGAAAATCGGAATCAACGCCAATATTGTTTTGGGCCCATTCACCTTGCTAGGTGATCGTGTGGCTTCAAGTGTTGCACGAGTTGGATTTTGTAAGCACGCAAACCAAGATCTTTCCGCAAAATCTTCCATAAAGCGGATGGACACATATCCAATTCCTGTGCACGATGGTCGATAGACGGATTGGAGTCTTTCTCTACTTTACGCTCTACATAAGCAATGACTTCTTCTGTACGCGCTGTACGATGTCTCTGTGGATGCATATTATCATTAAGAGTAAATGTGGTGCGAAAAAGTTCTATATTTAATCGAATTAATTGCTCTGATAGACGATTATATTGACCGTAAAATGGACGTAGTGCGCGATACGTATTTCGAACAGAACCATGATTTTCAAAATAAATTTGCACAATTTGGAAGCGTTTTTTAGTCATCAGTCTATTCATTTTGAAATGCCATACCAAACTAAACAAAAATCACTTGGCAGCTGACAAAATGGCCGCCAGTTAAAAAAGTGTTGCCAATTTAAAGTTCTATACCTGTATAAAAATACACCCTTTATATTTAAGTTTGCTTCATATCTAAATCTGAAACTCTATTAATTAAAAAATTAAAAAAATTCGAAACATCATGATAAATATAAATATGCCCTAAACTAAAAAAAATTGCATATTCATAAAAAAAAAAAAAAAAATGAGAAAGATATCCAAGCTCATATAAAACAAAAAGTGATCCACCTTGTCATAAAATCAGCGAAATATATAATCTCTAGCTGGCATAATCATTTTTTCTATTATTTTTGTTGTTTATTAAATAGAGTTTTATAAAATTTTAATTGTGTTATTAATATCATACAGGCAGTTAATTATGTTTAAAACATATTTTATTGCAAACAATTAAATGTAATTGCAGCGAAATTGTATAAATTCATGTTAGTTAAGGTAAACTTATAAATTTTTAATAGAAGTAAAGACAAATATGTATGTTGTGTGGGGAAACAAAAGTGCTTTTTGTTTTGAAAATTTAAAAAAGAAACTCATTTTTTAAATCAGGAATTCATGTTTTTATTTCTTCGTTTTTATATAACATAAATATGATAAATTGTTTACACTAGTAATATACAATTATAATTTTAAACACTAAACATTTCTTTATATTGCGAAACAACAAAACAAAATTGCTTAAAACTAAAAATAAAATTTATACATGTTCATACGTATGATATGAATTAGTAAAAAAGGGATTTTGAAAAAAAAAATACATTCATAAAGAAAATATTTTTTGGAAAAACTGCACTTTATGGGGCGTTCCTCAGAAAATAAAAATATACGACCCCCTCTGGAATTAGAAAATAATTTTGTTTCTAATACCCAGACACCCCGGTCCCAAAAACCGGCATGCGTAGAAACATCCCTATGGGGAATAAGACCGGTTCTGCGTGTGCCACAGGATCGGTCCCTGCTAAACCGTACCCTATGTAAACAACTGTCAGCTTTAACATTGGCTTGTCATAGGAGGGTGTCATTCGTCCTGCTTTAATCCACATAGTGGCATGCCACAGGACTAACCAAAGATGGTCATACCGCAACACTGTCCCAAAAGGGCCATGTCGTATAAAATAAACGAAAACTAAACCGCTTCCAATGGGCAAAATTCTGGCCAACTGGCTTTTTCTTGTTAATAAGCATTCTGGTTAAGTGGTATGTCCTTCCTTTACCAGTCACAGGATTGGTAATTTTAGGACAATTGACACTGCTTAACCCACTTCAGTATTAAATTATACCAGTCCTGTGATAAGTCCTTCTTTAACCAGTCACTTTTAGGTCAATTGACTCCTCATTCCCCATAGAGATATTAGTCTGGGCACTCAAATAAAACGAAATTTCCTCAAGATTTTAAAAGATAATATTATTTTTATGATCCATGGTACGTAGCGTCCTCTATAGCTATTTTAAGTATTTTTTTAAGTACAAAATTGAAATTAAGTTTTTCTAATGTTTTTTTTTGCGTTATATTTTTTTTTTAAATAAATTTTACATGAAAATATGGCTTTATAGTTGCGATCGTTGGCTTTACCCAGGGATAGCCGCGTGGAGATGATAGTACAAAATTTATTGGCTTAAGGGTTTATCATCCAGTCCGTCCAAAGCCCAGCTTTGCTGAGGAATGTTTTTCTGCGTGAACGGATTTCCGCCGGGCTTAGGAGTTTTTCTGCCATATGGTAGGCAGTTTAGGGGCTTCGCTGAGTAAAGTTTTTCTGCGTGACATACCTTTGGCCAGACTTCGGGGGTTTCTAATATATGATAGGCAGTTTAGTCTCTTTGCTGAGTAAAGTTTTTTGCGTGAACGGCCTGCGGCCGGACTTGGGAGTTTCTCCTGTGTGATATGCAGTTTATGGGCTTCGGTGAGTAGAGATATTTTGCGTGATCGGCCTACGGCCAGGCTTACGGCGTTCTTCCTATATGATAGGTTGTTTAGCGGCTTAGCTAAGTAAAATTTTTCCATTTTGCGATTTTTCTAAAAAAATTATTTTGTTGTAATTTCGATGGCTTTGTAAGTGTTTTTGAAAATAGCGCTGCAGGCAAAATTTGTTAACGGACGTAGAGGGCTCTACGTATAATAGATACTAAAAATAATATTATTTTTGAAATCCTGAGGAAATTTCCTTTCATTACACCCAGAGAAATAAAGTGTCAACCGAATCGAAAAGTGAATTTTAATGGTAACAACTTATAAAATCAGTTAGTACAACGATATTTGCAAATATTTTAGGTGTTGCAACTAAAACTCAGATGAATTACCCGAACTTTGTTCTATAAACTTATGAGTTGTAGTAGCCGACTGAAATTCGTAATAACCGACTTTGAGTAGTAGTAACCGAATTTCAATTGGAAAATAGCTAAATTATTCTCTTTGTGTAGAGTACCCACACTTGTATTTTGCTACGCGTACCGAGTTGTGGGCCGTTTTGCACCACGTGCCCCGGCGCCCTTAACTGAAAACAGAAAAAAGTATTTTTAATTCTGGAGGGGACCACCTACTTTTTTTTTTTTTTTGAGAATGCTCCATAATGTGGAGTTTAGCCTATTTTTTTAATTAAACCAATTCAGTTATTATCGAAATTGAAAAAATTATCCTTCAAATTATTAATGAAACAATTTCATATAATTTGTTTCGTAAATTCAATGAAGAATTTCATTATATCCAAAAAATATTATTAATATTAAGAAATTTTTCATAAACATTTTTTCACAAAATTTCATAGTTTCACAAAAAATAAGTAAATAAATTTAATGACGTTTCATTTTCGTAATAATTCTTTAGTTTTATAAAGATTTACATTAATTCTACAAAATTTTCACAAACATTGACTTTAGTGAAAAATGTTTCATAGATTCTATGACAAGTTTCAATGGACTAGTTCCAGTGACAATTCTCATTAAAGCTATGAAAAAGTTCGTTACTGAAATTAAGATAATTCTTTAAGTGTATTAAGCCACGATCAATTTTAGAATTTCAATAATACAAGGCTTCGGCTTTACAATTCTCATATTTTATTCCTTACCTATACTTCAAGTATTTTGCCAGAAATTTATTTTCAGAATCGAAGACTTTTGGTAATAGCAAAGTTTTACTTGCTGTAGCAGCAAATTACTCGTAAATATTTTAACCAATTGATCCACAGTACATAAATTTGTAAAGCAATTAATAAGATTGTATAGAGAATGTGAAATTTCATTCAATCTTTATGAGTTATGCACGTCAGTTTAAGCGCTGGTGACCATTGTCGGAAACATTAGCTTTTGATTCGCATAATTCAAAAAATTGCTGAGGGTTATAATGAATTGCGCAAAATCCATTACACAATATAAAACATTAACTATAATAACATTTTGGGAAACAAATTAGGGAATTTCTTAGAAAAATTTCGAAAAATTTTTGAATATGGCAAAAAACTATGGTTTTCCGCTAAGAATTTTGCGAAATCGTTGAAAAAAAAACAAATGGGTTAATTTTTGGCAAAAAGGCGAAATTCGAATCACAATTATTTTTGATTATATTAAATCTTGAGACCCATATGTTTGTTTCATTAGTATTAGTTTTATATTATTAACTTTAATATTATCGTTATTAGTTAAGAAGTTATAACAAAATTAATATGTGAAAATTTTATCGTATCTATGCTTTAGATTCAAAATGATATTTTAAACCACGTTATCCTAAATACGTATATACGTTTATCTATGTGCAGTATACATTGTGTATGTACACACGGAGTTAATTTATGATTTTGTTAACAACTACATTCATAAATATGATGAAGGTATTTGAAAACCACATAGCGGTTTTATTTACAATAACTGTATTTAAAATGAGCACTCATTTATTAAATACTCTTACACACACACACACACACACAATTAGGTTGGTATATAAGCCTATTCACGATTGCCATATACTTTTTTTCGCTATCTACAAACAAATCAAAAAAAAATACCCAAAAAATACCCTGGCAAACTATGTTTTGCAATGAAACTCATACCATGTGCTCCACTCGAAAAACAAATAATAAGTTCTTCAACAAAATTGTTTAAAATTTAATTATTTTAGGCGATATGAGCGAAAAATATTTTAGGGTGCATTTTGAAAACAAACGCATATAAAAGAGAAGTTTTGAACAAAAATTATTTCTCTTATCAAGATATAACCACACTCCAACAACAATTTTTTTTCTGCTCCTATTTTAGAAGATATCACGATTTTCGCTTTTTGAACAAAGCGAAATTAGGCGAAAAGGTATCGAAACTTCAATTTATATTGTTTAAACTTCAACGCTTTGCTATTAATACTTAATGTCTTCCTTCTGAAAAATTTTATAAAAATTCGTCTATTAGTTTATAAGTAAATATGATGTCCTTTAGAGGAATCCTGATAAGATCCTGTGAGTCCTTTGACCAAAGTAAGGACTTATTAGTAAAGATAAAGCTTCAATCTTATTTATATTTTATTATAAAGAGTTTTTAGTCAAATTAAATTGGATTTTTAGATTTTTGAAAACTATGTTTTTTCACAAATAATTATTTTTTGAAATTTTAAGAAATTTTGAATTTGATGCTTTCTCGCTGCCAAACCGTGGCAGGCACACGAAAAATTTCTTTGCAAAATATTTAGCGAATTTAGTTTTCTATCGGAATGTATTAATTTCTTTTTTTTTTTTTTTTTTTTTTTTTATATGAAGATATTTATTTACAATCTATTTTACAATATTTAGTAAATTTGATCACGTAAATTAACTTAACATAAGTTATTAACCTTCAGTAAGCTTAATAAACTAATACTAACATTTTGTGTTCATAATTTTATCATTATTGAGGGTTGTTTTTACAATATTTATAATATTTAAAATCTTAATTTTTATTTCCTGAATGGTAGGTCTAAAACGTGATGTCGTTTTAGCCTCCTAATTTCCTCCGTTTCGTCTAGTAAAGATATTGCTAATATATTATTGTGATTAAATAGTCTGTCTAAATATCGGGTGCTAAATTTATTTATTTCATCCCTTATAAATGGAATATTAAGATCTCTATGAATTTGTTTGTTAGTCATATACCATGGAGCATTTGCAATAACACGTAGCGTTTTTGACTGATAACGTTGCAATATTTCCACATTGGAGTTGCTTGTTGTGCCCCTCAACTGAAGGCAATATGTCCACACCGGTTTTAAGATACACTTGTAAAGAATAACTTTGTTTTCCATGCTTAACTGGGATTTAGATCCTAATAACCACCACATTTGTTTTGTTTTTATGTTCAGATGTTCTCTTTTTGCAGATATATGTTTTTTCCATGTCAGACGTTGATCAAGATGCATGCCTAAGTATTTAACGTATTGAGCTTTAGGTATTTGAGAACCGTTCATGTACAATGATGGACATTCTTCTTTCCTTAAACTGAAAGTGACGTGTTTTGATTTTTCAGTATTAATACATATCTTCCATTTTGTTAACCATTGTTGCAATTCATTCAAATAGTCTTGCACGAAGTTAGATGCTTCATTAGGCGATGTAGATGATGCTAGTATAGCAGTATCATCTGCATATGTGGCTATTGTGATATCACTAGTTACAGGAATGTCAGATGTGTATATGGTGTATAAAACAGGACCCAATACACTTCCTTGTGGGACTCCTGCGTTGATCTCGCATATTTTTGACTTATCATCGTACTTTCACATAAAACTTTCGGTCTTCCAGATATGATTTAAGAAGAAGATAAAATGGTGTTGGTAAAACTTTTTTTAATTTATATAAAATACCTATATGCCATACCTTGTCAAAGGCCTGTTTGACATCTAAAAATAATAATTTTCTTTCTAGTGTGTCTGTTATTACATTCACTAATCGATGGCATTGCTCCGGTGTTCCGTGCTTATGACGAAAGCCAAATTGATGGTCTGGTATTATATTTTTCTTTTCAATAATGGGTAACATTCTATTACAAAATAATCTTTCAAAAATTTTTGAAAATGTTGGTAACAAACTAATTGGTCTATAAGATGATATAACGTGTTCAGGCTTATTGGGCTTAGGTATCATTATTATTTCGGAATGTGTCCATTGAGATGGAAAATGTGACAGTCTTAATATTGAGTTATATATTAACGTGAGAAACAATACGCTTTTTTTTGAAAGGGATTTTGCTACTATTGGATTAATTTTATCATATCCAGGCGATTTGAAATTGTTGAGTTTAGTGATTTCATCTAGAACTTCTCTTGGTGAAAACGATTTTATTGGGAGATCCATTTGGCAAGGAGTTTCTAAAAAAGTTTTTATATTAGTTTCTTCACTATTGTCGTTAAAATAATTTGGTTGAAATATATTTTCCAGATGATCAGCAAATTCATCAGCTTTATGTTTGCTACTACGACACCATGTTCCGACAGGTCTTTTTATTGGGACATCTCTTGTAGTCGGTTTTTTTTAGATATTTCGTTGCCTTCCATAAGCTGTGCTTATTATTATTGGTTGCACTTAAATTTCTTAAAAAGTTTGATAAATTTTCATTCTTAGTTTCAGTTATGCGTTTTTTTAGATGACTGGTCGCTTTATTCAAATTTGTCTTGTCTCTCGGAGTCCTACTTAATTGCCAAATTCTTCGAAGTCTTCTTTTATTTCTAATTAAATCTCTAATTTCAGCAGAAATTATAACATTATTTATATTTTGTGGGGTAGTTTGCGAAGTAGAAAGAAGTGCAGCTTCCTGGATTATGCTTGTAAATTGTTCAACGGCCATATCAAGTTCATTACCTGTTTTAAGCGAAATATTTAGTTGCAAATTTGTATCCATCCAATGTTGAAATGATGTAATATTTGTTTTTGGTGTAATGATTTTACAAACTCTGGAAACAGTTTGTATATCTGTGTTGTAATTAAGTATAATTGGCGTGTGATCCGAACTTAGATCATCACAATCTAAAATGTCTAAAAAGTTACTTGATATACCAGAGCAAACAAAAAAAAATCTAATAAATCAGGGATTTTACATGGGTCGCTAGGCCAGTATGTAGGTTTACCAGTAGATATTGCTTTGTAGTTATGTTTAATTATGCACTTATATAGTTCTTTCCCCTTAGGGTTGTTAATTCTAGAGCCCCACCAGGTGTGCTTGGCATTGAAATCACCACCAACAATGAAGCGTGAACCAAGTTTGGTAAAAAAGTTTTCATAATTTTCAAGAGATATGGTGTGTCGAGGTGGAAAATAGACTGCATAAATGGCAACATCATTGTTGTTGCATTTGATTTTAATGCCACTAGCCTGAATTGATGATGATATTATAGAATCGACTATCTCAAACTTTATGGAAGACTTTATTAATACTGCAGAACCGGCGTGAGCGGTACCATCGGGATGGTTAGCTTGTATTAGGTCGTAACCTCTAATATTAAAATAAGTTTTCTCAGTGAAATGAGTTTCTGAAATTAATAAAATGTCAATAAATTGTGAAGAGAGAAAAATTTGAATTTCCCTTTTGTGATTGGATGCACCGTTTGCATTCCATGTTGCAATTCTTAGGTTTATTTGCATAGTTTCATCAATATTTGCGACATCATGTCAAACATTTTGTCCATCATACGTTCTAGTCTCTCCAAAAGTCTAGATTCATTATTGCTGCCATTACCTCTAACTGCTTGTGAATATGAAATGTAATCATCACCGGGATTGTTGTTGTTACCATAAGCATTAACTTGAATTCTCTAGAATTAACTTGAATTTGTTCATTTCTCGATTGGTATTGATTTCTGGGATTTGAAGCTCTTTTTTGGTGCAATAATTGCTGATAAGTATTGCATCCTTTGTAATTAGCTGTATGTGTCTGTTGGCAGTGTAAACATGTGGGAGGAGTGTTTATGTCTTTTGTACAACTTGCTGTGGGGTGGTCCGAACCGCATTTCACACATCGAAATGGTTTTCTGCAATAAGATTTTGTGTGACCAAATTGCTGACACCGATAACATTGAACCAAATCATCAGTTTTCTTTGGGGCTTCAATTGATACGATTGCATTACCTATGTATCTTATGTTAAATATGTTTTTGTTGTCAGGGTGAGGTTCAAGGTCAACAAAAAACATTGACAGTGGCTGTTTCGTTACTCGACTTTTAACATTGACTACATCCCTAACTTGATATCCTAACAAAATAAGTTCGGCCTTAATATCAGTAAGTAAAGTCGTATGGAGAATACCCTTAATGACTACTCTATAAGCTCTTTCCTGTTTCAGTTGGTATGTGTGAAAACTTATATTTTTTAATTCTAAATATTTAACAGTTTTTCTGAATGAATCACTATTTTTTACCATTAATCTAATTTGGTTGTCTTTCATAGATTTATAATTGAAATCAGTACA
Source organism: Delia radicum (assembly GCA_021234595.1). Taxonomy (NCBI): domain Eukaryota; kingdom Metazoa; phylum Arthropoda; class Insecta; order Diptera; family Anthomyiidae; genus Delia; species Delia radicum. The sequence continues at coordinate 109,759,046 of CM037852.1, forward strand.
AGGTATTACATTACTTATAGATCTTATCATATTACTTATATTTGATACATTAGGAATGTAAATTGGTGGTGGCTTTTCTGATGTATCTTCTTTTTCGGCATTTCCTTCTGGTTCTTTATCTCCTTCATTTTCCTTTAGGACATCAAATCGATTTCGAGTTGAAGAACTTGGTACGTCTGATAAATTGATTCGTTTACTGTGCTGACTATTAGGTGAAGTTATTAATTTGTGTTTATTTGGTGTGCCTGGTACTTGCTGCCAAATACCTTCATTAACATTATCATCACTATCTTCTTCACTTAGAGTAGGCATGTTAGTTGTTTAGTTGTTGCTTGAAGTAGCAACAACTAACAACAGATTATAAAGTTTGTAATTTGTTTGTTTTTTTTTTTTTGTTTTTTTTTTTTAAAGAAATCACTAATCCCAATATTGGAATTTTAATCCGTTTGTTTGTTTGATATTTTTTGTTTTTGTTTGTTTAAATAATGAAAAGTTTTGCTAATATAGCGCAGTATATGTCCATTCACAACCACGGTTTATTAAAGACTGTATTAATTTCTAAGAATAAAACGCTCATTTGACGCATTTGTGGTAAATTTTATGAATGCTACCCTGAGGCAGCCTTACCTGTTAGAGGGTTAATTTGCTCACATTTATTAGGTTTGCCAGACACTTTATATCGATGTCAATTATAAAAACATCACCACAAAACCCCCAAATACAATAATGTGAATTTTTAGTTAAGTCATTCTTTGTTATACATGCCCGAATTTAGTTTACAGGTTAAATTAGCGTATAACAAATGAAAATATCACTACAAATTAGTTTTGAAGAATTATAAAATTTAAAACTACAATTTGAACACCTTTTCAGAATTTTGCAAGGAAACCCTTCGATTTTTTTTTTTTTTTATTTTTGAGTCAATAAAGATGCCTTTTTGGATTAATCAACGTCATACAAAAATTGTATCTTTTAGATACCTATTTTGTATCTCCTTTTTTTATTAATTCGTCTAAAGTCTATATAACATCAGGTTCTTTTAAATATTTATCAGGGGTTTCCTATTAAATGTTTTAAGAAAATTTTAAATTTTTTATGTAAAAACCCTGGTAAAGCTGTTGGCTTTAATTTGGTTGATTGTGTTGTAAATCTTCAATACACTTAAATAAAATATTATTCAAAAATGGGCAATATCCAAAAAAAAAATCCCCAAAATATTTTTAAAAACCCCAAAAAATACCCTGTCCCTAATTGAAAATTTCTATCCCTAAGACCAACAAAAAATCCTCAAACTTGGGAACAAAAACCCAAGTCTTTCACGCCTGCATACATATTATAAGTAATTGGGATTTATATTTTAATTATATAACACACCACTATCATTACAAGTACATATGATATTGGTAAATATATATTTCTATTAACAATACAGCCATAAGCACGTTCGTACATGCACATATGCATGCACATTTTATTGCTTTAAGTGATGATATGTAAATGTGCTTATATTTGTGTAAATAATCTCTTTAAGTGTATTTGCTTTCAATCTCATACGTCGCAAACAAAAAAAAAAAAAAAACCAAAGTCATGTTAATAACGTTCGTGTTGTTATTGTTGTAAGTGCTACAGTATACTACAACCGTAACAACTTAAGATTCGTACAGGTAATAAATACTTATGGGTTTAATATTAAAATTTCTTTAACTTTCGCAAAAATAAATAAATTTTTGTACAAATTTAGGCTTTTCAGCGAGCTTATTTTAAGGGCTCTCTGAAACAGTCTTAAAATAGTGCTTTTGCGTCTACGCAGTAATTTAAATTTATTTACATACGTCAAGTTAATACTAAATTTTAAGTTGTTCAAAAAAATTCTTTAATGATTTGTCTTTCAACGATCTTAAGATCTTTACTTATAAATTATAATTATTTGTTTAAAAATTAGTGTAATAACCGCAACATAAGAATCTTTAAAAATATATGCGTTAATGCTTTTTAAGACCATGGTCTTAAGAAAAAATATATATATATACGTTTTTACTCTCAGATTAACTGTTTTTCAGATCAAATTAAATTATTTTAAAATCAAACACAATTTTTTCAAAAACAAATTAAATTCTTTTAGAATCTAATTAAATTTTATTTAACACAAATTCAACTTTTTCATTTAAAATTAAATCCTTTTTATATCCAAATCATTTTTTTTCTTTAAAAATTCAATTCATTTAAATATATATTCAATTCGGCGCTACGAAATAACCCCCAATGAAATAACACCCAAACGACAAAATGAAATAACCCCCAATGAAATAAATCCCAAAAAAAATTAAATAAGTCCCAACAAAAAAAAATGAAATAATACCCAAAAGAAATGAAATATTCCCCAAAGGTGAAAATGAAATAACACCAAAATTTGGGAGTTGTTTCGTAATGAAATAACTCCCAAAGGAAGAAATGAAATAACCCCCAATGAAATAAGCTCCAAAGAAATGAAATATGTCCCAATTTTTTTTTATTTTTTGTTTTCATATTTTTGATTCTTTTGTTACACTGTTCAGTTTTTCTGCGTGGCCGATCTTAGGGGTTTTCTCCTCCATAGGACGCGGCAGGTGGCTTCGCTGAATACAGTTTTCCTGCGCGCGTCTCATTATCTTCCCTAGTTTGACGCGCGCAAGGAAACTTTATTCAGCGAAGCCACCTGCCGCGTCCCATGGAGGAGAAAACCCCTAAGAGCGGCCGCAGGCCGCCACGCAGAAAAACTAACAAATATTAAAAAAATTTCACTTTTAGCAAAATGAAATATCCCCCAAAAAATATGAAATAACCCCCAAAATAATTGCATATGAAATAATCTCCAAAGAATTTAAATTTTGGGCTTTATTTCATTGGGCGTTGCTTCATAATGAAATAATCTCCAAACCGTAAGATGAAATAATCCCCAAAAAAAAATGAAAAAACCCCCAAAACAATCTTATACAATTTTTTTGGGGGTTATTTAATTTTTGGCCGTTGGGGGTTATTTCGTAGCGCCATTCAATTCAATATTAAAGCTTAAAAATTAATTGTTTTTTTTAGCTTTTGATTGCTTTTCTCTTACTGTCTTTTTTTTATACCGAACTGGAAAATATTTCCAATATTCTCCAGTGAAATAAGAACATAGAGCTTTGCAATCCTCTAGCATATAAAAATTTTCCGTTACAATTGCGAGAGACCTGATCATAAATGAAACGTTTCTATTAGAATGACCATACCATATTATTTGTTTTATTATCTAATCAAATGAAATTGTTCTTTAATCAGGAAGAAGGTAAAACTGGTCACTTTGTTTTAACCTTACTATTGAGATTATTGCAAATACGTGTTATATTAGGTATTAACTTGACGCAACGTTTGTGAATTTCAAAAATTGGACGGCGTGAATATACATTTGAAATATGTCATCTATCACAGAGAGTAATTGTAGCTCTAATTCTGTTGCAACAAATATACGAAATTATCGTCGTATTCAACGTTTAACAGATAGCTCTTCATGCAGTGAATTTCGCTCAAAACGCTCCAAAAACTAGAAAAAAATAATATTCATTGACTGCAGCACATGTTATTGTTCCCAATGTTAGAGGTGGATATGTTTCCCTCATCGCAGCTATAAACATACATGGTATTTTACACCAAAAAGTAATTGCAAAACTCCGCAGTTATTTATAAAATTTTTGTATCTTTTCTTGATAAACTTTTCGACAAATTTGCTGAATCCAATATCACATGTGCGTGGCTTATACTAGATAATGCTCAGATACACAAAACGCAGGCAGTGAAATATAAAATTATGGAGTCTGGTCATATTTTAGTTTTTCTTTCTCCATACTCTCCTATGCTAAATCCAATAGAAAAAGTTTTTTCAAAAACTAAACTCTGTGCTAGGAATTTACTTTTAGATCCAGAAAATAATAATGACTTACAATTATTAAACGTTCCGTAGAATCTGTAACACCATCAGATTGCAACAATTATTATGTTGACATGACAATGAATCTGCCACTAGCTGCTTCTGGAGAGCATTTACATTAAAACAATTGTCATATGTATAAAAATATCGCTTTTTTAATAGTATTGAAATAAAATATATTGATAGGAATTAAGTAAATTTTATAAATAATTAAATATGAAATAAACATATTAAGTACTTTAGAAAAATTAAGCTTAGTTAAAAAAGAATTTAACTTGATATTAAAAAAAAATAAGTTGAAAGTAAAAAGAATAAATACGTAATTAAAGAAATTGTATTAGGCATGCAAAATATTGAATTTACATTGAAACTAGTTTAATTTGTTTTAAACAAAGTTTAATTTACTTTGAAAAAAATTGTGTTTGATTTTAAAATAATTTAACTTGATCCGAAAAATAGTTAATTTGAGAGTAAAAACCTATATATAATTTACTATTAAAACTATAAGTAAAGTTCTTTCGATAAAAATAGAGAAAAATAGAGTATAATTTTTGTACCCAATTAGCTTCTCCACTTATTTTTTTTATATTTTCCACTAGTTCCAATAAAGTTATTTTTAATACTAATTAAAAAAAAATTTTTGCTTGTTTGTACCATCACTCACAAGAACTTTTCCATAAAAAATCAACAGTTATTTAAAAATTTAATCGGTAAAGTTGTTTCAATGGAATACACAGTTAAATTACCAACGAAATATATTTTTTAACTTGCTGTCGTGCGCCCCGGTAGGCTAGTTGGTAGCGTGCTGGCTTATCAGTGCGGGGGTCGTGGGTTCGATTCCCACCAGAGGCATTGGTCTGTTTTCGCTACAACGCGCCGAAGGCCATAGTAGCTAGTGCTCGGTTAGGGTAATAGTATATAATTTGTAATTATATGATTATTAATTTAAAAAAAAAAAAAAAAAAAAAAAAACTTGCTGTCCGTTATTCAATAAACAAAATAAAAAAAACGAACTTTCGTTTTTTTATTTTGTTAAAATTCTCTATTTAAAACAAAAAGTTGTTATATTATATTAAGTATTGAAATAAACGAAAACAAAATATATTGTTTTTATGGATTTTGTCAATTAATTTTTCCACAGTTGATAATAAACTAAAAAATACAATTGTTTTAAACAAAAAGTAAGTAGTCCTGTTTTTAACTGATTTTCAGTTAATGTAATGTGTATATTCAGTAGCCTTTACGGAAAAAATATTGTAAGTGCTGGCCTTGAAAATCATTAGCTTTCATATCTGAACCATTTTATTTTAATAGATTCTTTGTAGTGTGTATACTTACGGTACATAGGGTACAGAGGGAAAACATCAAACAACAAGATAATATTTCAACCTTTAGTTGAAATTAGTCAGAACCAATAAAATATAAAAGGTTTCATATTATATTTTGTTTGTCGCTCAATGTCAAACGATTAATTGGTTGATATTGGACCTCACACGATTTCAACTACAACTGACGTAGCGTTTGAGCATTGTCAACGAAAGTCTGGCACAGAGATGTTGAAGTAGGTCAGTGTGCATTTTATTGTTTGTTTCATTGTTCATGACGTTTCCCCTTTATAACTAAATACTAGAATCAAATTAATATATAAGTAAGTGGTAAAATATTTTAGAGTTAGTTTTAAAACATTCACTCTTTGTACATAATGCAACACTTATAAAAAATACAAAAAGGAAAACAGTGTTTTTTATTTCATCAGCACCCATCACATGGCAATCCTGTCAGGAGTGATCCTGCCAAGCTGATCCTGCTGAACTGATCCTGCCGAACTGATCCTGCTAAACCGATCCTGCTAAACCGATCCTGCTGAACTGATCCTGCTAAACCGATCCTGCTGAACTGAGCCTGCTAAACTGATCCTGATAAACTGATGAGATGTACCTGAACCGATCCTACATCGGAAATAAGATAACAATCAGGTGTTGCCAACATTACAGTGTATTAAGAGCTTTGCATAAATACTACCGTACGAAATTTTAAATATCATATATACATTTTTTTTAAAAAAATTGTTTTTTTCATGAACAAGAACACTTTAAAAGAAATTCTAATAAAGATAGAATTAGCTAAAAATAAGTGGACAGCTGATAAACTCAAAGAAAAACCAGAAATTTTATCAGTATGACCAAAACCATTGTTTAAAAAACAATGAACAGAGAAACCGTTTACCCGATTTTCACAGTCCAGGAAAAAAAGATAAAAGGCAGAAATTATAAGGATGATAGGAAAATAAAACTTATTCTAATAGAGAACAGAATAGCTTCTACAGAATAGATTCTTTAAACTTATTTTTGAGACACATCTTCGCAAAAAGTTTAGTTTCTTTCTGAACAACTTAAAACGTCGATTTGAAATCCACTGGATTTTCCCACTCAAGCCAAATCTACTTACAAGTTAGTTATCCCGACCCGAACTCGCAGATTTTAATGAACTTGGATATGTTGAGAACAAAACAAAAATTGGGACACGTATTTAGGGTTAATAATTTATTTGCTTTTGTATGAAAACTTGAATTTAATTTACGAAAACTAAATTGTAAAAAATGTATAAATAATACAAATTGGTTGATATTTCTGAGAAAAAAAAATATATTTGTTCAATTATGCATTAAAATTCGTTAAAGTTTACCTGGTTACGATTTTCATTGAACAGAGGTTTCATTGAAACTATTTTTCATTGGTTCTATATCTTAAGTATTAACTGGACGTTAAGTGTTATTATTCAATATGGAAAATCATTAATTTTTGTATAACAATTAAAATTTTTAAATTTCTCTGATAGTACGTACACTAAGTGGTAAATTCGTTACCATACTGCAAAATTCGATTAAATATCAATGACTTTGTATGCGCTAACGGAAACCCAGTACTTTTAGTTTATAGCTCTTGTAAAGAGCCCATAAAATAGGTTTCCCGAGAAGCCTTAATTTGTATAAATATAACAAATGGAAAATTAAACACATGAATATTTATTACCTGTTCGAACATTAAGTTATTAGAGTAGTATGTTAAACATTAGTTTTTCAAGGGAATTCCCAACACGAGATTTCCTGGGAATTCCAGACATTTTACTATCCCGAAATTTCGGAAAATACTTCGGGAATTCCCGGGAATTTGTTTTTTGTAATGTTATTAATAAACATACTTTTTTAAAGAGCATATATTTAAAATTGTACACAGCTAATTTTCTTGGACGAATTTAAATTTTTAGATTGAATATTATTTAAATTTATTTATATTAAAAATGTATTTAGAAACGAACTAATTATACGATCAAAATATTTGAACATGTGAATTTGGTGTTACTAAAGGGCAGTCAGTAATATCAACAGTTGCGAAGTAACGCAACGGCACTGAGATATCAATTGTACAAGATGGGACGATCCTCTACGGATACGTGTAGGTTTTGTGAATTGGAACCCGAGACCTCTAAGCATGTTCTCTGCAAATGTCCGAGGCTCTCCGACAGGAGGGTGCGTTATTTTGGTGGTCGAATAGTGACGCCATCGCACGTTTGGAACTGTTCACCTGGTAGGATAATTGGCTTCGTAGGGAGCCTGAACCTATAGGGTGTATTCGATGGCAGCCCAAAATACCAACTTCTGGTCGCGGTGCATAGTGCCACTATAATCTAATAATAACGCAACGGCAAGGAGTTTAACTTATTACCAGGTAACATGTTCCGTAATACCAACCTATCACCGAGGTTTTGCTGGTTCAACAAACATTATTTAATTTGAGGAGTTAGAATACATGATTTCTATTGGCCTTAAAGTCCTGATTCTAAATTCGATATCCAAATTAGTCCATCATATCCCCATTTTGAGAAAACCAGGGTTAAAGATGCGCAATGGAGCTCTTTTTTTATGAACCTGTATACTAGGGTGTCCCTTAAAAATAGATATGTCATTACACCTCCCAGTTTTATAAAGAATGGTTCAATATTTAAGACATCAATTTAGTTTGAAAACATTGAATAAAATGATCTCGACTTTATCGGATATCATTAAGCCACTTTAGCCTGGAATCCAAAAAGACCTACGAATTTTATAAAATTGCAAACACGTTTTTATAGATAATTTAAAATTTTCTTTAAATGCCTAATTAGGAGATATGGATTGATATTTTTGTAATATAGTAGTTGTTATCAAAGAAAAAAAAATTGGAAAAATGATTATTGGAATTTGTGGAAGGACATTGGAAATACCTTATTTTGTCAAAAATTTATCAAAATTTGAATGTTTTTATTAAAGTTTGCATAATTTTTGGAAATATATCGCTTGAATTTGACTAGAACAATATTATCTTCCTTTTTAAGTAAAAAATAGTTTACTCTTAGTGGCCGGGGGACAAATATGACCCATGGAACTAATTTAAATTATGACTACAATTTTAATTGTGGATATAGATTTTAAATTGATAAGAAAAATAATTATTTTATATATCTTGATCCATATAAGGTAAATTTTTACACTTTTCAGCAAAAATTACCCACTTGTTATACACGGCAGAAAACTAGTGAACAAGCGCAATTCTTTATAGTTCCAATTACTTTTAACGCCACATTTTGAACCAAATTGTTAATTTGTTTTAAAAATTTGTTGTCATTCGTGTTTTTTTGATACTTAAATTTGGTATTTTTCGTAAATTTATAAAAATGTATACGCTTCAAATGGTCGTATTTATTGAAATATGATTTTAATAATTCATTGCAAAACTTATTTTATCTTCTCTGACATATGTCAAGCGTTGATATATACGCTTTTGAAAAAGGACAAAAAGAAACTTAAAAATGTCCTTGTATCGCAAATATCTCAACATACATCCCTTTTTTTCTTAAAATTTTGTTTGCAGATTGATCATTATGTACTCTAAAACGTATAAAAAATTCAGAGTGCAGTTTTACAATAATATGTTTAATATGAGCTCAAAAAAAAAACGACATTTCAACTATACCTCTTCTAACTTTAGTAAAACTTGTTATACTCATTCTCCAAAATTCCTAATGTTTGCGTTTTATCGCTTCTCAAAGTGAGGGGTTTTTTCCAAATGTGTAAGAAATGCACAATGATTGAATTATGATAACTTTTGAATGCGTCTACGGAAAAGTAAAATTTAATTATATTAGCGAAAAAGATAACACAATTGAAAAAAGTCTTAAAATCGTGAATATCTCAAAATAAAAACATAATTAACGTTTATGATCTTTTTTTTTGCAATTTAGTCTACGTACTCAACATATAAAAGTATAACTTACAACATATCAAATTGGGTATCAGAAGTATTCAAAAATAATCGGAGTTTTTCCGAAAGTTGCTTTGATATTTAGTATAACATTTACTATATTCACATAGTACCCTACAACAACTTTTGAAATTGATTTGTCCCGCATGTGCCAAACAATATGGATGTTAAATAGGAGCTCACATTTAGTTAAAATGCGTACCCAGATTCTCTTTATCACATCCTATGTAATTTAAAAAAGACATTTAAAGTTAAATTTTTAAATATGTTATTTAAATATTTGTACTCATTAAATGATGTCAGTATTAATATCAGATGAAAGACAAAAATCTTTACTATTCGACAAAATTAATTGTCGTAATATTTCAGAACCAAAAATTTTTAAAATGTTCTTTTAAAAATTAGATCCTTCAGTGTCCTTGATTGATTTGTATAAGTTCGTCAAAAGAAAAAGTATTATCATTAAAGGTTTGAAAATACTCTAATAAATGCTCAGATTTCAGCATTGTAGTTTTATTAGTTTGCCAATAACAACGATTTTCAATTTACATGTACAAACAAAATTTTAATGTAAAGGGTCCGCCATCTAACGTTTTTTTTTTCAACTAGTGCTTATTTCGTGAATGGTAACACTTAGCTCATGTCTGATTTGACAGATAATTAGTTTTATCCTTCCGCTGAACGAATATGGTTGTGTATACGCTTGAACAACGCTGGGAAATATTGAGACATTACTTTGAAAATCATGGTAATGTTGCAGAATGTGTGCGAAAATTTCGTACGGATTTTGGAAGAAGAGAAGCACCGTCAGCTCCGTATGTTCGTTATATTGTGAAAAAAGCGAAAGAAACTGGCATCCTCATCGATAAACCAAAGAGTGAAAAGCCAAAAACAGTGCGTACACCCGAGAATATTGCTGCTGTGGCAGAAAATGTGCGTGAAGCGCCATCAACATCAATTCACCGTCGTTCTCAACAATTGAACATTTCGGAGACATCATTGAGACGAATTTTGCTTGGCCAGCCGAGGCAGCCATTTGAATGAAATTATTTTCCATTATTAACCGGAAGGATTGTACTTTCAAATAAAAAAAGAAATTTGTGAAAATATTCAGTACTTTTTTTTTATAGCATTTTCAAAAAAAAAAGTTATTTGGCGGACCCTTTATTATATTCAATTTGTTATAAATTTGAATAAATTTTCATTTTCAATTTTTATATTAAATTTGAATAAATTTTCATTTTAAATTTTTTATGTTAGATTTTTGCTTTTACATGGCTAATTTATTATTATAGCTAAACTAATAAAGTTAGAAGGCTGAAATTTGACTAAGTTCTACAGTGTAGTGAAACACTCTGGACGAATTTTTAATTCGACGAACTTATTTTATTGTATTTTAAGTTACAAAATTTCGCACAAGACTTTCAGGCGGAATTTTTGAATTTTTAATATTCAGTATTTTTTAAAAATTCGGAAAAAATTAAAATTTAATTTTTTAATTTTTTCCGAAAAAACATTAAAACTTCGGAGGATTTAAATAATATGCACCTTGAATTAGATTTATTTTCATCATCAATTGGCTTTTACAATAAATTTTTTTTTATATATTTATATCAGTCTATTATGAGCAATTAACTTTTCAAAAATTGACATTATATTTTTCTTTTATTGTATTAATGTCGTAGCATTTTACATTTGATTTAATTTTAGGTGAATCTTATTAATTGCTTGCTAAACGTCATTTTGTCAAATACATTTAATATGTTTAACTTTTTTTTTAACATGTTTCAAAAAGTGTTGGAATATTTGTATTATAAAATACATGAATTATTTTAACATTAAATTAAATGTATTTTAAGTGTTATTTATCCTCATAACCAAATTAAATTAAAAATTATCAGTTTACATTAAAAAAAGTAACGTTTTTCAATGCATAATATTTGGTAGCATAGTGTAGTTAACTTAAGTGAAATTGAAATAGAACACAACGTATGATCATAAGACATAATTTTGGGTTTTATTTGGCCATTCTGGCATTTATCATTCTCTTTTTATATGAATTTTGCTATTTGCTACCTTGATAAAAAGTTTAAATTTTCAAAAAGTTATCAAATTTAAATATAACAAATATTAAATATTTTCAGTAGTACACTCAGGGAACTTTTGCTTAAAAAATATGTAGTTATTTGGGTTGTAATGCAGTTTCTTCATTTTTAATGTAAATGTAAGTCATTTGTTGAACAAACTAAATTTTTTACTAACCTTGTAGTTCATTTAAAAAAAACCAACCCACATCAAATGACTGTTTTATGATTTTACATTCATTTTTTTACAGTTAAATGTTAAATGTTTGTTTATTTTTTACTACCATGTGGTTCATTTTTACTACAATTGTTAGTAATTTTTTGGATATTAAAAAGCAAATGACAATGTTAGTTGAAGTTACTGTAATGTAAGTTGTCCTTTCTTTAAATGAAATTTCATTTGTTTTCAACTACTTTTGCAGTGGTCTTTACCTACATAGTATTCTAGGTGTATATACAAACATTATATATTAAACATTTTCAGTAGTTATTAATTTAGAAACAATTCGTAAAAACAAATCATAAGAGACAGAAATAAATAAAAACAAAAACATTGTTCAAGGAGCCAAGAGTGGATTAAAATACTTTTTTATTCAAGGTGCATATCATTTAAATCCCCTGAAGTTTTAATTGTTTTTGGGGGAAAAAAAACAAAAAAAAACAAAAATTCAAAAATGTGTTACTTAAAACACAAAAAAAGAATTTTTAAAATGGGCTAAGAATTGCTGTCTGAAATGTTATTTGCTCAAAAAAACTGCTTTTGGAAACACTGTGTGTGCCCTAGTGCGTATGAGTGTTATTTATTCAAAATAAATAACACTCATACGCCATAGGATTCAACTTTTGCAGAACTTTATAGAGCGTGGTATTAAGAAAAAGTGGCACTAAAAAATCGAAAATATATGCTAAAAATATGCAGTAAAAACTAAAAATATGTGCTTAAAATATGCACTTGAATTGAGTATATGAAATAAAAAAAAATTTTACACCCGGGTAAAAATTTTAATATGGAGTCTAATCAAATTATATCTCATTTGATAGTTTTTGATATGTATGTCAAACAGAAGACCAGATGTAGTTAAACTGCGTACACAGATTTTCGTTATTACACAATATGTCCAAAAATTAGGACATTTAAAACTAAATTTTTCAACAAATTATTTAAATATTTGTACTCATTAAGTGAAGAGTATATGGATATCAGATTAAATAATCTCTGTTATTCCATAAAATTATTTATGGTAATATTACAGAACCTAAAATTTTCATTAGATTTTTTTTACAATGCGTGGAACATTAAAAGAGACAATATTTTTAAAGAATCGAAATCGAGAAAAAAAAAAACACTTTAATTTTAAATTTATTTTCATCGGGATAAACATTAATTGCATTTATAGTAATTAAATGTGCTAAAATCCCAAAACTTATTTAACAAATTGTGAAAAACAATCTGATGTAGGCGTGTCCCTATCCGGATTTCATTCCTGCCCAAGGAAATCTTCAGGGGACTTTGTTATTCTAATTTCTAGAGATATTGTTATGTTAAATCACAAACTCAATGAGAATTTCTTGTCCTCGTCTAGGAGCGAGATTCAAAATTTTAAAATATCAAAGAAAAAACAAAAACAACAACAAAATATTGTCACAATTGGCTTTGTCATCTTCCAAATACTACTCTGTTTTTTTGACAGACCTAGCAATGTAGTGACGTTTATTCAAGCAAATCAACAATAGAAAATCATATGTTTTCTATTAGTGTCAGTTACATTTAAATTTGCACAAGCACCTGCATATTTGTTATTTTAAATTTATTTTCATCGGGATAAACATTAATTGCATTAAGTTTAGTTTCCGATAAAATTGTGAGAATAAATCAACGCAAACAGCTTCTTTTCGAGTGCTTTTCAATCAAAAATTTTATCTAACTGCTATAAAAATTGTATTAAATATTAATTGTTTCTGCAAAAATCGCAAATATTGCGAAAACGAGTGCTAGTATTACAAAGCGTATATGTCCAATAAATTCAGCATACTCCAATTTTGTTTACCGGCTGCTCGAAATTGTGGACTAGCACTGATAATTATGTTTAATGTAAATTCTGTTGAAATAATTAACTATTTTCGGTCTTAAATCGCAAATATCTCAGAATCTCGAGCAGCTGAAAGTTTTCTGGGACCAAATTCATAACAAGCGTATCATAGATATACGAAACTTGTATTATAAAGCAAAAAAAAACACATTTTGATCTATTATTGATTATAACTTCAAAGAAAATAGTCATTGTTGTAGATAGATCAATACAATTTTGTAAAAATTTGAAATTTAATCTTCAGATAACACTTACTGCAGTGAATATTTTGACTTCAAAACATCATCTCTTAGAAAAGTGTAGATAGCTTCGTTTGAATAAAAGACAACGATATTAAATTTTTATTTTTATTTATTTTTATAATCTTTGTTAGTGCTTAACTAGTAAAATCTTTAAACATTACATGAGTTTTTTGTGCTGACGAACTTTTTTAGAACAATCAAGGAAGGATCAAATTTTATAAAGAACATTTTATAAAATGTTTGTTACATAAATATTACGACAAATAATTTTGTAAATTTAAGAGATCTGATTTCCATATTTGTATCGTTTATCGAGTACAAATTTTTAAATAATTCGTTTAAAAATTCTACATTAAATGTTTTTTATGGACATAGGATGTGAAAAGGAAAATTTGAGATCACAGTTAACTATAAGTCGAGACCTGTTTAATATGTATATCGATTCTCCCATGCGTGTCAAAAAATATTGAAATTTGTCGTAGAACACTTACTATGTAAATATGTATACAAAATTTTATATTAAATATCAAAGATACTTTCGTAAAAATTCCGTTTATTTTTGAAACCCGCTGATTCCCAACTTTAAATTGTTATATGTTGTAAGTGATACTTTGAATTAATTGCAAAATAAATTTCATAAAACTTAATTATGGGTTTATTGAGATATTCGCGAATTAAGAAAACTTTTTCAATTTTGTTTTTGAGTGTATTTTAATATTTTTTAGCGGTGTTAAATTTATTTTGTCACGTGATACATACAATGCGATCTTGGAATGTATGTAAAATCCATGCGGGAACTGCTATTTTAATATTTTTTATTTGTTTTAACTTTAAAGTCGTCAAAATGTTTGCGCCGTTTAAGATAAATAAATAACGCGTTTAATCGTGGTGTTCTGCAAATTGTGATGTGATAAAACAATTTGAAAAACTGATTTGAATTAAACATATCAAAATCTATTAAATCGTTTTTCAACTTTTTTCTTTCCGGTTTTATCAAAAATTATTTTATCGGTTTTTATCAATATTTCATGTAAAAAATTTAATATTATTAATTAATAACACGGATGAAAATGATAATATATCGTAATATATAAACATGCATGATTCCTTTGTTTCATATATCAGCATGCATGAAGATGTATGCTATGTGTGGAAGCATATATGGCTTATACACGCAAACAAAAGCTAAATACTGTTCCATAGATATCATTAATTTTATTATGTGAATTCAATTGTAATTATATGTTTACTTATATATCGCTGACTTGGAAAAAATGCAATTATTGTTATAATATATGTTTAATGAACATATTTATATTTCAAATAGTGTTGTTATATTCAACTTTTTTACAGAGATAATTTCCAGCTTGCATACCATCATAATAAAATATTTATTCTAATTTTTGTAAAAAATTGTTTCAAATTTGCTTTATTATTACATGTGATATATATAGAGATAAGATTGTAGCCGGTATTTACCCAGTATATCTTTGAGGAAAATATGGAAATGTCTGTAAAACCAATACATTTGTTAAGTTAAGTTTTTTAAATAAATTTTATTTACAATTTAATTCATTACAATTATTTTGCCTCAGCGCCTTATGGGCATTATTGAGGCGAGTTGGCAAGAATTAATAATACTAAAAATTTACATTTGTTGAAATAAATTCATTTGTGAAGAAAATAATAATTAATAAAAAAAAATATTATATTAAAAGTTCATTTAAATGTTGCAAAATGTGTTCTTTTAGTAATTTTTTAAAGACAGAAATTCTAATTTCATTTTTTAAATTTTGATGCAAGCTATTAAACTCACGGCTACCTATAAAATCTGCTCGCTGTTTAGTTGTTTCCAACCTACACCTGGCTACTCTTAAGTTTCCATTGCTTCTCGTATTTATTGTATGATCATTTCTTGTAAACTTTATTGTATGATGACCAATATTGTTCAAACACTTAAAGACGTACAATAAAAGTTGCATTTTGTAAAGACCATGTATGGGTAAAATTGACTGGCATTTATTAGTGTATAAAGAAATTGTTGGGTATGTTATTGGAAGATTGAACACCACCTTCAGAGCTTTATTTTGCATTCGCTGAAGGGACTTTAAGGCATTACTTTTCTTATAACCATATGAAATGGCTAGATAATTTAAATGACTTTAAGCAAGGGCGTTATAAATTAAAAGTTTAGTATCCTTACTAAATTTGTTCTTAAATTTGTATAAAATGCCGACAGCTTGGGATGTTTTTGTCCATAGATACTGCAAATGTTGATCACAAACAAGATTGCTTCTAATGTGTATACCTAAGTATTTTATGGAATCGACCTCGCTAATCTCACTACCATTCACGTTGACAGAAAAATGATTACTATGCCAGCCAGGCTTAAATCTCAGCATCTTCGTCTTATTGGCATTCAAAACGAGCTTATTTATTCTAGCAAACTCACAAATTAAGGCTGCATCACGTTCCATGTAAGCCTTGACCACCGTTTCGTATTTGTATGGATAAAACAAACAAATGTCATCAGCATACATAAATATTTTTCCAGTGAGGCCAAGATTATGTAAGTCATTAATACAAATGGTAAATAATAACGGTACAAGCACACTTCCTTGAGGCACTCCATGCAAAACAGGCCGTGAAGAGCTTTCGGAACACCCAATATGAACAAATTGTTTCCGGTTAGTTAAATAGCTTTTCAATAAAAGAAGTTCTCTTCCATAGAAACCATAGAATTTTAGCTTTTGCAGTAAAATATCATGATCCACGAGGTCAAAAGCTTTACTGAAATCGTAAAAAATTCCAGCTACACCATTTTGGCCTTCATCTAAACTTTTACAAATAAAATGTATGACGTTTACAACTGCTTCCTCAGTTCCACACCCCTTTCTGAATCCATATTGAAAATCACTTAGTAATTTATTACCATACATATACGATTCAATTTGATTATATAAAATTATTTCAAAAACAATGTCAATTACTGACAATACAGCTACAGACCTATACATATCAGCTTTTGTTGCGTTTTGATCTTTAGGAATCGGAGTTACTTTATGAATTTTTAGAATATTCGGGTACGTACTTCTATCTACCACATTATTAAAAATTTTCACAAGAACTGGTGTTAATTCATTCACGCACTTAATTAGTACCTTCGGTGAAACATTGTCGTGACCAAAACTTTTATTTGGTGTTAAATTTAATATAATGTTCCTAATCTCATCCTGTGTTGTGTACTGGAAATTAAATCTTGTCATAACTCGACATAATGTTCTTAACGAATTGAAAGAATCTGCTTGTGAATATTTGATTTGTGCTCTTAAACTTGTAATTGATTGAATGAAATAGTTATTCAAAAATTCAGCTCGTTTTAAATCATCACAAATTTCATCACCGCTTGCATCTTTAATTTGAACACATCGTTTCGAAGTTCTACTGAGACTTTCATTTATAAATTTCCAACTTTTCCGTGGATCTTCCTTTATATTCTCTAAATTACTTTTGTAAAAATTATTCAAACATCCACTACACGCTTTTTTAATTACGCCACTGATTCTTTTTAAGTTTTCTGTAATATTTGCATTATTCGGCTTCTTCCTCCGCAATCTCAACAACTTTTTTTTATACAAAATTAGTTTTTGTAAATTTCCATTAATCCAAGGAGTAATTTCGTGTTTATAAATCTTTTTTACATTTTTTACAGTTGTAGACTTTTTAACGGCATCACTCAGAAACATTATTAAGGTAGATGTATCAGTAGATGGATCACCCGATTCAGGTATCAAAGATAATTCAGTTTGAATCAAATTTTTAGCGCCATCGTAATCACAGTATTGTCGAGATTCATCCCCAAATTGTTTATTGTATGTTTCTATTTCAATTCGACAAGATAAAATGTTATGATCTGATAATTTACATTTAACAGATTCTATATACATTTTTTTATAAACGTTGCTATAAACATGATCAATAGATGTACCACTTCTAGGCCGTGTTATCATATTGTGACAGTTCATAAAATCAAAATTTCTAAGCAAATCCTGCAGCTCCTCAGAATTATTAATGTTCAAAACATCAATATTGGAGTCCCCAACAAAAATACATGGATCACGGCCATAGCAACAAAACATGTTCTCCAAAAACAACAAAAAACTATTTGAGTCACATTTTGGTGATCTATAAAAAGTCACAAATTTCATAGCTTTACCGCTACACTTTACACTTTACTACACTTTACTTTGGCTTTGTGATTTTTCAACTGCTCTGTAGGCATTGTAATTTTTATGTATAAAATTTTCATTAAATTCATTAAATTTTTCTACTCAATGTGTTTGTTCGCCAAGTTATCTATACCAGTAGTGCGATTCACTACGCTTTTTAAACCATCATTTTTTTCGTTTAAAAATGTTAACCACAAAAATAACCATTTTGCTATTCACTAACACTTTAAACGATTTTTTCTGGCGTTTAAAATCAGCTGTTATTTTTAAATTGTGGTTTATTAACAGCAGAGTTTTTGGTGTGGTTAATTTTTTTTTAGAAGGTTTTATTTATCGTTGTGCCAATATATAAAATAAATATTATGGCTTTGGAGTATTTAGCCTGCAATTTATTGGAGAATGAGCCAGTTAATAGTGCTCCTACAGTCAATTTGAATGCACAGAAATATAAAACTGTTTACCGTGGTTAAACATAGTGGTTAGTGCAAACATCAAAATGTGTGGTTAAAGATAACACCTGCTAAATGTGTTAAAAGTTAGTGAATCGCAGTACAGAGTTTAAATCCACATTTTTGGTAAATATCTGGTATTTTTACTCAATTTTACTGAATTACCCTTCTTAACGGGTATTTACCAATAGGGTATTTACCGTTTTCCTATTTCTAGACGGTTACACTGTTTTCTTCACCACTAAGTTTTCATGTTGTACAGGGAATGGTGTATTTAAAAATCTCCATAAAAAACTTTGTCTGTTGTTTTTTTTTTTAAATAAAAAAAAAATGTTTAAAATTTCTGTCCACCAGAAATATAAAATTGAAGAAATTATTTTTTTCTATTTTAATAAGAATTTAATTATTTTTTGTTTTATATTTATTTATAATTAAATTGTAACATTAAGTTCCGAAATGTTACTATCTAAGCAATCCACTAAATGCCGGAGTAATAACCATCTGTTTTTTTTATTTATTAAGTCTATGGAAATATCCTTACATACTAGTATATATAACAAATGTGCATAAAAATTATTTACAAAAAAAAAAGTATAATACAAAAAAAAAAAAATAATAAAAATTTTTAAAGAGAATTTAATTGATTTAAGATAAGAATAAGATTTCTTAATAGTGAATTTTATCGTTGATCTATAAGTTTATGTGTGAGATTTGAGATATGTTCGGTTTGAGATCATGACAAATTTTTCTCTAAATTAACAGAAAAATTATAATTTTTATATGATAATTTACTTTGACCATTAGAAAAAAAATACAAAGAAAAAGTTATTAGACACTAGCTTGAATGGAATGCATTTTATGACCCACTACGGTCTTCATCAACATTCTTCGTGCCATTTAGTGTTAATCGTAAATATCTTCTATTTAACTCACACGTTAAAGAAATTGGGTAACGTTAAATCCCACATTACTCTGTGTGTTGAGTTAGTCTTTTAATAATATTGACATTTATAGATAAGTCTATATAAGAAAACATGATATTAAATTCGTTACAAATTCTGCGAAAAGGTTCAAAATATTCATAATTTGATTGACAAAAACTCAGTTTTATTGGAAGATAATGCCTTGTAGGTCTAATTGGAACGTTGAAATTTACTTTTGAAAGAAGAAAGTCAGAATTCACAGCACCATTTAACAGATTGTGTAGAAGGGATATGTTTAATACCAATCTCCTACTTTTTAGAGTTGGTAGTTTTATAAGTGCAAGGCGTTTTTTCATTCGATGGCAAATTATCTCTAGTCCAAGCGTATTTCCGAAGACAAAAAAGTAAAAATTGTTTTTGCACTGACTCAATTTCTGTAATGTGCGATTCATAGTAGGGATCCCAAACTACAGACGCATATTCAAGAATCGGCCTAACTAAGGATGCGTATAGTTGCTTAGCGACGTATGGATCATCAAATTCCTTACCCCATCTTTTTACAAAACCAAGAACGCCTTTTGCCTTGTTAATTGTTTGACTAATATGTGCATTGAAATTTAGCGATTTATCCAATAATACTCCGAGATCAAATTCAGATCCATGTTGTTTAAATTGCACCAGTGAAAGAAATTGTCCAAGTCCATTTGGGCTATGATGAATTTGAATTTGAGAACTTGTGTAGTGTCTATTATAGCTAATAAACAATTTTACGTCATCTGCATACATTAACATTTTGGAGTGATTGATGCATTTAGGAATATCATTAATAAACAGCAGGAATAGCACAGGCCCAAGATGACTACCTTGAGGAACACCAGACAGAAGAGGAAAAAATTTAGATTTTAGATTTTTAAAAAGAGTGCACTGAGATCTGTTTTTTAAAACGTTTCAATCCAGTTAAGAAAATACGGAGAAAATCCCATTTTATTTAATTTGAAGAGGAGTATGTCATGATTAACCTTATCAAATGCTTTACTGAAATCAGTATATATGCTATCAGTCTGCATTCCATTTACAATTGAATTATTTATTGATGATGATAGTTCTAAGAAATTGGTAATTGCTGAACGACCTTTACGAAAGCATGCTGAGAAGAAGACAATATAGAAGTTACTTGATGAGACACAAATTCAGTAATAATCTTCTCGAATAATTTGGGAATAACACTAAGTTTAGCAATACCTCTGTAATTGGATATGTTTGATTTATTGCCGGATTTAAACAGTGGGATAATAAGTGATTGTTTCCAATGCGAGGGAAAGTATCCATTGGAAAGTGATAAATTAAATAAAAGCGTTAATGGCATGCAAAAAGAGTCAATACAATTTTTTAAGACACAACTGGGAACACCATCAGGACCAACAGAATTCGAGTATTTTTGTAAGGAATAATTTTTGATTATTGTTGTTTGGCTCTGAGGCCCTATTAAATAAACACCTATTATATGTTTTTTATTAAGCAATAAAATTGAATAAACATAATTTAATAGTTTTTAATTTAATCAGATCTCAAAGCCAAACAACAGAAATCAAAAGATTTTCAAAAAATAAATATATGAACTGAAATATATTGTCATGAATGAGCCATATATGGATATATACCCTTAAATTTCACATATATGATATATGATCATTTTTACATGGGAAGTTAAAAAAGTTTAGTCTTAATATAGTGAAGCGTAGTGAAATTTCCAATAGATGGAAGATCGCATAAATGTCCCCAATCGTAAGGTATCACTGTATTTTTCTGTACTACATGATTGTGCCTTTATCTGTAAGATAAATATTTCTTATATTGGATGTGTGTGAGTTTATTGGACAGCATAAGTAAAGTCTCACTGCACCGAAATGATATTTCTGCGTCATGTAATTTGATTTTACTAGGGGCGTCCATTACACATAAGTTAAGATGTGCAAATTAGTAACTAATTTCAATATTAAACTGAAATTATTTTTAATTGAAACTATGCAAAAATGATTAACACAGCATTTTAAATTTAGTGATTTAGGTTAATTTAACTCATTTTTGACACAGTGTTCCTTTTTCGACACAGTATATTTAAACAGCTATAATTTTTACTGGAAAAAGATAATTAAGTGATTTAAAAACCTTAAAATTATTCGACAACTTGAATATAATTGTAAATAAAAAAATTGTGAAACATTGTTATGAAGAGTTGCCAAACACTAATTTAAAAAAAAAAATCAATTTTTATGACAATTTACATCCTAAATTTGTGAAAATCCTTCTACCATTTATCCTGCCTTATGTAACCTATTTCTTTAACAATATAATAATGTCAAGCTCTTTCCCATCCCTATGGAAACACTCAAAAATTATACCAATTCCTAAATCATCATCTGAATATCGTCCAATAGCTATTTTATGTTACCTTTCGAAGGTATTTGAAAAAATATTACACACTCAAATGAATAAATATATCTCGGATCATGACTTAATGTCTGGAAAACAATCGGGCTTCCGCCCAAATCACAGATGTGTGACTGCTCTGGCTTACGTTTGAGAAAACATAAGGCGCGACCTTGATGATGGTAAGATAAAGTTTTTGGTGCTTCTTGACCATTCTAAGTCTTTCGATACGGTCGATGGGGCAACTATCTGTATGAAGCTTAGGCGTCATTTTAACTTTTCTTCTTCTTCCACTCAACTACTGTCATCAAACCTTATGTGCCGTACGCAATCCGTGTATGTTAACTATAAGTCATCTGATCTTGAAAAGGGTGTACCGCAAGGATCCATCTTAGGACCACTTCTTTTTTCTATATACATAAATTATCTGCCCGAACATATATCTCACTGCAAGATACATATGTACGCAGATGATGTACAACTCTACCTGATTAGTCCCAAAAACTCTATAAATGAAAATATAGCACTAATCAATGCAGATCTTAGCCAACTACACCGTTGGGCCTTGGGAAATAGGCTTTGTATCACTCCGCGCAAATCTAAATGCCTGATTATTCGTAAAAAGAGGACAGATCCAATATTTAACAGTAACATAGTTATAGATGGTGAAAATATTGATTTTGTTCCGTCAGCCAAAAACCTTGGACTCTTTTTTAATAGTACACTAACCTGGACAAATCATATAAACGCAATAGTTTTTCAGACATATGTGAAGTTAAGGCCTTTATGGGCAACTCAGTCCTTTACTCCTCTTAGGATTAGAATACTTCTAGCAAAGACATATTTATTTCCTGGTTTACTATATGGCTGTGAACTTTTGCAAATTGTGACTCAATAAGTAAAAGAAAACTAAAGGTTGTGTACAACAGCATCATAAGATACGTCTATGGTCTGAGGAGATCAGCTGGAACCTCTCCTTTTTCTAACAACTTATATGGTGTGTCATTTGAAAACGTAATGAAGATAAGAGTTCTTTTGTTTTTACGCAAAGTAATCATTACCAAAAAACCACTTTACCTCTATGAGAAAATTACTTTCGCCAGATCTAACAGAGGTAGAAAGATAACACTGCCATGACACAGAATCCTTGTATCTGAATGGCATTTTTACCTTAATTTTTCTCGTCTTTGGAATATGCTTCCAGAAGCTCAACAACTTAACAGCAACGCTTCACATTTTAAAAAATTTCCATTTGAACAATTTTTTCGAGACTAATATTTTTGTTTAACTTAATCGTTTGAACTATTTGCATTTAATTTTTTTTTTATATTTATCTATAATTTTTTTTTTGTTTTTCTCAAAATTTATATGCAAAAAAAAATATATATTCTAGTTTAATGTTTTTAGTTTTATATCTTTTTCTTTCTTTGTAATACATTGTTTTTAATTTTTAAATTATTATTCCTGTATCTTAATTATTCCTGTACTCTAATTATAAGATTTATCTTGTTGTACAGGAATTAAATAAATTAATTAATAAAATAGATTAAATTTTTGACATTAATAGAACTTTTTTCAAAAATTATTTGACAATACAAAAAAGTCAAAAATTTTATATTATAGATTATTATGTTTATGAAAATGTATATATCTGCTATAAATAAGTTCATAGATTATATATAATTTTTTAAAATCTGACCGAACTATCGATGAAATCTTTTTAATACACAAATTTTTGAATACACGTTTTCACTCAAAACATATATAATGGATAGTTTTTATTAAAATACATTAAAACTCAAACTTATAAAAATTATATCGTCAGGGTTGACAAATGTCAATCTTAAAAAACGGCCAAAAACACGATCTTTTACAAAACCTTTCAAAAACTGGTTAATTTAAAAACAAATATTTTTTCACGTATTTTTAAGTAAAAATTTGTTCATAAAATTTAAATTTTTTAAATATAAGTTAGATAAAATTTTTATTAAAAATAAAAATTATGTTTTTTCGAACTTTAATTGTACAACGAAAAATTATTCAAGTTCGAGGCCATACTCTAATTTCTTTATTAGGATATTGTCCTAACAAATAATCTATAGAGTTTTTGTTTTCAAATGTATTCTTTGACCCTTTCAGGAATGTGTTGATATGTCTATTTCGGAAATTTTCTACGTTCCCATCATCAGAACACGTTTTAAAAGAGGTAAAAATCCCATGCCAAACATCAAACATTCATATAAACTAGTTTACTCACTACATGAGAACTAATATATATATATATATATATATATATATATATATATATATATATATGAGCTCGAAGTAAAAGATTATCACCATTGATCAAAAAATAAATTGAAAACTTGTTTTTTGTGTATATGTCTACCTTTGGTAAATATTCAATACACGTTTTTGTTTACTACTTCCCATGTACATTTTGTTTTTAAAAAACAAATGCACAAATCAAAAGGAAAAGAAGCAAAAACGTATATTGAATATTTACCAAAGGTAGACATACACACAAAAAACAAGTTTTCAATTTATTTTTTGATCAATGGTGATAATCTCTAACTTCGAGCTCAGATATTAGTTCTCATTTAGTGGGAAAACGAGGTTATATGAATGTTTGATGTTTGGCATGTGATTGTTACCTCTTTCAAAACATTTTCTGATGATGGGAACCTAGAAAATTCCCGAAATAGGTCTATCAACACATTCCCGAAAGGGTCAAAGAATAAATTTGAAAACAAAAAACTCTATCGACTATTTGTTAAGACAATATCCCAATAAAAAAAAACTTGAATAATTTTCATTTTCATTTTTTAAATATCTTCAACCACTTATGATTTTTGTGCTGTCAAACTTTCAATTTTTTTTCCACTAGAGGGAACTATAAGGCAAACAAATTTACAAACACTTCTAAATAAACCACTTCTTAATAAACATGGGAAATTTGGTCGAAAAATGCCCAGAGGATCTATGAGTGTCACTACCATACCAATTACCATGAGCTAATACCATTAAATATATTTTAAGCGTCATTAATAACATTAAAGCGTCAATCAGGAAGAATATCTAAGCGGAAGCTCCTATAAATATTCCTCTTTAAATCTTTCCTTAATAAAATGTTGGGACTTAATTTTTTAAGACTGATCTGAGACTGATATTAAACATATAAATTATATGGTAAGGGAAAGTGGTATGAGTCCATTTTAAAAAAGTTGAAATTTTGTAAGTTATTTTAAATAACGCGGATATGCGCATTGTACGGATCTAATAAACGTTGATCATCGGATTTCAAATCTGCTCTTCAAATTTTTAAAGCACGTACCATTTTCGTTAAAATCACAATTTCGTTACTTTTTATCAAAATCCATTTTTCCAAGCAAGTTTGATAAACTTCAGATTATGTTCTATTTATATGAACTAATCAACCAAAAAAAAAAAAAAACAATTTACAATAAAACAAAACATAAATTTTGCTTATGTACAAAAGTTTTGGAAAAAAAATGATTTTGAAAGTGGTATGAGTCAATTAAATACTGAAGAAACCTCAAATTTCGCAATAAATATGAATTTATTTTTTAAGTATAAATAATTTGAATGTCTGCTGGTGAAACTTAAAAGTGAAAAACACTCTATATCTTATTTTAAAAACAAAGGGACTCATACTACTTTCAAAATAAATAGTTCATATGGACATTTTTCAAATTTTTTTAATTTCCGGTGTTTAAAAATTTAGATATATACACACAGAAAAAAATTTAGCTATTTGCCAACTGAAATTCGGTTACTACGACTCAAATTCGGTTATTACGAATTTAAGACAGTTGGGACAACTTTTTATTAGTTTTCACAATAAAGTTCGGTTAATTCAACAGAATTTTAGTTGCAAACACCCAACATTTTAAGAAATCGAGTGTAAATGTCGTTGTACTAACTGAATTTATAAGTTGTTACTATTAATATACACTTTTTAATTCGGTTGGCATTTTATTCTCTGTGTGTATCGACTGCATATTAGGGTGTCCCTTAAAAAATTGCTTTGCCATTACAACCCCAAGTTTTAGTATTATATTATATTGTTTTTTATAAACAATTGTTTTTAAAATTATTTCGCATAGCTAAGACCTAAAATAATCATATTATTTTTAATGAGTTATTATATCTCCCTCCTTTCCAAAATTACCAGACATTAAAACTAGGTGTTGCTTTAAAGTAACATCAGTGTAAATGGGTTAAAATTCTTTCTTAAAAACATTTTTTATTAATTTAGACACCATATATACGAAATTTTTTAAATCGGACCTACGGTTTTCGAAATACTGCGATTTTATTTTCAAAAAAATAAAGTAATGTTCCCCTACTCTAGAATTTTTTTTAAAATACTTCCAATATATTCAATAATCAAGTGTTGAAAATTAAATGTCATAATAATTTTTCTATATTAATTTTCTGTTTTTCCGATATATTTGTAAATTAATTCACAAGTTACCCTATAATCAACAGTTATGCTCAAATGAAATGTTATTATTTTAAAAAAAAATCTGGAATGGAAAAAATGCAAATTATTGTAAAAATTAGTCATAGCTAGTCCGAAAATTTAAAAATATTAGTTATGTTGAATAGAACGAAATAAACCGGAAAAGATTTAAAAAAACACTGGTCCCTGAAATTGTAATTCTCTATAAGCTCATTAAGATCTGCCGGTTCTGGACGGGATACTTCCCTTGCGAGCTAAATTGGGTTTTTTTTTTGGAATAATCGAAAACAGTTGTTAGTTTCAGTATCTTTAAAGTGGTATATAATAAAATTCAACAAAGAGTGAGACACTTAGTGCTTTTAGAAATTTGTTTAAGTAGGCCAAAGAAATACTAAAGTTAGGATGGACTTTCGAGCAATTTCGCATTTTCCAAAAAATGAAAATCGCAATAACTTCTTAAATAAGAGCACAAAAAAACTAATTTTTTATTGTTAAATTTAGATAAGAGTTACAGTTTTTGTGCATACGTGTTAGCTTTCTAAATGCACTCTAATATAATTTTGGCCCATATCGCATAAATTACACTTAAATTATAATGTCTGTAAAGGTTACAGAAAAATTTGCAATTTATGAAAAACAAGTGTCGCAAAACGCGTCTGAAGTAGTAGGAAATTAAATTAGTAAAGTAAAAGAAGATAAAATATTAATAAACCCTTAATGTAAATCGATTTGCTTCACATAGTGAAAAATATAGCTATTTGCCAACTAAAATTCGGTAACTACGACTCGAATTCATTTATTACGAACTTCAATCGTTCCGCACAACTTAACTTTAGTTTTCACAACAAAGTTTGGTTAATTCACCTAAATTTTAGTTTCAACGCCAAAAATATTCCGAAATGATATGTGTATATAATTATACTAACTGAACTTATAAGTTGTAACCATTAACATACACTTTTGAATTCGGTTGGTACTTTATTTCTCTGTGTATAAAATCAGTTAATTTTTTAATAAAAAGTTGTAAATGTAGCAAACAAGCTTTGTATTTTTTGTAAAACCACTATATCTGTTTTTGTTAGTACCATTGTTAATATCTTCCCATGCAGGTACACGGTACGTATGAGCAATATAAATAAGAATACATATAACTCATACGTTTTTAATCCAAATATTTTTATTTTTTTTATAATTTAATAAAAGAACTGAAGATGAGACCAGAAGTTCACAAATTGTGCATTAAACTCATTTGTGTATAAAAAACAGAAATCAGAATCTTGTGATTTTTCTCTTATATGGACCCATTTTTTTTTTTGTACATTATGTTGAATTTTTTCAAAATAACAAGGTACACATAAATTCTAATTTGTTCTTTAAATATACATCATATTTTGGGGACAATACAGATTTTTTTGCAAAACTGAAGGCGATATCTTAATTGGTAAAGATACGAGTCGTTACTTTAATGACGCTATGCACGCATGTAGTCCTAGACATTAGCAACTTATATCCGTTCACGTGCATTGATTTTAATGAAGGTCGCTAAAGTCATAGCGGTTTTTGTATTTTTGGCGTTGTTTTCTAACGAAAATTTTAATCTAGAAAGTTTGAGGTTAAGAAAAAGAATAAACGTTTTTATCTTAAAGTTATAAACACTATTAACTTTTTAAATCAGACTGGAGTAGTTTCTGCCTTTTTATGGACAGGCGTTATCAGTGATTTTCCATTTTAACTTGTATTATTATTTGAGTCGTATAATTGTCAGATTTTCGCTAGAGCCGCCCCCAAATTTAAAACCTTAATACTAATAAATAAATAATAAAAAAAAAAAAAAAAAAAATTCGTTAAGAATTAACAATGTTATTGATAAATTCAAATAAAAATATTTATTTCTCTAATTTCGTGTATATTTGCCACATTATCACGACATACATCAAACTGCGCACACATTTGATGGCCCAAAAACTGTGAAAGAAGAAAAACCGAAAACAAAATTGTAAGCTATTCTCAAATAATATAAACTTAAGAATGAAAAATGTTGAGGCTAACTGAACCGACTTTTTGAGAATTTATAACTTTGAGCGTTAATAAATACGAGAAAATCACTTCAATTACACTGAAATTTTTAAAAGGTTGTCCATTTAATCATTAAATTAAATATATTATCCGTTTTTTTATAAATCAAAATTAAAGAAATTATTGAAAAATTTTACCAGTTATCAGGATATCTTAAAGAATGGACTGCGCTTGAAAGGTTTCCGCTAAGAAACAACATGCTACTAACCAACCTATTAAAAAACCACTGCTGCCATGATATTCCCCAATATCTTTGGATGTTTAATGTTTCCATATTTTTTTTTTCCAATAAAATTCAATTAGATTCTAACAATTCATTTAACTGCAACCCATGCACTCTAGATATGCTAAAATAACTACCAGCTTTTATATCTGAATTCATTACAACTCAGAATATTCAGAAGACGATTAAGAACTCATCCTTATGTATATGATACTTAATTTTATTTTGTAGTTTTATTTCTTTCTGGTACTATTATTTTCAATTTCATTTATCTCGTTAATTATTATCCAATAAACAAGAATTACCATTAAAAACATTGATTATAAATATTACTATATTTTTTATGGAGTCCCAAATTACCTTACAACGTCCCTAATTGCCCCAAATTTTCTTTATTGAAAAAAATTGCCAAAAAAAAATCCAACTAGGGAAGCTGCACCACTAACCACTCTTTGGAATGTATCTATCAAAAGACTACACAAAAGTAGACGTGGGTGCTTTTAAGGAGCTAAAAAAATAGCAAGTTCCAAATTAGCCCAACTTCCCCTACATGTTCGCTAATGTCGATATCTTGAGTTGTTTTGAAAATTGTAATATAACTTTTTTATATTAGATTCCACAAGAAAATAATTAGATTTCACACGAAATTGCCGAAAAATACCCAAGGAGTTGGTCTACAGAACTATGAATTTTGATTTGAAATATTCCACTTACAAGGTGAGTCTCCCGATGAATTCTCTCCGATCTTAATGAAATTTGGATATGATATAAAGAAAAAAAAAAAAAAATAAGGGACATGTTTTTTTTTTGCCCCACCTCACGTTTAAGTGTTAAAAGGTTGGACCAAAGTTATTACTTTTAAACATATCTAAAATTAATAAAATTCAGATGTTTTTGAACACAGCTTCTATGTACTCGAGAAAATGATACCAATATTGCAAAAGTAAAGTGGTAGGCTTGCCATTTATTTAAAATATAGGATAAAAAGCTATTCGGAAACAGTCGCATTAAAGCCGAATAATTACGATTGTCGGAAAAAGATCAAACACCCCCTCGATTAAATTGAATATTCAGTAATACACACATTTTTTAGTTTAATCTAACTATAATTCTTTAACAAAATGCAATTATTAATATCACCAAAAAACAATTGTTTTTAGAATAACAAAAATATTTGAAAGTTATCAGACATATTTCGTCAATACATCTCCAAAAGCTCTTTTATTTGGTACCCCCTTTTGTCTAAACTTTGCCTGAAACAATTCGAAATAAGCCAAAAAAACTAAAAATGGGGGTAATATTTTACCGGACTTTTTAACCCCTAAACAAGTAAAAAAATACATGTCTCTTATTTTTCTTACTTTCTCACATATCCAAATTTCATCAAGATCGAAGAGAACAAATCGGGAGCCTTCTCCTTGTGAGCTTCTATGTCTAGGCCAGAAACCAGATATAGGACCACATTAGAAAAAATATCCTTAGTTACAAGAAATGAACCATCAATTAATTCCAACACAAAAAATTTAATAAAGTCAAGGTCCATAGAACAGTAAAAAAAAATATGTTATTTTCAATGAAAGTAAAAAACCAAACTTGTAACGTTTTTCTTATTTCTACAAAGCAAAGACAAATATGTCTTTTGTGTTCATCTAATACAAATAAACCCAGTAAAACCAGACATTACCAAATAATTAAGAGTGTAAGTAGCGCATACAGGGCTTCACTAGTTACCAGGATTTTAACTCGCTTAATTTCTTTTGTTCGCGGTGTTCTAAAATTTATGGGTGGTCAATAAATTCTCGGTTATAAGTGGTGAGCTAATAGTTAAAAAATTAGTGCACTCAGGGAACTTCTGCTTTAAAAATATGTAGTTGTTTCGGTTGTAATATAGTTTCTTTATTTTTAATGTAAATGTCAGTC
The DNA here is from genome assembly GCA_021234595.1 of Delia radicum. Classification (NCBI taxonomy): domain Eukaryota; kingdom Metazoa; phylum Arthropoda; class Insecta; order Diptera; family Anthomyiidae; genus Delia; species Delia radicum. The sequence continues at coordinate 109,789,441 of CM037852.1, forward strand.
ATTTGTAAAGGGTCTTTTTTATACAGGTATAGAACTTTAAGTTATAAACCCTTTTTTAACTGGAGGCCATTTTGTCAGCTCTCAAGTGATTTATGTTAAGTTTGGTTTGGCATTTCAACATGAATAGACTGACGCCTGAACAACGTTTCCAAATTGTGCAAATTTATTTTGAAAATCATATTTCTGTTCGAAATACCTATTGCTCACTACGTCCATTTTACGGTCAATATTATCGGCTATTAGAGCTATTAATTCGATTAACTATGGAACTTTTTCGCACCACGTTTACTCTAAATCATATTATGCATCCACAGAAACTGTTTTCTGTCACTTTCTGACTTTAACTGACTGTTTGGTGTGCTTTATGGGCTGGTGGAATCATTGGCCGCACTTCTTTAAAAACGATGCTGGTCAGAGCGTTACAGTCAATGGTAACCGCTATAGAGCCATGATTACTGACTTTTCCGTTCATTACTTGAACAACCATGATGTGCAGGGGCTGTGGTTTCAACAAGACGGCGCAACACGTCACACAGCTCGTGCTACAAATGATTTATTGAAGGAAACGTTTGGTAACCGCATAATTTCATGTTTCGAACCCGTGAATTGGCCTCCAAGATCGTGCGATTTAACGCCGCTGGACCATTTTCTGTAGGAATATGTGAAGTCGCTAGTCTACGCTGATATGCCCGAAACGATTCACCACTTGGAGAACAACATTCGCCGCGTTATTGTCAATAAACGGCCATAAATGTTGGAAGAAGTCATCGAAAATTGGACCTCCATATTAGACTACGACGTAGCCAGTTGTGGGGGTCATATGCAAGAAGTCATATTCAAATTATAATGCCCGAAGATTATCTGTCAAATAAAGTAAATTTCATGTCAATTTAAAAAAATCATCTTTGATTTATTCCATTTCAAAGTTTTAAACCTCTATAAAATACACCCTTTAGAAAAATTAAATTTTTTGCTAACCTTGTAGTTCATTTAAAAAAAACAAACCACATAAAATGACCATTTTATGATTTTACATTAATTTTTTACAGTAGTTTTTTGTTATTTAACAAAATAAAACAAGTAAATGTTTGTTTATTTTTTATTAACATTGTGGTTCATTTTTTGAACATTAAAAAACAAATGACAATGTTAGTTGAATTTACTGAAATGTAAGTCGTCCTTTCTTTAAGTGAAATTTTATTTTTAACTACATTTGCAGTGGTCTTTACCTACATAGTATTCTAAGTGTGGTTACCGTAAAGGTAATATTTTTAAAGGAAATCTTTAGACTATTTTTTAAATTATTTTACCTTCGAAAAATAGCTGAATATTTGAAAATTTCCAAATCAAATTAATAAATATAATACTGGAATAAAAAAACACACATTTAACTTATGTAACCAATTACCAGTAACTCATTAGCTTGCAAGTACATATACGTAATTCAATAAGCCATTATCAGTAAGACATTACTTTGTATTTCAATGTAATATTTTAGGTAATAACCTATTATTGCTTGGTAATCTATACGGTAATGACCTGTCATTTCCATGTTTTTGCTGGGTAAATATGTTGTGGTACATATATAGAGACAACACTTGAGGAAACCGGACCATGCGTAGAAGAAAAACACTACAAAAATAATATTACAGCAATTGCGAAAAATAAATTTGGAATACAAAGTCAGTAACGAACTTTGTATACCCTGAAAAATTATTTTAATATAGGGCGCTTATAACCCAGTTGGCACAACCGTCCTTTTAAAATAACATCTGGCAAATGAGAGAAAAGCGCCATTATGCACGAGCATTTCTGTACATATTTTTTATATTATTATTGTTAATGGTTTGTCATTTAGCTTCGCAGCTCGAAAGCCTTAGTTGGTGAAATCAGTTCCGGGTATTTAAATTGCTTATTGAGTGCTTTGCGAATAGTGATTTTTTCTAATAGTGGGTAATGGAAAAAAAACATATAAGTTAGTCATTAACATCCAGTTAATCGTTATTTTTTGTTTAAAAATTAATAAGAGTAACATCAGATAAACAATAAATAAATGGAAAGCTTGCGTAATGCAAGTACTGTGTACTGTGACAGTACTTTTAAAAAGACACCCGATTCCGTGAAATCTATAAGTTAAAAAAAAAACAATTTTTATAAAAAATGTTAAGAACCCCATAAAGATTTAAGTTTCGAAATAAAAATTTAAGTTTTCAAAAAAAAAAACAAAAATTCCGGCGCTATCTGGGATAAACAATTTCGACACAGCTTTCGGAGAATGGTCTTTCAAATTTCATTGAACTTGGTATTTGTTTAAATTCTCCTAGTTAATATTAAGTTCATGTATTTTTTATTTTTTCAAAATTCGCTGTAACCAGTTCGTGTTTAGTCGCTGCTCAAAGTTCTGGGTTTTTAACAAATATGAAAGAAATATACAATGTTTAAATTCCTATAACTTTTAAACGCGTTAACAGAAAATTAAAAACTTGGTGCAGTTTTTAAGATCAAATCCTCTTCTTTAAACAGTGTATTACAAAAATAAACTTTTTGAGCGAAAAGAAAAACGAAATTAAGAAAAAATACCATTCATTCTCGAATATCCAAAAAAAAACCCATAATAAATTTCTATGAAACTAATTATGCAATTAACTCAAAGTATTTCTTACAATCTATACAAATTTCAAGTTGGAAATCAGAGGTGTTCAAAAATAAACGGATTTTTTCCGAAAGAATGATTTGGTGTAGAATTTTCTATATTCACATAGCACCCTACTACAAATTTCAATATGGTAATATCGATATATCTGTCAAACAGAAGAGTACATGTAGCTAAACAGCGTACTCAGATTTACGATATCCTATGTCGTTTAAAAATGACATTTAAAGTTAAACTTTTAAACAAATTATTTGAAAACTTGTACTCATTAAATGGCGCCAATATGGATATCAGATGAAAGGTCATAATTTTTGCTCTTTAACAAAATTATTTGTCGTAATATTTCAGGACCGAAAATTTTAAAAATATCCTTTTAAAATATCATATTTTAATATCCTTTATTGTTTTAAATAAGTTCGTCAAAAGAAAGATGTGATACATACCCAAATTTCAAACTAAATTTTAATATATTAGTTTAAATTTTTTATGTTTAATTTTCGTTTTTACAATGCTAATTCAAATGTTTGTCATTGCTGAATTAATGAAGCTAGCAGGCTGACATTTGAGTATTTATTACAGTGTACTCAAACATCTTACATGAACTTTTTATTTTGACTAACTTATTTAAATCAGTCAAGAATATTCAGGAATCAATTTTTTAAAAGGAAAATTTAAACATTTTTGTTCCTGAAATATTGCCACCAATAATTTGGTGGAATAGCAGATATTACTATTTTTCATTTGATGCCCTCACACAGAGATAAATTTCGCTAATTGCCAACTGGAATTCGGTTACTACTGCTCAAATTCGGATATTACAAATTTCAGATGGTTGGCGCAATTATTTTTTTTTTTTAACAACAAAAGAATTTTATTTGCAACACCCAAAATATTCATAAATATAATGTAATATCGTTGTACAAACTGAATTTATAAGTTGTTACCATTAGTACACACTTTTTAGTTAGGTTGGCACTTTATTTCTCTGTGTACATATTTACATCATTCAATGAGTATTTAAATTAATTGTTTAAAATTTAAATGTCCTTTGGAAAAAACATAGGATGTGATAACGAAAATCGGAGTACGCAGTTTAACTACATGTAATCTTCCGTTTAACATGCATATCGATTTTCTCATGTGAGGCAAAACTACTGAAATTTTATATTAAATATCAAAAATACTTATTAATTTTCAACCCCACTGATTCTGAATTGGAAACTTGTATAAGTCAGCAACGCTTTGTGATCACCCATACTATGTGGTGGAACATGGCGAATACCACTATTGTCAATTGTTATCACATTATTTTTATTACCCGCTATTTTGTGATTGGTCAATTCTGCTTAGATTTTAACAAATGTAATTTGTTCTTGCTTGCCTTTTCACGATTGGTCAATACTGCCTAAATTTTAATAAATGTAATTTGTTCTAAAAAGCGCAGACATAGTGGCAGCACTTTTTAAGTAATGTTTAGGGCATTAATGAAAATATAAAATAATAAGATTATTCCATAGTGGATCATTAAAAGAAAAAGCGTGTCTCTTTTATTTAAAACGTAAAACAAAGGTTCATAGTACCGAATGCGTCAACTTTAATGCTGTAACTGATCCCTATGGCGAATGGGACCGGTTCTGCGTGTGCCACAGGATCGGTCCCTTCGTGCCAGAGAAAGGTCCTCTACTAAACCCTACCCTATGTAAATAACCGGCAACTTTAACATTGGCTTGTCATAGGTGGGGGCCATTTGTCCAGCTTTAAACCACATAGTGGCATGCCACATGACTAACCAAAGATGTGCATACCAAAAGACTGTCGCAAAAGGGCCATGTCGTATATAATAAAAAAACTAAACAGCTTCCAATGGGTAAAATTCTAGCCAACTGGCTTTTCTTGTTAATAAACATTCCGGTTAAGTGGTACCTCCTCCCTTTACCAGTCACAGGATTGGTAATTTTAGGACAATTGACACTGCTTAACCCACTTCAGTATTAAATTATACCAGTCCTGTGATAAGTCCTTCTTTAACCAGTCACTTTTAGGTCAATGGACTCCTCCCTATGGGGAAGGAGACCGGTCCTGCGTGTGCCACAGGATCGGTTCCTTCGTGCCAGAGACCGGTTCTCTGCTAAACCCTACCCTATGTACCAGCCCTGTGATAAGTCCTTTTTTAACCAGGCACTTTTAGTAGGGTATTTAGGGTATTTAGTTTTAGACATTTTTTTTTGGCTTAGAATGGTTAACAATCCTATAAATACTAAATAATTTTTTCCTGAGTAATTGGGATATATATAATAAAGGGTCCGCCATCTAACGTTTTTTTTTCAACTAGTGCTTATTTCGTGAATGGTGACACTTAGCTCATGTCTGATTTGACAGATAATTAGATTTATCCTTCCGCTGAACGAATATGGTGTGTATACGCTTGAACAACGCTGGGAAATATCGCGGCATTACTTTAAAAATCATGATAATGTTGCAGAATGTGTGCGAAAATTCAAATCCGCCGCAAAGCTGATGTCGTTTGGCCACCTCGGAGCTGCGATTTGACACCGTTGGACTATTATTTGTGGGGCGCCGTCAAAGATAAGTGTTACGCCAACAAGCCAGAGACAATTGACGCTTTAAAGGACAATATTCGTGAAGCCATTGGTGAAATACAGCTGCACACAATCGATAATGTGCTTAAAAGTTGGACCGATCGTGTAGGCTACTGCATGGCCAGCCGAAGCAGCCATTTGAATGGAATTATTTTCCATTATTAACCGGAAGGATTATACTTTCAAATAAAAAAAGAAATTTGAGAAAATATTCAGTAGTTTTTTTTTATAGCATTTAAAAAAAAAAAAAGAAGTTATTTGGCGGGCATTTTACAAAAAAAATAATATAAATTTTTTCTTGAAGATTAAAAAAAAAAATGTTTCAATAAAAATGTTTTCTTCTTCTTCTTCCTGTAAAGAGACTAACTAAAGAAATATTCTACAGTAATTAATATAAAAAATTAATTACGATTGTCATTATCTGACGGTTGCAAAACACTTTCTAACATAAAATTTGAATAAACTTGCTTAACGGCGACTCAATCTCTAACCTACACTTGGTATCCAACTATTGTATGTGAATAAAGCGCATCATAAAACGTGATAATTACTTGTGAAAAAGAGATAGGATTAAGAAGAAAAAGCATTCTAGTTGAGAAATGAATTGTGCATTGGTATTAGCTAATTCTGTCTCTTCTGATCAAAACAATACTTGTGTGTACGTAGTGTGACCAAACTCCAATTTAGTCGCAGTCAACGCTGTGTCGACCGTGGCTCAACTGGTTAAGAGGTGAGATTACGATGCATAGCTTTGATGCTAAGACTGTGAGTTCAAATCACAGTACGACACCAAAAAATAAAAAGTTTTTCATATAGAGCAAAATTAACAATATAAAATACTTTGTTCAATTGACACATAAATTAACCACTGACGAGTCCCAGGAGGGGGACGAAACTGCGGCAGTCTGGTGTATCCCTTGTGTCCGTAAAATTTTTCAATAAAAATGTTTTCTTCTTCTTCTTCCTGTAAAGAGACTAACTAAAGAAATATTCTACAGTAATTAATATAAAAAATTAATTACGATTGTCATTATCTGACGGTTGCAAAACACTTTCTAACAAAAAAACAATTTTTACGATAATATGTCCTTTTTGAAAATCGGAAAAATTTTCAAAGCCTGGTGCGACCCCTAAATTTTTTCAGAAATTTTTAAAAAATTGAAGATTTTTTTTTATTAACGTAATCTTTCCAAGTCTTGTCCCTTGTAAAATTCGTCAATTTGTCTTTTAAGAAGCTGCCTAATCCATAGTATACACTCATAATAATCCATGCATAAAAATATGAAATTATTGTCAAAACTATTAAAACTTTAGGAACAAATTTTCCTTAATATTATAATAATTTTAGTTAGTTTGACATTGCTCCGTATTTTTACCCTGTTACTTACAATTTAGAAAAATTTAAATCAAATATCCACAAACACTACTCCCTCTTTCCTCCTTCCCATACCTTATTTTCCTGATCAATACAATGCACTGCATGAGTAGGGGGCATCCCCTGAGTATTGGTTAAATTATAAAAAAAAAAAAAAAAAAAAAATATACCAACATACTGAAAGAATTTTTTAACCGACAGAATATAGAAAGAAACAAGAATGAAAAGTACATATTATAGTTTTTTTTAAGTATTTCTTTTTAAAAGAAGGATGATGCAAAAGGAAAAAAGTCAAGTTAAGTACAAGTATAATAAGCAAAAGTATCTGCAAGAGTATTCTTTACATCGCATTATTGGTAAAACTATTGCAGAACTTAAAAAACTAGTCAGGGCTAACTCGAAAGTAGTTACTTTGGTTTAGTTAGTTGTTATTTCAAAGTTGGAGTGTAGAAACCAACTTAAGCAACAACAAATAAAAAAAAATTGCAAAATTTTTTTTACACATTTCAAGGATATTACATGAACTTATTCTTAATTGAATTTGACCACAAACAAACATTAGTTTTCAATGTACATATTTTAAAGGGCATGAAAAGTAACCTACAGGAAATATGCTACAATATAACTATGGTCACACGTTGATAATTCAAATCTGATCATTAGATTTCTGTTTGAGATAGGAATGCCACATGACTTTAAGACAATGGAGAAATCGTGTGGCATGCTTGACTTAAGTTGGAATAAAACCAACAGTTACGAGTTATCAACTTATGACCAATGATATAAATTACGTATGTTTTTGAAAGCACTGCTAATATGAAGTAGAGTTTGGGATAGAAGACCCCCAAAGATAATTTACTAAAGGTAATATACGAAAATCTAATAGATATTGTAGACAAAAACAAATATGAAAGTAAACCAGAAACCTAATTAGTCAACTCCAACTCTGATATACCCTACACTATCACAAAATTTTGTCCAACGGTTATTGTTAAACACGAAAGTTTAGATACAAAACTAACATTTAAAAAAAAAAAAAAATATTTTTATATAAGAAAATCTGTATAACAAAATTATTTATAGCCATTAGCATGGCCGCGATTTGTTAGGAAATTCTACAAAATTTTAATATCAGAGATCGCCGGGCTGGAAAAGTATCTTCTTTGTCTATAAAAACATTTGAAAAGTTTGAAGCTAATCTACTAAAAATTAATGCACCCTGAAATTTATTGAAAATTACTCGTAAAACTGTGTACGTCTTTGGGAAAAAAATACCTTTTTTAAGTTATTGTAAAAAGTTTTTAATGTGGTAGTAGTTTTTAGTATAGATGATAAATAAATCGACATAAAACTGAAAATATGTTTCCAAAAAGGTATAAAAATTCAAAATTGATTAAGACCTAGTCTAGTAATAAAAAATGCCTCAGGCAACTAAAGTGCCAACTATCACTTGGCCACAAAAATTCAAGCACACATCCTAAACGTTTTCGAAATTAATAACTGCAACATAATTTTTTTATTTGTTAGACACAGAAGTTGTGAGTAATGATATATGTTTTTTTTTATGATGTCCTAAGGAGACATCGAAAACGGACAATATTTTTGATATATTTTTCAAATCTCCAATTAAAAAATTTTCTTTAACAAAATCATAAAAATTGAAATTTAAACCTTACGGAAATACGATTCTTCCTTCAGGGAAGCACAATATAATGCCTTCCAGAATTGCTTCATAGGAGGCCTTCTGTACTGCTCCGTTGCATGCCTTCTTCACTGCTTCTTTCCATGCCTTCTTTACTGCTTCAAAAGAATGCCTTCAGAGAAGCACAATATAATGCCTTCCAGAAGTGCTTCATAGAAGGTCTTTTTTACTGCTTCATTGCATGCCTTCTTCACTGCTTCTTTTCATATATTCTGTACTGCTTCAAAAGAACGCCTTCAGGGAAGCACAATATAATGCCTTCCAGAATTGCTTCACTGCATGCATGACGGCGAAGCGCTTCTTTGCAAGCACTGAAAAGAAGTTAATTCTTACCAAATCGAAATTATTTTTTGCTGGGAATGTTTTTTTTGTAACAACGCTAATTTGTTGTCATAAAATATTTAAAATCGGAAATTAGCTACTTTTGTGCCATTTGTTGTACTATTTTATCATCATTACCCATTTAAAAAAAAAACATTTTTGACATCATTAACCTATGCGGACCTGTGCCCCGATTTATTTCGACTTACAAAAATCTTCAAAGTTCTGCTCACTACTGTTAAATTTTTAAATTTTAAAAAACATGATTTTAAATACATACTATGAAAAATAGTGTGAAGCTGCTATGCTAATAAGTTTGTAGAAATCGAACAACGTTAACCCGTGCCGTGACGCATTAAGATTTAAGGATATATTGCCGAATTTTATGTATATATGAACAAAAAACATGGGCGAAGAGCATTTTCTTAATCCACTAAAAAATATTCTGGACTAAATTGACCCTTAAATGCCCTTGGTGTCAAAATTACCCTTAGTTAGTGGTTTAAAAAAATATGCTATGATATGCATGCTATAGACGCTATGAATCTATGGGTTAATTTAGAATTGAGAATATTTTGAAAGGCCTAAAAGAATGCAGCATCCAGGTACGTCAAATTAAAATATTTACTCTTATTTATTTCAGATGCTTGGGCAAATCCATTATTTTAATCCCTTTTAAATAATTTTCTGAACTAAATTAGCATTTAGATGTTCTTAGTGTCAAATGACTAATTTAACACTTAGATGCTCTTGGTATCAAAATGACTATTAGTAGAAAAGTATTAGCATAAGACAGTATAATGAAAATGAAAATTATTCAAGTTCGAGGCCATACTCTATATTTCTTATTAGGATATTGTCCTAACAAATAATGTATAGAGTTTTGTTTTAAAATTTATTATTTGACCCTTTCAGGAATGTGCTGATAGATCTATTTCGGGAATTTTCTAGGTTCCCATCATCAGAACACGTTTTGAAAGCGGTAACAATCCCATGCCAAACATCAAACATTCATATAAACTAGTTTACTCACTACATGAGAACTAATATATGACCTTGAAGTTAAAGATTATAACCATTGATCAAAAAATAAATTGAAAATTTGTTTGTTACGTGTAAGGTCCACCTCTGGTGGATATTCAATACACGTTTTTTGTTTTTCTCTCCTTTTTTTGTTTAGTTTATAAACAATACAGGGGAAGGTAAACTAGACGGTACTTTGTCTTTTATGCAAGTTTGATATAATTTTTATTAAAAATAAATATTATGTTTTTTTCGGCCTTTAATTGTGCAATGAAAATGAAAATTATTCAAGTTCGAGGCCATACTCTAAATTTCTTTATTAGGATATTGTCCTAACAAATAATCTATAGAGTTTTTGTTTTCAAATTTATTATTGGACCCTTTCAGGAATGTGTTGATAGATCTATTTCGGGAATTTTCTAGGTTCCCATCATCAGAACACGTTTTGAAAGCGGGTAACAATCCCATGCCAAACATCAAACATTCATATAAACTAGTTTACTCACTACATGAGAACTAATATATGACCTTGAAGTTAAAGATTATAACCATTGATCAAAAAATAAATTGAAAACTTGTTTGTTATGTGTAAGATATTCAATACACGTTTTTTGTTTTTCTCTCCTTTTTTGTTTAGTTTATAAACAACACATGGGAAGGTAAACTAGACGGTACTTTGTCTTTTATACAAGTTTGATATAATTTTTATTAAAAATAAATATTATGTTTTTTCGACCTTTAATTGTGCAATGAAAATGAAAGAAATATAGAGTATGGCCTCGAACTTGAATAATTTTCATTTTCATTGGACAATTAAAGGCCGAAAAAAACATAATATTTATTTTTAATAAAAATTAAAATAAAAATTATATCAAACTTATATAAGACAGTATATTTTTAAAAAAATTTCCACTAAGGGTCATTTTCACACCAGCAGCATGTATGAGTTAATTTATTTCAGAATATGTTTCTAGTCGATTAAAGGAATAGCTTTAGCCAGATATGTAAAATAAAAAAGAACATACATATTTTTTGTTCTAATATTCCGCAGTATTTTCTTTAAAATCAATGCCGCACTGGTTAACGTTGTTCAATTTGTCCAAATTTTAGAACATTAGCTTCGTATATTGTGTCATAATATCTCAAATTATGTTTCTTAAAATTCGTTAGTAGTAAGAAAAGCTTTGACTTTTTTTGTAAATTTAAATATATAAGTCTTGGGTCATTTTGGTCCGCAGGTCCACAAGGGTTAATGATATCAAATATTTTTTTTCATTTAAACTTGAGTAATGATGGTAAAATAAAGCAACAAACCGTACAAAGGTAGCTAATTTCCGATTTTAAATATTTTATGACACAAATTAGCCTTGTTATTAGAAGTGCTAATTTAATATCCCAAAGTGCACGGGGGAATTTTTTTTAATTTTTTTAATATTTTTATTTTTTTTTTTTCTAAAATACATTTAACAAGTTAATCCTACAAAATGTGTACATATAACATTTTCCCTTAGGAGACAAAATTGTCCACCAGTTACAATTGACAATGTCAGTATCCCAGAGAATAATCAAATATGTACACTCACAATATATTTTCAGTAAAGACTACTGAATATACACATTAAATTAAAAGAAAATCAGTTAAAAAAAGACTTCTTACTATTCGTTTAAAACAATTGTATTTTTAGTTTATATTACATTGTTAAAAAATTAATTGACAAAATAGGTAAAAACAATAGATTTTTAACGTTTATTTCGATACTCAATATAATATAAAAACTTTTGTTTTACATAGAAAATTTTAACTGAATATTTTAACAAGTACCGAAAGTAAGTTTATTTTGTTTATTGAATAACAGACAGAAAATTTAAAAATATATTTCTTTGGTAATTTAACTACATATTCTGTTGAAAGAACTTTACGGATTAACTTTTTAAATAACTTTTGAACTTTTATGAAAAAGGTCTTGTGAGTGTATGTTCCAAAACGGAGGTTTTTGTTACGAAATCTTTTGCATATATAAATATTTTTTCCAGAAAATTTCGACATATACTTTTGAAAAGCATTCACATATCATACTAAAAGTAGCACCTTGTCGTCATCCAGAAAGCTATAATGACAAATTGACAAATTGCGAATTTTTAGAAAATCACTTTTTTCTTACTGATATACCTCTTCCTAAATTACTCTTCCTACTGCATAAACATTTGATTTGTAGCAATCAAATTCGCGAAAACAAAAAAAATAGAAGAAAATGCTTAACAGCAGGTTTCAATTTAAGCTTTTGGGCATCAAATATGTACCATAAATATTACTATATTACTTGTCCTTAGATTTCAACATAAAAAATCATATTAATTGTATTTGAAAATGTTTGTATAGAAAAAAACTGTATAAAATGCGGCAAATTTTGAAGTAATTTTAATACAATTTTACGGAAAAACTGTACCTTACATCGAGAAATAAGCAGCAATAAATCAGCATGTCCGAAATATGTACATATATAGAATAATGGTCACAACCATAATATTTTTAAAGATTTTAAGCTTTCTGTATATCTTTAAAATAAATAATAATGACATACTAATAACTAGTTAATTTTATCATGAATTGAATGTTAAAAATAATCCCTATTATTATTTTTAATATAAAATAGTGATCTGAAAATTATTTGGAAATTAGTGTTTAGTCTCATTATTTTTTCAACTCTAGTAAGCATATATATAACTACATATTTTTGTTTTTTATTGTAAGCTGGAAGGTAATGCAATTTTGTACAAACAAGTCATAAATATATAGAAACGGTAATGACATGTCATTACTTTTCGGACTACAATCTTTAAAGTATTAAGGACATACTAATAACTACCCAGCCAGAAATTGCCAATGGTCTGAAAAATCAATCACTGGCAGAGTACTGTTTGGCAATCGTCCCCCAAATAAAGTCCTGGCAAAGCACGGATTTACAACGCTCTGGCAATACTTGTCAAAAGTGCTTTGCCAGTACTTAATTAACAAAATTTACAACAGCAAAAATAATAAAGCACTGGCACAGCCCTAGCTTAGAACGCTCTACCAAAGTTTGTTCAAAGTGCTGTGCCAGTACTTGATGTACAAAGTTACAAACGTTAAAATAAAAAGCACTGGCACAGCACTGGCTTGGAACGCTTTCCCAACATTGTCAAAAAGTGCATTGCCAGTACTTATTTACAAAATTTACAACCGTTAACATAATAAAAACAATGGCACAACGCTTTCCCAACGCTGGTCAAAAGTACTTTGCCAGTGCTCGATTACTAAATTTACAACCGTTTATAAAAACGAAATTTTATGCATGTACTTGTTAGCAGGGTTTAATAAAATAACAAATGAATAGTATTTTTTAAATTTATTTTACATACTTTAAAACATAATTTTTTTTTCTTTTTTTCAAATCTTAAATGAATTTAAAATCAACTAATCATAAGCATATGGTATTCATACACTAAAAAAGGCAGTTAAGTCAGCACCATATTTGCTCAAAGGATCCTTATAGAAAAATTGCTAATTTAGCGTATTTAAAAACTTCTTTAATCTATACCTTTATAAAATTACAAGATTGGAAAAATTCAAAACTAAATTGCAATTTATTTGAAGTTAAGAAAATTAAGGTCTCCTATTATAGTCACCACAAAGTATAGTTTTTGTACTAAAATTTTACTTAAGACATTTTTTTTCAAATTTCTTTCTTTAGTAAAATTGTAGTCGTACTTGGAGCTAACGTATCACAAAAAAATTTGATAAAAAACAAATATTCAGTTATTTTGTAATTAACTTAGCTGAAACCTATTGTTATTTCTGTTTAAATTAACAAAATCATTCAATAAGAAATAATACAAGTCTTTACTTAAGTGAATTACAAAGTAGGACTATACTCTTCAAAAATAAATCTCGTTTTCAAATATAATATTCTTAATTTAATTAAAAATTTTAACTTCAAACGGATAATCAATTTGAGTTATAAATTTTCTAATTTCAAATATATAAAATCAATTTTTTTTTGGAAATTTCACAATTTTTAATTTAAAAATTTGAATTGACCCAATTTTAAAAGAAAATCTTTTTTTTATAAATTTCAATTTTCTCTGAATACAGAATACAAATGATTTTTTTAGTTGAATTTTATTTTAATTTAGATTGCAGAAATTTAATGTGTATGTTTATTTTTTTACATAATTTTATTATTTTAAATAATAAAACCAAAATGTTATAAAAACTATTATAATAAGTACACTGTTTTTTTTTATTAATTTATTTTTCTGTTTATTTATTTATTTATTTACTTGGTACAAATAAGACTTAAAGTCTCTTACAGCACCTCAAACATTTTACATTAAACATAGGTAAATAAATACATTTAAATAAATTTTAACAATTTTAATGAACTATTATACAAATAAAAATTGAAAAGTAAATAAATGAACGATTTTAATTGACATTATCAAAAATATACTTAAATTCGAAAACAACTATAAGAATTAAAAAAACAAAATTAAAATGTAGTTTCATTAATTTAATTACTAAAGTAGTTAGTTACTGCCACTTTAAAATACAAACCACGGCGATCGGTTTTAACATGATAAGGTAAATCATTCCACAATTTCACAGCACTTACAAAGAACGTTCTTGAGGAAGATAGATAGTTATAACTAGGCATTACTAGATTGCCTGTACGACTAGATTGCCCAATGACTAATTTTCTAAACAGGTACTCAGGCTCCTGCGTATAAATAACTTTGTGTAGAAATACTAGATTTCGAATATTCAGATAGGCTGATATGCTGCATCCTAAAATGTTCATGGAGTACTGAGATATTCTATCATACTTCCGCTTATTGTACACATATCTGGCACAATTATTTATTGTCATCTGTAATTTATTCATTGATGCTGCATCCAGATTACCGAATACAATAGCACCATATGTCATAATGGGCACAATTAATGTCTTAACAAGTTTCAATTTTATCTCACTCGAAATATAGTCTGCAGAATGCCATAGCTTTCGAAGAACGCTGTACATTCTCATCACAGTATAGTTAATGTGATCCTTACAGTTAAGATCACTATTTAATACAAATCCAAGATTTTTCACAACCTCGACATAATTCACAACTTGGTTTTGCATGATAATTTCAGGTAAGGTGTTCAGATCACAACCACCAAATTGTTTCTGAATGACAAGGGCTTGGGTTTTCGAAGCATTAATTGACAGGTTATTTACCTGAGACCAACGGCATATTTCACTTAAATCTTCACTTAGTCGGCAAACTAAGTCCTCAATTAATCCAATAGGGCGAGATAAATATATTTGGGCATCATCAGCATAAAGGTGAATTTTCGAACTACTACAACAGTGTACAATATCATTGATGAATAGACTGAAAAGTATAGGACCAAGAATTGAGCCTTGAGGTACACCTGATGAAATAGGTTTCAAGGTCGAAAAATTCGAATTAGACTTGACTCTTTGGTAACGATCTGATAGATAAGATCCAATAAGATTACAAGAAGAATTACAGAAACCAAAATACTTCGATAGTTTCAGCAGTAGGACATCGTGATTGACAGTATCAAAAGCCTTAGAAAAATCAATAAGAACAGCAATTGTAAGATCACCTAGATCAAACGACGGACGAATATCTTCCAAAACCTTTAGTAAGGCTGTACTGCAACTCATACCCGGTCGATACCCAGATTGGTTTTCAGTAAGTAAATTGTTGGTAATCAAATGTTTTACAATTTGGTTCGAAAGAAGACGTTCAAATGATTTTGGACACTGCAGGAAGAATACTAATGGGCCTATAATCCTCAGGTGAATTAGGTCGATTTTTCTTACCGACAGGAATTATATTGGCGATCTTCCAACTGTTAGGGAATTTAGATGTGGTAACGATATGATTAAAATGTGAGTTAAGGCTGGGAGTAAAAAAGGCAGTAGCAGCTTGATAAACTTAATGCTAATGCCGTCATATCCAACAGCAGAAGATTTTATTGTTGTAATTGCCTTTCCAACATCCTCAGGGGTAAACGGTTCGAAACATAATAAATGTCCTTGATACAATAGATTTGTGTTGATATGAAAATTATTTGGAAGATTTGAAACACTAGATCTCAAGAAAAATTCGTTCATCGTTTCCGGGCAAATATCACACTCAACTTTTCTCTTTCTTATACCGATTCTTTCAAGGTTTTTCCACAAATCTTTAGCTGGCAAATTCGTGTTCAGCTTACCCCTATAATATGAAGATTTCATATTTTTAGTTATAACATGAACCTTATTTCTCGCAACACGATAATTTTCCCAGTTATTGTCGCTCGGATTATTTTTCCAAACAGAATGAAGCAAGTTACGTCGGTTTATGGCGAATTTAACCTCTTGATTAAACCAAGGCTGCTTAGGGTTTAAAATTTTCATCCTTTTAATTGGAACATGATTCTCATACAACATCATAACATTACCAACAAAATTGTTTAATTTATCATTGATATCATCAAAAAACCAACAGTCATTCCAGGCAATATTAGCCGCATCATAACTAAGTTGTTGAGAATTAATTCCTTTAAAGTCATGAAAAAGAAAATGTTCCCCAGTCACATTATAATTCAGATCAATATCACAAACATAGAACAACAGATCATGATCTGAAACCCCCGCGAGTGAAAACTGATCAAAGTGAATTGAGGCTGAAACGTTAGAGGTGCACATAAGATCCAACAATGCTGGTTTTACATTATGTGCAAAACGTGTATGCCAAGAGTCCACAACATTCATCCCGCAAGAGCTTAAGTTGTCTAAAAAATTTATGGTCCTAGCATTGTCAGATAGCAAATCAACATTAAAATCTCCACACATCAGTATATTTTCATAGTGGACTACGCAATCACTAAGTACATTGAAAAAATTTGTCAATATATTATTTTTATGGGGGTTATAGACACATAACACACAGCATTTTGTACCATTCGAGCCCTCAAGCTCCACACCAAGGTACTCTACTACATTGTCGTCATCTGATCTCAAAATAATTTTGGCCTTAATACCCTTTTTATAGTAAATTGCAACACCACCACCTTTAAGGCCATTTTTCCTATCATTACGCACAATATCGAAGTTGAAAAGGTTATACATATAATCATCAATGTCCGCATTAAACCAAGTTTCCGTGACACAAAGTACATCAATAAAACAATTGGATAAAATATAATTCATATAGTCAATTTTTGAGCTATTTAAACTTCTTGAATTCATGTGACAAATCTGAAAACCTTTATGATGACCACCTACAATACCCAAAATCGTTCTCAGGTTTAAAGAAGTACTGTTCGCATTAAACATCATGATTTAAAAACATAAAATTATAAAAATTAACCGTGATTGTAAATAAAAATGGCAGCCATAAATAATAAAAATTGTATAAATTTAAGTGAAATAGAAAATAAAAGCAACATAATAAAAATAATAAAACATTGTTGTATAAATAAATAAAGAAAAAACATATAAAGTAATACATATTATCCACATTGCATAGGTACAATCAAAGCATCAACGCTCGCCTTATCAGTAACATAAATAGCTTCTTGGTTCTTTTCAACTCTAACGAAAACTTTACCACGTATTGAGAAAGAACTTGCAAATTTACCATCCCTTTTAAGCTGAGAACAGTAGAACATCAAGTCCCTGTTGTTATCAGTAAGACATTCATGAACATATATGTTTTTGTCAGACTCCCCACCAATGTCAGCATTATTTAACGATCGTCTGTTTGTTTTACAGAAACCTGCAATAGACCGAAACAGCTGATTTCTATCATTTGGTGAGTGCAGTTTAATCAAAATAGAGCCTGATTTATTATTTGTTGATTTGAGACGAAAAGATTTCTTTATTGTGGTGGTGTGTAAATTTAATAGTCCGACAGACTTTTGAAAAAACTTCATTTATGTTGGCATTAATATCTTCGCCAATACCGGTTATTATTAAATCTGATGCAACAACATTATTCTGCAGTGCTTCAAATTTATTTTTTATTGTTGTTAGTTCAATATCTATTCTAGCAATATTATCTCTTTGAGCAAATTCAATAATTGACACTCGATTTTCTATATCACACAACGATGTTTTCAAGTTGGACAACTCACCAGACAACACATCAATACGCTCCATTATCTTTGTCTCACTTAGTTTCAATGTATTTGTGAGAGATTCAACTATGAACTCTTTTTGGGCATTTAACTTCTCATCCAATAACTGCATCCAATCAGTAGGAGAGGGGGAGTCAGTACGTTGAATTTTAGATCGCGGAGAAGAGGTAGGTGAAATTTGTTTGCGCGCATTCTTACCTCTGCCTGACATTGTAACAGATGATGAAGATAATTAAGTGTTATGAAGAAAGATTTTTTTTCAATTGCCAAATAAATTCCAAAACAAAAACTTTAAAAAACAACACTTTAAATTGTTTATGTTTTTAACAACGTAGTGGTTGTGTTTGGTTTTGTTGTAGTGAAAACAAGATTGTTTAAAAATGTAATTTTACTTAATAAAACGCGATGCAATGACGAGCACTAAAAAAACACGTCTACTCTTTACACATTATCTTTCATTATTATTTACTTTATTAGTTGTTTTACCAATGCTTTGTCAGCGTCTTAAAATTATGATTTTGGTACTGGCGAAGTACTCATTGCCAGTGCTTTCCCAACGTTTTAAAAAAAAAAACGGCCAAGCCCTGCCCGGTGTTATCATTTTTGTGTTGGCAAAGCACTTTGTTTATCATTAAAAAGCACTTTATTGGTTGTTCTATTAATGCTTTGCCAAAGTTTTAAAATTATGGTTTTGGTACTGGCAAAGCGCTCGTTGCCAGTAATTTGCCAACGTTTTAAAAAAGGAACGGCCAAGCCCTACCCGGTGTTATCATTTTGTGGTTGGCAAAGCACTTAAATCTTCAGATACCTCCGTTGAAAGCACTGGGCCAATGCTTTGCCGTTCGTATTTTTCTGGCTGGGTTGTTAATTTCTCAATTATTTTAATACAACAAATTATGCGTTACCCATAAGTGCTTATTTGTATGGTTATTTTCAATATATTTCAAAGTTTTCTGAAAACTTAGTTTAAGATTCATTTTTTTGCCACTCCAGTAGGTACATATATAACTAAAGGGTCCGCCATCTAACTTTTTTTTTTCACTACACTCAAAAAAATAAGTTAGTACAAAAGTTAGTAAAACGTCTTGTAAATCAGGTATACTATTTTTTAGCAAATTTTTTTGCTAAAATCGTGTTTTCAGCTAAAATTTTTGTTATACTTATTCAGCACTTAACTGTTTTATACTAATGCTTTACTAATATACTAATGTTTTACTAATTAATTCTGCTAAAACAAATTGTGCTGATAAGCACATTAATAGTGACAACCAGATTGAAAGATATACGCAGAATGAAGCAGATGTCGCGGCATGTCAAGATCTAATAGAGAAGAGGAAAATGATACTAAAAAGTACAACTCTAATAAGACATATAAAAAAATCAACCATGGAAGACTTTTGTATCTGTTTTTCATAAAACAAAATTGAGGATTAAAACATCTTAAATTTTGCGTTGTAACCGGCTTGTGAAAATAATTGTCTATTAATAAAATAAAAGACAAAGAAAATATTTAAATTTAATATGTATTTCTATAATAAATGTTAATAGATTAATAATCTAGTGTGGTCAAATTGCAAATGAACATATACAGACATGTAGACAGAGTAAAGCGAAAGACAAAGACACACATCTTCGGTAGATTTGTATGGTACCTTTTTCTTATTGCAAAAAAAAGGGTTGTTTCTTTCGTTTCGTTTGTTTTTGTTTATTTTTTCGTTTCGGTTCTATAATTATCTTCGGCAGTTGCGTGCTTTAAAATAAAGCATCATTTAGACTACCATTGATGTAAGTAGTTGAAAGAAAATTTTTGTTATGTTATATATATTTATTTCTATATATTTTCATATATTAAATTAATTCATGATATCAATGTGGGAAAATGATAATTTTTATATTTCGTAATTATTATAAATTATTTTTAAGAGAATCACAAAAATATGTTTTATGATTTTCAGCAAATATATTAACTAAATTACAATTTTTTTTACAACTTTTTGCGTTTTTTTCAGTCTACTAAAATTCAGCAAAAAGTTTATTAATTTTTACCAACGCTTTTTTATTTCTAATCTACTAAGTGTTAGCAAAACTTTTGCTGAATCTACTAATTTTGTTGCTAAAAATCAGCTCGCTGATTTTCAGCAAAAGATTTTGCTGACATTAGCAATTTTTTTGCTAGCACCCCTCCTGACTAAAATTTTGCTGACTCAGCAAAATTTTTTGCTGACTTTACAAACTTTTTTTTTTGAGTGTAGTGCTTATTGCCTGAATGGTAACACTGAGCTCATGTCTGATTTGACACATAATTAGTTTTATCCTTCCGCTGAACGAATATGGTTCGTATGTTCGTTATCTTGTGAAAAAAGTGAAAGAAACTGGCATCCTCATAGATAAACCAAAGCGTGAAAAGCCAAAAACAGTACGTACAGCCGAGAATATTGCTGCTGTGGAAGAAAGTGTGCGTGAAGCGCCATCAACATCAATTCACTGTCGTTCTCAACAATTGAACATTTCGGAGACATCATTGTGACGAATTTTGCATAAAGACCTTGGTATGACGCCATACAAAGTCCAATTGGTTCAGGAGTTCAAAAAAAAAACAGTTATTTGGCGGACCCTTTACTTAATTTTGATATTTTATAACCGGAAAGTAATGGCATTTACCTCAAGCAAGTCATTAATGATTTTATCTATCTATTATAGGACTACGTAATAGGTAAGGAGTAACGATTTTTGGGAAATTTTTGCTTTTGTTTTAAGATTATACAAAAAAAATGACGAGAACATTACGCCATCTACAAGTTTCACTGGTGGCGGAGACAAAAAAAATTATTTTTTAAAAGAATTGTTGTTTAAATTAACAGCCAAAATCACAAATTACTAAATATTAGTTTTGAAAAATTACTTCAAATACGGAAGAAATTTTATCTTGTGTTGAAATAAGATAATTAATAACTTTAGCTAAATAACTGCTTTCAATGTGAGCAATAGAAAAGACTTTTACTAATTTTTTTTATGAGTGTAGTATAAAAAAGAAACATAAATTAAAATAAATAAATTAAAAACTTTCCAAAACCACAAAAAAAAGTTTTTTGATATTTTATTCCTTTAAGGATTTTACAAACATTCATAAATATATTTAAACCAGAAATATATCTTAGAAAATCCATTTGAAAAAGATTGAATTTATACTTAACTTTAGAAAGCAAGTAGTAAAAAGAAATAAAATCAGCTTATTTAAAAAATGAGAAGAAAAAATTTATTTTTTAAAACAGTTTTAGTTGGATTTACTTGAGGCATTTTTGCATTCTTAAATCTTGTATAATTTTGTTCTTTTCATATAGACCTTATTTTTTACGTTACCAACTATTTTTCTACAATTTCTTTTCTAGTGGCAGATTTATGTTGAACTAAATCAGCTCTTTGTTTCTTTTTTTAATTTTTTATCCAACATTTTTTTTATGACTGGCTGCCACAATGCCGTTAAACACAGACTTTGCCTTAAGTCATATGCTATTTTTGTAGTCAGCGAATACACTTTGTGTGTGGTTAAGGAGAGTGAGGAAATTTTAAAGAATGAAATCGCTAAAGTTGCGATAATTCACGAAATCGAAGAAGTGGATCTAATAAGTCCCAGCAAGAAGCTTATCGGTAAAGAATATGACTACTTGCCGAAATTCTAGATGAGAGCACACACTTCCATGTTATTAACGAATTTTTTTTTTCATAAAAGCAATAAAGTTTCACTGAAACTCGATCATTGAAACTATTCATTGATATACAATTTAACGAAAATTTAAATTTTTGTTAAAATTTTCATACGCTTAATAACAAATTTGTGTAGAAAGTATAAAGTTTTAATTAATTCAAAACAAAATTAAGTTTACTTTTGCGAATAAGAGTTTTTGTAGTCAGCATATACACTTTGTGTGTGGTTAAGGAGAGTGAGGAAATTTTAAAGAATGAAATCGTTAAAGTTGCGTTAATTCACGAAATCGAAGAAGTAGAGCTAATAAGACCCAGTAAGAAGATTATCGGTAGAGAATAACATTCCTACCGAACTTCTAGATGACGGCATACATTGACAGAATTATTTTCATGATATTAACGATTTTTTTTTTCATAAACGGTTATAAAGGGTTATATTTACCGAATAAGAGTTCTATTTACCCAATAAAATTCTCTCCGTGTAGTGATTAAAAAATAAAATTTAATGGGCAAGTTAATCCACTAAGTCTGCGATGTATTCTGTTCAATATAGAGAAGTTAGATACAATTATCAATTTGTGCAGTGAATTAAGCCGAAATTACTTTAACACGCAAACTTATTTTTTACTTTATAAAAATATTAAAAATAAATGTGTATATTAACAAAAACTAAATAAATACCATGGAATGTTGGTTTTTTAGCAATTCTATGTTGCTTTTAAATATAAAGTGAGAACCCGAGTAAAAACTTTTGCATATAATCATGCATTTTTTTAAATAAATATATATTGTATTATGGTACAATGAACAATAAAAGTCTGAGCGCCATGTACTTGCATTTGTGTTTGTCCAACCCACTTCAACTCAATATGCTTTTACAATGGAATACATATGTTTATGTATTTTTATATATAAAAAAGGTTTCCTCTAAATTTTTTAATATGATGCCACATATAATTCATATTATGACATATCACCCAATATATAATAGCATGTAATTGTATATGACATATACAATTATATATGGTTAAGCCACTTATATACGAATACATATATAATTAGATATAACGCAATTCAAAATTATATATAATAACATATAGTATAATATCAAAAAAGAATGTATTTCATTTAAATTAAATGACCTATTCCTAGTTATAGATTTTCTTTTTGATAGAACTATATATTGCCGCCTCAAACTATAGTTATTATGGAAATTTTTTGAGGGTAAATTTTTAAAATTTTTATACAAAGCAGGGTGTAAAAGTTTTTCAAAGATAAACATATTATGGGAAACATATTTATAAAATTCCATAGATTAATTTTGGTCCACCACAGCATCATTTAGTTTTTTTTTTTGTTTTGTTTACTACTTGTTTAAATTGAAAGCTGTGGTGAAACAAAATTACTCTATGGAAATTTAATAACTGACATGAATCCAATTTTGAACAAAAATCTTAAAAACAGGAGTAGCGAACTATAAGTAATCTCGAATTTTTTTAGTTTTCCAATAATCAACTCGATGATACTCATCGCTTGAGTATTAGTACGTAAAATTTTAGACTTTTAGGACACCCTAATGTGCATCAAAACTTAAAAAGTTTTATGCCATAACTTTTACGAAAACCTAAAAAAAGTAATATACAATTTCTAAACATTTTTTTTTAACTTAACGGCTATAATAGGATGATTTTATATTTTCGCATGAAATCGTGTATATTTTTATACAATCATATACAAAAATGTAACATCTAGTGCAAATTTTACTAGACTGAAACTCGGATATAATTATATTTGGATGTATCAGTTGCACATAAAATTATATCAGGGTTATACCGGGATACAGTAACATCTGGGTTTTATATAATTATATATATTTGTAACAGTTAAGATATTAACTGACACGCTTTGTTAAATAACAGATACAATCTAATAAAGGGTCCGCTAAATAACTATTTTTTTTTTGAGATCCTGAACCAATTGGACTTTGTATGGCGTCATACCAAGGTCTTTATGCAAAATTCGTCTCAATGATGTCTCCGAAATGTTCAATTGTTGAGAACGACGGTGAATTGATGTTGATGGCGCTTCACGCACACTTTCTGCCACAGCAGCAATATTCTCGGGTGTACGCACTGTTTTTGGCTTTTCACGCTTTAGTTTATTGATGATGATGCCAGTTTCTTTCACTTTTTTCACAAGATAACTAACATACGGACCCTATTCGTTCAGCGGAAGGATAAAACTAATTATCTGTCAAATCAGACATGAGCTAAGTGTTACCATTCACGAAATAAGCACTAGTTGAAAAAAAAAATGTTAGATGGCGGACCCTTTACAATTCTATTGCGACATAATTCTGATAAAATTGAACTGCACATTTGTGTAATTGTATGAGATAATATCTAAATCCATACAACCAGATACGGATATGGGCCCGTATTTTAGATGAAATTTAATAAGATTACATATAGTGTCCAATATAAATTGATATGACTACATATGACCACATATAGCTCAATATAAATTTTTTATTAAAAATTCACTTGATATTAATAAATACCTTTACAGCTTTTCAAAAGTTGTAGAAATAATAGTTAGTGCTGGGAAAATCGTGTTTGTTCTGGGCCAAATGAAAAGTTAAGTTGTGCGTTTGGTTTTCCGTTCATTTATTTTTTTTTTTCGGATTTTTCTCTGTGGTATTCTGTGTTGTGTTGTTCTACGGTGTGTTGACTATGCAACTTACATGTCATTTTTAGTTCTTATGGTGTTAGACACAAAGAGCTGTACTTAAACCAATTAAAAAAAGGTAATAAGGTTAACAAAGAATACGTTCTAGTTAAATTAAAAGGGAGTAAAGCACTTGAGCGGTGTTGTGTTATTCTCTTAAAAAATGTATTAATTGTTGTATATGGAACATTTTTGTAAATGGGTTTGGTTAATAACCCTTAAGAAGACGCAAAAGAAAAATTAGTTTTTTTTTTCAATAGAAAATTTAAATGATATAAGGAAATGTTTTCTAATGTAAGACACGACCTGGTTTTTGGGCTATGTAAAAGAAAAAAAAAACCAAATGAAATATTTGAACTTTTTAGGCAGCTTTTGGCTATACTACATATTTTTCTTTTGGCATTTTATATAAACTTTAGCAAACATACTTGACAAAGTGAGCTATTAATAAAATTGTTTTTAATAGTAAGAAATTTATGAAGAAACAAAATAAAAAAAAAAATTTGTAAATGTCCGATAAAAAAAAAATTATATAGAGTTTTATGTTTTAATATATAAGTTGTTATATAGGTACACATTGGTAATGGCAAGTACTTACACTTGTCATTACAAATCTCATTACTTTTATATGGGAATGTCGCGTAAAATAATGACATATCATTACTAAACACCTTACGAAAAATCAAAAAAATATATGTGATCAAGGACGAAATCAGGATACAAGATTATCAAGCCGAACCATGAGTGGCATGTTTTTCCATTTCCAAATATAAATTGGGAATATCTGAGTTTTCATTTTGGAACTTTTTATTTATATTGTTAGGACTGTTATTTAGCACCGCATTTATTTATGGATTTTTAATATTTTTTTTTTAAGTTGCTCTCTTTTAAAGTATACACCCATGGCTCAGTTTCATGTCCTTGTATCCTGATTTTGTCCTTGAAATTTTTTTCACAAATCTGCGATATCATTTTTTAAAATCATATATAAAAATATGAGTGAGGAAACTTTAACTTCTTTTTCATTTCACTCTTTTGAAGGATACTCCCATGGTTCAGTTTTATATCCTTGTATCTTGATTTCTTCTCTGAAATTTTTTAACAGCTTGGTAATATCTTTTTTAATAACACTGGAGTGAGGAAACCTTCCTTAGAATTAGAATGATACGCACATGGCTAAGTTTGATGTTATTGTATCCTGATTTCGTCCTCGAAATTATTTGTACAGCTTTCTGATAATTTTTTTTTAATAATATATATAAAAAGTGGGTTTCGGAAATTTTCCTTTGATTTTAAAATTTTTTTGGAAATTTCCCTCTTCTGAATGACACATTCACGGTCCAGTTTGATGTCCGCTAATTCAGATTTCGTCTTTGAAATGTTTTTCAGAAATCTGCAATTTATTTACTGATAACATATATAAAATCTGGAGTGAATAAATTTCCATAAGAATTCTAAAATTTTTATGAATTTCCGCTCTTTTGAATGATTCCCCCCATAGTTAAGTTTGTTGTTATTGTATGCTGATTTCATCTTTGAATTTTGTTTCACATATTTCTGATATCTTTTTTAATAACATATATAAAAAAAAGAGTGAGGAGCACTTCGTAAGATTTAAAAATTTTTTTTTTAATTTTTTTTTAGTATTATTTTTTTTAGTATCCTGATTTCGCCCCTGAAATTTTGGAGTAATGAAATCTTTCTAAGATTTTGGAAGTTTTTTTTTTTTAATTTCCCTCTTTTGAAGGATACACCCTTTTTGAGTTTTAAGTCCTTGCGTTCTGATTTCGTCCTTAAACTTTCTGATATCTTTTTTAATAAAATATACTAAACTTATATTCCATAGGATTTTTAATTTTTTTTTTTAAATTTCCCTCTTTTGAAGAATACCCCCATGGTTTGTTTTGATATCCTTGTATCCTGTAAAAAATGTTTCACAGTTTTGTGATATCTTTTTTAATAACATGTATAAAAACTGGGGTGAGGAAACTTTCTCAAGATTTTGAAAATTTGTCTGAAATGTCCCTCTTTTGAAGGATACCCCCATGGTTCAGTTTGATATCCTTGTATCCTGAGTTCATCCTTGAGATTTTTTTGGGAAATCTGGGGCGAAGAAATTTTCCTAAGAATTTAAATTTTTTTTTTTTTAAATTCCCTTCTTTTGAATGATTTCATCCTTGAAATTTTTTCACATCTTTCTGATATCTTCTCTAACAACATATAGAAAAACTGGAGTGAGGAAATACTTCTAAGTTTTTTAAATTGTTTGGTTCAGTTTGATGGCCTTGTATCCTGATTTCGTCCCTGAATTTTTTGTTATCAAATCTGCGATATATTTTATTAACATATCTTTGGTTCAGTAAGATATCCTTAAATTCTGATTTCGTCCTTGAAATTATTTTCGCAAATCTTCGATATGTTTTTTGATAGCAAATATAAAAACTGGAGTGAGGAAATTTTAAAATTTTATGGAAACTAACCTCTTTTAAATGATACCCCCATGGTTAAGTTTGATGTCATTGTAACCTGATTTCGTCCTTGAAAATTTTGTCACATATTTCTGATATCGTTGTTAATAACATATATAAAAACTGGAGAGAGGCAGCTTTCCAAAGATTTTTAATTTTTTTTTAATTCCCTCTTTTGAAGATTACCTTCAGGGTTCAGTTCGATATCCTTGTGTCCTGATTTCGTTCTTGAAATTTTTTTCACAACTTTCTGATATTTTGTTTAGAACTATGTATAAAAAACTGGAGTGACGAAACTTTCCTAAGATTTTTCATATTTAAAATTTCCCTCTTTTTAGATATACCCTCATGGTGCAGTATGATATTCTGGAATCCTGATTTCGTCCTCGAAATTTTTTTACATCTTTCCGATATCTTTTTTAATTACATACATAAAAACTAGAGTGTGGGCTCCGGTAGGCTAGTTGGTAGCGTGCTGGCTTATCTGTGCGAGGGTCGTGGGTCCGATTCCCACCAGAGGCACTGGTCTCTTTTCGCTACAAGGCGCCGAAGGTCATAGTAGCTAGTGCTCGGTTAGGGTAATAGTATATAATTTGTAATTATATGATTATTATTTAATAAAAAAAAAAACAAAAAAACTAGAGTGAGGAAATTTTCGTAAGATTTATATATTTTTTTTTTTATATTACCTTTTTTAAAGGATACCCACATGGTTCAGTTTGATTTCCTGGTATCCTGAATTCTTGCTTGAAATTTCTTTCGCAAATCTGCTATATATGTTTTTTTATAACATATATAAAAACTGAAGTGAGAAAATCTTCCTATGATTTTTAAAAGTTTTTTTTTGCAATTTCCCTGGTTTGAGGGATATACCCATGGTTCAGTTTGATGTCTTTCTGATTTGGTCCTTGATATTTTTTTTAAAACTTTCTGATATATTTTTTAATAACATATATTAAAACTGGATTGAGGAAATGTTCTTAAGATTGTAGTTTTTATTTTTTTCAATTGCCTCCTTTAGGCTTAAAAGATCTCCACAAGCCCCGCTCGTGCCTATATTTAAATAATTTTTTTAGTTTTTTGTTACTATTCAATTTGTTTATTTTTTTATGCATTTTTTTTTTTTGTTTTTAAATTTAAGTTTGCAATTTAAAGAAAAAAAGTGTTCACACTACTGTGTACTGCAGTGAAGTTAGCCCACTTTTTTTTTTGTTCTAAAATAGTGGGATATTAAAATGGGCTAACTACACTCTAGTTCGTATTTATTAATTTATTGCAAGATTAAAGTTGTTCATTATGCTAAAAATAATAATTATAATAATTAGATTATAAAATAATAAATACATACACAATACAATTATTTATGAATGTTTTTATTACATGTATGTTCATACGCATGAAAATGTCATGGGAAAAAATATAATGTAAAATTCATAGTTTATGAACAAATTTATTATAATTACGAATTATTTGTTTTCTGTGCAACTGTTTCGAATCGAATGTTTCAGTTGCTATGACTATATTTTTCAGCTGTTGAAACAATCATTCGATTAAAACAATATAATAATAGTACTTTGATTGCCTTAACAGGAATTGGGCGATTACTACAAAAAAAATCGATAGCTATAACTGAACCATTCCATTGGGCACAAGTACGGTTGATACGACCGAGTCTGTTTTGTATGTGTATCAATTGACACATAAAGTAACATCTGACGAGTCAGTGTATGGGCGAAATAAAAATCAAACAAATTCAAAGCAAACTACGACACAAATTTTTAAATTTTAAATAAAGGTCTATTCTTGTTGAAATAAACAAAAAAATAAGTTAGTAGAAAAATTAGTTAACCGTCTTGTAAATCAAGGAGACTATTTTTTAGAAATGTTTTTGATGAAATTGTGTTTGCATCACTTAACTGTTATGCACTAATATTTTACTAATATTTAACTAATTTTAATGTTTTACTAATTTATTTGCTACCAAAGTTGTGCTGATAAGTTCATTAATAGTACGCACAACAACCAGATTGTGTACAACAATAGATGTCGCGGCTTGTCAAGATGTAATACAGTCAAGAAAAATTATACACAAAAGTATAACTATTGCCTTTCATACATAAAACAAAAAGACGCCAACAATGTATATAGTACATACAACTTGTGGACATACAAAACTCAAATCCTGCTCTGATTCCGGCTTGTCAGAAAAATAGTTTATTAATTAAAGTAAAAAAATAAAGTATTTAAATTTAATACAAACTAAATGTGTTTTTGTAAATTAAATGTTTATAGTGTTAGTTTATTAAAAATGGTTTAAATGGCAAATAAGTATTCCTACAGGTGGACAGACTAAAGCGGAATACAAGGACAAACAATATAGGTAATTTTTTACGTTTCCTTTCCCTATTTGAAGAAAAAGGGTTGTTTATGTGTGTATAATATTTTGTAATTTTTTGGTTTTGTTTCTAGAGCTACACTTAGAATACTATGCAGGTAAAGACCACTGCAAATGTAGTTACAAACAAAAGTTATTTCACTTAAAGAAAGGACGACTTACATTTCAGTAAATTCAACTAACATTGTCATTTGTTTTTTACTGTGCAAAGAATGACTACCAATTTTAGTAAAATGTTAGTAAAAAATAAATAAACATTTATTTTTTTAAATAACAAAAAACTACTATAAAAAATTAATTGCAAATTCAAAAAAAAACAGTCATTTGATGTGGTTTGTTTTTTTCTTTAAATGAACTAAAAGGTTAGTTAAAATTTTAATTTGCTCTACAAATGACTGACACTTACATTAAAAATAAGGAAACTGTATTACAACCCAAAAAAAACAAAATAAAAATCAAACAAATTCAAAGCAAACTACGACACAAATTTTTAAATTTTAAATAAAGGTCTATTCTTGTTGAAATAAACAAAAAAATAAGTTAGTAGAAAAATTAGTTAACCGTCTTGTAAATCAAGGAGACTATTTTTTAGAAATGTTTTTGATGAAATTGTGTTTGCATCACTTAACTGTTATGCACTAATATTTTACTAATATTTAACTAATTTTAATGTTTTACTAATTTATTTGCTACCAAAGTTGTGCTGATAAGTTCATTAATAGTACGCACAACAACCAGATTGTGTACAACAATAGATGTCGCGGCTTGTCAAGATGTAATACAGTCAAGAAAAATTATACTCAAAAGTATAACTATTGCCTTTCATACATAAAACAAAAAGACGCCAACAATGTATATAGTACATACAACTTGTGGACATACAAAACTCAAATCCTGCTCTGATTCCGGCTTGTCAGAAAAATAGTTTATTAATTAAAGTAAAAAAATAAAGTATTTAAATTTAATACAAACTAAATGTGTTTTTGTAAATTAAATGTTTATAGTGTTAGTTTATTAAAAATGGTTAAATGGCAAATAAGTATTCCTACAGGTGGACAGACTAAAGCGGAATACAAGGACAAACAATATAGGTAATTTTTTTACGTTTCCTTTCCCTATTTGAAGAAAAAGGGTTGTTTATGTGTGTATAATATTTTGTAATTTTTTTGGTTTTGTTTCTAGAGCTACACTTAGAATACTATGCAGGTAAAGACCACTGCAAATGTAGTTACAAACAAAAGTTATTTCACTTAAAGAAAGGACGACTTACATTTCAGTAAATTCAACTAACATTGTCATTTGTTTTTTACTGTGCAAAGAATGACTACCAATTTTAGTAAAATGTTAGTAAAAAAATAAATAAACATTTATTTTTTTAAATAACAAAAAACTACTATAAAAAATTAATTGCAAATTCAAAAAAAACAGTCATTTGATGTGGTTTGTTTTTTTCTTTAAATGAACTAAAAGGTTAGTTAAAATTTTAATTTGCTCTACAAATGACTGACACTTACATTAAAAATAAGGAAACTGTATTACAACCCAAAAAAAACAACATATTTTTAAAGCAGAAGTTCCCTTCCCGTAGCTACACGGCATTTGGCATCATTTAAAATTGTCAACACTTTGACAACCATAGATGTAAGTAGCAGAAACATATTTTTGTTTATGTTATATATAATTATTTCTATATATTTTCTGATATTTAATAAATTCGTGTCGTCACTGTAGAGACATTTTAATATTTTGTAATATATTGTCAATTTTTTTTAAAGAATCACAAACCTTTTTTTCAGATTTTTAGTAATTTCAGATTTTTGTAAGCACCCTCCTGACTTAAGTTTTTCTGACCCAGCAACTTTTTTGTTTGAGTTTAGTTCACAAGAACACACACGCTTGTCCACCATTTTTCATAATTCTGTAAAATGCTCTTATGTTAATACATAAAATTTTCATTCCCAAGTAATTACTTCTTAATATAATTACAAAAATGTAATTAAATTTTTATGTTATTCTTTATTATATTTTAGCTTTTTGTCATAAACTTTATATAAATGCAAATATTATTATTTCCACAGTGACTAATGTAAGAAGACAGAAAGAAGCTTTTTGTGTAAAAAAAAAAAAACCGGAAATGAAAAGATTTGTTCATATAAACTTCTACTGGGTATTGAAAAAGAGAGTGAGTGACGAAGAAGAAACGGCTTCATATGACTTTTATATAAGAACATTTTTAAATTGAAAATATGAGCGATGTTGAATTACAAATGCTTACCTACCAACTAACTACTACATGCAAGGAAGCATACATGCATCCATTCATACAGCCAAGTGATTGTACTGAAGTTTGGAAGGTGGTGATGGTGGTGTTGGTCGGTGGTCTTTTATGAATCCTGGTACTGGTTATGAAGTTAATTCTCTTAGGCAGTCATAAGTGAATATAAAATTCAATGGAAACAAAACAACAAACTGTTAAAGAAACATACAACATGGACTAAAAAATCATGATATTCTCCTCATACTAACACGAGAATCAGACACTCAAAAAATTAAACCTGTAAAAATAGCAGAAAAACTATCTAAAATTTTTTTTAAAAATTCAGTTGCAGAACAAACTGCAAAAGTGAAACTGGGGGGTTTGTAATTTTTGAAAAATTTCTCAAAAATTAAAGCAATGTTAACAACTGAATCTAATAAAGCGTTGATTAAGTATATATAAGGTGGCGCAAAAATAACCTTCCGATGTTTTTTTTTATTATGTATTTATTATGTATAGCATTTTTTGATAGGAGGATTACTTTTGCGCCACCTTATACTATTCGTTTATTCGGTATTGGTATTACCAAAACATCGATATTATAAATTTGAAAAAAAAAAATGAATGGTTTTTGTTATAGAAAAAGCTCGAATTTGTTGAATTTTTATAAAAACTAAGTATTTTTGAACAATAAATTTACAAAACAAAAAGAGATAATGCAACGTTATTAGTTTTTTGTTTTTATATACATCGAGAGTATTTCAATGTTATTTTGAATTTATAACGAGCTATCAGCCTCCGCATATTTACAAAAATAAACCAAATTAAACATATTAGCTAGGTTGGTACTAGTATTTCGATCTGGCTAAAGATCTCATCAGAACCCGAAGTGTAAGAAAAGCTAGAGCCTCCAGAATAGGCAGAGCTTTAACAAAGAACATATTAAATATCAAATTTGCATCCTTGTCTTCTTAGTAATCATACACGGGGCTAGGGTTTTTTTCCTAACAAGCATCATGAAGTTGTAGTTTTTACACTGGCTCAAGTAATATTTTTTACAGATTTATTAGTTTTTTGTTTTTATATACATCGACATTACTTCTAGGTTATTTTTAAAGTATAACAAGCTTTCAACCCCGTTTATTTACAAAAAATAAACCAAATCAAACATATTAGCTAGGTTGATAGTAGTATTTCTATCTGGCTAAAGATTTTAGCAGAACCCGAAGTGTTAGAAAAGCTAGAGCCTCTAGAATAGGCAGAGCTTTAACAAAAAACCTATTAATCATCCATTTTTCTAAATTCTTGGCTTCTTAGTAACCGAACATATTTATATTCAAATTAAAAATTTTATCCAAGATCTATTATTTGTGCCGCATTGAGAATATTAACATTCCAAAATTCAGAAACAATGTCATTAGAGCGTCTTACCGAAAATCTTTTTTTGCGTTTTTGCAATTCTTAAAGCGGAATATAAATGCTTACGGCCCAACAGGTCTTTATGAAAATTTTCCGATTTATTAAACGGGTACGGGGAAAGCTTTTATACTAGATTTTATACTAAAAAAAGTGTTCTTGCTGAAAGCCATAATATAACAGCTTTTTATGAGCCGAACTAGTCAATAATATATCCCACTGTACATTCAAAGAGATAAGTCTGTAAAATCATCAACATTTTTGCTGGGATAATCCTTGCAGAAAAATTAATAATATCAGTAAAAAATTAGTAAATTCAGCAAACATTTTGCTGAATTTAGTACATTTTTTGCTAATATTAACAATTTTTCTGCAAGGATCCTCCCAGCAAATATCTTGCAGACTTTACTGAATTTTTGAATAAAAAATTTTAAGTGCTCGCAATTTTAAAAAGAATCGAATTTAGAATTGTTGGTAAAACAAAAACTTGGAAAATCCTAATAACACGTGTGGCTATTCTGTACATAAAAAACATACGATAAATACAAATCTAAAAATAGATTGTTTCTTTGCTTTGCAATATAAAAAATATCAAGTTTTTTTTTTCTTTGTTTGAAATATAAAAAATATCAAGTTTTTTTTTCTTTGTTTTGAAATATAAAAAATATCAAGTTTGATTGAATTGAAAAATATTGTCATAACTTTTTATTTTCTTTTTCCAAACAAACAAATTTTAAAGATCTTTAAATGTAAAGTTTTCAGCAGCTAATATGAAATGAAAATTGCTCTATAATTAGATTAATATATGGCATTACATTTTGTCTTCAGCCGGTTCGGATTTCAAAATATATACAATCAAGAAAAATGGAAACTGACACTTTTTGTGTACTTAGGGCCATTTAATTCTTAAACGATATCGTATCGGGAAATCAATGGAGTACCTAATGCGTCGATGTCAGTGGAATAAATATTTTATTTAATAAAAGTGCACTATAATATAATATATATAATTCAGTATTTATGTAGTGCCATCCCTGATAAGTTATTCTTACTAAACATATCTAATTTACTACATTACTTAATCTACTACAATTATATATTTATCTACTACTATTGTTAATGTACTCTAATTATTACTCACTAATGGTGATCAACAAAATATTACGCTCAGTCTGCATTTAACATTAAAGAAGAATATAATATAAGAATATAAAACGCAAGCCCTTATATTTATTTAAATAATCACGAACTCGTTGAAAGGTCTGATGTTTTATTCAACATGCAATTCTCAAAAATGAGGAAGATTCACACAGTTTTTGAAAAAATGTCTTCTATTTAGGAACTTTTTTTTCTGTAAAAAGAAAGCTACATTGGAAAGAAAAAAGGCATTCAAGTCCATACTTTGGTGTGATCGTTAAGCGGTTGCTTCTTGGTATTGTTACGCTTGTAATGTAAGAAAAGACGCAGGTTCGATTCTTATACGCGGCATGTTGTTCAAAAACTTAATCATATAGAGACAATCTGACAACTATAGCGCACAAATTTATAATACAATTTAAATGGAAAATCACAGTCCATAAAAAAATGCAGAAACTAGTCATGTCTGATATGAAAATAATAATTTTATATTTTATAATTTATAATTATAATTATAAATTAATAATATAAGTCGCTATTTCAGGTCATTTCGAAACAAAATCCTCCTGTGCATTTTCTTAAAATACATTTTTAAAAGTTTTTTATTATTAAAATTATAGTAGTTGACCAAAATTTCACAACCACAACATATTTTAAATAACTTTTTATGTATTGTGTGCGTTCTCTTGCGAATTTTAATGTCCATATCGAGAAATGACCCTTTTATCTTTTTTATAAAACTTTAAGTTGGATATTTACTCATACTTTAAGTTGGATGGTGCCGAACTGCATCGAGGAACATTTAACATTTCTAAAAAAAACAACAGCATTATAACGCTTAATTTTAAAATGACGGATTTCAAGGAGCTCCTATAAAAATTTGTTAACATTTAGTCAAAAAATTAAATTGTGAATATTTGAGTCGAATTGGACAACGTTAACACAAGCTTCATGTCGCTCAAAGTTTGAGGCTTAAATTTATTTCGGGTAGCGTTATTATATTTTGAGATATCGTAATATCTTGGGAAAAACAACACTGAAAGCTATGTTACCAGATCCGTTGTTAGCACAACCAAATTACAATTAGAAGTTTGCAGTGTCAGTAAAATACACACGTAAACTTATGTTTGGGTCGTAGAACGCAGTGGTGTGCTCCGTTTTAAAAGAATAGGGCAACATAAAGAGACATTTGATTTTTAAGCTTGCATTGTCTAAAGCAATTTTTTTTTTATTATATTTAAAAATGAAATGACTTCATTTATTACTTATTTGAAGAGTAGAGACGAATAAGAACTTACAGACTATATCTTGAGAACCCCGTTTTTTTACATAATATAATAGAACTAGTACATTTGCACATACCTGGGTACAAAATTTTGTTATGTTTCGGCGTTT
Source organism: Delia radicum (assembly GCA_021234595.1). Lineage (NCBI taxonomy): Eukaryota > Metazoa > Arthropoda > Insecta > Diptera > Anthomyiidae > Delia > Delia radicum. Next base: position 109,824,794 of record CM037852.1, read on the forward strand.
TTATCTAAAAAAAAATTCTTTAGACGTTAAATTTGCTGTAGTATTTTAAATTTGTTTATATTTTTTTTTAATTATGTAATTGCAAAGTACAATTAATACAATTTTGAAAATACAGTATAGGTTTTATTGACAAAGTTCAAAGATAACATTCTAAAGTTGCATTTTTAATTTTCAAATTTGAAAAAAATACCGTTATTGTAAGTGATATTTGTAATTAAAGTTGGAATATCAAAATGGGTATATATCCAAAATAAAAACAACATTAAAAATATATTATAAGAACTTCTGCGCACTATACTTGACTCTGATCATCAAAGGGTTAAAAGAGAATTATGAGTAAACCGAGATTTCATCGCATTCAATTTATTTGTTAGAATTACATTACTAACGAATAAAATTGACTAAATACTGATACATTTATATTGAATCCTAACATTTCTTTAAAAAATGTCCTTGATGGAACTTTTCTAACTTATAAATAATATTGCTCTGGTAACACGGTACAAGTTTTGTCAAAATTGGATAATAAATAGCGTACCAATTCATAACTTTTTCAACATGCATTCTAAAATAGATTTGGTTATATACCATTTTTGCACATTTTGCTAATTTTCAAGTTTGAATTTTTGCAATTTCTACTTAGTTTTCTAATTCAAACTTTTCCAAATTGATAAATGTATTCTAAATATATAGCTCCACCCCAATAATGTATATACCAGATATTTCGTGCCGAATTGGCAATTTAAATTTCGTCAAAAAGTATAGGTCAACAAAAAACAAATTAGTGGTTAAATATAATTAATTTTTTCAATCCCTGTTTTATTAAAGTTTTTTTATTTTATTAATTAATAATCATATAATTACAAATTATATCCTGTTACCCTAACCGCGCACTAGCTACTATGGCTTTCGGCGCATTGTAGAGAAAACAGACCGGTGCCTCTGATGGGAATAGAACCCACGACCCCCGCACTGATAAGCCAGCACTCTACCAACTAGCCTACCGGGCGCACTTTATTAAAGTTATTTTATGTCGTAGTATAATTTTTATTTCTGTAATCGTTTTGGCGCGGGGTGTATCACATTTGGATCATCGCATGAATTTAGTAGAATGCATATAACAATATATTTTCCAAAATCAACAGAAATTTTTGCTAAAAAATTATAGATTGCTGATTTCAGAATGGATTTTTGCCTACTAATATTTAGATATTTATTCCTGATATCAGCAGATTAATTTGTTACTTTAAATTAACTAAAATTTAGCTCAAATATAAGTAATAATTTGTCCGTTGAACAGATCTTTTCTTGCTCTTCTTATTTTACTTATATTTAGCAGTTTTTACCTCAACATAATTTTTAACTAATTTATTTTTTTTAGTGCACAATATGAAAAGTTTCTTAAAAAAAAAAAAAACAATATTTACTTAACATTGTGACGAAAAGTAAAGCTGGCTGTTGAATGAATGAAGTTATGCTGTACAGTGTACACAGATCTTGCATACATGCATTTAAATGTTGCAACAAGTACCGAACTGAAAAAAATGCCCTCTAGAGTATAAAATATAGAATGAATACAAAATATAAATATAAAAGAACAACTATATTTTCATTATGTCACTACTAATAGATGTAACCTTATACGTATATCCTTTTGACAAACAATACCCTACAAAAAACTTTTAGACCACGGCATCAGATTTTTAATCTAGGCTCATATGGGTTCAATTAGGCCATACATTTTTAGTAACGCTACAGAAAAACGCTACAGACTATAATCTTGAAATATCTTTTTAATAACCTATGCCAACTAAATAAATGAACAAAATTCAAATATAAATTACTGCTAAGTGGTTTGGTTTTTTTTTTTTTTTTTTTAAATGCATGTCAAGAAAATCTTATATTTTAAGCGTTTTTGTAAATATTCAGAAAAAATTCAAAATAAAAATAGTTGAATAAAAGAGTTTAAGAAGAAATATCTATGACATGCTTGGACGGTATCGCAAAAAACGAAGTTTTACATTATTTCATTAAAGAACAAGTACCAATTCTATCATAATGTATTCCATATTCAAACGGTTTGAAAATGGAGTGGCATCAACTGGAATAAAAAAGAAAGGACGTAAAAAAAATAGACCTCAGCTGACTTGTTAAATTCAAAAAATCGGCGGTAAATCAAATTGCTGCTTCAAATAACAAGTTGGTCAGAAAATTTTGCAAAAACTTACTTCAAATGAACACTACTAGAGGAAGACATTATCAAAATATAGTAAAAAACAATTGTTAGAAATACCAACAAAATGCAGACAACGGAGAAAAAATTTCATGACAAAAAAAAAATTTCAAACAATGTTAAAATGATGAAAAATAATTTTCTTTTGCTTGGAACAACAGAAGTATTAATTCTGAATTATATTCTGATGGGTTGAAAAAAACTCCTGACAAGGTAAGGTATTTGGCCAAAACGAAATTTTAACCAAAAGTACTAGTGTGGCAGCTTTTTCACCACTTTACATCTAGGCATCACAAGCTATGGCTGTAAACGCGGATGTTGACATTAAAAAATGCTTTGTATGACTGGAAAAATGTATCAGAGATAGACATTCTAAAGACGACATACTATTTTGGACAGATTTAGTAATCTTTCATTATGCCAAAAAGACGTTGGAATGGCTTAATTCAAAAAACATACATTTTTTTTACCAAAATATGCAAATAATCCAAACATCCCAAAAGCCAGTACAATTGAGGACATTTGGGGTGTGTTATGCCAAAAAGTGTATGAAAATGGTTAAGAAGCCAAATGCACTGAAGAATTGAAGAAAAAATTTAAAAGAAGTGTAAAAAAGTTGGCTGGATGTCGTCCAAAGCATGATTGGAGGTATCAAGTCTAAAAGCCGCCAAATAGAAAATCGCGGTTGTTGGCTCTCCACAAAAAGTGAAATAATAATGTATAGTTGATTTTGTTATAAATAAAAATACTTCAAAAAATAGTTAGTTTTTTTAATTAAAAGCCTTTTAAAATTGTCCATTTCCTTAATTTGGTGTGGGTTAAATTGCAAGGCCTTGTTTGTATTCAGTTTTGTATAAGGTTTAAAATAAGCCGTTGTTTACCAATTACAATATTTTTTGTTTCTTTGGTTTTATAATGTACATGTGCTTTTCCCTAAAATTATAAAAAAAAAAATATACAAACAGAGTCATGTTTCGTCAAGAAGAACATTCAAATTAAAAATCATAAGCAATGTTTTAAAAATGTGTACTTTTCAATAGAGGATATAAACGGAAACGGAAATAATATACAAAACTTTTGTAAAAACAAAACAAAACAAAACTATTTCCTTTTTCTTACATACATATGCAACAAGGGATTAAATAAAGACTATATATGTTGCTTTTCAATCCAACTGTCCAGCTAAAAAAGTAGTATATAACAGTAATTTCAAACTAACACAATTTTCAAAAAGTGGGAAAAGACGGTGTAGGTTAATATATAGTATTATTTAACTGAATTTTGCAAATGCTAGATATTTTATTAAATTCCGATGTAGTTCCGAATTGTTGGAGTACTACAAACCTCTATTTATCTAAAAACTGGCAAACAATTGTAACTAATTTTATTTTATTTTTAAAAAATTGTAGATGTTTTTTTTTCGAAAATATTCATTGAGTATTCCCAAGAAACATTTTTACGGACTCTCCGGCATGTACGGATTCTTGAATCCGGGGTTTACGGTACGTTTTCGGACCGTTTAATCGGATTTTCGAAAACACGTTTTTAGTCCGTATAGGGATATCAGTTTTCGTGCAATTTAATACGGACTTCACCGATTTTCATCCGTTTCAAGTCAGTCACAATCGGTAACAATTTTTTTCAATTTGTTTTATTAAAATAAAATTAATTAAAATAATATAAAAGATCGGGGCGCCAAATAAATTCAGATAGCATGCATAATATGCATTGCATACGTTAGATGGTAAGTATTTATATAATTTAAAACGCTCAAATGAGATTGCAAACAAAAATATATTTGTTCATAGAATCCATCGTTTTTAAACCCCACTTAATATTTTTTACATGTAGATATCTGATTCAATAATGGGCCACAAACTAACAATGATGCTCTTGGTGGAAACAAAAAACTGCATCGAAAAAGTAAGTATCAATTTTTTTTTTAAATAAAAAAAATGTATTCCAAGAAAACTCTTACTATCTCTTGAAACTAAAATAATAAATTCTTTTTTCCTTTTAGATTTTGAATATTATCGACCACAAATGTTCCGTGATGCTGCTAAGCTGGATACAAAAAGTAGCTGTGGCGAATTTCGTATTTAATTAAAGTTAAATGAAGTATATTTTAATATTTTTTCAAATAAATTAATAAATGTATAAAAAAAAAATAAAATCCATTGAGTTTTTTGTAAAAAAATGGTTGGAATACGGACCAAATAAGTATTTTCAACGATCCGATTATTGTCCGTTTTATATCCGTAAAAAACGGAATCATCCGTTTTCAGCACGACAAAACGGTCCGGAAACGGTCCGTATTTGACGGACTTTAAACGGATTTGAGTCAGTTTTTAACACGACCCAACGGTCCGTAAACGGTCCGTCATTGACGGACTTGCAACGGATTCGAATCCGTATTCGATGTTCCTTTTAATCCGTTTTCTGGTCCGTATACTGATCCGGAAAACGGTACGGAAACGGACTCTGGATCCGACTATGCTGTACCGAAAACGGCACATAAACGGACCGGATTGTTTGCTGGGTTGTTATTCACACATAATTTAAGATTTGTTTGTTAAAACAATAAATATACGTGGCGTATGAGCTATAAATAATGTATATAGTAAACTTACGCTCAAATATTAAAATTTATATAAAGGATATATATCTTTAATAAAACGAATGACTGCAAACTTAAAAATCAGCCACTCAATGTCATCCATCCTCTCCGATTACAACCAAACTTGGTATGCTAGTTGTAAGTCATATAAATATAACATCGACCAAATTTAGGATAGCTAGTCCCAGCGGATCTTGTAATATAAAAAAATATTCAAAAATTTCCCAATACACGTCCATATCTTTTACTTTATTTCAAAGGTGCGGTTATCGTAGCTTAAATTAAAAAAAAAATAATAGTTTGAAAATAAAATGCATTTTTTTTTTCAAAATCCGCGGTTCAAGTGCTGTATTTCAAAAAACATTTTTTTTTTTTTAAAAATATGTTGCCTATTCCTACATTAATGTAGTTCAATATCATATTACTTCATTATCATTTAACTCTTCAACTGTTATAAATTGTTATTAGCAACTCTTTTCAAACAAGTTTTGATTTTAAAATAAAATTTTGTCATTCTAATATCGGAAAACAACCTATAAACCAAAGATAACATATATCTCAAAAGCCCCAGGTAGAAACTGGCCACGGTACAAATAAAACAGTACTGGGACAACACCGTTTTTCTCAATATGCCCACCGTGAGGAAAATTTTATTTTTTTAACCGTACGATGCATACCCAACTTTTTCTTAGAGAACCCACTCCCGGGATACTTTTGTACCTACTAGCTTATTTTGGCTTTTTCTAATGTTTAAATGGTCCAACTTCATTATTTTTTAAATGCGTATATTAATATTTTACGAATGTTTTAGTTTTTGTTTCATGCAAATATTCTACCTGGTTCAAGAGATATAGGCAAAAAAGGTCACGGGCATGGGATAGCCAAATGTTGTGTGTGTTTACGTAGGTGTCGACTTTGGAAGCTCGTAGCTCCTGAACTGCTAATTGGATCAAATAACCTTTAAAAGATTAGAAATTACTTATATTTCCTAGATCCGAAAACTCTATGCCTTAAGTTAAACCGTTCCTGCACTGCAAATGGGTTTGTGTTTACGTCGGTGTCGAATTTGGAAGCTCGAACCACTGATCCAAAATGGATCAAATAAACTTTAAAAGATTAGAAATTACTAATATATCCTAGATCCGCAATCTAAATGCCCTAATTTAAGCCGTTCCTGAGTTACAGTACTGCAAAATTAAAAGTGGATACATTTGTACCCGGGTGTGTGTTCTAGGGTTAAACAAATTAGCCTACAGCACAGAGTTTTAAATGAATTTGAAAAATATAAAATTTTAAAAATATTTGAACAAATTCCTAATTGATTCTCCATGGCCGATTTTTAAAAGTAATTTATTTTATATCCTTAATAAACCGCCAAATCAGCGAAACTTTATTTTTTTTTTTTATATTTCTGTTACTCGTATACAAAATTTAAAAATAGTTGGATACAAACGAAATGTATCTCAACTTTTACATAATTTTATAATCTATTAATAACCGTCATCAATTCAGCGGTGACTTCTTTATTTTGTTTCGTATAAACAAATTCATTTGGAAGTATAGCCTTTTTAATACAAGATCTTCAAGTATTTACCAATCATATTAGTCATTTATGAAAATGTATGTGGATATTCTGCTTTATCGACCTGTATTTTTACTATATTCAAGAAATACAATTAAAGGGCAAAGAAAATTACCTGATATTGTTAACTAGTTGTTAACTTTTTTTAACTAAAAAATATAAGTGTTGAAATGTATTACAAATATTTTGTGTTTCACAAAAATATAAGTAGTCATATTCTTGTTACAAATACAAGACTTGTCATTTTTTAATATTGTTTTAATGACGGGCATTTCCAGAGCAAATTATTGGTTTTTAAATAAAGAAAAGTTCAACGCATTCGGTGCAATACTAAAGATGCTGTAGTAAAAGCAAAAATTAAATATTTAAAATTGAATTTGATTATAATCAAAAAAATTAAATCGTGACCACGGATCTAACGAAAAGTATCAATAGAGAATCTAATAGCATTTAACTAAAGATATATCTTTTATATCAAAATAATGGAAATTTCGCTGTATTTAATTTGTTGTGGAATTCCGGTTTAACGAATATGCCATTTAACGAACACCAAAAAGATAACCAAATTCAAAGCAATAAAATAAGTTAAATCAAAGTCAAACAATTAATGATAAGTATTTCATTAATTACGCACAAAAATTACATTTGTGCTATATATACAGGGGAATTCAGTCACGACCCGCTGTATTTCACCAGAGTATTCCTTGGCTCATTTAATGAAAATATGGCGACTACGATCGTCCCGGAAATGTACGTTACGACGTTGCAGTTGAAGAGTTGATATTGGATGCTGTAAAAGAGAACCCAACGACAAAAACAAGTCGAATCGCGGCCCATGTTGATGTGCCACAATTAAAAGTATGGCGCCTCCTTAACAAAGACAACCAACATCCATTCCATTTCACACCAGTTCAAGAACTCTTGCCGGCCGATTTGCCACTCCTCGTCAACTTTTGCCGCGAGATGTTGCAACGTGATGTATGTGGTGTTCGCGCACGAGAGAAGGCATAACTAATTTCCATAATTTGCACCAATGTTCCCACGACAATACCCACAACAAGAAAGAAACAGCATTTCAACAGCGATTTCACGTCAACGTTTGGGCTGGAATCATGGACAACACCTTGAATGGACCAAAAGTACTTCCGCCCAGGTTAAATTCGCAAAATTAATTGGAGTTTTTGCAAGAAGTCACGCCAGAAATCCTCGACGAAGTACCCCTTGCGGCACGAAATCATGTTGTCTACCAACAAGATGGTGATCCAGCGCATTACGGGCTCATGTGCGGGATTGGCTTAACACCAATTTCCCTCAACGTTGGATTGGACGAGTTGGCCCAATCGCCTGGCCGCCACGATCTCCAGATCTTACACCACTTGATTTCTTTTTGTGGGGCTACATGAAATATTGTGTATATTCTGTGTAGATCCACACTTGTTAGCAGTTACTTGCACGCATTGAGGAGGCTGCGTTGAAAGTTCGTGAAAAGATGACATAATTAAACATGTCCGATGTGGTTCGCAAACGGCTGCAATTGTCAAATGGTCATAACTTTGGAACGGTAAGAGAAAAAAAGATAAGTTACCTGCCATCTGGCTGTGCAAATTGAGGTAATGTGCACGTTCTTATGTCTTTTTCAGCAATTTCTTTTTTTACAAGCTCTGTATCTCGGCAATTTCAATTTTTTTTAATTTTTTTACCCTCCGACCACCAATCCTAAAATTTTCAAACCTCTGCCATTTCGCACACTTGCATTTTCGGGGATGGTCGTAGTAGACATATTTTCATGAAAGTAGCCAAGGAATACGTTGGTGAAATTCGGCTGGTCGTGACTTCGGTACAAAAAACAACGTTAATAATTCAATTATTGAGAAATATTTAATTATTTTTTTATTTGTTTAAACTTAAGTTTTTTGTTTGTAAACACGATTTTATTAACATTTTATTTTTTAAAAAATTTGAAATTTAAAACCCCCTGATTAAAGGCAACTTACGATAAGGCTGATTTTTAATACACAATTTTTTACACGCTTTTATAGCTAACTTGATTAAATTTTTTTAAATTTTCAGTACATGTACTACCGTCTACAACAACGCGCCAGCACTGGCCCGTTAGTAGTTTTCTACCTGGGTTTTCTACATCTTTTAACAACAAACACATTTTTGCATACACTTTCAAATATTTTTTGTATTGTTATACGATGTATGTCCAACACATTCTAATGAGTTACGTGCTCTGACAGCTAATGTCAAAGAGTTTGACATCTATGTAATCTATGCTAGAAACACGTTTACTTATTTGCGACCAACTAAACCATTTGGACTATTATCTGCAATTACTGTTAAATAAAAGAAATGGAATTAACATCCCGTTGGCCGATCCAGTTTGGATTTCATCTAATCTAACATATATTTTCCGGTAAATCCTATTTTATCCTATTTTATCCAATTTGTTCAAGTTTTTGAGGCTACTATACTGGTTTGAAATGCAATAATTGGTTTTATCATATCCGAAGTACTGATCCGATACTCCTGGCTAACATGTTTGTGTCTGCCCTATCCGTTTCTTTAGTGACGCTTTCAGATACACAGTTCCGCAGTTTGTTTTTAAGGATGAGAATATGGGGAAATTCAAAAACTGTCGACACTTTGAGGTAAAATATTTTCCAATTTTTTTTGTATGGCATGAATCTTTTGTGGCTATGTTAGCCGATGCACAGTGGTGTATTGAAAAAAAAAATGTGGTAATACGTATAGAACTTCTATACTACCAACCCAATCCACATAAAAATTGGAGGAGTTATAGGGGAGGACGTAGGTTCTTACAATATTGTCATTTGAGCCACCCTGTGCGTACAGAAGGTGATTACTAGGACTTCAAAATTTACCACCTCGCCTATAGAAAATCCTTAAGTCATTGCTACTTTGGTCAATGTGTAGAGTAAGAAAAATACACCATGATTTGTTTTGTTTGGGCTCTGATGAGCAACTGTTTTATTAACATTTTTGTACTTAAAATTTACCTTAATTATATTTCGTGGGTAACCATCAAATGAGTGGTTCCCACGGTTCATATTATGAAGGTGTCAGATTAATCAACCAAAAAAGTACGGCTTTTAGCCAATCACAATTAAGTGTCAAGTTTATGACAGTGATTGCTATTGCACGACAATGTTGACTTATTAATCACACTACACCTCCCTTTTTGGGAAAAAGATTGATCAGTAGCTAATTGATCAATCTTTTTATATAACTTAGTTAAATAAAAATTAATTTTAGTTTAAAAATTAATTTATATATTATATTTCTATTTTATTTAATATTTATTTCAACATTTTTTTTTTTTTTTTTTTAAAAAAAATTAAATATTTTTCTTTTATTATATTTATTTGTTATTTTTAAAAAAAATTATTTTTTGTTTTTAATGTAAAAATTATAATTTAATTATTATTTTTAATTTTTAAAAAGTTTAAAATTTATAATTTAAGTTGCAATTTTATAAAAAAATTTTATTCTAGAAATTTTTTTTTTCTTATAATATATAAAAATATATTAGAATTTAATTAAATAATTTACAATATTTACAGTTGGAATTTTCTAAGACGATTTTTATGGACTTTCATAATCCTTGTATCGTCGATTGCTAGTAAACAATTGCCATGGTCATCCACTTCTTTGATCTCAAAGGGACCCTTAAAGAGTGGTTCTAATTTATGACCGGCATTGTCCTCCAAAAGAACTAGATCTCCAATATTTACGCTTATCGGCCTTGTTGTCCCATCATATAGGCCTTTGTTGGTCAATTTTGCCTTTTCGAGCATCAATGCAGCCCTCTTCTGTGCTGTCTGGATTCTATACTTCACTTCTTTCTCATATGAATCTATGTTATAAAGTGGACTAATTTTATCCGACTTTAAAGCGTCTATGGATGGTGGTATTTTACCAAAGACTAGTTCATATGGACAGTAATTATGTACTGTTGAAGGTGTTGTATTAAAGCAATACGTGAAGTAAGCTAACCATTCATCCCAATCAGTTCTATCCGAGGATATGTACGAACGCACATACTCATTGAATGTTCTATGGGATCGTTCTATGGTACCCAATGTCTGATGATGATAGGCTGTTGAAGTGACGTAGTCGATATTCAACAATTGACATAATTCCTTTATGGTCTGATTCTTATATTCGGTTCCCATATCAGAAATCATTTTCCGCATAGGACCATAAATCAAAACAAAACCTTCGAAAATCGCTTTGGCGACTGTTCGAGCAGATTTGTCAGGAATTGGTAACGTGACTAAATATTTGGTCAAGTCACATATTATAGTTATAGCGTATTCATTACCCTTGTTTGATCTCATAAAAGGACCAATTGTATCGATAATGATGGTATCAAATGCACGCGTTGGCGTTTGCGTTTCGATCATCGGTTCTCTTGTTTTCGGCAATGACTTGTTCTTTTGGCACTCTACACAAGATTTCACATAACGGGTAATGTCCCTCGTCATGTTCTTCCAGTGGTATTGCAATCTTACCTTCCTGAGCATTCGTGTAATGCCAGGGTGACCTCCAAACAATGGGTTATTATGGTATAATCTCATAATTTCAAGTTTTTCGGAATCTGTTTTGACCTTTGTCAATGTTGGTGTGAGTACTATGTTCAATCTTCGAAGCTTTTCATTACCTACTTTCTTGAAGTGGTCTAATTTTACGTTGGCCAACAACGCACTGTCCAAAGACATGCGAAGAGTCGTGATTTTAAGATTACTGGCTACTTTTTCAAGCCTTGGAAATAGATGATCTAAATCAACAGTTCCATTAGTAATAAAATCTCGTGACTCAAATTGGAAAAGCCTGGTTTTCCCTTTTTGGATAACCAGCTTGTCTTTAGCAAAATGCAATCTTGCATTTTTATTGTACTCTTGGGCATTTATTGCCTCATATATCCGTATATTCACCGATTCCGTGTTTGGTTTTCCGTTGGTCACTTTGTCTAAATCTTTGGCAGCCTGAAGTCTCGTAGTTACCTTCAGTATTCCATAATTTTCTGCCTTTTTAATGTCATCGAATTCTAATCGAGACAATGCATCAGCTGCGTGATTTTCATTCCCCCTGATATATTCCACTGTAAAATCATACTCCTCTAGATCCAATCTCATCCTCGTAAGTTTTGATGATGGATTTTTCATGGAAAATAAGTATGTTAAGGGACGGTGATCACTTCGGATCAAAAATTTTCGGCCATAAATATATGGTCTGAAATATTTAATTGCCCAATGGATAGCCGCTAATTCCTGCTCAATCGTAGACTTATTGCTTTCGCCCTTTGTAAAGGACCGTGAAGCATAAGCCACAGGTAGCTGCTTATTAAAGTATTTCTGACTCAGAATTGCACCACAAGCAAATTTGCTTGCATCTGTTGTTATGCAAAATTCTTTTTCGAAGTCAGGATACTGCAAAATAGTAGGATTCAATAATTGGTTTTTTAGATAATTGAATGATTTTTCACATTCACTGTTCCAATCGAATGGTACATTTTTCCTACATAACCTTGTTATGTGCCTTGAATACTCGGCAAAATTAGGAATAAATCTCCGATAATAGTTGCAGAAGGCTACGAAGCGTTTAGCTTCATCACCGTTCTTTGGTGTTGGGTAATTTAAAATTACAGAAAATTTTCCATCGTCAGGCAATATACCTTTGTCTGTACACTTGTGTCCCAAAAATGTGACTTCGTTACAGAAAAAAGTACATTTGTCTGGATGCAATTTCAAGTTATATTTTCGACAAGTTTCGAAAACATTTCTTAAATTTTTCAACATATGTTGTTCGGAGCAACCAATTACTACTAAATCATCCATATAAAGAAACGCTTGGTCGGAAGATAATCCCGAAAAAGCTAGCGACATCATTCGCTGAAATGAGTTCGGAGCAATTTTTATACCGTAGGGTAATCGTTTAAAACGATATGATCCCTTATCCGTCGAGAAAGACGTTACGTCCCTAGAGCCTTCCTCTAATTCAATTTGGTGGAAACCTGACATTAAGTCAAGGCAAGAAAAGAATTTGGCTCTGCCCAATTGGTCTAGAATATCATCTATTCTAGGGAGTGGAAATTTATCTGCTACAAGTTTTTTATTAATTCCTCTGTAGTCAACTACCAATCTCCATCTTTTTTGATCTGTACCGGGTAAAGATTTCTTCGGTACTAATAAAATTGGGCTGTTGTATTCCGAAATGGAGGGTTCTACAATGTCATCTCTTATAAGCTTATCAACTTGAATGTTCACCTCTGCTTTGTGAGAGTGTGGTATTCTGTACGATTTTATATACACTGGGTCATCATCCTTTAATCTGAGCTTTTGTCTGTAGAAATTGTTGGTTGTCATCTTTTCAGATTCCAGTCCAAAAATATCAACATACTCAGAACATAAGTTCCTAAGTTTGTCTTTTGCAAACTCCGGGAAATTTTTGGATAATCTATTCAATTTCTCCTGGTCTCCGCGAGGATTTTTGGTCGGGTAGACAATTTTATAGTCGTTAAGACTCTCGGTTTGAATTTTAATATTCAAAATAACTACATCCCTATTGGTTGTGTTAACAATTTTGACCAGTGGTCTTGATTTTGAGACTATGGTGTTCGCTATGAATATTCCATTCTGAATTATTTGACTCGGAATTAGTACATTTTCTTCATCAGTTTGAATGTTAACGTGACGAATTACCTCAGATCTTGCAGGCAATGAGATCGAGTTAACTTGTGGCGCACAGCGCATTGCTATTGCAATGTGTTGTGGAAGATTACCAGATCTCAGGACTAACCAATCGTGGTCATCCTGGTAATCCAGAAGACATTTATATTCACGCAAAAAATCCATACCAATGATTCCATCAGAAGGAATCTGGAAATCATCCTCGACCACATGAAATGTATGCGGTATTAGGAGTTCCTCAAATTTCAAATCAGCATGAATTTTACCAAGGGTAGTTGTTAATCCTTGGCCAACACCACTTAATTGCGTCGTTGTAGTCTCATCTATTTGTCCGTTTAGGATTTGTCCGACCTTTATTATAGAAATATCCGCTCCCGTGTCAACTAATAGTGTTGATTTTCGATTATTCAAGGATGTTCTACAGGGAAGATAGCTATAGAGATTCAAATTTATATTGTATATTGTGTGGTTTAACTCAGGGGTACCAGTTCGTTTCCCGAAATGTTTTCGGTAACGTGTCGCACATTGTGTCGGGATCCGTTGTTATTTGAACGGTTCCGCCCACGGTTGTTATTGTAATTATTATTATTATTGTTGTTGCCATTGTAATTATTATTACGGCCATTTCCGCGATTGTAATTATTATTATTATTGTTGCCATTGTAATTATTATTACGGCCATTTCTATAGCCGGATCTATTACTATTTGGCTGATTTTGGCGATTATTGCCATTACGGATTTGAGATTTATTTTTCATAAATAGAACGGAGTTTTGCTGCCCGTAAGCTTCCGTGCAGCTATTGACGAATTTAGCCGTCACTTCGTTCATATTTGAAAAGGTTCCTGATTCCATGACCAGTTTAACCCTTTCGTTTGTCGCATTTTTTGTAATTGCTTTAACTGCCGCCTGGGTTGAGTACCTCTGGGCTAGTTGGTGTGGGAGGCCATCTGTAATATAGGCACTCTCCAATGATTTGGTTAGGGAGTCTATTTCTGCCACGTAGGTATTGGCGTTTTTGCCACCTTGACGGACATTCATTAATTTGGCCGATATGACTTCGACCGACTCGCCTTTGACAGTTCCTTTTAATGTAGTTATAACTGCATTAATTGTGGTTTCATTCGAAATTAAATTTCTGGCTGAGCCCTTTAGTTTTGTTTTAATTATATTTACCGCCACGACCTCATGGGTATCCTTTACGGAATCCAAGAGTGTCAGTGCGTCGAGGAAACTCTGTAAGTTTTCCGGTTTACCATCGAAATCTGGTAAAAGTTTCGATGCCAAACCGAGAAATTCAGTTACTGATTGAGGCATTGTGTTTTCTATATTGGACACTATGCCACCACTATTCATGCTAGATATGGTTTTCGCGGTTTGAATAACTGGTTTTTCGGATTCCACATTTAAATCTTGGCTAGTCCAAGCATTAACAAGAGCAGGGTCGTAGACCACTTTCTCATGGATAGTTTTTGGTAATTCCGCTTTCAAATTCCTCTTTGTTAATAGGTTTGAAAGTTTATTACGAATGTCATCGAAGAATGCATTCGCTGCCAACTGATGATTATTGGTGAGACGAGAATAATGTTCGTCAAATAATGCCCTAACTTCTTCAAGACTGTTGAACAAATTCTTAATGTGTTTTCCACCGTTTCGTTCCTTGAAGGTCCTTTGTAGGTATTTAAACACTTAAAGGATTTGTCGAAATCCTCTCTCAGAAGTCTTGCTTTGGCAACTATCTCTATCCAATCCATAGGATGGCATGATCAATTTAAGTTGAAAAATTTAGGACAAAATGATGTGATAATAGAAAAAATTAGACTCTATCAAGACCGTTTCCTAAGGACGCGGTTCTGATGTAATTTTTTCTCAACGACCTCTTATGTAGTTGATACATAGTCGTGAGTAATTGAAGTGCTAATATACATATTATTATTATTAAGTATATCACTGGAAGGTGTACTTCTACAGTGATTTCATTAATAACATTAGCGTTGGGGTTCTCGATTTTCGAATCGTGATTCCCCATCTTTAATTATTGTTAAAAAAAAATATAATTCATAAAAAATATTTTGTTAGTATGAATTCAAAACAAAAATTCAGTTATGTCACATCATCCCCTATCCGTTTCCTTCAGGACAACAGATTGAAGTGGATGTGGCATAAATCAGTCACTCATTACTTGGTGACTGTATGATTTCTGTCGCGCTGTGAGAGTGTCCCTTGAGAATCATCCCAGCCGACGGAAATTAAAAAAAAATTGGTTAGTAGTTAAAAGAGAATTAATTATAATTAATTATTTTTTTTTAAAAAAATTTATTCACCATAATGGACTATTAAAAAAACACTTAAAAATTATAAATTTTATTTTAAAGTTATAAGTATTAATATAATAATACTTTTTTTTTTTTTTTTTTTTTTTAAAAAAAAAAAGAAATTTAAAAATTTTAATTTAAAAGTTCTAAAATTTGAAAGTTATAAATTCAAAATTTTAAAATTGAATTTTTTGCTTTAAATTAACGATTCATATTGCACAATAAAAAAAATTATTTAAATATTTCAATTATAAATATATATAAGAATTAAAATAAATTTAAAATAACTAAAACAGAATTAATTAATTTTCGGCTTACTGTTGTTGTAGTTTTAAGTTGTTGGTGTTTTTGTTAAAGATGTTGAGTTTTAGTGTCCGATGGTGTATCGGCCACACCATCCTTGGGATACTCGGCGTGGTATCCCGCAATGTTCATCCACATTGCATCTTCCTTCATTTATAAATCAGGATGCACTTGCTTCGTTATTTTGTAAATGTAGATGGCGTAATTTTTCTTACGTATTTTTTTAGTTTATTACTTATTTTATATTGCAAGTCATGTTGTTGTTGAAGTTGTTAAGTTCAGCTTCTTTATATTTCCTGTTGGCATGAGTTTCTGGTTTTTAAGGTTTCACAAATTATTTTTATTATGTAAATTATTGCTAGCGAAATCAATAATACTATCGATATAATTTCAACATAGCCCATTTTTTCAGTTTTTTCTGTAGCTTGCTCATTGTTAGTAGTCAGCAATGAGTTACGGGATTGTTGAAAGAATTTTTTTTTTTTTTCACCAAGTCATTTTTTTTTAAGAATTGTTTTTTTTTTAAAGCATGAATTGTTTTTTTTTTTTAAAGCACCGCTATTTGGTTTGGTGTTTTTTTTTTTTTTCACTGGTACGTTATGAAAGAGTTCAGTAATTTAAAGTTATAACTGTTGCTGGACTTTTTGTTTTTTTTTTTTTATAATTTTCACTAGTACGTTATAAAGAGTTCAATAATTTTAAATTATGTTGAGTCCTATTGTATCATTCGTATCAGTAGCAAAAAAAATTTAACAATTGTTAGGTTATTTCATTTTGATTAAATTTGTTTTAACTTTTTTATTTCACTTCACGCTGGCAGGATCGCCATGTAGAGTAAGAAAAATACACCATGATTTGTTTTGTTTGGGCTCTGATGAGCAACTGTTTTATTAACATTTTTGTACTTAAAATTTACCTTAATTATATTTCGTGGGTAACCATCAAATGAGTGGTTCCCACGGTTCATATTATGAAGGTGTCAGATTAATCAACCAAAAAAGTACGGCTTTTAGCCAATCACAATTAAGTGTCAAGTTTATGACAGTGATTGCTATTGCACGACAATGTTGACTTATTAATCACACTACAAATGTGAACCGATTTGTGAAAATTTGACTGAGATAATCTCTTATACAAGATAAACAAAAGACATGCTTATGGTGGCAAGATATCTCTTATAACAAAAAAGATAATTGGTGTTAAAAACTAAAATGTAAATTTTTTGCCTTGCCTTTTTTTTTTTTTTTGTTTTTGACCAATATATTTTTGGTTACCAAACCAAAACAAAAAAATAAAAATATAAAATTTGTAAGAATGCCAACCCATTCAGAAACAAACCTCAGGAAAGATTTTTAAATTATCTTAAATATTTTAGCGGTTTAGCGACCAATGCTGGGTGTAGAGTGCATCCTAAAAATAAATATAATTACATTCACATCCTTTCATAAAGTTCTAAAAAAACGTAAATAAATTAAGGTACATTTTCGGAGAAAATTGCCGATTTTTAAGAGTTTCTTTGTTAATATTGCGTTTGAGATTTTTTTACTAATAAACTATTCAAGATAATTTAAAAATCTTTTCTGAAGTGTGTTTCTGAATATGATAGTAATTTTACATAGTTTATATTTTTGATTTGGTTTGGTAGCAGCAGAAATATTGGCCAAAAGCACGAAAAAAAAGACAAGGGAAAATTTAACATTTTAATTTTTAACATCAAATATCTTTTTAATTATTAGAGATATCTTACCATTATAAGCATGGTTTTTGTTTATCTTGTATAAAAGATTAATTCAGTCAATATTTTTTAAATCGGTTCGCATTTGCCAAAGTAGCAACCACTTAAAGATTTTCAACTTTGGTGTCATAGTTATCACACTGTGTACGGACAGGGGGTCTCAAATTACAATATTTTAAAAGCCAATGTCATTCCCTATAACTCTTATAATTTGTATGTGGATTGGGCCAGTAGTATAGAATTTATGTACTTATTACCACTTTTTTTTTTTAAACACACCACAGTGCGTCCCTACTATTCTCTCCAACACTGTATATAGAACAAACATACATTCAACTTTTATAGGTCCATATATATCCGGGATATTAAATTTTTGTTTGTATATGCAAAATTTTAAATCTTTGGTATTGATTGCTAAATTAATAAAGCAAAAATATTGAAATTTGAGCATGTATTATAGAATAGTCAAACCATAAACACGATTTTTTTTCTTTTGACGAACTTAATAAAAACAATCAAGGACATTAAAGCATCAAATTTTTAAAAGGACACTTTTCAAACATTTGGTCGTAATATATTACGATTCCCAACTTTGAATTTGTATGTGTTGAACGTGATACTTTGAGATCTTTGCAAAATAAATTGCAGAAAAATGAATCATGAGCTTTTTGAGATTGAAATGACATAAAATTTAATTTTTTTTGACGCATTGAATCGTTATGATGATTCAAAAATGCTATATTTCTTACACATTCGTTAGAAAGTCCCGAATTGGAGCAGCTACTAAAAGTAAATTACAACGAATTTTGACAAAATCAAAAACTGATTTTTAGCAAAAAATTTGTAAATTTATTTTATTTTGTAAATTTAGCCAACTGTTTTGCGTACCCTTAGGTCAATGCGAATTAAAATCGACTTGTTAAAATCAAGAAACTTTTTTGCTGGAGCCTAGTAGATTGAAAAGCCTACAAAAAACTTAGAATAAAATGTTTACTTTAGTTAATTTATTTTCCTGAAACTTAAATCTTTTTTGATTGTGATTGTTTTAACCCTGCTGTAAGGTTAAAAAAAAAACTTACGAATTCTAGGTAAGCGGACCATTTTGGTCCATACCAAATTTTTTAAAGACAATGGGCGCGTAAGGCTATTTTTTATACTTATTAAAATTATATATACGGCTAAAAATTATATTTGTATGCTTTACAAATTGTTTGGGCTGTTCATTTTGTTTTGAATATTTGTTATATTTCATACAAGTTAAATTTGAAAGCCAATACATAAACCATTGTAAAGCTCATAACTATTTTTGTGATTCCCCTAATTTCGTTTTGTTATGCTATCAATCAGCAATTCAATTTACTGTTGATATTCAATAAGTTGTGTTTTTTGTGTGAAGCCTCTTTTTCAGTTTATCCTGCAGACTGTGCTTTTGTTTGATTGATTTTTGTGATTCCCCAAATTTCATTTCGTCATGCAGGTGTGTAAATTGTTTGCATTAGTTTCAGTTTAGTTTTTGTCTTGCTTGTGTTGTGTATGTTTCTTAGGAAACAATTGTTAGAATGCAGAGTACACGTTTTTTGGACACCGATGAAATTGCTGAAATCCTAAATGACAGTGCCTCAGATATTTCAAATTCAAGTATTTTAGAAGAAAATAATGAATATGAAAATACCGAATCAAGTGATTCTGAAACAGAAAGTGAAGGATATGTTCAACAGGCATCCATTGTAGATAAATTGTTTACTGCAAAAAATAAATTGCAATGGAATGCTGCTCCATTGCCCTGCTCTATTGGAACTCGTTCTGAAAATATAATTTCAATAAAGCCAGGACCAACTCGATTTGCTGTATCCAAGATATACTTTCTTCTTTTTTACTGTTATTTCCACCGCCACTAGAAAAAATAATTATTGAAAATACCAATATGTATGGCAGAGTAAAATTCGATGGTAAATGGAAAGACATTGATGAAGCCACATTGCGTGCTTATATTGCTGTACTTATTCTTGCTGGTGTGTGTCGGTAAGTATATTTAAAAATATTTTTTATTTCGGTTCAGTAAAACAGCAGGCAAATTTATTTGTTTTATGGCAGCGGCAAAAACGAAGACTTACATGGTTTGTTTGATGCACGTTTTGGTCGTCCTATTTTCCGTTCAATTATGTCTGAAGATACTTTTCAAATGATTACCCGAGCGCTCCGGTTCGATGATGTTATGAGCCGAAGACAAATGCAAAGCACCGATAAGTTTGCTCCTATACGTGAATTATGGAACCGTTGGGAAAGCATTCTTTCAATGAGTTTCAACTGCCATGAAAATGTAACTATTGATGTCTTGGTGTCTTTCAGAGGACGATGCTCTTTTAGACAATATATGCCTTCAAAACCTGCCAGATATGGCTTAAAATTTTGGTTGTCTGTTGACTCAAAAACAGGTTATGTGTGGAAGATACAGACTTATCTATGAAAACAAAGAAATGAACAGCCTGAGAAGAACCAAGGAGAGCGCGTCGTATTGGACTTGACGGAAGGTTTAAAAGGTCAAAATATCACGGCTGATAATTTTTTTTCTTCGTTGGATTTGGCGAAAAAACTTTTGGAAAGGAAACTGACATACGTGGGAACAGTTCGAAAAAATAAAACATTTATTCCACCGAAGTTGCTCATTTTCAAAAAAGTTCCTTTATATACATCAACATTTGCTTTCAATGAAGTTGCAACATTAGTTTCATACGTCGGCCATAAAAACAAAGGTACAGTTTTGATGAGTACGATGCACAAAACAGCAGAAGTTGATGTCAATGGACTAAAAAAGAAGCCTGAGATTGTATCTTACTATAATTCAACAAAAGGTGTGTTACTTTTTGTCAGTGTGCATAGTATTTTAGTAAATATAGTTTTATATTTTATTTTAGGTGGCGTAGATACTGTAGACCAAAAAATCGGCTACTACAGTACTAAACGCAAAACAAATCGTTGGCCGAATGTGGTTTTTGCAAATATGATAGACATCTCAGCATTAAATGCGCTTATATTGTTTTCTGAAATCGATGATTCGTGGACAACAAGTGATCAAAATCGTAAGAGACCTGAATTTTTACGACAATTAGCACTTTCTTTGGCTAAAGAACACATGGCGAAACGTACCAATATACCAAAACAAAAATTTTCCGCAGAGTTATTGGCTGAGGTGAGATGTGGTTGCTGCAAATCTAAATGCGATAGTAAATGCGCTATTTGTAACAAATTTATTTGCAAAATAAACAAAAACATTATTTGTACATCCTGCATAATAAGTGAATAAAAAATATTTCTAATGGACCAAAATGGTCCTAAACATAAAATTTGTAACTGTTTATTTTTCTCCTTTCTAATTTATGTTAGACACTTAATTATTTGAAAAAAACATTGTTTTAGAAAAATACCACGTGAGCTGACGTTTAAAGTCGATATGTTTTACCGTTGAAAAGTTATAAGTGAAAGTAAAAAAAAAGGACCAAAATGGTCACAACCTAACAGCAGGGTTAAATATATATATAAATGTCAGGACTTGCACATAGTTCATATAATGCAATTTAAAAAATATATCTGGAAAAGTACTTTCAGGCATGTATGTACATGTAGGTAGACAACATTTTACATTTTTCAAAGTAAGATAATTTTAAAATACAAAAAAGAAATATTAAAAATTTCCCTAAATATCACAAAAACCCTAAGAACAACTACCAGAGACTGGCATTTATTTTTTTGTACAGGCGGACTACAGCGTAGTATATATCCTATTTTTGCCTGCATCCTCAATTTGTCACAACATTGTTTTGTACAGTAGCACAAAAACGTATTTTAGTTTCGCCATTCAATTTACAAACTTATCAAACTGTCGTTCATTTAGTGAATTTTTTAAATTAGGTTATTGAATTTATTTATTGCTTTATTAATATTTTTAAATATTTATAATTTTTATGTGTACATGAGTGTTTGATGGGTAGTATACAAAATAAAAAATTATATGAAACGCGGTTGAATTTTGTGTATGTCTTATAATGGTAGTGTATTTTGTGTATTTGCTTTTTTCTGTAATTCATTAATACAATCTGCAACATCTACATCTAACCATTTTTCTTGTCCTCCAAGCTATTAATATTTATAAACACGCAATTATGGTAGCAACGTAAATCAATTAAACATTAGTAACAAATTATTTTTTGGTAAAAGGG
Source organism: Delia radicum (assembly GCA_021234595.1). NCBI lineage: Eukaryota > Metazoa > Arthropoda > Insecta > Diptera > Anthomyiidae > Delia > Delia radicum. The sequence goes on from CM037852.1 coordinate 109,846,511, forward strand.
TTTAACTAAAATTTTAGCTGAAAGCGTGATGTCAGCAAACAAAGTTGAAAGTTAGTTAAATGTTTTAAATATTTATATGTTTAATAAAATTTTCGATAAACTTTTTTTTTTAGTGAAAAACAAATTTTTGGTTAAGTAACGACAGTACTTTAAGAAAATGTGGTCAATGCTGGCCCTTCCACCATACTCCGTACATATATTTCCCATTTCTCATCCTAACTTCTGTTGTATTACATTGTTAGGGAATGTCCCATATTTAATATATTTTCATTGCAACTCTTTGTTAATTTGTTATATAAATCCAAATCCCTTTAATAAGTACAACATCAATATATTCTAATTTTAATTCCTACATTACTTGCTCCCACCACAAAAACACTTTTTCAACTAATATCCTTTCAGCCTATAAGTCTGAGTCCTTTATAAATGTTTATGTGTAAGTAGATTGTAAACAATTATTTTTACAATCTGTATTATACATTAAAAGAGAAAAAAAAATATTTATAGGTTTAGATCGTAAATAATTTAAAATTGCACGTTATTTTTAATAATAATAAAATGAAAGAAAAAGTTACGTACTTAACTCACACATTCACTCAAATACACTTATTCGTATACATTCACACAAGTACATTAGAACGGCATTTTTTTTTTTTTTTGTATGAAGAAAAACGGTTTTTTAAAGTTTCCGTTTATTAATTAGATTAATGCACCACAAGGTCCAAAACTTATGTGGTGCGAATTTGAGAAAAACCGGATAGCTTTAACCCGTGGTGCCCCGCGACCTAAGTTTGTGATTTTTTGATTTTTTTAGTTGCAATCTGCAAAAAAAATTTAAGAAAAAGATATGAATTTTGAGATATTCGTAAATCAAGGACATTTTTAAGCTTTTTATCCTTTATTAAAAGCGTATATATTATGAAAGCACATATAGTTGACTCGGCAAAATAAGCTTTGAAATGAGATATATATATATATCTTTTTTTAAATACCAACCTAAAGAAACGATAATACGAGAACGAAAACGAATTTAAAAAAAAATAAATTGTTTGTTATACAAATTAGGTGAATACATATACCAAGTTTCAAGCTAATCGGAAGAAGTGAAATTGAAAAAACCATTTGTCGTCAATAGGTTTTCTGGAATGATTTTCTGAATTACTTCTAATTTCAGATATAACTGCGATCAAATGAAAACACGTTTTATGTGCAATTCGAGTGCAAAAAAACAAAAATTTCTAACATCATTTTTAAAACATTTCTAGAATGAAAGAAAAAAAAACTTATTTTTGTGATATAACTCAAATCGGAATATCTCGAAACCGCTAGTCCGGTTTAAAACTTTTAAAATACCAATTATGTGTCGCAAACATATTTTAATTAAAGCACTTTAAGAAAAATTTTCTAAATGACTGACAGCCCAAACTGACTGGCTAGACCTAACTAGTGCTACAACAATCTGAACAATAAATTAAAATTTTCAGAATTTTTCCACATACAAAAAAATGTCGCTCTAAAGTACATATTAAGTACTATATGTGCGTTTGTATTGTGTATAATACGGCTGTTAGAATAAAATAGCTGTCATGTCTTCCATTGTGTTAATTCTTTGCTCATTTTATTTCATTAAAGTAATCCTTTTGTGTATGTTTTATGTATGTATGCGCTGCTGTAAAACAAACATAATCGTTGAGTTTATTTTTCTCTGTTCCTTTTTTGTGTGTTATGAATGAGTTTATGTAGATACTTTTATACTTTATTACCAGGGACAGTAACTTCATGCATTAAAAACGAGTGTTTTAGGCGCATATTATATTCATGAAAAATCTTAAAATATGCACGAAAAATTTTAAAAATATGCACCTAACATTTTCTTAGTTTTATTAAGAACATAAAAAAAAAGTTTCATTTCCGTCTCATTGTTTACGTAAAGTACAAAGTATATCGCGAATAAATTTAAATTAAATCTTTAATATATAAGTAAGTTTGTTTGTTTTTCAAATATAAAACTTGATCGATTTGATTTTGAGCATAGAGAATGACCGAACAACGTCGACGGTTGTGATCGGTGGATGTTTAAACGATTTAAATTCTTGTTTTGTGTATTGATTTTCTGCATTTATTTCACAAAGTGGTGAGTAAACCAAGTCGTAGCCATGTCTCTCTTCTAAAAACCTGAACTTTGATTTTGATACTTTCGTAAAAGAGTCATAAAAAACGTGAAAATAGAGGCACTTAAAATAAATAAATTATTACGTTTTAAATCAATTTAAATTAAACTTTAAATTAAATTTATATTGTTTAATGTTTTCTATGCATACGTTTTGTACAATTAATACAAAATTTTAATTATTTATATTGAAAATACGAATTAAAAAAAAAAACAATAAAAAAAATTTCTGTTAATCAAAGTTTGCATATAAAATTCAAGAAAATACACTTGAGCAGATTGGTTCCTCTTAAGACTGTACGCTCGTTATTCATATATAAAATAAAATTGAATTTTTTACAGGTAACTTTGAAAAATACAATAAAAATATGCATTTAAAGCAAAATAAGTGAAAATATGGAATAATAATACGCATTTACAGCTAAATATGTAAAAATATACAATACAAATATGAATTTAAAGCAATAACAAATCGATGCCATATTAAAGCAAATTCTTTAATTTGCAAATATGAAGGGCTTATTGTAAAAACTTGATAAGCCACATTTTACTTTTAGTTTGTTGTCGCCATTTAAATGCTAAAAAAATGCAACCAATATGACTTTATACTCTAGGTACTTTCAATAAGGGTTTTAGCAAGACTTCTATGAAGTATTTAGCAATGGATACGTAGAAAACAGCGAAAGTCAATAAAACAGTAAATGTGGCTTATTAAGTTTTCACAATAAGCTCTTCAAATATTTTCTTACCATGTTCTCAGTCTTAAGGGTCCCTGTTTATTACTCATTATTGTTTTAGCAAATTATGCTTATGTATGCGACATCCTAATGAGGTTTAACATTTATATATTCATTTATGTGAATGGTGTGGTTAGGAATTGTTTATACACTCATAGAAATAAACCCGTCAAAATAGCAAATAAAGCTACTAAAAATGTGCTAAAAATTATGTTGTTGAAAAAACTGCTAAAATTAGCACATATTTTTTGTAATATTAATATTAAATAAGATCAGCAAAAATAAAACTGTTAAATTTAAAATTTTTTTATATTTAATACTCGAGTTGAATTATTTGAAAAATCAGAAAAACAAAAAATTTCCAATATTTGTAGACAAAAAAAACCACAAACAAATCTTAAAAAATGCTTACTATATTTATATAAAATTTAGTGTGCATTTGCTTGGTCTGTCTGTTCACTAAATAATTATATTAATAAAATTGCTTGCAATGTTGCAAATAAATGTTTAATGTTTCTTGTGATTGTGATTGTGAAACAATTTTAATCTATACATTTTATATAAAGAATGGACCAATTATAATCTGGACGCACAAAAGTAGTTATAACTTTGTAAATAACAGACATATTTTTACAAATTATACACCAAATCAAAGGAAATTTATTCAGCTTTAAGGAAAATCATACAAATAATTTAATTTTCTTTGTTACGAATAAAAGAACGGACATGTTTGTTGATGCTCCCCATTAATTTTTGCACATCCTTCGGCTTTACTTTTTTAGCACTTTGGTTCCATTTTTGTAACATTATAACTTCATTTTTTGCTTCTTTATTACTCTTCTTCAATTTATTTTTTACATTTGCCCAATATCTTTCAATTGGTCGAAATTGTGGGCAGTTAGGAGGATTCATGTGTTTGTTTTTCGAACCATTGAATGTTGGATTTTCTAAGAAAGTGTGCAAAATTTCTTCACGTCTTTTTTGTTGCATGGCGTCTGTACGAAATACTATTCGAATGACAGACTTGAAAATTATGTCAATTAACGGTATATGTCTTGTCAACAACATATGTAAATGGTTTAAAATTGCATACACTGGGGGCGCTGTAACAACGTTATGAATGCATCCAGATTATAACTGGGCCATTCTTTAATTAACAAATCATTTATTAATAACACAACTTGACATCCAAAAATTTGCCAAATTTTTTTTTTTTTTAAATTGTACTTTTTTGTTTTTTCCTTATACATTTTTATTTTTCCTTATTGTTTATAAAATAATTTATAATGTTTAATAAAATTAATAAATTAATTTTAAATATATTGTTCTTTTAACAATATATATTAAAATCTTAGTGCATTTTTAACTAAATTTTTATTTCTTTTTCTATTAGACATCCGCTTAGACGGGATTATTGGAAATTTTTACGGTTAGGGGCAATAATTTTAAAAGTCTCCCCCTTGGGATAGAAAGCGGAAATTTTCAATATGTGTTCTTTTTCATGTAACCCAACTTGCTGGTATGAAACGTGGCGAAATAGGGGCTAATAGGGGGAAAAGCCTGCCCCTTGGCGGACTGGCCAAACCACTGAAACTAGAAACTTGAATTTAAAACCGCTGAAGCTGGGTTCCTTTTCATGAGTAGACATCCGTATAGAACGGATTTTTTTAAAATTACTATGGTTAGTAGCAGTAAGGGGAAAAGTCTCCCCCTTGGCGGCCTGGCCATATCACTAAAGGCACTTGAAGTTTGGTAGTTGGTTACTCCTTCACCAGAAGACATCATAATCAATTCCCTCGGGGAAGATATATTTTGGAATTTTGAAAAGCCGCTAAAGTAATGTCTTCAAATTTGGGTTGTCAACGCGCACAGCATAAGCCGTTGAATCTAGGAATAATAATTTGGTGCAGGAATCCCATAAAACTAGGTTTTAAAAATGTTTAGAGGGAGATACAAAGATATGAAGTCTTCCCCTTAACGTCCTGCACTAACGATTTAGTCAAAAGTCTGAAATTTAAAAGAAATATACTTTTGTTTATGACATGGATTAATTAATTGAATATATCTTTTCGGTTTTTATTAAACCTTGGTATCAATGGGGTTTTAAAGAAAGAAATTCCACCTTTAATAACCAATGAAATTCCACTAAGGTATAAATCTGAAACTTTAAATCACAAAAACCACCACCAAAAAGGGTAAACTAAATTATTGAAATTCCTTAAAAAATAATTAATTTTCCAGCCTAATATATTCCGATATATAAAACTAACTATAAGGGATGCGGGGAAATTAAAAGCAAGATCGTTTCGTTATAAGGTTATGATAGAACTGAACTTTATTTACAATTTTATTCCTACTTATATACTAAAATATTTTACTTAGAAACTATTTAAATCTACCATTTTCCCACGCTGCAATGCGTGGGACAATGTTTTCTTTTTATATATAAGAAAAGGTTATCAAACAATTCCCTGTTCTTTACTACCTAATGTACACTATACAATCTTGAACACATGCTGAGTGTACAAGTAAAGCAAGAAAGAAGGCTGTGACCTGATCATGAGTTTTAAACACTGCGTACAAAGAGTCACATCAAATGCCCAAATTTATTACATTACAATTCTTATCTGTTTACAATTAAATATTTTTATACATATACTATTTGCCTTGTTCATGAAGTCAACACTAACGGTAACGAAGTATCGGGCTTGTAAGCTTGTATGATCGTATTTGAATGTATTTACTTTTACTCAAATACATAAAAAAACAATCAGACAATACCAAAACAGCGGTTAAATTGTATAAGATTTTATTTATTTATGCGTCAGACAAATGCAAAACAAAGTATCCCTCAAAATGCTAGCAGAGGCATATAAATTGATGGAATGTATGGTCTTTAAAAATAAATTGATATTTATAATTCTGACCTCGGCAGGAGTCTTCAGAGAAGTTGTGAACACTATTCCAGTTTAGAGATGAAGTACACGTTGAAGTTTTTGAAAAGTTTTTATTAACTTTTTGGGACTTTTTTAATTTTTTTTTGAGATTATTGTATTTTTTATTTTTTTTATTTTATTAATTATTAATTAATAATCATATAATTACAAATTATATACTATTACCCTAAACGAGCACTAGCTACTATAGCTTTCGGCACGTTGTAGCGAAAACAGACCAGTGCCTCTGGTGGGAATCGAACCCACGACCCCCGCACTGATAAGCCAGCACGCTACCAACTAGGCTACCTAACCCCACAATGGGTTATTTCATTTATTTCTTTGAGAGTTATTTCATTGTGAAACAAACATTTTATGTGATTTCATTATCTATTTTGGGGAATATTTCATTTCATTTAGGTATTATTTCATTTTTTTCTCTAGGGACTTATTTATAGTGCCCGACCGAACAGTTCGGCCAGAAAATGCATTTGGTCAGTATTCGGTATTATTAAGGATTATGGGCAAATTTGGAGAATGGAAAAATGTTTATTGGGCTGATTAGATGAGATTTTGAGAGTCATATTTAAATAAAAGTCCGTATTTAAGCAATGAATTCACTGTTCGGCCTCCAAAAGTTCGGCCAAATCGAAAATAGTTCGGCGGCCGAACTTTTAACTTTATAGCTAAACTTCGGCTTTTTCCTTAAATTTTATACACAAAATCGAATTAAATCGGCTCAACAAACATGTTCCCAATACCAAAATTTGTCCTCATTGCCTCTAGACACAAAAAAAAACGATCAAATATAGTTTTTTGGCCGAACTGTTCGGTCGGACACTACTTATTTAATTGTTTTGAATTTATTTCGTTGGGGTTTAATTAAATTTAGGGGTAAATGAGTTTTCAATATTAATTTAAAAATGTGTTCATTAGAATGTCTAGTTTATGCTAAATGATACAATGTTAAAATTTTTTAACATATTCTTTTTAGTTTAAACGAGCTTAAGATCATTTATTTATTAATTATTTATTTCCCATATTTCCAATATTTATTATTAAAACTACTTTTTTCAAATTGTAATATTTGTTCCGTGAAGAAGTCACCCAATGTGGAGACGAAATATTGGAAATAAATAATTAATAAATAAATGATCTTAAGCTCGTTTAAACTAAAAGGAATAAAATAAAAGAAGGTCGAAGAAAACTTAACATTTTTTAACATACATAAAATTTACAAGGAGAAAACTACAAAAAGTTAAATTTTCAACTTCCTCTCAATAGCAGTACGATAGCCTGACACAAATACCGACATGATTGTACTCAAATAATATTGAATAGATTTATGCTCTTTAAAAACGATCATGAAAACCTTTGAAACTTGCGGTTAAATTTCGAAAAATTAAGCAAATTATAGAAAAGAAAATGGGAGGTGTAATGTTATGAAAATGATATACCTTAAAGACAGGTGTTTTGGCCTTTAAGTAGTGTTGTTATCTCTTAACCCGAAAAATTAATAATCATACTAAATCCATATAAAAACATCAAAAAACACCCCATATTCGACCACTACCCCCTGCAATTTAAACAAAACTTGGTATGGAAGATAAGTTCCATATAAATTTGTCATTGTACAAGTTTTGGCTTCATAACTCGAACAGTTTGTGAAAAAAGGTAAAGTGCATTTCTTCCAAAAAACCGCTGTTTATACCGCTGTATTTCAAAAACTGTTTTTTTTTTTCTTTATTTAAAAAAAATATATATTAGTTATAATTTCTTTCACTATGCCGTTGCCAAATTAATAATTGAGGTTTTACGGAATTCAAAGTTATAGATAAGAATCTACAAAAATATAATAAATATAGTATAATAAAAGATTTACATATAATTATAAATTATTCAAAAAATTAAAGTAAAAGTTTTGCAGAAGTAGTTGCATATAATTGCACATATCTTGTTAACGGTTTGAGCTATAAGAGTCATTGATTCCTAATTTCAAAGGTACCTAAACATTGGTTCAATTTACATATATTTTTTTAAAAAATTTAAAAAACTGTTTTTGAAATACAGCTATTTATACCACTGATTTTGAGAGCAATGCATTTTGCCGTGGAGAAGTAAATAAATTGAGTACACTAGTAAAACTATAGCTTTAAAATGAGGTATAAATGAATTTCGTAGCTTAAACCATTAAAAAAGATATGGGCAATTATGTGCAACTACTTTTGCACAAGGAAGGAAGGTAGCTTAAGCGGTTAAGGAAGGAAGGTAGCTTAAGCCGTTAAAAAGATATGGAATATTATGTACGACTACTTTTTTAAATTTTTCGAATATATTTTATGATTTAAAGCGCGATATTTCAAGATACGCTGAGATTAGATGTCCTACATTTGGATGAAGTTGTAGTTATATGATGTACATCGTCTATACCAAGAAGGGGTGGAGGAAGTCGAGTGCTTGATTTCATATATTTTCAGTCAGTATACTCTCATAAAAATCGAAAGATTTCATCCAACCGAATTAATTCGGTTGCTGCAACTCGTAAACCGAATTCAGTTGTGACAACCAAATTCGATTGTGGCAACTGAATTCAGCTAGGACAAGCGAATTCGGCTGGATAAAAATCGGCTGACACTACCGAAATTGTTACCTGAGTGTACCTTTGTAATGTGCATGGTGCGTATATAAGCGTGCTCATAGAGCAAGGATGCCAATAAAATTGTGTCCGAGGCATCATGAATTGAGAGGATGGGAAATAAAAATTATGATGTGAAATTCTGTTAATATTTTCCCACTCTAATTATCTGCTAAGTAAAAAGAAACCGGATTTTATTCTAATCTATTCGAAAACCCGCATAAAACCGCAACTTTCCTAGCCACGAAAAAACCATAACGATTAGAAATAAAAAAAAATCCTTTTTACTCGTTTGAACGATCAAGGGTCGGCGGGACCCGTCTTTCCGCTAGCTTCAGTGGTTGGGGAGGTTCTTGACCCCGACCGAACAAACCACACATCACTGGTTTTTATTACAGAGTCCCTGGTTAAGTGGTTGCTAAAAAAATGGTTATATGGACTGGTATTCTACACTATGGAATCCCCAAATGGAAATTAATTTACTAAAACAATTGCAAGAGTGAAATTTAAAACTGGGGGGTATTATATATGGAATTTCCAAGGATAATGCTGTTATATCCTTTGGGATCGCAACCCTCCACTACCTATGTCCTTCATTGTCCCTAAAATTTAGTAGAAGGACCCTAACACGGTGTTAAATTTTCATCAACCTTAAAGGAAAAGTCTTAAAATTTCTATTCCAACATCTTAAGTGATTTATTTACGATTTAAATTCATTTATCTAACATTCTAAATTTAATTTTAAAATTATTTTATATTTAACAATATTAAGAGTTTTTTTTTTCTTAATTAACTATACTTTCTAAAGGGTATAAATTCATGCTAACAATAGTTCAAGAAATATCAATAGAATTTATTAGATTAATATGTATTTTAATCCAGTATAAAAAAAATATTTATATATATATTATATATTGTATGTTTTCGGATCTTCAATTCGTAGATTTTTAAATATTTATCATAACGTAGATTTGCACGTAAAATAGCGGTATAATTTGCACAGGATAAAATTTATTTTACCACGATTAATTAATATTAAAGATGCTCCAAATATTTAAATACACAAACGCGACCATAAATTTAATATTCAGTAACGGTTCCGTAGGGTGCACGAATTAAATAAAAAAATTGATTGTTTATTTACATTAAGTTACAACATATTGTTGTCTCTTTTTATCTAAATGGGTTCATAGAGTGGAGATTTTTTTCCGTAAAAGCTTTTTTTTTTATATTTATTTATTTCTTTCTTATTCCGAGGGAATAAGAAGAATCATTTTTGTTTCTTTTGAAATTATATTTTGTGTAAAAGATTTATAAAAATTGGGATTAAATCAAATTGCTTCTTAAAAATAAAAATGTTAATTATTTTTATATCATGATCGGATAGTACTCCAATAATTTAATTTTAAAATACAAACATAATTCGATATAAAAAATTATGTAAAATTATTTATATATAAAACAAGTTGATTTAATTAATATTCCTTTTTATATGATCATGTAAATCAAAATAATAAAATAATTAAGTAAGAAAATGATACTTTTTTAGCTAATTTTAATTTTTAACCTGTAATTAATTTTTTAAAACATTTTTTAATATCTCTTTACAAAAATTTTGTAACTATTTTTCTCTTTATTAAGTCTGTCTTTTGTTTTTCATTCTTTTTATCTTTTTTTTTTCTTTAAAAGAAAAAAAATCAAATTTCTTCTTCTTCTTTTTTTTTCTACGAGAAAACAAATTTTATTTTCCTCTTCTTACTTTAAGCTAAAAGCTCTTTTTTCCAAATTTTATATTCTGTATGTATCATGTTCTTACTTAAAATAAAACAACAATAAAAAATGTACCACTTACTTGCAGGCCGCCGAAAGATCTTCCATTGAACTGCGAGGGGAGTGGAGAGTAATCCAAATGCTCTGGTACTCGTTGAAGACGTTGTTGGTAGCTTTATTAATTCTGGTTTAACATGATCGTTGTTTTTGTAAATTATTTAATTTTTACAAAACCAATTTTTTTTCTTTTACACACTTCTTTGCTTTAACTTTTTATGTCACAGTAGTTTGGTTAGAGACAAATTTTACACAAAATCGAAATCTTATTTTTTGTTATTAGTTTAGAATTTAGTTAATTTGTCTAGGACTTTTATTATTCAAATTTTACTCAAAATGCATATTAATTTTTTTAGATAATTTTATCCACTTTTTCCAAATTTAAAAAATTTAATTTTGTTACAATTTTGAAAAATTTAATTTGTTACCATTTTAGAAATGTAAATCGTTACATATTGTACCTTTTGGTATCTTTTTTTTTTTTCTTTAAATAAAAAATAAATTTACCACTTTTTAACTCCAAAACCACTGTGAGAACACTTCACTTTTTAAACCCACTTTGATTTTGAGATTGAAATTTGAATTATGTATTAAATGAAATTTTGTCCACTTTCGGATCTTTTATTAAAAATTTTTTTATGGGGCTACATATATTTTCCCCTTAAACAATCACTTTTTGTTAGAATTTTTGCTTATTTTATTTTTATAGTTTAATTTATTCTCAACCCGAATTTAACCGAATTTAATTTACGATTGAACCACTGTGCAATTTATACAACAATTTTGGTGCAATATTAGATTTAGGGCTTATTTTACTTATTATTTAAATTTTTAACACTATTTAACAAAATTGCTACACTTTTTAAGTTTTTTAAATTATTTAGCAATTAATTACGTTTAGGAAATTTTATAAAAAAAAATCTACAACATACCGAGATGACTTAAAACTTCTCTTTTCACAAAATGCAATCGACGGAATTTAATTAGATGTTAATTTACGTTATTTTAATAATTTTAATAGTTTTTAGAAACTTTTAGGCAATTTTATGATTTTAAACACTATTTTTTAAAATTTTGCATGCTGTTTTTACGATGACGACGATTATATGATCCACTCGGCAAAACAATTAAAACGTTCATGTATGCAAAAAAAATATGGATCAACGGTACTCTCTCGCTCCCTTCTTTTTACGAGTATTCGTTCCTTTCCAAGAAGGAGAGTAGATCCAAACCAAAAAATATTGATAATCTGATGAAAAGAAATAAACGAGTTCTAGTTTTGTGGACAAGAATAAAAAAATTTAACAATGTGATTTTTACCTTTTCTGCTATTCTTAAAAAGTTAGGATTGCAAATGTGCAATTTAACCCTCAAATGTGTCACAAGCCCCGTAATGATGATTTTGTGTTTCTCGTAGCAATTTATGATTTTAAAGCCCGTATTTAAAATATTTTCGTCTAGAATGATTCGTATAATTTACGAATTAATTTTCCTCCAATTTTAATCCTTTCCGTAAACGAATAAGATTTTAGCCAGTTTTACCACGTATAATTTTAAAATCTATTAAAATTTAAGCGCATTAAAATACAAAACTTAATGACAATGTAGGGTTAAGTAACTTACTTTATCAAGAATACTTTGTGATAATTCTGTGCTTAATAAAAAGCAATATTTTTAAATTGTGGCCAATAAAAATTTTAGAAAATCTAAAAACAATTATTTTTAATTATTTAAAAAATAAAATCGATTAAAAAAAATATCAAAATTACCTTAGTACAATGATGATTTAAAAAGTTTAGTTGAAAATGTGAACTTAAAAAATTGAAATTTTAACTTTAACTCTGATTTACCCTTGATGATGTTGCTCGTACCTCAGTTGAAAATGGAAAGAATTTATGGATATCTATTTTGGGCTTACATTACCTCTGTGAAACGTTCTCTTAACAACAACATCCGTTTCTATGACACTTGACATTTAAATTCGAAAATAAAGATACTTGCTACCAAACTTGGTAGCACTGACAAACCAAGTGTGGTAAGTTAACACATGAAAAAGGCAAATTGCTATGCAACTTTTTCTGTAAAATTCTTAACTATCAAAGTTAAAACAAATTTTAAAAAACACGATAATTTTTAATCAAATGTTCTGATTCTCGTTTTAGGAAAACTTGAAGTGACGGTAAAAGTATATTACCAACGAAAGTTAATAATCATTTGGCAGAAAATTAGGCACCAATTTATAAAAAATGTTGATTTGACACAAATACAAATTGGCTTTTATTAATGACAATTTTTTATAAAACACAAAATCACAATTACCGGGATTGCATATTACAAAACTGGATAATATGTAGATCTTATCGAGCAGATTAGCCAGAAAAAAGAGAATCACGGCTTAATATCTTTCCCGTGGTATGTCCCTACAACTTTTCCCTCGATATCCTCCAATATGTAATAACAATTTCCTAGCTTTTGTTTAACTCTAGCCTTTACAAACATTGGACTCAATTTCGCATTAAATTTCTGTTCAGCATTGCTCTGAGCAAAATTTCGCCTATAAACTTCCTGACCTACATTGTAACTAACTGGTCGGGCTCTTAAATTATATTGCCTAACATTTGTCTCATATGCTTTTTTAATATTCTCAGAAATTTGATCTCTCAGTAAGGACAATCTATCATCACGTTTAATTCTAAAATCTGGTTCGCGTAACAACTTTATATCACGTAAAATTTTGTACGAAGATGCATGGGTCACCATGTCAAAACCATAAAGTGCATGGTAAGGTGATAAACCAATAGAGTTATGAACTGAATTTCTAAGTGCACAACTAATCGAAGAAATGTTTTCGTCCCACTCTCTATGATCTTTTTTTAGATAGGCTCTAATGGCCGCAATTATGGATCTATTGACCCGTTCTGATGCGTTACTTTGAGGTGAATATAACGCAGTATATGTATGGGTTACACCATATTCCGTTAAAAAAGCGTTAAATTCATTACTTTTAAATTGGCTGCCATTATCGCTTATTACCACTTCTGGTACTCCGTAATGATGGAAAATGTGTTTTTCCATGAATTCCGTTATTACCGACGATGTAAATTTCCTTATTGGACAGAGCCAATGGTATTTGGAGAAGTGATCAAGTATGATCAACAATCCAATGAACCCTTTTTTGCTTCTCGGGTAAGGCCCAAGTAAGTCAACATATAACCGTTGGAATGGCCTTACGGAAGTCGCCATTTTTCCCATTTCCGGTTGTAAGTTTTTGGTTGGTTGCTTTCGTACTTTTACATATATCACAATTTCTTACATATTCTCTAACATCTGTTGCTAATCTTGGCCAAAAGAAATGTCTTCGGACTAAATCTAATGTTTTGCCAATACCTCCATGTGCAGCTATGACAGCATCATGAAACCTTTTTAAAATTTCGGGCTTGAGTTTTTCCGGAACCCATAATTTCCACGCTTTTTCATCAACACCCTCGATACCTGTAGCAAAATTAGTTTTTATGTATATAAATTTATCTATAACTTTTATATCTGGATACAGATTTTCATTTTCAGCAAATTTAGTTTTTAACGATACGTATTCATCATCCAGGAAGTGTGCAGAGTCTAGATCAATTTCCGGTCCAATAAGTTCTAACGATGCTATTTCGCATTCGTGCATTCGGCTGAGCGCGTCGGGTACAATATTTTTCCTTACCCTTTCTATGGCTTATTGTAAACTTATATGCCTGAAGTTTCAACACCCACCGTGCTAATCTACCCTTCAGATTTTGTTGTCTCATTAGCCACACTAAACTGCTATGATCAGTAATAACTTCAAATTCTTGGAGTTCTATGTAACAACGAAATCTCTCTATGGCTTCTATAGCCGCCAAACATTCTTTCTCTGTTACCGAGTAATTTCGTTGCGCTGCGTTTAATTTTTTTGACATGAACGCTATGGGGTTTTCTTCACCATTATCCCCTAACTGAACCAGTACCGCTCCTATTCCGAAATCACTGGCATCGCAATGAACATAAAACTTTTTCGAGAAATTTGGATTTTTTAATACGGGTGGACTAGTTAATAATGTCTTAATTTTGTTGAAGGCTTCGTTGGCCGCTTCTGACCATTCAAACTTTTTCTTCTTAGAAAGTACTTCTGTGATTGGATGTGTGACGTCAGCAAAATTTGAAATAAATCTTCTATACCAACCAGTTAAGCCGAGGAAACCTCTAACTTGTTTTAACGTTTTAGGGGTGGGCCAATTTAAGATAGACTCTATTTTCGCGGGGTCTGTCGAAATTCCGCCATCGCCTATAATATATCCTAAGTATGGTACACGTTTGACACAAAATTTGCTTTTATTTATATTTAAGGTTAAGTTTGCCTTTTTAAATTGTTCTGCTAGTCGCATTAAAATAGAAATGTGGTTTTCAAAAGTATCGGAAACGACACACACGTCGTCGAGATATCCGAAAACTGAATGTTTCAAATCTGGTGGTATTATAGAGTCCATGAGACGACACATGGTTTGGGGAGCCGTGCATAACCCAAAAGGCATCACTGTGAATTGATACAGTGGTCTTCCCGGTATTGTAAATGCTGTTATTGGCTTGGACTCATCATCGAGAGCAATTTGCCAATACGCGTCTTTTAAGTCGATTTTACTAATAATGTTCGCTCTGGGTAACCTAGCAAAAATTCCTTCAATGTTGGGTAGAGGATACGCGTCTTTAGTGGTAACTTCGTTTATCTTTCGGGCGTCTAAGCATAGCCGAACTTTTCCTGGTTTTATCACCATCCTCATAGGAGAACTCCACGCGCTGGTGCTTTCCTCAATGACTCCTAAACTAAGCATTCTGTCCACTTCGGTGTACATAAGCTTTTCAACTGCAGGTGACACTGGGTAAAATCGTTGTTTTACTGGTCTGGCATTGCCTACGTCAATGGTATGTTTAATTAAAGAAGTTTTTCCTAACCCTTGTGATTCAAAACTTGGAAAAAATGTTTTAACCAACTCAAGATGTTGTTTTTGCATTTTGGTTAATGGAAAATCATCTGGGTCTACTTTTTCCGACTTAGAATTTGTATCCAAAGTTATTCCAGAGACAATATTTTTCAGCAATCCAAACGAACGCCAAAAATCTAACCCTAATATTAAACGAGTGTTTAAAGTGGGGATTATGTATAACACGATTTTATTTGTAATATTTCCATACGTCATTTCCGCTTCTATTAACCCTACAACGGGTTGAGGTTTACCATCTGCAGTATGAACTCTAGATCTAATTTTTTTATAACCTGGATGTTTTGAAAAATCTTCTGACGCTAAATCTTTGCCTATGCAACTTATGTTTGCTCCTGTATCCAGTAATCCTGACTCTAATGTATTAAAAACCTTAACTTCTGCATATAATCTATTATCCTCATTACAATCTATAATAGAAGATATCACTAAACGTTGCGTTTTCCTAACCTTTTTATAAAAATCTCTTAATCTCGCAGTAGATCTATTATACTTTCTAACAATTTTCTTATCTAAGTTCCTATCATTAAAAATTTTAT
Organism: Delia radicum; assembly: GCA_021234595.1. NCBI lineage: Eukaryota > Metazoa > Arthropoda > Insecta > Diptera > Anthomyiidae > Delia > Delia radicum. The sequence continues at coordinate 109,862,376 of CM037852.1, forward strand.
ATCTCGCTTTTATATAATTTTTTAAACGTTCATGAAAAGGACGAATTTCATATAGCTTTAAATTTTTATTATCAATTTCATTTTCCTTATTACTTTTATCCTCACCATGTTCTAATATTCTAATCTGATTTTCTACTAATTCTCTATCCTTCACTTCATTTCCTCATAATTTAATTCACTTCCTGTTTGCAAATCTATTTCGGAACTATTCGATTGTTGTTGATGTTGTAAGGACCTTTGTAGTTTTTTGCATTATTTGAGTTGTTAGCGGATTTTACACACTGGGGTTTGTAAACGTTTCGGAGACCACAACCGTAACAAAATATTTAACGATCTTTAAGGCACATATCCCAAAAGTGACCCTCCTCTTCACAATTCCAGCACTTAATTGGTTTATCCGACCTAATATTAATAGCATTTATTTCTAGACACTCTTCTGTATCTGTATCTGCATCTGCAATATCCTCTTCTTGTTCTTCATAATTTGGCTGAGAATCTATTGCTGCAACTCGACGTTGTGGTTGACCAACTCCTGGATAACGATTAGTATTGTTACGCCGAAAAGCTTCTTCGCTGAGCAATTTCTCTCTCTGAAGACAAAGTTTTTTCAACTGGGCAATTGATCTTATCTGAACGTACAACAATTCATGGCGAATTTCTGGCCTGAGATTTCTCCTAACTATTTCTATTAATTCTTCATCATCTAACGGGACGGCTAAACGATCTATAACTTCATTTATTGCATCATAAAACGATTCAAATGATTCTGACGGTTTTTGCTTTCTATTTTGTAACTCCTCACGTATATCAAAGGTAGTTCTAAAATCTTTAAACTCCTTTCTAAATTCTGGACAAAAAACTATCCCACATTATTCTAGTGACTGTTTTGCGGTATCTCCAGTACCAAGTTCTGGCTTTACCGGTTAATAAAACGTGTAAATTTTTTCCAACACTATCGTCGAAATTACCATTAAATGTTTCCTCAACTAAACATCTAACTCTATACAAAAACTCCTCACACCGTAAACCATTTAAAGACCCGTCGAATCTGAGATTCCAACTTTGTATAATCGTAGTTATTTTATCAGGATTCAATCTAATTTGATTCCTAGCAGATCGAACGATATCTTGCTGATCCTGGTGATCATCTGCTTCCCGATTTAAAGAAGATTCTAATTCAAAATTTTGTTGTTGATTTTGCATCACTTGTTGTTGCACTTGTGGTTGGTGTTGAGTTTGCAGTTGCTGATTCATAGGTGTTAATTGTAATTGATTGACATTAACTTGAGATAAAACACGATGTACTGTACTTCTATAACTTGAGACATTCTGTTTAAATTCCGATCACCACGTCTTCCGCGATTTGATCGGTTTGTTGTATGTGTAGAATTATAAATTTCTCGTGACGCATTTATATCATTGATCGAACTATGTAAATCGAGTAAAGGTTCCTGACCGTTATTATTTGAAGCACCTGCTTCCTGTGAAGTATGTGAATTTTGCGAAATGTTCGTAGTATTTTGTGTCGGGTTTGCGCGAGTAATTGGTCTTTTAACTGTGGACCCACGACCCCTACCGCGAATATTAGGACGCTTAGGCTTTACCGTTTGTTCATCGACAGGTGCAGAAAATCCTTTTCATCACATAACTTTTTGCAAATAGGGCACTCATGTGAATCTATCAACCAATTCGAGATACAACTCCTATGAAACATATGCTTACAAATTGTAGATACACATTCATTAGGATTCGACATATCCTGTTTACATAATGAACACACTAGACCTGCTGGTGGATCAGGTTGCAAAGATAAATCTTCTGTACTACGTACAACTGACATTTTAACTAAATGAGAAATGAAATGGCCTACAAAAATAACTGTGAAAAATGGTGAATTCCTATTAAAAATTTCCAACTTCCAGACTATTTGACACCCCCAAATATACCTGAACTGACCAGACTTTCAGTTACAATGAAACAAAAATTACTATTAAAATATTGAAATGAAAAATTTAATTAAATTAACAGTAATTTTTCTTAGAATTTTAAATCATTAAATTTATCAATCAAAATTTGAAGTAATAAGATTGGTATACGTGAAAGAGATTAAATTTACAAATCTAATAAATTTAAATTAATAACCTCAGCTTAAAGAAGAAGTTAAAATTTAACTAAATACTTTTGACTGAGCAGTTATATTTGACAACAAGAAAAAAAAATTAATTCCGATATACGAAAATTAAAAGCAAATTTAAAAAATTTAAATTATTAAAATTATCTAAATATCATACAGACTTTCCTATCGAAGGTTGATAAAATATTAACAAAATATGTATAAATTTACGAAGCAAATTTATCAAAATTTTCAAATCAAAATTTGAAAAAAAAATATAAAATTCCACATAAAATACTGATAAAAAAAATACGGGGCTATTGCAATCTGACATATTGATTTTAATTTTTCATAACACTTCGCGAAAAAGAATCATCTAACGGATTGGACTCGCCGTATACAGCAACATCTCAATATTTCCAGGAAAACTATCTAATTCAACGAAACTATCACAAAGATTTTAACCAATAATCCTCGGAATAACTAAAAGAACGCCTAATGCAAAACAGAAATCGCAAAGGAACTCTAAAGTGCCTTCTGGTCGAAATCAACCCGTACATAAAAACGACAGGTGTTCGAATTCCAAAAAAGGTTTTAAAATTTATTACGGTTCAACATGTTTAAATCAAAATAACGTCGTTTAGAAACCCGATAAATTTAAAATTCAATAAAACTGTAAACTTTTTCGTGCACACAGGAAATCCTGCTACACAGGAGCAAAACAAATTGTATATCAAAGATACCAATTGTTCAATAACTCCTCGGCTGAGACATGACCTTTCGACAGAAATATCCACCTTTCGGCACATAAACGATCGAAATAATCATGCCCCACGTTGGGCGCCATTTTTTTTGTAATGTGCATGGTGCGTATATAAGCGTGCTCATAGAGCAAGGATGCCAATAAAATTGTGTCCGAGGCATCATGAATTGAGAGGATGGGAAATAAAAATTATGATGTGAAATTCTGTTAATATTTTCCCACTCTAATTATCTGCTAAGTAAAAAGAACCGGATTTTATTCTAATCTATTCGAAAACCCGCATAAAACCGCAACTTTCCTAGCCACGAAAAAAACCATAACGATTAGAAATAAAAAAAAATCCTTTTTACTCGTTTGAACGATCAAGGGTCGGCGGGACCCGTCTTTCCGCTAGCTTCAGTGGTTGGGGAGGTTCTTGACCCCGACCGAACAAACACACATCACTGGTTTTTATTACAGAGTCCCTGGTTAAGTGGTTGCTAAAAAAATGGTTATATGGACTGGTATTCTACACTATGGAATCCCCAAATGGAAATTAATTTACTAAACAATTGCAAGAGTGAAATTTAAAACTGGGGGGTATTATATATGGAATTTCCAAGGATAATGCTGTTATATCCTTTGGGATCGCAACCCTCCACTACCTATGTCCTTCATTGTCCCTAAAATTTAGTAGAAGGACCCTAACACGGTGTTAAATTTTCATCAACCTTAAAGGAAAAGTCTTAAAATTTCTATTCCAACATCTTAAGTGATTTATTTACGATTTAAATTCATTTATCTAACATTCTAAATTTAATTTTAAAATTATTTTATATTTAACAATATTAAGAGTTTTTTTTTTCTTAATTAACTATACTTTCTAAAGGGTATAAATTCATGCTAACAATAGTTCAAGAAATATCAATAGAATTTATTAGATTAATATGTATTTTAATCCAGTATAAAAAAAATATTTATATATATATTATATATTGTATGTTTTCGGATCTTCAATTCGTAGATTTTTAAATATTTATCATAACGTAGATTTGCACGTAAAATAGCGGTATAATTTGCACAGGATAAAATTTATTTTAACACGATTAATTAATATTAAAGATGCTCCAAATATTTAAATACACAAACGCGACCATAAATTTAATATTCAGTAACGGTTCCGTAGGGTGCACGAATTAAATAAAAAAATTGATTGTTTATTTACATTAAGTTACAACATATTGTTGTCTCTTTTATCTAAATGGGTTCATAGAGTGGAGATTTTTTTCCGTAAAAGCTTTTTTTTTTATATTTATTTATTTCTTTCTTATTCCGAGGGAATAAGAAGAATCATTTTTGTTTCTTTTGAAATTATATTTTGTGTAAAAGATTTATAAAAATTGGGATTAAATCAAATTGCTTCTTAAAAATAAAAATGTTAATTATTTTTATATCATGATCGGATAGTACTCCAATAATTTAATTTTAAAATACAAACATAATTCGATATAAAAAATTATGTAAAATTATTTATATATAAAACAAGTTGATTTAATTAATATTCCTTTTTATATGATCATGTAAATCAAAATAATAAAATAATTAAGTAAGAAAATGATACTTTTTTAGCTAATTTTAATTTTTAACCTGTAATTAATTTTTAAAACATTTTTTAATATCTCTTTACAAAATTTTGTAACTATTTTTCTCTTTATTAAGTCTGTCTTTTGTTTTTTCATTCTTTTTATCTTTTTTTTTTCTTTAAAAGAAAAAAAATCAAATTTCTTCTTCTTCTTTTTTTTTCTACGAGAAAACAAATTTTATTTTCCTCTTCTTACTTTAAGCTAAAAGCTCTTTTTTCCAAATTTTATATTCTGTATGTATCATGTTCTTACTTAAAATAAAACAACAATAAAAAATGTACCACTTACTTGCAGGCCGCCGAAAGATCTTCCATTGAACTGCGAGGGGAGTGGAGAGTAATCCAAATGCTCTGGTACTCGTTGAAGACGTTGTTGGTAGCTTTATTAATTCTGGTTTAACATGATCGTTGTTTTTGTAAATTATTTAATTTTTACAAAACCAATTTTTTTCTTTTACACACTTCTTTGCTTTAACTTTTTATGTCACAGTAGTTTGGTTAGAGACAAATTTTACACAAAATCGAAATCTTATTTTTTTGTTATTAGTTTAGAATTTAGTTAATTTGTCTAGGACTTTTATTATTCAAATTTTACTCAAAATGCATATTAATTTTTTTAGATAATTTTATCCACTTTTTCCAAATTTAAAAAATTTAATTTTGTTACAATTTGAAAAATTTAATTTGTTACCATTTTAGAAATGTAAATCGTTACATATTGTACCTTTTGGTATCTTTTTTTTTTTTCTTTAAATAAAAAATAAATTTACCACTTTTTAACTCCAAAACCACTGTGAGAACACTTCACTTTTTAAACCCACTTTGATTTTGAGATTGAAATTTGAATTATGTATTAAATGAAATTTTGTCCACTTTCGGATCTTTTATTAAAAATTTTTTATGGGGCTACATATATTTTCCCCTTAAACAATCACTTTTTGTTAGAATTTTTGCTTATTTTATTTTTATAGTTTAATTTATTCTCAACCCGAATTTAACCGAATTTAATTTACGATTGAACCACTGTGCAATTTATACAACAATTTTGGTGCAATATTAGATTTAGGGCTTATTTTACTTATTATTTAAATTTTTAACACTATTTAACAAAATTGCTACACTTTTTAAGTTTTTTAAATTATTTAGCAATTAATTACGTTTAGGAAATTTTATAAAAAAAAATCTACAACATACCGAGATGACTTAAAACTTCTCTTTTCACAAAATGCAATCGACGGAATTTAATTAGATGTTAATTTACGTTATTTTAATAATTTTAATAGTTTTTAGAAACTTTTAGGCAATTTTATGATTTTAAACACTATTTTTTAAAATTTTGCATGCTGTTTTTACGATGACGACGATTATATGATCCACTCGGCAAAACAATTAAAACGTTCATGTATGCAAAAAAAATATGGATCAACGGTACTCTCTCGCTCCCTTCTTTTTACGAGTATTCGTTCCTTTCCAAGAAGGAGAGTAGATCCAAACCAAAAATATTGATAATCTGATGAAAAGAAATAAAACGAGTTCTAGTTTTGTGGACAAGAATAAAAAAATTTAACAATGTGATTTTTACCTTTTCTGCTATTCTTAAAAAGTTAGGATTGCAAATGTGCAATTTAACCCTCAAATGTGTCACAAGCCCGTAATGATGATTTTGTGTTTCTCGTAGCAATTTATGATTTTAAAGCCCGTATTTAAAATATTTTCGTCTAGAATGATTCGTATAATTTACGAATTAATTTTCCTCCAATTTTAATCCTTTCCGTAAACGAATAAGATTTTAGCCAGTTTTACCACGTATAATTTTAAAATCTATTAAAATTTAAGCGCATTAAAATACAAAACTTAATGACAATGTAGGGTTAAGTAACTTACTTTATCAAGAATACTTTGTGATAATTCTGTGCTTAATAAAAAGCAATATTTTTAAATTGTGGCCAATAAAAATTTTAGAAAATCTAAAAACAATTATTTTTAATTATTTAAAAAAATAAAATCGATTAAAAAAAATATCAAAATTACCTTAGTACAATGATGATTTAAAAAGTTTAGTTGAAAATGTGAACTTAAAAAATTGAAATTTTAACTTTAACTCTGATTTACCCTTGATGATGTTGCTCGTACCTCAGTTGAAAATGGAAAGAATTTATGGATATCTATTTTGGGCTTACATTACCTCTGTGAAACGTTCTCTTAACAACAACATCCGTTTCTATGACACTTGACATTTAAATTCGAAAATAAAGATACTTGCTACCAAACTTGGTAGCACTGACAAACCAAGTGTGGTAAGTTAACACATGAAAAAGGCAAATTGCTATGCAACTTTTTCTGTAAAATTCTTAACTATCAAAGTTAAAACAAATTTTAAAAAACACGATAATTTTTAATCAAATGTTCTGATTCTCGTTTTAGGAAAACTTGAAGTGACGGTAAAAGTATATTACCAACGAAAGTTAATAATCATTTGGCAGAAAATTAGGCACCAATTTATAAAAAATGTTGATTTGACACAAATACAAATTGGCTTTTATTAATGACAATTTTTTATAAAACACAAAATCACAATTACCGGGATTGCATATTACACCTTCACGTTTGATATTTAAAATTTTTTCAATCATTAGTTCTATCATAACAGAAAAACAATCATCCCAGTGTAGAAAAGTATCACCATAAAAGTGGTTGTATAAGAACATATCTGGTAATGGCAAGTACTTACAATTGTCATTACAAATCTAATTACTTTTATATGGGGACGTCGCGCAAAAATAATAACATATCCTTACCAAACATCTTAAAAAACTCAAAAAATATGTGGTTACCTATATGCTTACTAGTATGGACAAAAATAATGAGTTTAAAAACAAATTAAAAGAAAACAATTTAATAAAAAAAAATTTTTTTGGTGAAATTTTTTTTTTATAAAATGTTTTAATTTTTTGACCTGGCACTCCAGGTATCAGTTAGGCGCTATACCATCTGAGCTATCCCGACAGATTATACTTGATAGATAAAAACATAAATGACTTGCTTGCACAACAGGTCATTACTTTACAGCTCAACTCAAAAATTATCATTATTTATGGTTTCTATTTTTTTCGCTCAAAATAAAACTCACTTTCAATGTGTGGGATGGACATATCTCAGGAAGTAGGAGGAGCTTATCGAAGATTTTGGTATCAATCTCTTCTTTGGAAGATTCTCTAGCAGATTAATGCATCAATCATATTTGTGGGTATGGTTTAAGGGGTTAATTTATAATTTCAAAATAGGGCTTTTTTGCCGTATTTTGTGAAAGTAACAATGTGTGGGATGGACATATCTCAGGAAGGAGGAGGAGCTTATCCAAGATTATGGTATCAATCTCTTCTTTGGAAGATTCTCTAGCACATTAATGCATCAATCATATTTGTGGGTGGGGTTTAAGGGGTTAATTATTAATTTCAAAATAGGGCTTTTTTGCCGTAAAGTCAAAATCTGGAAGCTCGATTTTCACCGTAGACGTATGGTCTAGTGGACTTTTTTGCTCAGTATAATCCCAAGAATCAGAAAACGCGAAGCGCCCATTAAGATTTTTTTCCTTCCATACTAATCGCCCAACCCTAATATGTATATATATTTACACCTACATGAAAGTGAGTTTTATTTTGACCGAAAAAAATAAAAATCATAAATAATGATTATTTTTGAGTTTTATTTTTTTTTGCTCAAAAATAATGATTATTGCGGATTTTTTTTTATTATTACTCAAAAATAATCATTATCATTGAAGAAAATCCTTAAAACTCATAACACAATCACTATTGTGTAATTTTTATTATAAAACTCATAATGATTACGGTCCCTGATAACTATATATATAAAATAATGATCAAATAAGTACTTATAGGTAAAACATTATTTGTTGCATTAAAATAATGGGAAAATAACTAGTTATTAGTAGGTACTTATTACTGGTGTTAAAGGAATACAGAGGGTAAGCTGGTATAATTACTGGTAGTGAGAAAAGTAATGACAAGTCCTGACCGTTTCTACACTGGGATGGTATTTTAAATAGCATACTTCATAAGCATACAACCATATTTTAGTGCCTGTATTTTATGTAAAACTAAAAAAAATAAAAATCCACAAACATTCTACCGCACCACGTGCAAACAAAAAAAAAATATTAAAAAAAATATGTGCTTCTTTATATTGCACTATTTTTTACAAAACGCGTTAAATTTATACATTTTTCGAGTTTATTTATTTTTTCCCCAAACATATGCAATCCTTTTTACGCAGCCTTAGAGCCATTGTAATGCGACACTTTTGGTTTTTAGTGTTTGTTTAACTACATTTTTATTCAGCCACCTCTATACTTTTCCCTACGGATACAAAAAAAATAAATAAATTAAATAAAAACTACAGAGCGAATTGTTTGATGTTGTAGTTTCATGTAGCACTTCATCATGGTGTTATAGAAAATGAAATAAAAAAAGTAATTGTAAAAATTACAAACAAAATAACGCTCTCTAACATATGGTAGTTTTAACTTATTTTAGTTTAACTACATGTCATTTACAAAACAACACAGAGCAAAAAACGAAATGAAATTTATAAATGGGGGACACAACTGCAAAAAAGGAATATATTAAATATCTCAGTTTGTATTACATTAAATGCAAGTGAAAACGTGCATTCTCGAATGTTTGTTTTTCTCTTTGGGCCAAATTTAAGTGTTAAGTCACAAACGTGTGAACTATTTTTTTTGAAAATATGAAATTATAAAAAAATGGGCAATTATAAACATATCGACATTCAGCGTTTCTATGATATATGTGCTGTCTTAAGTTTTTCGAAAGTTGGTGTAGTTCGCATGTCAAAGTTTTACATTTTTCGCTAAACAAAGAAAAATACGTAATCAAAAATGTTTTAATTGCATATAACAGGCAAAACAAACTCCATGAGAATCTTTTTATCGGCCTTAGTATATGAACTGACTGATCTGGTAACACTTATTACAAAATCAAATTATTTGAAAAAGAACAATTTACATGTCGATATAGTTTGTATGTCAGTACTTGTATATGCATTTGTTGTATTACAATTTGTACAAACAACAACATATATCCCAATAAACAGTATTTTTTGAGAAGAGCCGTGGTATGCTAATTGTTCGAAAATGTTTTAATTTTGTATTAAAAATACAAAAATAGATTTTTCGGCCTTTCTATGTTTTCATATATTTAGTTAGAATATTCCCTGCGGGAAATGAAGGGTCGATTGATCCAAAGTGGTAATTCTGTGATATATGATTGGGGGAGAACGTCACTAAACTGGTGAAACCAAAATTGTGGTGCACCAAAAGTGTTAATTTGGGTGAAATGTGCAATCACGTGACTGTATTTATGGTGACAAAACATTCACTGGTTGGTACCAGATACATCACGTAACTGGAGAAAAAGTAACATAACATCAAAGTGTACTGAAGCAACTAGAGTCGTCGCAGTTGAAGTTGGTACTAGTCATTGAACTGGCTGAAAACCGTTAGCAGTGGATGAAAACATAGCAATTAGTACCAACGGATGCAGTTCCTTGACTGCTACAAAGTGGACTCAACACTGAAGGAATGACAGAAATGGCGATTTATCGACAAACGTCGCGATCTTAAAACTCGTTTGGCAAGTTCATTATCGAAATGCCGACTGGCGATTTTTTCAGTGAATGGAGATTTTACACATAAAATATCGCTACCAAACTTATTCAAAAACTTAAAAAACTTTACAAGAATATAAATTAAAACTTAAATATTTCTGCATATTTTTTTTCGAAGTATCTGCTTTAGATAGTTTACAAGATTTCTGGGAACGATTTGTCTTTCTGGGAACGATTTGTCTTTCTTTGGGAACAAAATTGAAACTGAGTATACATATTGTTACTCTGCTTTATAAGTTATACATTGAATTTGTGCTGAATTGTTGCAGTTCCTTCTTAAAGATATTATTGTGAACTTGAATTATAATGAAGAATGTTAAATTAAAATGTTCATAAAGTGCTTTTTAGAAGTGTTGGAAAATAAAAATTAGTAGAAAATGTTAGCAAATAAAGAAAAAACCTTGCAAAAAATCTATGCTTTGAATATTCGGACTTCTTGTCTAGTTTATGTACTTTTCCAAATTTAAATTGTTATAATGAATTTAATGTTATAGTTTTTTGTTGGGTATAGACAAAATAATCTATTTTTCTAATTGATTTTTGTTGTGCCTTTTTGAAGGTTTTTTGAGGTTCCGGACGGGCTATTTAGCAAACCGTACATAATATGACACACGCTGAATAAAAAGTGACAGGCTGCTTGCTAATTACTTTCCGCATGCCCGGCGACATGCACCCCTTAGACCAGTACAGTGGTACTTTACAAAACTATTCCACTAAAACTTCCCCTAAAACAGAACACAATTTCCCTTCAACAATTTTTCTTCAGTTCTACGATACGTACACCTACACCAGTTACGTGATAATTTTTTTCCCACTGGTTCTGTTGCATATCACATATATGCTAAAATGTTCATACTTTGACACTCCTTACTTCTAACTTGTCCCGTATCACCGGTACGGTGATAAGTTACCTTGGTCAAGTTATTCGCCACTTCACACAGTGCTCCAAAGGTAGCAATTGTCACCTTCTATGACAAGCCCATGTTAAAAGTACCGGTCACATTCATATAACAGAACCGAAACTTTAACTGGTTTATACATACAAAGTTCTAGTCACGTGACCATACCAGTGACTTGTCCATTTCCCGCAGGGTTGTTCTACCTCAAGTCCGAAATCTAATATGATATTGTCATATTCAATTTTATTTGTTGCTTTTCAAATAGTTTGATCACTTTCATAATAGAGAATACAATTATTTCATTGGCATCACCCAAATCTTTAGTTGTCTGCAATTGAGAAAGACAATGGGCTTAAGTGAAACCGAGACAATACATGAAACAGACAAAACAAACTATATGAGAATTTTGTTGTCTTCATTAGTGTATAAACTGACTGATCTGGTAACCCAAATTATAAAATCAAACCATTTGAAAAATAGCAATTTTACATGTCGATATAGTTTGTATGACGGTACATGTATTTGTTCTTGTTGTATTATAATTTGTAAAAACAACACATATCCCAATGAACTGTGTTTGTTGAGAAGAGCCGCGGTATGCTAATTGTTCGAAAATATTTTAATTTTGTATTAAAAATACAAAAATAGATTTTTCGGACTTTCTATAGTTTCATATATTTAGTTAGAATATTGTTCTAAATCAAGTCCGAAATCTAATATGATATTGTCATATTCGATTTTATTTGCTACTTTTCAAAAATGTAATAGTTTTTATGATAGCGAATATAATTGCTTTATTGGCATCACCCAAATCTTCAGTGGTCTGCAATAGAAACAAACTAAATATATGCAAATATGGAAAGTCCGAACAAACAGTTTTTGTATTTTTAATTTAATTGAAACATTTTTGAACAATTAGCATACCACGGTTCTTCTCTTCAACGAAGTTTGTTGGGATAAATGATGTTTTTACAAATTGTAATACAACAAACACATTTTTTTTTTTTATTTATTAATAATCATATAATTACAAATTATATACTATTACCCTAACCGAGCACCAGCTACTATGGCTTTCGACTCGTTGTAGCGAAGACAGACCAATGCCTCTAGTGGGAATCGAACCCACGACCCCCGCACTGATAAGCTAGCACGCTACCAACTAACCTACCGGGGCGCATACAAACACACTTACATATACAAAGTATATTGACATGTAAAATTGTTGGTTTTGAAATAGTTTGATTTTATTTTTTTTTTTTTATAATGTTTATTTAAACAGAATTTATATAGATACTTAACTATAAATAAACAAACAGTTGTAGATATAACTTAGTTATTATACATAGTCCCACAACGAGCTCTCAAGTATATATGTAACATGTAAAAATATTTTTTTTTATAACTTATATTGATATTTGTTTATACAAAATATGTATTTATATATAATTTAATGTAAAGAAAAAAATTTAAAAAAAAAATTACTTTTATAATGAAAAGGGATTAAAGCTATGGTCAGACAATAAAAAGAAAAAAAGAGAATGGCAAATACTAAGTGAGCCACCAATATTTTCTAGTATTTACGTTTGGGATCATATTCTTATCTCCTGAGTAAACGCTTGTGTCAAATCTGCGATTGTCTATTGTTAGTTCGTTGGTAGAAACAGCTTTTGTATTGGCTCGTCTATAAATATGATAAATTATTGGAATGCCGAATTCGTTTTGTATAAAACCATTTTTATCGAGGCATAAAAAGGCCTCAGGTGGTACGTATCCATTTTGCAATGTCCTATATACATATTCATCACTAGCATAATAAGGAGCCATAATTAGATTATTTTCATAGCATTCAATGCTTTTTGCTATGTGGTTTCTTATTATATGGATAATGAAATTATCAATTCTACTAATCTTTGCCTCATTGTATAGTTTTTGGTTTGATATATATTTAATAAAGTTACTATTGGAAGACCTATTAGTTTGATTTTATTATTAGGGTGACCAGATCAGTCAGTTTAAGGCAGACAAAAATATTTTAATGGAGTTCGTTTTGTCTGTTTTAGGTAATGTCTCAGTTTGAGTTAAGCCTATTATATTTTTCTATTGCAATATATTGTTCTATTCTATTGTTTCAACTTTTTAAGTCTTTATCCGATTTTTGCAGGTCTTATCTCATATGAAATATTGGATATTCTACTTTTAGATATTTTTTATAAAATCATTCATTCGCTTTAGAGAAAGTCTATTCGATTTTAAAAAGTTTACTTCATATGAAAGATTGAATGCTCTACATTTAGATATTTGTTAGAAAATCATACAGTCTTTTTCCAGATAGTGTGAAAATGCAAAAACGGAATTTTGTCGCAAATATTTTAAAAACCACATCTTTTATTTTTAAACAATTTGTGATAATACACCATTTTGTCTTGTACGACATATATAAAATTCAGAGTGGGTTCTTCATGGGGTTGACAAATATTTAGATTTTAGTAATAAATTCTCATATTTCATTCTTAAAAATGTACAATTTTCAATTTTGTTCAATACAAACCAATTTTAAATTTCGCAAAACTTACGGCATGCACGCAATTCAAGGCGTTTTTTTTTGTTCGAAAGCCTAAGACTTTAGCTTTAATTTAATTCGATCGTAAAAATCGAGTGGAAATGAAATTTCATATTAACGATTAAACTTATATTACACCAGTTTTTGCTAATTTTTAGTGCAATACACAAATTTTTTAACAACTATGGGCTGGTAGATTATCTTTAAAGAAGATAACGTAAGACGCTATCATTTTTCTAAAAATTTCCATTCATACCCGCAAAACATAAGATAGTAGAAAATTTAGTAAAATTATTTTTTTTTTTTGTTTAAATTGCGTTTTTAAATAATAAAACAATAAAAATAATTCATTATTTTCCAAAAATATATATAAGTAGCAGAATTTTTATTAATTGTTTAGATGTTTTTATATAACCAGCAAAATGTCTATTTGATTTCAGTTAGTTCAATATTTATATCTAATCAACTAGGGTTAGCAAAATATTCGATAAATTTACTTTTCACCCTTCTAACTAACAATTCTGACACTGCTATCATTTTGGATGACTTTTCAATCGCGGGTATTTATTTTTTGAATAACTTTTTTTTTATAAACAACCAGCAGTTTAAATTTTTTAAAAGTAAAATTTCGAATTAGTTTTTATTTGGAGCTAGGCAAAAATTGGGGAGATTTTAAGTTACAAGATTTTGATACGCTATAAGCCCACATGCATGAGACAAAAAATGAGGGTGGTGGGGTGGTTGCAAATAGCTTCCCAAAGGTGGTGGTGAAGGGATTAAAACCCACAAAAAAGCCCAACACGGCGCCTCTAGTGGGATAAAATGTATATCCGACCCACATTAATTTTTTGAACATACCTACCCCCTATCTTAAGTCCCAATACGAAAATAAAGTTTGCAAAACCCTTCTCCAACCGGTCGAACTGTCCCAAGGATGCCCTTAGAGGAGTCAAATGTATAACCGACCCAGAATATTTTTGCAACCTACACTCCCTCAGGGGGCTCCAACGATCTGACTGTCCCAAGAGTGCCCATAGAAGAGCCAAATGTATGACCGACTCCCAATATTTTTTCAAAGCCAACATTTTCTCAAAACATACGTTCCCCATATCACCACTCCCTAAGGAGGCTCAAAAATAAAAGTTTTATTAAATTTGCTCCAACAGCTCTAACTTTTCCAAGCGTGCCCCTAGATGAAAAAAAATGAACCGAATTGGCCGCCTTCTCTGAAAATGTGTCAGTGTGCGACCCATAGTTCAGAGTATACTTTTTGAATTGTGTTTTGCGCTCTGAATTCGAACCTGAATACAACTTCTCCAAGTCAAATTTGTGATACTGTAGCCAAAAAAAGCGATATTTTATCCAATATGAAAGTCGTTACGGCTTCTACTGGTACATTTTCAGAGAAGGTGGCCAAAAATCATTTGTTTTTTTTTTGCTAGGGGGTGTGAAAATTAAAAAAACCTACATTTGAAATTTTAGTACAGTGTTATTTTCACGTCGTATACAGTGTTTGTTCACTGTTGCATGGGTTAATTCACAGATAAGTTTCATTTAAGAACTTTTGAAAAGAACGGCGTAAAATTAAGGTTTATTTGGCGAAATGTCTGCTCCTAGAAGCCGCTAAAGCAATGATCTTAAAATTTAGTTTGTCAACAACTTAAATCTAACAACTTATAATTTTTTACACATATCTTTGTGTCAAAAAGGGGCGGATAGAACTCAATGGCGTGTCACCTTCCATACAACGAAAATTATTTAATAATTAATGGATTCTGTTTAATATATTTGAGCAAAAGCTGCTTTGTAAGCACTGTATCAAAACTTTCAAATATATATAAAAAAAAGCGTCGAGCCTCCATAGGAATCTTAAATTTTAAGCCGTTATTCCTCGGCTCCTCTTGTATGTATACAAGCTAAATTATATACAAAATGTTCAAGAATATTTCATGAACATTTGGCAATATTGGGTGGGAATAAACAGAGAGATGAGGCCTGCACCCCCATTTTTATTGATAAATAATATGAAAAAGAAGTGCTGCTTTTGCCTATTCCTGCCTATTGGGTATTTAAATACCCAAAAAGGAGCCATCTTAAAAAATTATAGCTAAAGACAGGTAAGAGTTGCATCAAATTGATTTTTACAGGTAGGTGGAGAAAGGCTTAAAATACTTTAGGAAAATGTTGGTGTAAAATTGGGGATTGGTAATTATCTGTTGAATTGTCTGCAAATTTACAGATTCTGAAAAATTGAAAGAAAGAATTGAAATTGCCTCTGAAAAATTGGAGAAGCGACACATCGGAAAACTTTATTGTTGGCTAATAGGGTTAGGTATTCTTTAAAGTGCAAAAAATTTGTAGCTGGGTAGGACCACTCACTTGGGCTACAGGCATGATTTCATAACATGACCATCAAAATACGTATTTTACAGTTTTATGAAGTACTCTTGCTTGAAATATCGATTATTTTCAAGTAAAAATGAAGAGTTTTACTTGAAAGAGCATAACAAAATAATTTAATTAAAAAAGCACAGAGGAATTATTTTATATTAGTGGTTAATTCATAAGTCCCAAGTATGGGAAATCGAAAAGAAAATTATATCAAATAACTTCTAAGACCTTAAGTAAAGAATGTGTGAAATTTCATCGATATTGGACAATGGAATCGGGGGTCAGGCATTAATGGGTTAAGTAATTACATCTAATCGACTTAATTAATGTTTATACCTAGATAGAATATGTGCGTTGTGGTGTAATGGTTAGCGCGTTGGAATGTTACACAGATGGTCCCGGGTTCGATTCCCGGTGACGACAACATCAATTTACAAAAATAATATGTATGAGTTTTCTATCACTTATATGTATCGCTGCACCCACCTTCGGTGTTCCCATAGCACTTAACCCCACCGAAGTAAAATAATGAATCAGGGCTAGGAAACAAAAAGCTTCAATAAATTCGCCAACTCTACATCAGGTAGCAAGCAACAACTGTTCTAAGACTTATCATCTCGCGCAATTACAGTGTTGCCATGTTTGAAGCCCTTCATCTTTCACCACCTTTCATCACTCCACGATCCCCTTTCCAAAGAAAGCCACACATTAATTAATAGGAAGAATTTCCTGAGTGTTGCTACTCTTTTATAAAAAAAAAAAAAAAATTAGCTATATTCCGTACTAGATCGGAACTGGACAAAGCAGCGTGGCACCGCTCATATTTCCAAAAACATCAGAAGTGAAATATCTCTCAATTTTTATTTATTTTTATTACATGTAAGTAAAATATTTTTTTTTATATTTAAAACTAACGGTAATGAAGTACGGGGTTATTAAGCTAGTATAGTATTAAAATTTAAAATTTTGTATGAAAGTGTTTCATCCAAAAGAGAATTTCTTACTGATTCATTTCTTTCGATTACTATGAAAACATATTTAAAAAAAGGCTCAAAAATCATTTTTTTTGGAGCATTTTGAATAATTCACAAAATATTCAAATTTACTTACACTACTTAGTCAATTCTGAACCATTTTTTTGGTTTAATTAATTTTGTTAAATTTTTGGTTCTTTTATTATTCTTTTTGGAATGCTCAAATTTTCGTCCAAAAATAATAATTTTTGACATTAAAGTGTTGAATTTTCAAAAAAAACGTGTTTTATTTGATTCAGTATCGACTCACAGGGTTCTATCTTGGGACTGCTACTTTTCTCACTATATGCAAACGACCTCGCTCAACAACTATCGTACAGCAAAGTACATATGTATGCAGACGATGTTCAGCTATTCCTAAGTAGCTCCGTTGAATCAATTAAGGAGAACATCGATAAACTGAATTAAGATCTGGATAAAACACATCATTTGGCCATCGCAAATGGTCTTTGTTTAAACCCTAATAAGTTTAAATGTCTCGTTACACATAAGAGGTCCATGCAACCCGAAATTGATGAAGAAATCCTTATTAACAACCAGAAAATTTTAATTGTCCCAGCGGCTAAAAACTTAGGCATCGTATTCAAAAGCACATTATCATGGATTACCCATATTAACTCGTTAGTTGGTCAAACATATGCCAAGCTTAGGACACTATGGTCACTCCATTCAAAAAACTACATTATAACTTTTTTGAATAACTTTAACTTTTCAATGTTTTTCTTTAATAATTTTTACAAATTTTGTTTCCAATACTTTTGTCTTTTTCTCTATTTATATTTTATATTTTATATTTTATTATATTTTTTATATATTTTATATTTTTTAAATTTTAAATTTTCTATATCTTTCTTTATTTTTTAAATTATATTAATCATTGTGAATGAATTGATATATTTTATTCAAGTACTATAATTATAAGATTCAATCTTGTTGTACAAAAAAAAAAAAAATAAATAAAAATAGAAATAAAAATAAAAATAAAAACCCTCCAAAAAGTATCCAAACTTTGCTGGCTAGGTAAGCTATTTTCGAAAAATTTATTAGAAATAGTTATCACAAAGTCGAAGTTGCCATTTATTTCAAAAATTTTTTGTTTTTCAAAAATGGCAACATTTCAAAAATCGAAGGGGGAGGAAAATTTGCAAAATACTTTACAAAATTGCATTTGTATTATCAATGCATTTTCTAATTTATTGGCTACTTTGTTATACAAAATCAGAAAGTAGGCAATTGAAAGCGGAAATAAAAACTCATGTTTTCACAATTGTACTGAAAACGGTTGTGAGTAATAGACATCACACAATCATAGAAAAACGTTAGTAAAACAAAATAGTAAAGCTGTTAGTAATTTAACTTCGTAAGTTTTTAAAACTCAAACTAAGATTTTAGCTACAATTTTTGCAATTTGACTTGATGAAATGCTAAATTTTTAACTACTTTTTTTTACTGAATTTACACAAATCTTAAAATATTATTATAATAACTAATAAAAAAATATTTAGAAACATGTATGCAATTGGCAATCAGAAATAAAACTATTCAAGAGTTTTATAAAAAAAAAAACTAAAAAAAGAACAGTTTTTTTTATTGAAATACTTATTATAGCTATAGTTTATAATTTATAGTGTTTAAAAAAAATCATTAAAAACAATATTAAAAAATATTTCCTTTTAACAATGAATAAATATAGAGAGAATTGGAAAAAATCATTAAATTTTTACTTATTGTTCTATTATGTGGATTTTTTTTAGACTACCCTTCAGTCTTTGACACATGGCATTCCGATGTACATACAAAAGTGACAAGGGATATAATAAAGACAAATAAAAGACAGATATAACTCTGTATTGTATTTATCAAATAAATACAGAGCTGTATTTTAGTTGTTTTATTATTTAGATGGCGCTTAGTTTTTTCGCAAACTACTAAAAATTTAACTAAAATTTTGTGGATTTTACAGTTTTTCCCAGGGACCGAAAATAACAGTTATCCCGAAAACTATAACTCAAAAACTCTCTATGTTAGAGTCAACGGAGACGTAAAAATAAAAGATCGGATTAAACTCTTAAGAAGAGAGTTTTATTTCGCCTTCATTAAATAAAACTCTTTGGAGGAGTTTTATTTTTTCCGTCTGAAATAAAACTCTTTTGAGAAGTTTTGTTTTTCACGTCAGAAAATAAAGCTCATTTGAGGAGTTTTATTTTGAAACCCATTTAAGGAGTTTTATTTTTCCGTCTAAAATAAAACTCATGTTGTTTATTTTCTTCTTTTTTTATTGACTTTATTTGCTATAATGTGTGTACTAATTTATTTATTTAATTTAACGAACATAACTTTTTCCAAATTTTCTGCGGAAAGATTTGAACGCAGGTCGCTCAATACCAATTTAACAACAGAGAATGCTCTTTCCACGCTTACCTGAGTTGCAGGTACACACTGTATAGTTTTTGCCAATGTATACAAGTACGGATAGTGTATTATTTTAGCCTCCGAGAACTCAAAAAGAGGTTTATCAATCGACAAGGGCCTTGCAGAAAAATTGTCGATTTCATAGAAAGCTTTTTTTCATACTCATTATCACTTCCTTCGCTTTCTTGATCCATATCTACATACACATATAAGAAATAAACCAACAACCATTTAATAATAGGAATCCAACAATAACAAATTAAAAACCCACATGTTTTCATTTTAATGACGATTTTTTCAATTGCAATGCAAGTGATAAGATTACACTGCCTTACAAATTGTAATGATCTGGCAAGCGGCAAGCTTTGAGTGTCAATCTACATAAAATGAGTTTTATTCTCTGACTGAAAAATAAAACTCCTCAAATGAGTTTTAAAATAAAACTCCCCAAATGAGTTTTATTTTGGACGGAAGAAGTAAAACTCCTCAAAAGAGTTTTATTTAATGAAGGCGAAATAAAACTCTCTTCTTAAGAGTTTCATCCGATCTTTTATTTTTACGTTGAAAAATAACTGTTTTGGATGCTTTTTTTTTCTTTTTAAGCCACAAAATAACTGTTATAAAGGAACTTTTTTTATATCACTTATAACCGTTACGCTCCCTGGTTTTTTCTGCTGTTTTTTTTTTTTTGCTTTAGCAAAAATTTTCTACGAATTTGACCGCTTTTCCTGCAACTTAATTGTAAACGATTATTTTTTGATTATTTTTACACACACAGAGAAATAAAGTGACAACCGCATTGAAAAGTGTATATTAATGGTAACACCTTATAAATGCAGTTAATACAATGATATTTATATTAGATTTCTGAATATTATGGGTCTAGCAACTAAAATTCAGTTGAATTAACCGAACTTTGTTGTGAAAACTAATGGTAAGTCTTACCAACCGACTGAAATTCGTAATAACCGAATTTTTAGTCGTTGTAACCGAATTTCAGTAGCTAAATTTTTCTCTAAGTGCAGACTTATTTGTATGAGTGTATGGTATACTTATGCGTATGAGTGTATGGTATACTTATGCAAAATTTAAACAAAATTAAAGGCCATTAGGTAAAAAAATTATTGATTTTTAACGTTTTCTCATGGAATGAACGATATATGTTTAAATTAATGAATTCAAAAACTTTTTTATAACATCTTTTAATCGTTAAAATCCGTGATTATAAACCAATACAATTTTCGATGTAATTATAAGCAATTAAGAGATACATATTACTAAAGCCATACTATAAATTACACATTTTTGTAAAATAATGCCCTTATTTCTACAAGGACATATTAGGATACACATAATAACGCCAAAATATGTTCGTGACACATGAGTAATTGTAAAAAATAAAACAAAATTAAATATTTTTAAACAATAAGACAACAAAACAATTTGACGCAAATTTATAAATTCAGCTTAGTAAGCATTTCTATTGTAAGAAATATCTAAATAGAACGTAGTAAATTTATCCTTGAATAGGCCTTAGAAACAGTTTGTTAACATGATGTTGAACTTTGTGTCTAAGAATGTTAAATGTTTACATTTGTTATGCAAGTAAATCACGATTTTGCCACATAGTAATTTGCCGCTATAATGCGCCACCACAAAAATTAAAGGCACATTCTTACATATATATTTCTGCCTACATACAGTCACACACAAACAATGTTCTTAACAGAGCTTAGAAAGAATTAATTGAATTAGTGCTTTATTCACAAAAAATAAATTCTGAATTAAAAAATGTTCATATAAAATTCAGTTAAAAAGCTTTAATTGATATTGAATGGATTCTTAAATTAAATGAATTCTATATTATGTTCATTCAACATTTTACTACTTGAATGAAGAATACAGAGAAGTTTGCCATAAACACACAAGCTAAAACAGAACACACAACCAAAAACAAAGCATAGTGTTTTTTTTTGTATTGGGATAAGAACAAAAAAAAAATAAATGTATTTTCAACTTTACTCTTCTCCGTTTAGTGAAACTTTATTTTCACATACTCCTAGTTAATATGGAGTTTACATATTTTGCCTTTTTCCAAAATTCGTTATAGTATCCGTTTACTCGCTGCTCAAAGTTGGAGATTTTTAACAAATATGTAAGAAATATACAGTATTTTAATTGTAATAACTTTTGTAAGCGTCAACAAAAAAATTAAAATTTTGTCTGTTTTGAAAGAAAATAGTAGCATAAAAACTCACTCTGTTTGCGGAAATCGTAACGAAATTGAACAATTGTCCTTAATTCGCGAATAACTCAAAAAGCCAATTATTGATTTTTCGAAAATTTATTTTATAATTAACACAAAACATCACTTACAACATATAAAAATTTCAAGTTGGGAGTCAGAGGTGTTTAAAAAGAAAAGCAATTTTTTTCGAAAGTATATTTTTTTGTTAAGTATAAAATTTTGTATATTCACATAGCACCCTAGGACAAATTTCAATAGTATTTGCCTTACATGGAAAAGTTTGTTAAACAAGAGACCACATGTAGTTAAACTCCGTTCTCGGATTTTCGTTGCCACATTATATGTCCTGTTAAAAGGACAATATAGATAACAGATGAAAGAAAATAATCTCTGTTATTCCCCAAAAAAATGTATCGTAATATTTCAAGATCAAACATTTTAAAAATGACCTTTTAAAAATTTGATCTTTCAATATCCTTGGTATTTTTGAATAAGTTCGTGAAAATAAATTATTTATATTAAAGGTTTGAAAAACATATTCAAACTTCAGACTTCTAGCTTTATTGGCCTAGCTGTAACAAACATTTGAATTAGCCCTGTAAAACAAAAATCAATCGTTAAATTTAATATAATATGATAAAAGTTAAAAGATAATTTAACTCTTTGCTATTGTTAACCTAATAAAGCTAGAAGGCTGAAATTTGAATTTGCATTAGCGTACTGTCAAACATTTATATTTTGTCGAACTTTTTTAAAGCTAGCAAGTATATTGAAGGATACAGTTTTAAAACACCATTTTAAAAATGTTTATATATATATATATATATATTCCCGTCGTTCCTATAAGGAGCATAGGGCCTTAACAAACTTCTTCCATTCCAATCTGTTCATCGCAATATTTTTTACTTCGCTCCAACTTTTGCGCATTCTTCCTGATTCGATGTCAATTTGTCTTCTCCATGTGTGAGCTGGTCGACCTATTCTGCGGCTTCCCTGGGGGTTCCACTCAATAGCATTTCTGGCAATATTGGTGGGCGGCTTGCGGAGTGTGTGGCCGATCCAGTTCCACTTTCTTCTCTGTATTTCTACATCCATTGGGATTTGGTGTGTTGCACGCCACAGATTATCGTTTGATATGGTTCGTGGCCAGAAGATTCTTAGAATTCTTCGAAGACATTTGTTGACGAAAACTTGAAGAGATTTAATGTCTCGGGAGGCAGCATTCCAAGTTTCACAACCATATAACAATGTTGATTTGACATTTTAATTAAATATTTTAATTTTGACACGACGTGATATTGAGGATGATTTCCACACCTTAGTGAGCTGACCAAATGATTGTGTGGCTTTTTTTATTCGGCTAGATATGTCAGCACTAGATCCACCTTTTTGATTTATAATAGCTCCAAGATAGCAGAAACTTTCAACTTCTTCCAAGGTTTCATTATTAATGAGAAAGGGGTTTAAGTTTTCGGAATTAATCCGCATAACCTTGGTCTTTTTTATATTGATCTTAAGTCCAGCCTTTACTGATATGTCGGTAAGCCGCTTCAACTTCGTAGCCATGTCAATATAACTATGAGAAAGAAGGCATATGTCATCTGCATATTCAAGGTCTTCTAATCTTTCATGCAGCCCCCATGCGATGCCTCGATTATACACTATTGCATGGTGCATCACGCTGTCTAACACTATGTTGAAGAGTAGTGGAGACATAACCCACCCTTGGCGAACTCCATTACCAACATCAATTTTACGGCTTAGTACTCCATCGTGTAAAACTCGGCAGCTAGCCCTAGCGTATAGACTCTTCATCAGTTGAATGAATTTACGGGGAACGCCTTTACATTTAAGCGCATTCCAGATGACATTATGGGCCAGAGTGTCAAATGCCTTCTCAAAATCAATAAAGATAAGGTACAGAGGAGACCTCCATTCAACTGACTGCTCTACAATTACTCTTAGTGAGTTGATGTGGTCAACAAACGACTTGTTGGGGCAAAACCCAGCCTGTTGTTTCCTCATAACTGGCATTAGCTCATCCGCTATCCTCTTGGTTATAATGTGTGCTAAGACTTTATTGAGCATACTTAGTAAAGTGATACCCCGCCAGTTGTTGCAGTTAGTTAAGTCTCCTTTCTTAGGTAACTTTACTATAATTCCCTCTTTAAGCTCGTCTGGGATTCTCTCAGATAGCCATATTTCTTCTACTATAGGTAAAAGCAGTTCCGCACTCGTTGTGAGGTTAACCTTCAAAAGCTCTGAAGATATGTTGTCGCTGCCTGGACTTCTGTTGTTCTTAAGTAAGCTGATTTAAAAATGTTTGGTAATGAATTATTATGACAAATAATTTTGTCGAATAGCCCACATTATGATCTTTCATTTGATGTTTATATTGGCATCCTTCAATGAGTACAAGTATTTAAATTATTTGTTTAAAAATTTAACAATAAATGATTTTGTAAAAGGACATAGGATGTGGTAAAAAAAATCAGAATACGCAGTTCACCTATATGTGGTCTCATGTTTGACGTGGAAATCGATTTTCCCATGAGTGGCAACATTTTTTAAAATTTGTTTTAAGGCGCTATGTGAATATACAAAATTTTATAATAAATATCAAATATATTTCATAAAAAATCCATTTATTTTTGAACTCTTCTAACTCCTAAGTTAAAATTTGTATATGTTGTAAGCGACACTTTGAGTTAATTGTTAAATAAGTATCATAGAAATTAATTAAGGGGTTTTTTTCAATTGCGTTATCATTTTCGCGTAAAAAATTAATTTTTGTGCAGCACTGTTTAAAGAAGTGGATTCGGTCTTTACCATGACTATAAGTCTTTAATTTTCTGTTAACGCGTTCAAAATTTATTACAATTTAAATACTATATATTTCTTACACATTTCTTAAAAACTCCCAAATTTGAGCAGCAAATAAACATGAACTGTAACGAATTTTTAAAAAATTAAAAATACATAAGCTCTATATTAACTAGAACAATATAAATACCAAGTTAAATTAAATTTAAAAAACAAATATCTGGACGGTGTGTCGAAAGATTCTTAAACTTCCCTATTATAGACTAATGTATAACAACCGAACTTAAGTGGTGTTGCCAACAACTTATTACGTAAGGCATCTGACGGCTATCAGTTTCAGTTGCCAAATATAGGTTATATTGGCAACTGCAAGTAGTTTTTGGAACAAGTGGAGTTTAGTGGCATAGCCGGGATTTATTTAATTTTTACCATAAGTAGTATTTTTTGATCTGGTTTCAAAAAATAAATGGTTTTGTCGATTCCGTCATATTACGACAATGCAAGGCATTACAGTTGGAAAAGTTTTTTTTAATTCCAAAAAGAACCTTGCCGATCACGACAATATGTTTATCATATGAAAGCTCTTTCTATATCTTTCCAAAGAGCTACTATATGTCCCAATTTTTTGTTTTTGTATTTTTTAGAAAACAGCAATTCAAATTCATATTTTCCATTTTAAATTCAGAAAATATCAATTGAAATTCAGAAACACCTCAATTGAAATTCAGAAAATGTCAATTGAAATTTAGAATATATCATTTGAAATTCAGAAAATATTAATATGAAATGTTTTCTGAAATTCAATTGATGTATTGTGAATTTCAAGTAATATTGTCTGAATTTCAATTAATATTTTCTGAATTTTAATTAATGTTAACTAAATTGCAATTGATGAGTTTCTGAATTTCAATTGATATTTTCTGACTTTCAAATAATATTTTCTGAGTTAGCATTGATATTTTCTAAATTTCAAATGTAAACTCTAAATGTCCAATGATATTTTCTGAAGTTGAATTGATGTTTTCTGAATTACAATTGCAAAAAGTGTTGACATTTGTCAAAGTCTCAAACGAAAATTTATAATTGTTTGTTTTTTTTTTTTAATGCTGTCCCATTTTGGAAATTTCAAAAGGTGGCAAGTATAGAAGTTATCCATAAAAAGCTATCCATTAAGCCGCTAACTTAGGCTTTGGTAAGCAAAGTTTTTTTGCGTAAATGTTTGCAAATTCAGCAAACAGTTTGCGGGATTTAGGAAATTTTTTGCTGTTTTAGTAATTTTTTAGCAAGGATGCTCCCAGCAAAAATGTTGCTGACTTAAGTGACTTTTATGCACCTTAATAGCAATGTACCGTTAGTATATATATGGTTTTTTAATGGGGAGACCTTTTGTGCGAAAAACTAGAGTAAAATATACAAATATCTAAAATTTGACTGCAATTAGTTCATTTATGGGTACATATTGTACCTCATTTTAAATATATTTTAAAGAGCTCTCATATGATATACATATTGTCGTGCTCAGAACTGTTATTTTGGATGGTATAGGTATTAAGGAATCGGATACTCTTGATGTTCTGGGCATGAGAATACAGTGTGATGTCCGTTGGAATAAGCACGTATTTCAAGTGTCGAAAGAGGCATTCAAGTGTCTCGGTTTTCTAAAACGGTGCAAGACTTACTTCACTCCATCCGATCTCCTTACTATTTATACCAGCTATATCCGGCCAAAAATGGAATACAACTCTCATATATGGGCAGGGGCTCCACTGTCTATTCTGAAGCTTCTGGACCGTGTTCAGGGGAGGGCGGTGAAGCTTATCAATGACAGTAGTGTATCCAACTCTATTGATTCATTGGAGCATCGTCGGAATGTGGGTTGTGTGACACTTTTCTATCGATATTACCATGGGAGATGCTCATCTGAGATAAGTGAACTTATTCCACGAGCCCGAGTTTTTATTCGTAATACTCGCTTATCTAGTAGAGCACATCCGTTTGTAGTTGATTGTCCTGTGTTTCGCACAACGCATTACAGAGAAAATTCGTTTTTTAGTCGAACGATTCGTATGTGGAACAAACTTCCCGCAGAAGTCTTCCCTGTTACTTACAATTTAGAAAAATTTAAATCAAATATCCACAAACACTACTCCCTCTTTCCTCCTTCCCATACCTTATTTTCCTGATCAATACAATGCACTGCATGAGTAGGGGGCATCCCCTGAGTATTGGTTAAATTATAAAAAAAAAAAAAACTATCAACTATAAAGTTTGTAATTTGAATTAATTTTGTAACAATCACTTCAAATATCATAGTAGGTAGACCCAATTTGTTGATCGTTCAATGCCGATTTTATACATTTTAGAAATGTTTTACGTGGAGCATTGTGTTATTGTTTTTTTTAACATTTTTAATTATAGGCTTTATTATGATCGGTCTTTTAACCAAAAACCACTAATATTTGGACAATACAAAGTATTGAAATTAACTGTATTTAGTCAAATTTGACAATTTCCAAAAAGCAAATTGGTGGATATATTTTTTTTTTTATTTTTAGAGCCTGAATTTCTGCCTGGCATGGGCAGGCTTTTCAACTAGTTCTGAATAAATTTATTTGTAGTTTGTACAAATTTTTGTTAAATAATGACAAATTTCATTTATCATTTAACTAAATGAATGAAGACAGTTCTAATATTATTTACATTTTTATTAAATGAATTAAGAAAATTTTAAATCATGCTAAAAAGAAGGCATTCATATTATCTAAAGCTTTTGTTAATTAAGCTAAGAATTTATTATATAAGAATGTCTTTGCGGAATGAAATTTGAGTACAATTTAAATAAAGATCTAAGCCTTTTCAATCTATGGTTCTTATGATGATATAGTAAATAAGGGTGTTTCTAATACACTTATGTAATGTTTGCATGTATGTTGCAAGTTTAAGTGTGTATGTATGCGTGGATGTATGCTGGCTTTATAACAAACTCATTAGTTACCTTTGAAGCTATAGAGCAACACGATTGGGCTGATTTTTTTTATTAAGCCTGCTGCTATTTATTTTAATTCTAATTTAAATTCATATAGAATAAACTTTTTTATTTATTTTATTTTAATGTTTCTCTAGAATTGTTAAAATGTTGTTATATTTTTAATTTCCTTGGTTAACATTTTTGTGCACAATGTCATAATATCGGTTATGAAATTGGCAAACGGTTATAAATGGGGAGAATTTTCAAAATTAATATTTAATTTAAAAATTTACTGATATAACACAAAAGGATAAAGTAAATCAGCTTAGACAAAGATTAAAAGCGTTTTTATTACCCTGCGGGAAATGGAGCAGTCACTGGTATGGTCATGTGACTAGAACTTTGTGTGTATGAACCTGTCTTAGTTTTGTTCTGTTATATGAAAGTGACCGGTACTTTTAACATGGGCTTGTCATAGGAGGGTGACAATTTGCTACCTGAGGAGCACTGTGTGACGTAGCCAATAACTTGACCTATCACCATACAGACTGAAATGAATATGCTACGGGACAAGTTAGATGCAGGTAGTGTCAAAGTATGACCATTTTATGATTTATGTGATATGCAACAGAACCAGTGGGAAACAAATTATCACGTGACTGGTGTAGGTGTACGTATCTCTGAACTGGAGAACAATTTTTGAAGGAAATCTAGTCACATATTAAGCGCAATGTGTTCTGTAATAGGGGGTAGTTTGACTGTAATAGTTTTGAGACTTACCACTGCACTGGTTGAAGGGGTACATGTCGCCGGGCATGCGAAAAGTAATTAGCAAGTAACCTGTCTGTTTTTATTCAGCGTATGTCATATTATGCACGAGTTGCTAAATAGCCCGTCCGAAACCAAAGGCACAACAAAAATCAATTTTATAATTAGCATATTTTGTCTATACCCAACAAAAAACTAAGTTTAAGATCGCGACGTTTGGCGAGAAATCGTCATATCTGGCAGCCCTGGTCACAGTTCCGTGTTCAGTTCTTTTAAACCAGTGGAGTGTTACGTCTTCATTTCTACTGTCACATAGTCGGTACAGATACAATTCCTTCAGTGTTATGTCTGCTGTGTAGCAGTGAAGTGACTGAATCTTTTGGCACTAATTGCCATGTTTTCATCCACTGCTAACGGTTTTGAACCAGTTCAATGACCAATAATAACTTCAACTGCAACGGCCCTAGTTACTTCAGTACACTTTGATGTTATGTTATTTTTTCTCCAGTTACATGATATATCTGATAGCAACCAGTGAATGTTTTGTCACCATAACTTTACTCACGTGATTGGTCATTTCACCAAAATTAATACTTTTTGGTGCACCACAATTTTGGTTTCACCAGTTTCGTGACGTGCGCCCAAATCATATATCACAGATTTGTCACTTTGGATCAATCGACCTGTCGTTTCCCGCAGGGTATTTACAAGGCAAAAAAATCACTTTTTTTAAAAAATTTTAAAATTTTGCATTATTTTCAAAGCCCTTAAAAATTTTTCAAACATTAAAATAATATTTGGGCGCTTTTCTTTACACACATCATGGAAATATGAAAACAAAAAAAAAAAAAAAAATACTGAAGGGATCCCCCACTTCGCTTAGCATTTGGGTCGATTTAAATTTGGAAGAAAGTCAGTATTTTTGAAAAAAATAAAAATAAAGAATTTAAGAATAAATTTATTGCGAAAGAAACAAATTTTTCGTTGCAAATTATTTTTTGTTAGCACAGTCATTCAGTTACTCGGATTACGAATTCCGAGTATCTTCTTAGTCAACTTGAGTCCATGGCTGTTAAGTAATGATTACTAATCATAATAATTAGTAATTAGATTATTTTTTTTTTGAAAGGTGAAGTAATGATTATTTACGATTATTTTTAGATTCGTACGATTACTAATTGATTACGATTACAGATAATCCAAAAATAATCAAGATTAATAAAAATTACGAGAAAATAATCAAAAATAATAAAAAGTAATCAAAAAATAATTCGACTACTTTCAAAGATTACTTTTGATTGTTTTAAATTATTTTTTTTTTATTCTGCGAAATTGTGGCAATACTGTCGCATATACATTTTTCTATATGAAATTCTACCATTATTTAATGTTAGAAAATAATAGTTAAAATTCGTCAACATTATTAAAAATCGTCAAAATTAGTAGAAATCGTCAGAATTTGAAAAAATCGTCAAAATTAGTAAAAACCGTCAAAAAATCAAAAATCGTCAAAATTTGAAAATAATCGTTAAAATTTAAAAAAAATAGTGAAAATTTAAAATGATACAAAAATTACTCAAATAATAAAAATGTAACGAAAAAGAATATGTTTTGTACTTGTGAAAATGAGTTTAATGTTAAGTTTTTTAGACATTCCATAAATGGAAATGGAACTTATGGAAGAAATGCAAGTGGCCAAAGTCTTCGGAAATAATTGAAGAACACCTTAGATCATCGTTGCTTTTACCCGTTGTTACTCGTTGGAACTCATTGCATGATGCAGTTCAAAAGCTACTTTGCTTACATAACCTGTGCGATAAGTTGACTTTTGCCACATTTTTCTGCAAGAGACATGAAGTACCTGGAAATGTACAATTTGGTAATGGAACCAATTGCAAAGGCTCTGGACTTTCTTCAAGGAGAAAGCAACATTAATTATGGTATTTTTATATTCTTCTTCTTTAAAATATAAATTTATATTAATATTATTACAGGATTTTTCATACCAACTCTTATGACACTGAGCAATAGGCTGCATAAACTAAGCAGATCCCAGGAGCTGCAGCAATTATCATCTGTTACTTTAAAAATGGAACAGAGGTTAAGAGAAAGGTTCCAACCATATTTCATGTTGAAGCCTGAGGCAAATATTGCAATTGCAGCCACAGTAGTAACCCAATGCATCAAAATGAATGGCGCAAGGTGTTGCAGAGATTAAGTCCAGAATTGGCGGAATTAACTGCCGAGAATATAACCAGCAAAGTTTTAGAAACACTTTACAGTTTTTACGCCAAAAATTGTGAAACATTTAATTTTGTAACGAAAATTAAAAACGCATCGATTATTCCCGATTTTTTTGATTTCACTGATGATGGTGAGCGTATACGTACATTTATTTTGTTTTTTACTTTAAAAATTTTACTTTGCAGATGATGAAATTGAAGTCCATCTTCACAAGAACAAATTAAAGTTGACCAACGATCCTCAATAAAACATCAGTTCTTCAGCTATTTAAATGATAATGCAAGTGCTGACGAGATTTGGCAAAAATATGATTTACTAAGGGATGCATTTATTTTTTTTAGCACGCCCTTAACGTCTTCAGCTCCAGTTAAACGACTGTTTTCTTTTGCTGGGATCGTCAACAGTCCAAGGCGGCAATCATTGTCTGATTTTTCTTTTAAAAATTAGTTGTAATGAAGGCCAATTGTAAATATATGTAAATTATAAAACTTTTTTTTTGTAAATTTAATGTATTTATTGTATTTTGTAAATGTAATGTATTTTTGTTGATTTAGGAAGTACTAAAATTGTTATTGATTGTTTTGTTATTGAAGTGAACATACCTATATTTTTTTATAAAAAAAACTATCTAATTTCGTTTTATTTGTTCAGAATTTTTTCACGTTGTAAATTCAAAATTTTTAAAAAATAATCTGAAGTAATCAAAAATAATCCTTGAAAGTAGTCGAATTATTTTTTGATTACTTTTGATTATTTTGATTATTTTCTCGTAATCCTAATTAATCTTGATTATTTAAGGATTATTTGTAATCATAATTAATTAACAATCATGAATTGTTCAAAAGAGAATTATGTAATCAATACGATTCTTTTTAAAATTTAATCTAATTGATTACTAATCGTAATCCAAATTTAACAGCTCTGGACTTGAGTTTAAGTTGTTCCATCTCGACCTACAAAGTGTTACCAGCCTCTAAAACTGGAGTACTTCCGGTCGAATTACTCCAATTTTGGATCCGTTTCGCAAAAGGTTCATTGTTCAATTCTTATATTTTTTGTTGGTGTAGTATATATATTATACAATGAAATCTATAAATATATGTAACTTTAATTTAATCCAATCACAAATTATTAACGCGGATAGATTCAGCATGTTTTAACATTGTAATTCATGTCATAACATAAGTTTATGTTTTGCCTCGAAGTATAAAAACATTTTTAAAATTCCTTGTAGACTCGTTTATTTAATTCGAAAAGCAATTGCACTTGATATGCTTGGTAACGTGTGAGTGTTATTGATTTTAAAATTAAATTATGCTGAGACGCCATGTACTGTGTATAATGGAGCTGTTCAGTGGTACACGGCAATGTAGGAGAATTTTCAAAATTACCCTAAAAGAAAAATTTTCTAAAAATATTTGCAAAAACTACTACAAATTTGTTTAAAATTATGAGGCACAAAAACTGCTAACATTAGCAGATTTTTTTTGCTAAATAAAGCGTGGTTACGATAATATTTGTATATATCAATTTTACTGTAAATTCCTAGGTACACTCATTGAGAAAAACTTCATAATTTTGATGAAAGTGTTTCATAAATAATTTGTCATCCATTATTCATCATATTTATGAAGTTTTCATAAATTTTAGGAAGAGTTTCATCAAAAATGATGTCATGTTCATATTTTTTCATCGTTTCATAAATGAGTTTCATAAACCGTGTAAATATATATATTTTTTTGTTTTCCTATCAATTGAAGTTAATAATTTCTATTTAAATTTATAAATTATCAATAAAAATAAGGAATTTTCATTTTAAATTAAGAAAATGTAATTTTTAATTTAGGAGGTTTTCTATTTAAAATTCAGAATCTATCATAATATCAATTGAAAGTCATGATGTGTTCTAAATTTTGCATGGACTTTTGTGAACACAATTTTAATTGCATTTCTTTTTGAATTGTCAGGCTTAAGATCATAATTAAACGTTACTATTACAAATAGAAAATAACAATTTTTAATAAATGTAAAAGAAGATGAAAAATATCTTGTACGGGTCAGCGCTAGATTGAGTGCCGTGTTGCCGACCTAAGCGACTATGCTATCTTCAGACTCATTTTAATCTACCACCCACCAGAAACTCAGTATGCTCACGTATATATATCAGTTAACCGTCTTTTATTATAAGTTTAGCCAACAGATTTTTGTTTAGCAGTGTTGCCTGTACATCTGCTAATGTTAACATTACTGGGAACGAATTGGGAATCCAGCATGTATACTAAAATTTAAACACAACATATTATATTTTAATGCTTTTTTATTAGATTTTACATTGCATGGTACCTGTCTGTATGTTTGGTTTGAAATCTTGTATGTATTGTTGATCTTTCTAAAATTGCATTTCATTTTATATTTTCAGGTTTGAGATCACAATTAACTTTTACTATTACAAAAAGAAAATACATGTAATAGAAGATGAAAACAATCTTGTGCGGATCACCGCTAGAGGGAGTGTCGCACTTTCGTCATAAGCTCCTAGGTCATCTTCAGAATCATTCTAATCCAACACCCACAAGAAACTCAAGGCTTGATCAGGTATATATTTTAACCAACCACAGAAAATCGACGATATTAACTGAATTCCCGAACAACATGAGTTATTTTCGTATTTTCTTACAAATTTACCCAACAGCTTTAAACTTTAAAGTTTTTTTATTTGGCAGCTACTGGGAACGAATTGGGAATCCAGGATGTATACTAAAATTTAAATACAATGTCTTCTAATTAATTTTCTCTAATGAATTTTACATTTAATTTTACCCGTATGTTTTGTTTGAGAATTTTGTTTGTTTTGTTGATCTTTTTGTATACATTTCATCACATTGTTACTATTATGAATAGAAAATACTAATTGTTAATAAATGTAAGAGAAAGACAAAAAAATCTTGTGATTATCAGCGATATAGGGAGTGCCGCACTTTCGACCTTAGCGATTAGGTCATCTTCATCCTGATTATAATTCACCACCTCAAGAAACTCATGGTTTGAAAATGTAAAAAAAAAACTAGAATAACATTCTAGCTTTTATCGTTGAAGTTTTATATAAATTTTGTCATTTGCTTTCTTCATAAAAAAATTAAATTTGTAGCATGTTTTTAACAAAAGTGATAAATTTAATTAAAATAAATACTTATATTAAAATTTTCCAATTGTAATAAATGTAAATCCAAATTGCAAAAAACACATCATAAGAGACAGAAAGAAATAGAAAACAAATTCATTGGCGAAGGAGCCAATAAAGGATTAAATAAAGGATATCATAAGAGACAGAAATAAATAGAAAAAAATTCATTGGCGAAGGAGCCAATAGAGGATTAAAATACCTTTAATTCAAGGTGCATATAATTTAATCCACCGAAGTTTTAATTGTTTTTCGGGGAAAAAAAGTAAAAATTTTTTTTCTTTGACATTTACAAAAAATTTTAAATATTTATAACCACAAATTCAAAAATCCGACCTGGCATGTTTGTGAGAA